>CP136056.1:38870006-39470006 GCA_032464435.1 Aegilops umbellulata | reverse complement strand
TTGATCAATTGTGTGTCTATGGGGTGCCCCCTGCCCCTGTATATAAAGGATGGAGGAGGAGGAGGCCGGCCAAGGCAAAGGTGCGCCCAGGATGTGGATTTCTACTAGGACTCCAAGTCCTAGTAGGAGTCCACCAAAAGGGGAGGAAGGGAGAAGGAATAGGAGGAGAAGGAGAGGTGGCCGGCCCCCTTTTCCCTAGTCCAATTCGGACTAGAGGGGAGGGGGGCGCAGCAGCCTTTTTTTTTTCCTCTTCCCACTAAAGCCCATCAAGGCCCATTACTTCTCCCGTAATCCCGTAACTCCCCGATACTCCCGAAAATACCCGAACCACTCAGAACCCTTCCGATGTCCGAATATAGTCGTCCAATATATCGATCTTTACGTCTCGACCATTTCGAGACTCCTCGTCATGTCCCCGATCTCATCCGGGACTCCGAACTCCTTCGGTACATCAAAACTCATAAACTCATAATATAACTGTCATCGAAACCTTAAGCGTGCGGACCCTACGGTTCGAGAACAATGTAGACATGACCGAGACACATCTCCGGTCAATAACCAATAGCGGGACCTGGATGCCCATATTGGCTCCTACATATTCTGCGAAGATCTTTATCGGTCAGACCGCATAACAACATACGTTGTTCCCTTTGTCATCGGTATGTTACTTGCCCGAGATTCGATCGTCGGTATCCAATACCTAGTTCAATATCGTTACCGGCAAGTCTCTTTACTCGTTCCGTAATACATCATCTAACAACTAACACATTAGTTGTAATGCTTGCAAGGCTTATGTGATGTGCATTACCGAGAGGGCCCAGAGATACCTCTCCGACAATCGGAGTGACAAATCCTAATCTCGAAATATGCCAACCCAACACCTACCTTTGGAGACACCTGTAGAGCTCCTTTATAATCACCCAGTTACGTTGTGACATTTGGTAGCACACAAAGTGTTCCTCCGGCAAACGGGAGTTGCATAATCTCATAGTCATAGGAACATGTATAAGTCATGAAGAAAGCAATAGCAACATACTAAACGATCGGGTGCTAAGCTAATGGAATGGGTCATGTCAATCACATCATTCTCCTAATGATGTGATCCCGTTAATCAAATGACAACTCATGTCTATGGTTAGGAAACATAACCATCTTTGATCAACGAGCTAGTCAAGTAGAGGCATACTAGTGACACTCTGTTTGTCTATGTATCCACACATGTATCATATTTCCGGTTGATAGAATTCTAGCATGAATAATAAACATTTATCATGATATGCAAGGAAATAAATAATAACTTTATTATTGCCTCTAGGGCATATTTCCTTCAGTCTCCCACTTGCACTAGAGTCAATAATCTAGTTCACATCGCCATGTGATTTACCAGCAATAGTTCACATCACCATGTGATTAACACCCATAGTTCACATCGATATGTGACCAACACTCAAAAGGTTTACTAGAGTCAGTAATCTAGTTCACATCGCTATGTGATTAATACCCAAAGAGTACTAAGGTGTGATCATGTTTTGCTTGTGAGAGAAATTTAGTCAACGGGTCTGCCACATTCAGATCCGTTATGTATTTTGCAATTTTCTATGTCTACAATGCTCTGCACGGAGCTACTTTAGCTAATTGCTCCCACTTTCAATATGTATCTAGATTGATACTTAGAGTCATCTAGATTAGTGTCAAAACTTGCATCGACGTAACCTTTTACGACGAACCTTTTTGTCACCTCCATAATCGAGAAACATATCCTTATTCCACTAAGGATAATTTTGACCGCCGTACAGTGATCTACTCCTAGATCACTATTGTACTCCCGTGCCAATCTCAGGGTAGGGTATACAATAGGTCTGGTACACAGCATGGCATACTTTATAGAACCTATGGCCAAAGCATAGGGAATGACTTTCATTCTCTTTCTATCTTCTGCCGTGGTCGGGTTTTGAGTCTTACTCAATTTCACACTTTGTAACACAGGCAAGAACTTTTTCTTTGACTGTTCCATTTTGAACTACTTCAAAATCTTGTCAAGGTATGTACTCATTGAAAAAACTTATCAAGCGTCTCGATCTATCTCTATAGATCTTGATGCTCGATATGTAAGTAGCTTCCCTGAGGTCTTTCTTTGAAAAACTCCTTTCAAATACTCGTTTATGCTTCGCAGAATAATTCTACACTATTTCTGATCAACAATATGTCATTTACATATACTTATCAGAAATGTTTGTAGTGCTCCCACTCACTTTCTTGTAAATACAGGCTTCACCGCAAGTCTGTATAAAACCATATGCTTTGATCAACTTATCAAAGCGTATATTCCAACTCCGAGATGCATGCACCAGTCCATAGATGGATCGCTGGAGCTTGCATATTTTGTTAACACCTTTAGGATCGACAAAACTTTCTAGTTGCATCGTATACAACTCTTCTTTAATAAATCCATTAAGGAATGCAGTTTTGTTTATCCATTTGCCAGATTTCATAAATGCGGCAATTGCTAACATGATTCAGACAGACTTAAGCATAGATACGAGTGAGAAACTCTTATCGTAGTCAACACCTTGAACTTGTCGAAAACCTTTTGCGACAATTCTAGCTTTGTAGATAGTAATAATACTATCAGCGTCCATCTTCCTCTTGAAGATCCATTTATTCTCAATTGCTTGCCGATCATCGGGCAAGTCAACCAAAGTCCAT
Source organism: Aegilops umbellulata (assembly GCA_032464435.1). Taxonomy (NCBI): domain Eukaryota; kingdom Viridiplantae; phylum Streptophyta; class Magnoliopsida; order Poales; family Poaceae; genus Aegilops; species Aegilops umbellulata. Next base: position 39,467,300 of record CP136056.1, on the reverse strand, counting down.
ACTTTGTTCTCATACATGGATCCCATCTCAGATTTCATGGCCTCAAACCATTTCGCGGAATCTGGGCTCATCATCGCTTCCTCATAGTTCGCAAGTTCATCATGGTCTAGTAACATGACTTTCAGAACAAGATTACCGTACCACTCTGGTGCGGATCTCACTCTGGTTTACTTACGAGATTCGGTAGTAACTTGATCTTGAAGTTATATGATCATCATCATTAGCTTCCTTACTAATTGGTGTAGTAGTCACAAGAACAGATTTCTGTGATGAACTACTTTCCAATAAGGGAGAAGGTACAATTACCTTATCAAGTTTTCTACTTTCCTCCCACTCACTTCTTTCGAGAGAAACTCCTTCTCTGGAAAGGATCCATTCTCAGCAACGAATATCTTGCCTTCGGATCTGTGATAGAAGGTGTACCCAACTGTCTTCTTTGGGTATCCTATGAAGACATATTTTTCCGATTTGGGTTTGAGCTTATTAGGATGAAACTTTTTCATGTAAGCATCACAACCCCAAACTTTTAAGACACGACAACTTTGGTTTCTTGCCAAACCATAGTTCAGATTGTGTCGTCTCAACGGACTTTAGATGGTGCCCCTTTTAACGTGAATGCAGCTGTCTCTAATGCATGATCCCAAAACGATATTGGTAAATCGGTAAGAAACATCATAGATTGTACTATATCCAATAAAGTACGGTTATGACGTTCGAACACACCATTATGCTGTGGTGTTCCAGGTGGCATGAATTTGTGAAACTATTCCACATTGTTTTAATTGAAGACCAAACTCGTAACTCAAATATTTGTCTCCGCGATCAGAACGTAGAAACCTTATTTTCTTGTCACGATGATTTTCCACTTCACTCTAAAATTCTTTGAACTTTTCAAATGTTTTAGACTTATGTTTCATCAAGTAGATATACCCATATCTGCTCAAATCATCTGTGAAAGTCAGAAAATAATGATACTTGTCGCGAGCCTTAATATTCATCGGACCACATACATCAGTATGTATGATTTCCAACAAATCTGTTGCTTGCTTCATTGTTTCGGAGAACGGCATTTTAGTCATCTTGCCCAAGAGGCATGGTTCGCAAGCATCAAGTGATTCATAATCAAGTGATTCCAAAAGTCCATCAGCATGGAGTTTCTTCATGCCATTTACACCAATATGACCTAAACGGCAGTGCCACAAATAAGTTGCACTATCATTATTAACTTTGCATCTTTTTGGCTTCAATATTATGAATATGTGTATCACTACGATCGAGATCCAACAAACCAATTTCGTTGGTGTGTATGACCATCGAAGGGTTTATTCATGTAAACAGAACAACAATTGTTCTCTAACTTAAATGAATAACTGTACTGCAATTAACATGATCAAATCATATTCATTCTCAACGCAAACACCAAATAACACCTATTTAGTTTCAACACTAATCCCGAAAGTATAGGGAGTGTGTGATGATGATCATATCAATCTTGGAACCACTTCCAACACACATCGTCACCTTGCCCTTTAACTAGTCTTTGTTCATTCTGCAACTCCCGTTTCGAGTTACTAAATTTTAGCAACTGAACTAGTACCAAATACTGAGGGGTTGCTATGAACACTAGTAAAGTACACATCAATAACATGTATATCAAATATACTTATGTTTACTTTGCCATCCTTCTTATCCGCCAATCACTTGGGGTAGTTCCGCTTCCAGTGACCAGTCCCTTTGCAGTAGAAGCACTTAGTCTCAGGCTTAGAACCAGACTTGGGCTTTTTCACTTGAGCAGCAACTTGCTTGCCGTTCTTCTTGAAGTTCCCCTTCTTTCCTTTTGCCCTTTTCTTGAAACTAGTGATCTTGTCAACCATCAACACTTGATGTTTTTCTTTGATTTCTACCTTCGCCGATTTTAGCATCGCGAAGAGCTTGGGAATATTTTCCGTTATCCCTTGCATATTATAGTTCATCACGAAGTTCTACTAATTTGGTGATGGTGACTAGAGAATTCTGTCAATCACTATCTTATCTGGAAGATTAACTCCCACTTGATTCAAGCGATTGTAGTACCCAGACAATCTGAGCACATGCTCACTAGTTGAGCGATTCTCCTCCATCTTTTAGCTATAGAACTTGTTGGAGACTTCATATCTCTCAACTCGGGTATTTGCTTGAAATATTAACTTCAACTCCTGGAGCATCTCGTATGGTCCATGACGTTCAAAACGTCTTTGAAGTCCCGATTCTAAGCCGTTAAGCATGGTGCACTAAACTATTAAGTAGTCATCATATTGAGCTAGCAAAACGTTCATAACGTCTGCATCTGCTCCTGCAATAGGTCCGTCACCTAGCGGTGCATCAAGGACATAATTCTTCTGTGCAGCAATGAGGATAAACCTCAGATCACGGATCCAATCCGCATTATTGCTACTAACATTTTTCAACACAATTTTTCTCTAGGAACATATCAAAATAAACACAGGGAAGCAACAACGCGAGCTATTGATCTACAACATAGATATGCTAATACTACCAGGACTAATGTTCATGATAATATTAAAGTTCAATTAATCATATTACTTAAGAACTCCCACTTAGATAGACATCCCTCTAATCCTCTAAGTGATCACGTGATCCAAATCAACTAAACCATAACCGATCATCACGTGAAATGGCTTAGTTTTCAATGGTGAACATCATTATGTTGATCATATCTACTATATGATTCGCGCTCGACCTTTCGGTCTCCGTGTTCTGAGGTCATATCTTATATGCATAGCTCGTCAAGTATAACCTGAGTATTCCGCGTGTGCAACTGTTTTGCACCCGTTGTATTTGAACGTAGAGCCTATCACACCCGATCATCACGTGGTGTCTCAGCACGAAGAACTTTTGCAACGGTGCATACTCAGGGAGAACACTTCTTGATAATTAGTGAGAGATCATCTTATAATGCTACCGTCAATTAAAGCAAGATAAGATGCATAAAAGATAAACATCACATGCAAATCAATATAAGTGATATGATATGGTCATCATCATCTTGTGCTTCGTGATCTCCATCTCTGCAGCACCATCATGATCACCTTCGTCACCGGCGCAACACCTTGATCTCCATCGTAGCATCGTTGTTGTCTCGCCAATCTTATGCTTCTACGACTATCGCTACTGCTTAGTGATAAAGTAAAGCATTACAGGGCGATTGCATTGCATACAATAAAGCGACAACCATACGGCTCCTGCCGGTTGCCGATAACTCGGTTACAAAACATGATCATCTCATACAATAAAATATAGCATCATGTCTTGACCATATCACATCACAACATGCCCTGCAAAAACAAGTTAGACGTCCTCTACTTTGTTTGTTGCAAGTTTTACGTGGCTGCTACGGGCTTAAGCAAGAACTCATCTTACCTACGCATCAAAACCACAACGATAGTTTGTCAAATAGACTCCGTTTTAACCTTCTCAAGGACCGGGCGTAGCCACACTTGGTTCAACTAAAGTTGGAGAGACAGTCTTCCGCAAGCCATCTATGTGCAAAGCACGTCGAGGGAACTGGTCTCGCGTAAGCGTACGCGTAAGGTTGGTCCGGATCGTCTCGTCCAACAATACCGCTGAACCAAAGTATGACATGCTGGTAGGCAGTATGACTTGTATCGTCCACAACTCACTTGTGTTCTACTCGTGCAAATAACATCAAACCATAAAAACCTAGGCTCGGATGCCACTGAAGGGAAACGTAGTAATTTCAAAATTTCCTACGCACACGCAAGATCATGGTGATGCATAGCAACGAGAGGGGAGAGTGTTGTCTACGTACCCTCGTAGACCGAAGCGGAAGCGTTGACGCAACGTAGAGGAAGTAGTCGTACGTTCTCCTCGCGATCCAACCGATCACAGCACCGTTACTCCGGCACCTCCGAGTTCTTGGCACACGTTCAGCTCGATGACGATCCCCGGGTTCCGATCCAGCAAAGCGTCGGGGAAGAGTTCCGTCAACACGACGGCGTGGTGACGATCTTGATGTGTTACCGGCGCAGGGCTTCGCCTAAGCACTGCAACGATATGACCGAGGTGGAATTTGGTGGAAGGGGGCACCGCACACGGCTAAGGAACGATCACGTTGATCAATTGTGTGTCTATGGGGTGCCCCCTGCCCCTGTATATAAAGGATGGAGGAGGAGGAGGCCGGCCAAGGCAAAGGTGCGGCCAGGATGTGGATTTCTACTAGGACTCCAAGTCCTAGTAGGAGTCCACCAAAAGGGGAGGAAGGGAGAAGGAATAGGAGGAGAAGGAGAGGTGGCCGGCCCCCTTTTCCCTAGTCCAATTCGGACTAGAGGGGAGGGGGGCGCAGCAGCCTTTTTTTCCTCTTCCCACTAAAGCCCATCAAGGCCCATTACTTCTCCCGTAATCCCGTAACTCCCCGATACTCCCGAAAATACCCGAACCACTCAGAACCCTTACGATGTCCGAATATAGTCGTCCAATATATCGATATTTACGTCTCGACCATTTCGAGACTCCTCGTCATGTCCCCGATCTCATCCGGGACTCCGAACTCCTTCGGTACATCAAAAATCATAAACTCATAATATAACTGTCATCGAAACCTTAAGCGTGCGGACCCTACGGTTCGAGAACAATGTAGACATGACCGAGACACATCTCCGGTCAATAACCAATAGCGGGACCTGGATGCCCATATTGGCTCCTACATATTCTGCGAAGATCTTTATCGGTCAGACCGCATAACAACATACGTTGTTCCCTTTGTCATCGGTATGTTACTTGCCCGAGATTCGATCGTCGGTATCCAATACCTAGTTCAATCTCGTTACCGGCAAGTCTCTTTACTCGTTCCGTAATACATCATCTAACAACTAACACATTAGTTGTAATGCTTGCAAGGCTTATGTGATGTGCATTACCGAGAGGGCCCAGAGATACCTCTCCGACAATCGGAGTGACAAATCCTAATCTCGAAATATGCCAACCCAACACCTACCTTTGGAGACACCTGTAGAGCTCCTTTATAATCACCCAGTTACGTTGTGACGTTTGGTAGCACACAAAGTGTTCCTCCGGCAAACGGGAGTTGCATAATCTCATAGTCATAGGAACATGTATAAGTCATGAAGAAAGCAATAGCAACATACTAAACGATCGGGTGCTAAGCTAATGGAATGGGTCATGTCAATCACATCATTCTCCTAATGATGTGATCCCGTTAATCAAATGACAACTCATGCCTATGGTTAGGAAACATAACCATCTTTGATCAACGAGCTAGTCAAGTAGAGGCATACTAGTGACACTCTGTTTGTCTATGTATCCACACATGTATCATATTTCCGGTTGATACAATTCTAGCATGAATAATAAACATTTATCATGATATGCAAGGAAATAAATAATAACTTTATTATTGCCTCTAGGGCATATTTCCTTCAAATATTGCTTAAGCTTCCGGCTTGCCATAAAAACTCCATACACCAGCTTCTTCCAATGTGGGTACCTTTGCTTGGACTCAATAAGTACCTCACTGATATAATAAACCGGCCGTTGAACCGGATACTTCTTTCCGGCCTCCTTGCACTCCACCACAATAGCCACACTAATAGCCCAGGCGTTAGCTGCCACATATAGCAACAATGGCTCTTTATCAACAGGAGCAGCAAGAACCGATGGATTAGCCAGCTGCCGCTTTAAGTCCTCAAATGCTTCATCTGAGGCGTCACTCTAGACGAAGTTATCCATTTTCTTCAGCATCTGATATAAAGGGATGGCCTTCTCACCAAGGCGACTGATAAACCGGCTCAACGCGGCAATCCGGCCTGCCAGGCGTTGAACATCATTGATACACTTCGGTTTAGCCAAAGAAGTTATAGCTTTGATTTTCTCTGGATTAGCTTCGATGCCTCTGTTAGATACCAGAAAGCCCAAGAGCTTGCCTGCCGGTACACCAAAGACACACTTGGCCAGATTAAGCATCATTTTATAAACCCGGACGTTATCAAAGGTCTCCTTCAAGTCATCAATCAATGTCTCCTCCTTTCTGGATTTCACCACAATATCATCCACATAGGCATGAACATTGCGGCCGATCTGACCATGAAGACAATTCTGCACGCACCGCTAATAAGTCGCCTGGGCACTCTTGAGCCCAAAGGGCATAGACACATAGCAGAAGGCTCCAAAAGGAGTTATGAAGGATGTCTTCTCCTGGTCCTTAACTGCCATTTTAATCTGATGGTAACCAGAATACGCATCCAGAAAGCTCAAACGCTCGCAACCCGCCGTAGTATCAATGATTTGATCAATACGAGGAAGGGCAAAAGGATCTGCTGGACAAGCCTTGTTGAGATCTATGTAGTCTACACACATATGCCAAGTGTCGTTCTTCTTAAGTACCAGCACCGGATTAGCCAACCACTTAGCATGAAACACCTCGATGATAAACCCAGCCGCCAATAGCCTGGCTACTTCCTCACCAATAGCCTTGCGTCTTTCTTCATTGAACCGGCGAAGAAATTGCTTGACCGGTTTATACTTGGGATCAACATTGAGAGTGTGCTCAGCGAGTTCTCTCGGTACACCTGGCATGTCAGAAGGCTTCTACGCAAAGATGTCCCGATTCTCACGGATGAACTCGATGAGCGCGCTTTCCTATTTCGGATCCAAATTAGCGCTGATGCTAAACTGCTTAGATGAATCACCGGGAATGAAATCAACAAGCTTAGTCTCATCAGTCGATTTAAACTTCAAGGCCGGATCATGCTCTGTAGTTGGTTTCTTCAATGAAGTCATATCTGCCGGATAGACATCATCCTTGTAAAACTTCAACTCTTCTGTTGCACAAACCGACTCACCATAAGCCGCATCACCTTCTTCACATTCCAAAGCGATCTTGTGGCTCGCATGCACTGTTATAGTTCCCTTGTGACCCGACATCTTGAGCTGTAGATAGACATAGCAGGGCCTTGCCATGAACTTAGCATAAGCCGGCCGTCCAAACAGGGCATGATACGGGCTTTTCATCTTCACCACTTCAAAAGTCAATATCTCTGATCTTGAATCATGCTCATCTCCAAAGGAAACCAACAGAGCTATCTTACCAACCGGGTACGCCGATTTACCAGGCACCACACCATGAAAGACCGTGTTAGACGGTTTAAGATTTTTATCTGTTAACCCCATGCGACGGAAGGTTTCATAATAAAGGATATTGATACTACTCCCCCCATCCATGAGTACATTGTGAACTTATAACCTCTAACCTGGGGTGCCACCACCAATGCCAAGTGGCCCGGATTATCAACCCGAGGTGGATGATCCTCTTGACTCCACACAATAGGCTGTTCAGACTAGCATAAGTAACGGGGCACTGCCGGTTCAACGGAGTTCACTGCCCTTTTATGAAGCTTTTGATCGCGCTTGCACAGGCTAGTGGTGAAGACATGATACAGCCCACTATTCAACTGCTTCGGGTTGCTCTGATAACCCGACTGCTGCTGTTGCTGCTGATTGCCCTGATGATTATAACCACCTTGGTTGCCCTGATTGCCTTGATTGTTATGTCCGCTCTGATTGCCGTGAAAACCTGAACCAGAGCCGCCTCCACCGTAACCCAGCCCATGAGATCTGGGGCCTCAACCGCCGCCCGGTCCATGATCATACCAAAAAAGTCGGAATTTTTGAACTCCTGCATGATATAACAATCCTTCCAGAGGTGCGTGGCTGGTTTGTCCTGTGATCCATGCTTTGGGAAAGGCTCGTTTAACACATAAGACAGGTGCTCCGGATTAGGACTTGGCCCTCCACCATGCCGGGGCGGTTTACCCTTACGCTGTTGGCCCTTATCCTGCGCGTTGGTATTAGCCACAAAATCTAAACTGTTATCCGCTTTACGCTTACCGTTGTTTCCATGACCCGCCAGGTTATGCTACTGCCCTTTGGTTTTGCCGCTCTTCTTTCCCTTCCCTGTCTTGTCATCATCAGACTCGGGGTCCTTGGTACTACCAGAATCGGCATACTTTACCAGACAAGCCATAAGAGTCCCCATGTCATTGCAGTGACGTTTAAGCTGCCCCAATTTCAACTTCAGAGGTGTAAACTGGCAATTGCCTTCTAATGTTAAAACAACTGTATTAGCGTTGATGCGGTCTGATGAATGCAAACTTTTCGAAACTCGGCGCACCCAATGGGTTGTTGATTCTCCTTCCTCCTGGACACAGGCATCCAAGTCCACAATCGACATAGTTGCTTGCACGTGTCTTTGAAATTCTGAATAAACCGGGCCCTCAACTCGGCCCATGACCCAATGGAGTTAGCTGGCGAGTTTTTCAACCAAGTGCGAACAGTTCCTTCCAACATCATGGTAAAGTATTTAGCGCATGCCACATCATCCACATCCATCATCTCCATTGCCATCTCATAGCTTTCGACCCATGACTCGGGGGATAAATCGGCGGTATAATTCGGCACTTTACGTGGGACTGTGAAATCCTTGGGCAGGCGCACGTTGCGTAGTGCTGGAACGAGACACGACACTCCCAAAGAGCTGGAAGTAACCCCTGGTTCCACCGATGTTTTTTTCAGAACTGATGACAGTGAGTAACTCTCACTGCCTTTATATTAATATAGAAGGTTAGGGTGGGTTAGAGTGTCCAGCACTGTACAAATTACATGGTGGTGAGGGGGGATTAGCTAGGCAACAAAACAGAAAATCAAAGCAAGTTGACTATCGAAAGAATGTAAGGGCCTTGCTCCTGCTTTGTCCTATGAGCTAGCATAGAAAAGTCCTACTTGAACCTTCTTGAACCTGTTCTTGAACCTGTTCCACCGACGTGGTTGGACGAATCAGAGTCAGTTGGCGGGCCTCATGCTGCGCCGCTAACTCGGCCTCTCGGCGTGCCCTAGCACGATCCACCACATCCTGAGCATCACCACCGCCACCCGTCGGGTTATGGCCACGAGGTGGATCATGGTTTCGCGCACTGCTTGACACGATCGATTCATCGATATGCCTGCTGTAACACCGGCTTGGGAGGGGAGTAGAATGGATCCTTTCGCGACTATATGATAAGCCTGCTGCTGAGTTAAAGCTCTCTGAAGGAGCTCCCTATCCCGTTGTGTCTCGACCGCTACTGGGGACTCGCCTTCGATCGGGAGAGCCGCCAGTCATGAAGCGGCAGCGACAATGTTGTCCATTGGGTTAGAGTAGTGACCCGGCGGTCTTGGGACGTGCTGTGACGGAATGTTGTTCTGACGGGGCGGATCTGTTGGACGCGGCTAAACCGATGCTCCCGTTCCAAGTGCCTCTGCCTGGTTTACCACTGGCAGATTACTGGTCCCTGCTTCTGGGGTATTAAAGAGGTTCCTCGCCTCATAAAACGGCGGTAGGTGAGACCGGTATCTTCTCCTCATGACATCGTTTGATGCACTCTGACCCAACATAAGCCGATAAGCCTGTGCATCCAATGCGGCCCGTTCTGCAGTCATCCTGGCATCCTCAGCTGCCAGGTCGGCCTTGGCCTGAGTTATCTGATCTTTCACATTCGTGATTTCCGCATTATGCTCATCTTGATCCGCCGGATTAACCTCTCCCATCAGCGTTGCCAAAGCGTCAAATAAATCAGATAAAGCCTGAGTCCGGGGCCGCATGGGGCCTCCTGCCCCAGCTGCTATCGCCGTTGCTGATCCAAAAACCATCGCCGCTGTGGTCGAAGAGTGGAGCGCCGGCTGTGTACCGGCCATAAAGATTGCAACCCGGTTTGGCGGATCAAAGGGGTCCGGATGTCAGGACCCCGATCCTAAGTCACACTGATCTAGCATGTAACACATCATATCACTTTGCGGCCTCACGCACGGTATTCCCATGGGTGCCACCTTACCTGGCCCGGGACCGTTTGCGCCTTTTGGCTCACGTATATGATAGTGTTGCTAGCATCCATATGACAAAGAACCCGGGCCGACATGGCTAGTCGTGAACCCAAAGCGGCACTAACCCATGGGGACAGGCATACATGAATCAACCTCGAGCATGTCGGTCAATAGCGTGTGATCCAGGCTGTAGCACTTGGGTAACAGGACTCCGGTAACCCGGGCTGTAGCAGGCTAGGCAGGACTCCGGATGTCACCGCATGACATTTCCCCGAAGGGACAGACACAGGAACGAAGTGAAACACATGCCGGACAGTCAAGTGTCCTGAGAAGTAGTGCTGGGCTAGCAGGACTCCGGTGAACCGGGCTGTAGCGGACTACCATGGCTCGAGGAAGCACTAGACTACATTTCCCCATAAGAGAGGCTGCCGAGGATAAACAACTAGATTGTTGGATCCCACACATACCAAGCATTTCAATCATACACACAATATGCTCGATATGTGTAAATACAACATGGCATCACAAAGAGACTCTACGACTCAAAGTATTTATTCATTAGGCTCCGAGGAGCAAGATATTACAAACATGGGTCTCATGACCCAACATTCAGAGCATACAAGTCTAAGCACATGCGGAAGCTTAACACGTCTGAGTACAGACATCTACAAATGAAAAAGGCTGAGAAGCCTGACTATCTACCAGATCCTGCCGAGGGCACAAGATCGTAGCTGAGGTAACAAGCTAAATGTCGAAGTCCACGCGGAACTACTAGTGAGACTGACGTCTCTCTGCAAAAACATAAAATAGGCAAACGTGAGTACAAATGTACCCAGCAAGACTTACATCAGAACTAGCTACATATGCATCGGTATCAACAAAAGGGATGGTGGAGTTTAACTGCAGCAAGCCAGCTTTGACTCAGTGGCTATCCTAAACTATGACTGCGAGTAACTCTTTTCAGGTGGCGCACACGAGTCCACATATTCACCATATCAATACACCACTATGGATCCGCTCCCATCTTCCTACGAGAACGCCATCCATAGCACTCACGCTTATCTTGCGCATTTTAGAGTATCCACTTTCACTTGTCTATGAACTATGCAAAGGGGTCCAAGTTTCCATATCCGAGGAATCCAGCTATTCGAATAGATAATGATAACCCTGCAGGGGTGTACTTGTTCACACACGCTCTCGCCACTTACCACCATGTACACGTCATGTACCTCGGCAACCTTCAAGCGGAAGCCTGGCGAGGGAGTCGGCCACGACCTGACTAACCACACAAGTCTCTAGTCCAGGTTTATCGCCTATTCGGGTTCCATCCGCAAGGAGATCCGGCCGGGGTGTCGCTCACGGCCCCAAACGACGTGAGCAGGGTTCCCAAGCCCACCAACCGGTTGCCACTTGGTACACCGTGCCACTGTGCCTAGTCTGTCCCAAGCCCACCTGTACCGGGTGCCACTTGGTAGACTACTAACACTACCTGCAAACACCAGAAACTAGTTGCAACTCCTGGACAGAGATCAAGTTGATTAATAAGTCGAGAGAGCTTGGAGCGCCCGGAGCCCAATGTGTGGTAGTAACTGTTCATAGATCACAAACACAGAACTCAGTTCCTAAGGACGGCTGCAATGAGACAACCCACCATGTACTCCTACATGGCCTCTCACCGCTACCTTTACCAAATCGTGTTCACACACTTAGCTCTCAACAGTAGGACATGTTCACCACATTCCAATTCATTCCCGATGAATCAGACCCGACTCAACTCTAAGCAGTAGCAGGCATGACAAACAAGCATGAATGAGTAGGCACATCAGGGCTCAAACAACTCCTACTCATGCTAGTGGGTTTCATCTATTTACTGTGGCAATGACAGGTCATGCAGAGGAAAGGGGTTCAACTACCGCAGCATGTAACAGTTGAAACGTTGTTGTCCTAATGCAGTAAAAGAGAGCAGGAGCGAGAGAGTGGGATTGTATCAGAATGAACAAGGGGGTTTTGCTTGCCTGGCACTTCTGAAGATAGTATAGCTCTTCATCGGTGTCATCGAACTCATCGTCAAAACGTCGTCTACCGAGAGGGGACAAATACCGGCAAACAAGGAAGAACACAATCAATGCAATGAGCGATATGATGCATGATCATGACATGGCAATATGCTGTGATTTGAACTAATGCAACTAAAACTAGAAGGGTTTGAGCTAATTTGAACAAAGGGTTCAAATTCGAACTCAAGTTATGAATTTATAATGTGCATTATCATGTTTTGATCTATACAGCAAGGTTAAGTTGCTTTTTCATGCATGAAACCAACATAAATGGATAAATTGGATTTTTTTGATAATTTTTCATATATAAATTATTTCATTTGGAGTTACGGTTGAATTTCTATGATTTTTAGAAGTTTATACTAATTTCTGGAATTTCCTGATTAAAAATAAATCCAGAAAACGTAATTCTGCGTCTGCATGACGTCGGGGTGATGTCAGTAGGTCAAAGGCGCCATCCCAGGTCAAACCTGACGGCTGGGACCCACATGTTGGTGTAACAACTAACTAACAGAGTTAGTTAGTGTTAGGTTAGCACTAACCTAGGTTAATTAGGGCCTGGGCCCACATGTCAATGGCTCATCTAATTAACTAAGTTAATTTAACACTAATTAAACCTAATGCTAATTAAGCAGGGGCTTGGGGAGGTCAAACCCCTGGTCAGCGGGTCAAACCCCCAGGTCAACTCGCCGGAGTTGACCCGCGGCTCGTCGCCGGCGACGCCAGGGACGGTGGAGGGCGTCGGAACTCGCCCTCCGGCGACCAAAAGAGCGGCGGAGGGGCTCTACGAGACGCCCAGGCTCGCGCGCGAGGGCAAGTGCGGCGGCAGGAGCTCGGCGAGCTCAGGTGCGAGGGCTGTGGTGCACTAGCAAGCGACCTGAGGCGTGTTGCGGCTTCCTGGGGATGCCCAGAGCACGCCTACATGTTTGGTTTGGCCAGGCGGGGCTGCTAGCGACGGCGAGCTTCGTGGAGGCGGCGGCGAGAGACGACGGGGAGAGGGGCGGAGGAAAGAGGGGCTCACAGGGAACTCGCGGAGCAGGCTAGTGAGCTCGGGGAGGAATTGAGGCCGGCGAATCGAACGACGGCATCTGGCAGCCGTATACGGGGAAGAAGGTCACCACGTCGTCTTGGGGTCGTCCGAGCTTGCGTGGGTCGACGGAGAGGTACTTGGAGACTGGGCGGAGCTCGAGGCACGACCACGGGGCAAGGGGACGGCAGTGGTCGCGGTGTTTTGCGGCGGCGCACTTTGGTGCGTTGAGTTGGCGAGAGAGAGAGCAGAGGAGGGAGATGAGATCAAGGGAGTGAGCGAGAGGGTCCGGGGGTGCATGGCGCTCGTAGGCGCGTCGGGGAAGCGGTGGAAGCAGGAGGTGGCGCGGCGCGTGGTCACGCGCATCTGGCACGCGCCCTCTGTCCTTCTGTCAAAGGAGGAAGAACACCGGGGAGCCCCTGGTGGGCTGGGCCAGAACAGGAGCTGGGCCGGCTCTGCTGCAGGTAAGAAGCCCAGGTAAACTCTTTCTCTCTCTTTCTTTGTTTATGTATTCTATTTCTTCTGTTTTGTTTTGATTTAGTAAAATACTAAACCATTTTATAAAATCCTGAAAATAATTGTGGGCACTTTTGAAACTATTTCCAACAGCCCTCAAATGCTTTCAAGATTATTTGGACATTTAAATATTTTATAGAATTTAAATGTCCAAATTCAAATACTTATGATTTAATTCAAAAATCCAGAATGTCCTAGAAAAGTGTGCACAATTTTTGCCAGGGTTTTAGCCCAATCCAGAAACGATGAACATTTTGAGAAGGGCATTTTGGGTTCATTGAAACCAATTTTAGTAAACCCTAGTTGGTTTCAGGGGAGGTGCTGGGGTTCTGTCATCCCCATTTCAAGATTAATTGAATTTTAAAAAGATGCATGGATGCAATGCCACTAATTACAAGAAGATTTCTAGGGCTGTGACACCGAAATACTGTCGCCATCGGAATAGCCCCAAATTCGGCCATCTTGCAACTGATATAATGACTCGGTTTCTCCGATCGATGACTCGTCGCCGGAATAAACGACGGTTTCACCACCAGATTCCGATCTATCCTCAGATTCCACTCCGTGGATGACTCCCACGAAGGCATGCCCCATGACACGCTTAACCCGGGCAGATCTTGCACGCTGAGCCATCTCGATGATGTCGGTGCGGAAGTCCGGCGGTCAGGACCCCGATCCTAAGTCACATCGATCTAGCATGTAACACATCATATCACTTTGCGGCCTCTCGCACGGTATTCCCATGGGTGCCATCTTACCTGGCCCGGTACCGTTTGCGCCTTTTGGCTCACGTATATGATAGTTTTGCTAGCGTCCATATGACAGACAACCTGGGCCGACATGACTAGTCGTGAACCCAAAGTGGCACTAACTTACATGGACAGACATACATGTCCCAGCAACGAACGTGTCGGTCATCAGCGAGTGAATCTGGGCTGTAGCAACTGGGCTAGCAGGACTCTAGGAATCCGGGCTGTAGTAGGCTAACAGGACTCTGAAGGACACCGCGTGACATTTCCCCGAAGGGACAGGCATAGGATCGAAGAAGGACACATGCCGGCCAGTCTAAGTGTTCCGGAGCAGTAGCAACTGGCCTAACAGGACTCCGGTAAACCGGGCTATAGCAGACTACCATGGCTCAGTGGAAGCACTAGACTACATTTCCCCATAAGAGAGGCTAACAAGGATAGACAACTAGGTTGTCGGATCCCACACATACCAAGCATTTCAATCATACACACAATATGCTCTATATGTGTAAATACAACATGGCATCACAACAAAACTCTACGACTCAAAGTATTTATTCATTAGGCTCTGAAGAGCCAGATATTACAAACATGGGTCTGATGACCCAACATATAGAGCATAAAAGCAACAAGCACATGCGGAAGCTTAACTTGTCTGAGTGCAGACAACTACAAAAGAAAAAGGCTGAGAAGCCTGACTAACTACAAGACCCTCCCAAGGTACAAGCTCGTAGCTGAGGTTACAGGCTAAACGTCGAAGTCCACACGGAACTACTAGCGAGACTGAAGTCTCTCTGCAAAAACATAAATAGGCAAACGTGAGTACAAATGTACCCAGCCAGACTTACATCAGAACTATCTACATATGCATCGGTATCAATTAAGGGGGTGGTGGAGTTTAACTGCAGCAAGCTAGCTTTGACTCAGTGGCTAACCTGAACTACGACTGCAAGTAACTCTTTTGAGGTGGCACACACGAGTCCACATATTCACCATACCAATACTCCACTATGGATCCGCTCCCGTCTCCCTATGAGAAGTCCATCCATAGCACTCACGCTTATCTTGTGCATTTTAGAGTATCCACTTTCACTTGTCTAAGAACTGTACAGGCAACCCAGAAGTCCTTTACCGTGGACACGACAATTTGAATAGATGATGTTAACCCTGCAGGAGTGACATTATTCACACACGCTCTCGCCACTTACCACCATGTACACATTGTGTATCTCGACAACCTTCAAGCGGAAGCCTGGCGAGGGAGTCGGCCACGACCTGACTAACCACACAAGTCTCTTGTACAGGTTTATCGCCTATTCGGGTTCCATCCGCAAGGAGATCCGGCCGGGGTGTCGCTCACGGCCCCAAACGATGTGAGCAGGGTTCCCAGCCCACCATCCGGGTGCCACTTGGTACACCGTGCCACTGTGCCTAGTCTGTCCCAAGCCCACCTGTACCGGGTGCCACTTGGTAGACTACTAACACTACCTACAAACACCAGAAACTAGTTGCAACTCCTGGACAGAGATCAGGTTGGTTAATAAGTCGAGAGAGCTTGGAGCGCCCGGAGCCCAATGTGTGGTAGTAACTGTTCATGGATCACAAACACAGAACTCAGTTCCTGAGGACGGCCGCGATGAGACAACCCACCATATACTCCTACATGGCCTCTCACCGCTACCTTTACCAAATCGTGTTCACACACTTAGCTCACACACAGTAGGACATGTTCATCACCATTCCAATTCATCCCCGATGAATCAGACCTGACTCAACTCTAAGCAGTAGCAGGCATGACAACAAGCATGAATGAGTAGGCACATCAGGGCTCAAACAACTCCTACTCATGCTAGTGGATTTCATCTATTTACTGTGGCAATGACAGGTCATGCAAAGGAAAGGGGTTCAACTACAGCAGCATGTAACAGTTGAATCGTTGTTGTCCTAATGTAGTAAAAGAGAGCAGGAGCGAGAGAGTGGGATTGTATCGGAATGAACAAGGGGGTTTTTCTTGCTCGACACTTCTGAAGATAACATTGAGTCTTCATCAGTGTCAACGATCACTGCGTCAGAGCACGTCTATCGAGAGGGAACAACCACCGACAATAAAGAAATAACACAATCAATGCAATGCACAATATGATGCATGATCATGACATGGCAATATGCTGGGGTTTGGGCTAATGCAACAGAAAGTCATTTTGATTGAAGTGGAACTAAAAGCTAGATCAAATTTCAACTCCAATCTATTGTCAAAATTGTCCTAATCATGTTTCATCCTAAACAATGAGGTTAACTTGTTCAAACATGCATCAAAATGCCATATTCGGATTCTTTGGATTTTTCTGATAATTTTTCATATATGATTTATTTCATTTGGAGTTACAGATTATTTTCTATGATTTTTACAAGTTTGAAACATTTTCTGGAATTTCTAATTATTTAGAATTAAACTAATTCCAAAAAATGAATTACTGCATCAGCACTACATCAGCATGACATAAGCGAGTCAACGGGGCAGCCCAGGTCAAACAGACCAGTGGGTCCCGCGTGTCAGTGATTAGACTAACGAACCTAATTAAAATTAACCCTAAATAACTTGGTTAGCCGGGCGCGGCCCGCACGTCAGTGGGTGTGGGTTCAATTAGTGGTGCCATTAGCTTCTAATGACGCTACCACATCGGCACGGCCGGAGTTAAGCCGTCGGCGACCAACCGAGCGGCGGTGGCTCGCCGGAGTGGCGCTAGGGCAGTGGCTGGGGCGCGCTGAGGGCACTAGGAGGGAGCCCATGATCCCGCGCATCCAGCGGAGGCAGGAGCAGGCCGCGGGGTGGTCTGTAGCGGCGGCGACGGCGAGCGAGGCTGTGGGGACCCCGACTCATAAGTCGTGATCACCGAATGCACGTGTACAGTGATCCCAGAGATCAATGCTCATCGAACACACAGAAGCTGGATAACAAGAGTCTTACATCCATACATACCGTATTACACAAATAGGATCACTATGGTCAGGTCTTGAGTATATCGTTGCAGCGGAAATCTTCAATAACAACTTGGACCCATGCCATCTGCCTTAACCCTACAGGCATTCTGACTGGGAAGCGTCCTAGCTCGCATGTTCGTTGCCGAAGTATTCTTCATTATATCATGTTCTTTCATGCCTGGCCAATAAAATAACCACTCGCAAGCCAATGAGTACTTTGAATGTACTCGCAAGCAACCCATGTTTTGGTTCAAGATACAACAATGCATGATATAGGTAAATTTTTGCGGAAAGCTAGTTTTGAGTGCAATGACATGTTCAACAACTTGTAAGGCATGCATTAGGAGAATTCAAGTAACCAAGAGGACAAGTAACAGATATCAACATAAAGGGAGTGGGCTCCAACCCAACTCATCTATGTCAAGTCCTTTGACTTGACCCAAGTAGTTCTTCCCACACACACACCGGTTTGTAAACAAGTGGATGTAGCCCAAGAGCGGTTACCCAACTGTCCTTGACCGTGGACACGGCTATTCGAATAGTTTTACACTCTGCAGAGGTTGCACACTTTACCCACAAGATCCGGGGAACTTCCGTGTCATCCACGACCCGCGGTACCTCAAGTACCCGGGGTAAGCACCCGATCACTATCTTTCCCTAGACGACACTAACAAGGATTCAACTCGTTGTTCCGTATCCTCACTATGTACATCATACAAGACTTACTCGAGATCGTAACATCCGAGAGGGGACACAACAGTGTATCCGGTGCCCTGTGAAAACAGTCATGGCCGCCCTACCTGGCACGACCCCGTCCCGAGAGAGCGCACCAACAACTCTCCCGTGACTAGTAATGCGGGCTCCAAGCTAGTATCAGCCTAGGTAATCAATAATGCCCTTTCCCATACAAGGGTTGACTGGTTGCGCATGTAAGGTTGGAATAACGGTCGCAACTTAAACCAATCCGTTTTGAAAAACAACACACACACTTGCCTCGGTACACCACTTCGTCATCAAGTGGTTACCCAACTCATCATCTCCCTCGGGCATAAGTGGCACCCGATGGGGTTTTCGGAAAGTCTTTTGAAAATACTTTGTCTCCATCACCATGCATATACCCGCCCCATTTGCGTAGCATCTACTTTAGCATCCTATCTACTCCCACCGGCATAACCCTCATAAGAAGGTAGGGTTATGCAAAATGCAAGTATCAACAAGGAGGAAATGAAGGCAACCCACCAAAGTGGCTACCATCTCATCATGATTCCGATGCAACAATAATAAAGTGCTATATGAGATGCATAAAAAGGGTCTCGTAGACATGGTCAAAGGGCTGCTTGCCTTGGTCTTCAAAGTCTTCAAGCCCTTCTCCTTCTTCTTATCCAACTACTTCGTCAGCAACGCAATCTATCATCGCAAAATAATAACGAGAAAAAATAAGGCAATAATAAAACAGAAAAACCAAAGTGCTCAGAAAAATGTCAACTCATTTTTGTTAAATACTAGGGTGAAAACTAATAAGGGGAAAAATTCCGAGTTTTGGATTTGGAGTAGCAGAATGGGGGAAATGGATTTACAAAGGTATATTTAAATGCTTAAAATCACATTTAAATATTTACAGTGAAGAAAAGGTTGTTGGATTTGAATGAAAGTTGCACCATTAAATAGGTTGCAATACTTTAGGAATTTAGGAGTTGGAATTAATTTATTTGGACATATATTTTATCCTGTGGAATTTTTGGAAAAGTGGCAAAAAAGAAAAAGGGGGAATGGCACTGTGCCTGCTAGGCCAGAACAGCCGCAGCGCAGCAGGCCCAGGCAGAGAGGCGGCCCAGCGCACTGGTGCACACGCGCGCGCCAGGTTTAAACCTGACGGGCGGGGCCCAAGAGGGGGGCGATGGAGGGGAGAGGCTGACAGGCGGGGCCCGCCTGTCATCCCTAACCCCGAGTCCAGGCGGCTGGCGAGCTCACCGGCGACGATGCAGGGCACGGCGAGGTCGGGTGAGGGCACGGCTGGGCTCAGCATCGTGTCGCCATTCGGGTGGAGGTGGTGGACATCACCGGAGTTGCCTGGTTCACCGGCGACGAGGTCTCGCGGCGGAGAAGCTTCGAGCATCGACGGTTCCGGCCGTTTCCGGCAGCTACAGAGAGGGGAAACAAGGGGGAAAGGATCATAGGGCTGCAAGGGTTCCAGATAGAGGCAGAGGAGGAGCGAGGGAGGCCTATACCTCGCGAACTCCGGCGAGCCGAAGCGGCGGAGCTCGAGCTCGATCTCGAGCTCGGGCGGCTCTGGAGAGGAACTGGGGGCGCAGGGGGATGCTTTGGTGGTGCAGAGAGAGAGTGGTGAGGAGAGGAGGGCTCGGGGAGGCCCTTAAATAGGCAAGCGGCGAGGTCCCGTAGACTCGTGCGTCGGCGAGCTCACGCTCGTCGCTGTAGGGCTCGGGGGAAGAGAGCGTGGTGTCTGGGGTGTTCCTGGACGTCGACTACATCGGGAGAGATAGAGAGAGGGAGTGGGGAGAGGTCAGAGGCGCGCGCGTGTGAGCCGCGCCATTGGCGCGCTCGGGCGGCCGGTGTTTGCTAGCGCGGAGGCGCGGGGAGGAGGAGAGAGGAAGGGGCCGACTGCATAGCGTGTTGCGGACGTCGAGGGGCATTGGTTGGCGTGCTGGGGAGGCCTGAGGTGGTCGGAGGCATCGGGCAGAGGGCGGCTACAGTACGGGAGCGCACTGTAGCGCGCTCCAGAGCGCCCAAATGGCCGGCATGGCATTTTCTATGCCTTGTGGGCGCGGCCAACCGTCTCCAATAGCTCAAGGGTGGAGTAAAGAAGTAGGGAGAGGCATTGGATGCTCTGGATGGCCAGTAGGAGAGGAGAGAGGTAGAAGAAGAGGGAGAAATGGGCTGTCCAGACAGAGAAAGAGGTGGTTTCACCCCTCAATTATTGATCTGAGATGCAGCCATTGCTACTGGAGGTAGAAGAGGTCTAGGAGGGGCTGTGGTAAAAAGTGGAGCTCAAGGATAATAGTTTTAGTGGTCAAAATGGTGATTTTTGAAAAGTGGCAGAAGGTGTTTGTTAAAGTTTTTGGCAAGAAAATGATTCCCAATTGCCATGAGACTCCACAGGGTGAAATGACACATATAATTAGGGTCTTCCACCAATTTGGAGCTTATTTGGGCAAAGTTGCCAATGCAACTTTTGTAAACCCTAGAAATCAGCAGAAATGGACTTGTGTAGATCTAGTTGAGCAAATAACTTCTCCTTGATGCACTACTTGGTGTAGTGTCCTCATTTGGTCATGTGAACATGCTCACAAAAGTTGGGGTCAAGGAGAGAAAGTTGGTAGTACAAACTTGTTCAAATTTGATTCTGGTCAGAGAGGGTTTTGGGGCATTTTGGTGACCAAACTGACTTTAATTGACATGATGCTTTGCAAGGTGATCACAATATGCATTTGTGACTTGCTGGATTTTCCTTTGATTTTTAAGAAAATATTTCCTGTAGAAATATTTCAAATCCTTGAAATGGGCAGAAATAGTTTTGGGTGGTTTTGTCCAATATTTTGAACATGACCATGTGTTGAAACTCTTATATATGGGAAATATATGCCCACTAAGTTTCCCTGATTTTTGTCAAATATTTTTAAAACAATAAAATAATTTTTCCCTATTAAAGACCATTTCTGGCCTTAAGAAAAAGCTTTTAAATAAAATAGGAAAATAACTTTTAAAATTATATTTTTGGGGTTTATGGGAATCCTATATCTAATAGGATTCAAATATACTTTTGGAAAGATTTTTACTGCCCTTAATTAAGTACTTGCTGTGCAAACCTCAATTCAAGGGTTTTTGGAAAACTAATTTTTGAAAATACTTTTTGGCCAAATTATTTTTGTAAGAAATTATTTTTATGTCCTATACACATGGCATGATCATTGGTTCAAGAGTTTGGAGTGATATGAAATTTAGAAGGTGGAGTTGTGCTGACTTTAAAGAGCACTTGAAAAAAACACAGAGAGAAAACCAACACCAAATAAAAGCCAAATAATGCAAAAGTTTTTGTCAAACCATACTTTATCATGATTTATCATCTTAAGTGTTGTGCCATGAAAATCAGGTTGTGACAGACCTTCCCCCCTTACAAGAATCTCGTCCCCGAGATTCCCAGACTAGGCGCGGAAAGGAATACGGAAACTTGGATCTGGGGTAGTCTTCACGTCCTCATACTGCTTCTGCTTCCGAGTGGTGCTCCATTGAACTTGAAGTACTTGATGGTGTGGCTTCGTGTATGACGTTCTGCTTGATCCAGATTGCAATTGGGGTCTCTCGTGTAGGTCATATTGGGCTGGAGGTCGATAGCTCATGGTCGATGTCCTTGTAGAGACCGGGCTAGTTAGGAAGTTGGAAACGTTTCCGGAGTGGTGTCGTGTGGAAAAACGTTGTGCACAGTGGGTGACTCGGTTGATAACTCTAGCTGGTAGCCATCTATTCTTCGTCTTGCGGTGATCTTGGAGAGGGTTGTTGAACCTTGAAGTGATCTCGAAGAGGGCCGATGAATCTTGGTGTGGGTTTCCTTGTCATGAAAATGCTTGGTTCCCTTGAGAGGAGTGGTTTGTAGATATGCATGGTCTTTGACAAGGAGGTTCACTTCTTGACGATGATGGTTGGTGTAGTTCTTCCTCCTGGACATGGCGATCTTCAGATGTTCCTTAACCAGCTGAACGATTCTTCTTCCATCTTCAGTTAGACGAGTAGGTCACCAAGTAAAAGTGACAACCAACGTGACCAAGTACTCCATGAAGTTTCTGTTCATGGGGTACATAAGGTAGGATGGGGCATTGGTGGTGGTAACGGTTGAGTATGGTCCAAGGTGTTCTTGACCTAGAGTCAAGACCCAAAGTTATGATCCGACCATGTTGTAGCTTGGTATGTCTTAAGGGTTTCAAGGATCTAGTGTGCGAGTGAATGTTTATCATCTTATCCTTGGGCACAGTTTCTGAGATGCCAATTGTTCTTTCTAGTCCTTTAAACAAATCACATCATATATGCGATAGCATCATATCCTATAGGTCAACTCCAATCATCACTCATGCTATTCATATCATCATGACTCCTGAGAGGACGTCTAGCAAAGTCATTTATGTCTATGAACCCCAAACTCATATGTATGGCTACCCCTAAAAATCCATGGGTAGAGCATACAAGCTTCCAAGATGGAATAAAACATGACAATCCAAGTGCTCAGCCTATTCTTCCAGGGTCTAACATAAAGCACCTCTACCCTAAGGAAACACGTTGTAAGCCACTCCAAGATCTTGTTTCCTTCCTATGAATCAACTCCAACAGCCCATTAACTTCCATTAATCACTACATAATCCATTAATTCTACAAATCCAATGTCTATGGTGTCTCACACGAATCTTCTAATGTCCTATAGTCCCCAAATACTTGAAAAGGGTTATCTTTACTATAGTGAGTCCACCAATTTCCGATTATCGGGGTCAAGTGACTCCAAGGTCAAGCTTATATAGATCCCTAAATCAACTCCAACAATTAACCCAATCTCCTAGTTTATTGTCCTCCAAGAAACATGGTATTATGATCGAGATCATCAGTCTAAATCCAATTTACTCTGAACCATGTAGACTCACTCATCATCTATACTCAACTAGAATTACCTACTTAAATCCAAATCTCATGTCCAACGGGAATTCCTATATGTTTACCCCAAGTCCTTATTGTAATGCCAACTATCTTCTATCAATATCTCCTGGCTAAGTCAAATCCTTATACTTCCAAGAATTCAGCTTGCGGTCTTAATTGTCCCACTAAATCCAATTTATCCAGGGGTAAGGAAAGCTATGCTACTCTATAATCATGATCCAGCCACGTTCATCTACCAATATGAAAGCCTCATAATCCACCAAATAATCTCAGATGATTCCTCAAAGTCATTGATATAAACTCATCAAGTCATTTGTCCTCTATCCCTATATCCTCAAACTGGTCTTCCCTATGGCATCGTCAGTTCTGGTGCTATTTTAGGATGATAATATGCTCGTTCACTATGTCCACTAGTTCCATAATGAACCCAGTGTTGTGCAAGGTTTACAGAGGCTTAACTGGTTCTCTTGCAATTCTATGGGTTAAGCACATGGTTAAGGACTCGAGCTGGGGTATCTCGTGAAGTCTCGAAGGGTCTAGGAATGGGTTTCTAGTATGGAGGGTTAAACATAATTCTACGGGGTTGCACTTGTTCGTGGAGATTGTAGTAGAAGTCTTCATTGCTAGTTGGTTGCCGAGGCAGAATCCTTGGTGTAGCTTGTCTTGCCGGTCTTCAGTTGAGGCGAGAGATGAGAGGGAGAAGTAGCATAGAGGAGGGGAATGCCTAAAGGGGGTTCTATAGTGCAAGTTCAAGCAAACAAGTGCCGTTTAGGCCACGCACATTCATTAAGATAAGATAGGTGATAAAGTCGCGTACAAGCTGCCTAGGGAAAATGTGCAACTTATATCAAAACACAAACAAGTAAAAAAAAGCAACACAAAACGTGGTTCCATTCGAACCATCTCACGGACTCGACTACGCATATGGGGGTACACGACTCATCCTACCCTAGGGGTCCTTGGACTCGGTAGTCACGCTTGCTCGGAGAGAAGGGCGCTCAGTCTTCAGTTTCTGGGTTCCCCTTGTGGTGCCAAAGGGTATGCGACAGTCGGCTGCTTGTTGGGACACATCCTTTTAATGTGCCCAAGTTCTCCACACCCGTGACAAGTGACGGAAGCAAAAAGGTTGTTATCCAGTCTTGGGTTATGTCGTCGATGGCCTGACGACGATCTTCTACGAGGTGGATATGGAAATTCGTTCCTATGCCTCCTGCATGGGGTTTGGTTGTGGGTTTTCCGAAGTTCCTTGATTTGTTGCTCTTGATTGGCAAGGTGGGCTTGTAAGGCACTGATTCGTTGTACTTGCTCGGCCACCTTCTTCTTCTCGATGCAGTGGAGGTGCAGAAGTGAAGGGAGGTCTTGGCGAGCCTTAAGGAATGCTTCGGTAAGGTGACGTAGATGGTAGTCTCTGGCGTTGATGAAGAGGATCTGTTACTTGAGGGTTGGATCCTCATCTTCTGGGGAAATCATCACTTGAGCTGGGGTTCCAAATCCGTTCTTTCCAGGTAGGTAGCGGGTGGCGTGTTCTTCTTTCATTTCTGGAAGGAGGCCTCAAAGACGGAGGAGCGCTTCATATGCCACTTGCTGAATGGCCGGGTCTTTTGTTGGCATGGGTGGTCCAATGAAGAACCATCCCTGGGGTGAGGTCTTGACAGGCACAAAAACCTTGGCGTAGAACTCCTTCTCGAGCACATCATTTTCCAGTTCATGCAGGGTGTATATGGGCAGCAAGGGATAGTGGCATTGTTGGAGGCAGTCTTTTAGGAGTGATCGAAATCCTGTCATAAGGAGTCTCAAGGGGGCGACAGCCATCTACAAAAGTTGAATAGGGGAGGTCAATATGGAAAATATCCCTCGGGTTTGGTAAGCTTAGAAAAGAAGAGAAGTTTAGATGGTCTCAAGCTAACTAACGTCCATGCTAACTAAGGCTTCCTTCAGTCAGTATGGCTCTGATACCAGCTCTCTGGGGACCCCGACTCATAAGTCGTGATCACCGAATACACGTGTACAGTGATCCCAGAGATCAATGCTCACTGAACACACAGAAGCTGGATAACAAGAGTCTTACATCCATACATACCGTATTACACAAATAGGACCACTATGTTCAGGTCTTGAGTATATCATCGCAGCGGAAATCTTCAATAACAACTTGGACCCATGCCATCTGCCTTAACCCTACAGGCATTCTGACTGGGAAGCGTCCTAGCTCGCATGTTCGTTGCCGAAGTATTCTTCATTATATCTTGTTCTTTCATGCCTGGCCAATAAAATAACCAGTGGCAAGCCAATGAGTACTTTGAATGTACTCGCAAGCAACCCATGTTTTGGTTCAAGATACAACAATGCATGATATAGGTAAATTTTTGCGGAAAGCTAGTTTTGAGTGCAATGACATGTTCAACAACTTGTAAGGCATTCCGAGGGAGATGCGGTACGAGGCGCGAGGCTGGGGGAAGTGGGCGCGGGATACGGAGCAGGGAGGCGCGCGCGGGGAGTGGCTGCATGGCCTGTGGGCACGGGAGTGGCTGCATGGCTGGGGCGAGCGGGATTGGCTGCATGGCGGTCGGGCCCCGCAGCGGAGCAGCCCGCAGCTGGAGGAGGATTGGGTGCATGGCTGGGAATGGGCGCGGGATCGCGCGGTGGGTGCGCAGGGTTGTTGGCAGGACGTCCAGCTGGCGACGGGGGAGTGGGGGTGGTAGGTGCGGGACGCGGCACAGCGGAGCAGCAGCTATGGCAGTGGGGGGATTGTTTGTGGCAGCAGAAACTGTGGGAAGAGAGAAGGGAAAGACGGATTTGTCAAACGTGACATGCCGGGAAATAATGACTTTGCGTGTGGCGAGATCAAAACATCTATACCCTTTCTGTTCACGTGGGTAGCCGAGGAAGATGCAGCGCGTGGAGCGTGGAGAGAGTTTGTGGGTGGTTGTGGCGGAGATGTTCGGGTAGCAAAGACAGACAAATGTCCGGAGATGGTCATACGTGGGATGGACACCAATGAAAGGAAGTGCAGGGTGAAGTGATGAATAGCACGCGAGGGACGAATGTTTAGGAGTGTGGTGGCGGTATGGAGAGCCTTGACCCAAAAGGGAGGAGGAAGGGCGGCTTGGATGAGCAAGGTCCGAACAACGTCGTTGGTGGTGCGTATGTGACGCTCGACCTTCCCATTTTGGGGAGAGGTGTGAGGGCAGGTGAGACGGAAGGAAACGCCGTTGGAGGAGAAGTAGTCGCGGAGAGACGTGGTGAGGAATTCGCCACCATTGTCACACTGCACACAATGAATAAGCACACCAAACTGAGTGAAAATAAATTGGAAGAAACAAAGGAGGGTGTTGCATGTGTCAGACTTGGCATGTAGAGGAAAAGTCCACGAGTAATGCGTGTAATCATCCACAATCACGAGATAGTACTTGTAGCCCAAATGACTAACAATGGGAGATGTCCATAAATCACAATGAATTAAATGAAACGGTGCATAAGTATAAGATGTAGATGCGGGAAAAGGCTTCCGAGTATGTTTGCCTAACTGACATGCGTCACACAAGTGCGGGGAGCGATCATCCTTATTACAAGGAGAAAGGAAATCTAAGGGAAAACGAGAAAATGAGGAGGAGCTAGGGTGCCCAAGCCGCCTATGCCATAAATCAGAGACGGAGATAGCGAGGGCGGTGGAGGTGGTAGCGCCTTTATTTCCGGAGAAGGGATAGAGATCGCCGTCACTATTGACCCTCTGGAGCAGCACCTTGGTGGCTAGGTCCTTCACAGAGAAACCAAGGGGGTCAAATTCCACAGAGCATAGATTATCACGGGTGAACTTACGAACAGATATAAGATTTCTAACAATGTTAGGAAACAGTATCATATGACGCAAATGAAAAGGCTTGGGAGGGAGGTGCGTGGTACCGATCGCAAGAACAGGAAGGCGAGAGCCATTGCCAACAATGAGGTGACGAGTAAAAGGAGCTGAAAGGAAATGACAAGAGGTCAAGGTACCTGGGTCCCCAGTGACATGGGAGGCGGCGCCGGTGTCCATGATCCAGTCTGCATGGGCGGGGAAGGCGGAGCCGTAGCTGGGGGCGGCGTGGTACATGGCGGCCGCGTCCCAGCCTGGGGGAGCAGCACCATGGGTGGAGGGACTAGAGGGCGCTGGCGGCGCCGACGCGTGGCTCAAGAGCAGCGGGTACGCCTGGTGCGGAACGCCAGGACGGGGGCCGAGGACGCCAGCAGAGTTCGGAGGGATCCAAGGCGAGCGCGGCGGAGGGAAGGGCAGCCCCATCTGCGCGAAGTACCCAAGCCACGGCTGGGCGCCGGCGCCGCGTCCGGCGGGAGCACTGTCGCGCCTGCGGCCGCGTCCACGCCCTCGACTGCCACGCTGGTTATGGCTAGCGCCAAGTTGGCCGCCGCGCCCGCGCCGCCGTTGGGGCCGCGATCGCCGCCACGGTCGCCACCGCCGCGGTCACCGCGGTCCTCATGCTGAACGGCAAGGACCTGGGCCCCCTCGGCCCGCGCGCGCTTGTCGATGGAGGGCTCGGCGAGGACGAGCCGAGAGCGCGCCTGGTTGAACGTCGGAAGGGGCACGGTGGATTGGATGATGGCGGCCTGCATCGCAAACTTGGGACCGAGGCCGTCGAGCATCTGCAGAGTCAGGGTGCCGTCAGTGACCGGCTCCCGGACATCGGTGAGTGCGGCGGCGAGACCCTGAAGACGACGGCAGTAGTCGTTGACGCTGAGATCGCCGCGGGTGGTCGCGCGGAACTCCTGGCCGAGGTGCATGGCCTGCTCGGCCTCGTTGTCCAGAAAGTATTCATGGACCCGAGACCAGATAGTGAAGGCAGTGGAGCCAGCCGACGCGACAACGTCGAGAAGGTCCCTCTCAATGGTGGAGAAGAACCAGATAACAACAGTGTTGTCGTCGTCGCGCCAGTCGGGATCGGCCAGACGACCGGCCGAGCCGGATCGGACATGGTCCTCCGCGTGGTAGCACCTGAGCAAAAGGGCGATGTAGTTGCGCTAGCGGCAGTTGGCCCCGTCGCGGGCGAGCTTGAAGTCGATGACGCCCGCGACGCTGGTAGGGAGGGGTGGTGTGGGGTTGGAGGAGGAAGGCAGGCTCACAGTGTTGGATGGGAGGGTGGAAAGAGGAAGGCCGGCGGAGCCGGAGGCGTTGACGGAGCCGTCAGTGATGACGGGACCAGAGGCGTCAACGGTGGCCGGAGCGCGGGGGCGCAGGTCAACGGCGGGGAGAGTGGCAGCGGCGGCGGCCACGGCATCGGCGGGGGCCTGCGCTGCGGCAGTGGCGGCTTGATCAGCGTCAGCCTCGCGCGGAGAGGAGGGAGGAGTAACCATCGCTCTGATTACCAAACTGGAATATGGATCTCGTGTTACAATGCCATCGGCAGACCAGTTACATATACAAGGAAGCAGCCCTACATGCAGGGCACGGTCACAGGAGGTGGCGCTAGACTAGGAAACCTCCTGAAGACTAGGACTACTAGTTACAACAATGACCAGATATACATCACATGGGTAAAAACGTAACGTGACAACTCAACAGACGACGTCGGGGAGCAGAGGAAGCGGCCGAAACGAGCTCGGAGCCAAATGGTCAATAGTGCACCCGTGGCCGCTCGTTGGCTTGCTCCGGCGAGGATGCTTCAGGAGGGGGAAAAGGGTCGAGGGTGGCATGAGAGGGAGGGGAAGTCGGGTCGGCACGCCCAGATGCGTGGAAACGGTCGATGCCGAGCTAGCCGACGCGTCCCGACGCCCGTAGCGCGGCCAATGCAATGCCAAGGGGGCAGTTACCACGGGCACTGGCATAATGAGGACAAGAGAGGTTACCAGGAGTTCTCTGGAGACTAGTCCCTGCATCACTCAGGTAGTGGGAGGAGAAAAAAAGCGGAAGAAGCCATGTACAGCTGGGATTCATCGAGAGAAGTTTGTTGCATCAGACTTGGACGAGCGCTGCTGATCAACAGGAACTTGATTGGGTCAAATGGTGTTGTGTGGGGCGTCTAGGATAGGAAGGACTATGATCCTGGGAAGTTTGAGGATAATTGGACCAATATAAATCCTTGTTGCTTCACAACTGCATTTTTGGTCCAGAATAGAAATCAGGATGATGCACACAAATGATGAGGCCACTGGAGCTGAAATTTGGCAAGGCTTGATGATTTGGTCATATCAAGATGCTGTAAAACTTTCATACCAAATGGACAAGCCAAAATGGTACTTGCTTCACAAACATCATCTCTGACCAGAAACTTGGAATAATTTTGGAGAAATAATGGCTTGATGAAATGATGCCAAATTTGGTGGAGAGATGTTATTAGGGAAGGAGCACAAGCTGCTAGTTTCTTAGAATTTATGAAGCAATAAAAATTGTACTTGCTTCACAACCTGAAAATACTAACAGGATCAAAGATTTGATCATGTGCTCACATAGATGATGGGATGGGGCTGAAATTTGGAGGAGGGTGATAATATGACCACATTAAGGAGTGTGCAAAATTTCAACTCATTTGGATACTCCTAGCAGTAGTTCCTTCACAAAGGCTTCTATTTGACAAAAACTTCCAAAAATCAGTTAGGAAGAGTGGCTAGGCAAATAAAGTTGAATATTGCATGGAGCAATTATTTGGACATAAAAGAATGCCCAAAAAGTTTGGGAGCAAACAAAATAGGATAAATGGCACTTCCTTCACAAAATGCCATTCAGGACAGAATAGAGGAAGGAATATTGGGGAATTATTCTTGGGCTAGGGAAGGAAAGTTTGGGCATATTTGAGCAACATATGACCCAAAGAAATTATGAGAATTATTCGGTAATTTTGGGAGTGACAGAAATATAGGTTGCTTCACAATCTAGGGCAGACATGGTTATTCCTTTAATAGAAAAAGGAATATTCCCCAAGAAAAAGGATTATGGAGTTGGGCTAGGATGGAAATGGCATGGTCTAGGGAAAGATTTGAGGATGATGAACCACTTGGGAGAAGAAATAAGGATGATCTCCCAGGTTGCAAGGCCACAGATCCACTTCAAAAAGAATATCAGAGAAAAAACCAAATAAATCAAAAGAAAAAGAAAAGGGCCAAAAACCAGGCTGTTACAAACCTTTACCCCTTAAAGAAATCTCGTCCTCGAGATTTGGTTGCTCAGGAACAATTATGACTTGAGGATACCGTTTCCAACTCGGGTATCCTTTTCCTTTATTTTTGTTCCCCTGATTTTCTCATGATTCGGGGTGGTTTGCTTCACCTTTCCCTAAATTTTGACAGGTTTTTGCTCACATACGAAATCCTTTTGCTGACGTTGATTCTTTCATATCTGCGGTGATATCCAATGGATCTCAGCATGAATTTCCTTTTGTCATGAAAACCTTTTTACTTCTACCACGATGTTTGCTCAAACAAATGCATGTCTTCCGGGTTCAAATAATGCTAAGAATTATGGCCATTCTCCTGACGGGATCTGACTGCTCATAGGTAGTACTGATTATCTTGATTTATTCCTTTGGCTCGAGCATGGGGTATGTACCAAAGATTCGACTCCCTTCTGTTGTGAGCGATATGCAAGGGTATGGACTTATAGTTGTAGCATATCTCAAATATTAACATCTTGAGACTGTCCTGATAGGAGTGCTGGCGGCAAAATACTTTTCATGTCCTGTTGTCCATGCACTTGGTTCCCCCAGTGAATATACCTGATCTAAGCTGATGGTTCGGCCTTAGATTTACCCATTTTGTCGGTACCCATCTGCGTTAATTGCCTGTGCGATGATTTAACACTGTCGCTGAAGTCAAACTGCTGAGGTTGCCAAATATTCTTGGATCTGACAGAGCAGACTTGGGTATTCCACACTAACCATTCCAATCGGGTCAGCGGAATATGAAATCGTTGTAGAGCAGAGTAGGACTCTTAGGGTATACCTTTGTGTATCCATATGGGAATTATGGCCTCCAATTAACTTGGGTATCCGGACCCTGATGGTTGTGCAAATATCACCATACCTTTGTTGTCAGTCTCCTCCTTTGGCGGTCATGATTTTCTTTGTCAGGATACCTTACCGAAATAACTTGGCCACACATGTCCTTGATTCTCCGTATGATCATGTATGTGGGTAGTGTAATATTTTTGGCATAATTCCTTGTGCTTGTTTTCTGACCTGGGTCCGCACATATATGTCATATGATCGGGGCTTGTAGCTGTACAGAGCTCATTGTTGAGACCAACCATCCAAGAGGGTGAAAAAAGTTCATGAGACCTCCTTGTCGGTGCGGGAATATTGGCCTTGGTGGCCACTGTCAAGACCGTTGATTCTGTGATGTCATATCCTTGTATTACATAAGATGAGTATCTCTGCTTATCTTCCTTTTCATGGCTCATGAGGTTGTTGGATCCGTACCTTCCTTAGGTATATCTACTTGATCATTGCCGTATCCCGTATGAGTGACCGATCTGAACGGGGATACATGCTCAACATATGTGTAAGGATCATATGCAACCGAATACCTGATTCTTGCGGTAGACATATGTCTTTACTGAATTGTACCTCTGTCAAAATTATTCCAAATCTGATCCTTGAACTGCACTGTCATATACTGTCTTCTCACTGTGTCATATCTTGTAACAATACTGAATACGTCATGTTGTGTCGTACTGAAGATGGCAAGGTGTCGTGGGTTGAAAGTTATCCGAGTAACTTGTATGTCCGGGGATACCTCCTCACCATATATGTGGAAAGATGTGTAGCCGAACATTTGATTTCTGAAGCAGACATATGCTTCGACTGACTTGTACTTTTGACAAAAAATATTGTTGATCTGACTCTTGAGATGTACTGCCATGTACTGCCAACTCACCGCATAATCTCTGAGGACGGTGCAATAGTGTGGTACTGGTGCAGACTGGGTGGCTTACGAGAGAAGCCATCCGGGTAGCTTGCTGAGGAAGACATGTTAGCTTTTGCTCGCATCTTTTGTCCGGGTAGCGTGCAAAAGAAGCCATGGTAGCTTATGCATGAAGCTTGACCTGAGTATTGTGCTGGAGAAGCCTGGGTTCCGTACTTGAGAAAATTTTCCTCTGATTGCTTGTTGGGAAAGATTCATTCCCATTTGTCAGAAGCTTTCACTGATGTATCTTGCTGAGAAAGACTGGGTATCTCGGACCGAAATCTTTCCAAATTTCATACTGAGAAAAATTGAGGATCCTTGCATCATAAGTTTCTTCCGATAGCGTGTGGAAGACGACTGAGTTTCTCATATCCAAAGCTTCATACTGTGATATGCAGACTAAAAACCATATACACACCCATAATATTCTGCGGCTGATTGTTTGACTGTCTTCCTTGATCATAGCTCATTCTGGCTTTATTTCGGATGATTACATATTTCAAGCATCATTTATTGCTAAGCTAGACCTTGTATATGAGCCATACCTTTGACTGAAAATATGCCATTGGTCTTGCAACTGGCTTGTCTTTCTGCTGGCTTGATCATTACTGTTGTGATGAGTTTGTACTAATGTGGACTCGATGCTGATAATCAATCCAAGACCCCATTGGTATTCTGAGTGGATATTAATGCGGTTGACTGGGCAGACCATAATGTTTAGCTGAGCTTCTTCCAAATATATGTAATCCTTATTGCTTCTTCGAGTCTGGTGTCGAAGGATGAGAAACTTCCATAAGGGGAAAATAGGGTAACACTAAGGGCCCAAAAAGAAAGAAGCAAAAGAAATAACTCAACTGAACAAAAGCACACAACAAACAATTCACACACAAACAATGTCACATAATACTGCTAGTCACACAATATGCATGCCTACTTAAGCACACAAATTTCATGGGATCTCCGGTACTACGATCTAACATGTTGTGACAGTGTGCACGAGGACGAATCACTATGTGGAAGGCTTGGTGTAAACATCGCTACACCAAGTGCTGGCTTAGCCAGGTAGCAACCTGGACTAGCTTGGAAACGAGGACGTACTTGGTAACCATGTAGCAGGACATGAATGTCGCAACCACATTATTATCAAGTGGACGAAAAAGATCCGTACCCATCCAAGAAATAGGATAGTGGGGCAAAACTAAGTCTGCTGACATTGCCCTTCCTTGATAGCTAAGATCATTAAGGGTTGCCAACACGACAAGATAAAAGGACGATATGAGATAGAAGCATGTCTATCACCGAAACAATAGGTGAGGCTGAAAGAATGATATCGGCGCGATACCTGAGCACCATTTTTGCAAACAGTGTAGAGATCACTTGGCATCACTCTACTGGGACAGAAATGATGCCAAACACCAAAGAAAAGGCAAGAAAACAAAACTGGAGAAATGCAGGGGCTGAGCTGTAGTGAATCCGAACTGATGCCAGCTATACTCACAAGATAAATCGTTAGCAACAAAAATAATAAGGCTATATGCATGCTATGCAGCAACCAAATGCAATAAACAATGCAGACTCTATACTACTGATTTCTACCACTCGCGCTAACTAGGGTGTCCTACAGCTAGACCTGCTCTGATACCAAGCTTTGTGGCACCCCGGCTCAGAGAAACTGGAACGCCCCATGTTCCAGCCCAGAGATCGAGAAGAAGTCTCTGGAATACGACACTGCTTGACATAGAACAAATCAACTCTTATTATAAAGGATAAATACACAGGCCTGATATTACAAAGGTTCACATTAGCACGACGACACTACACCTGTGATACTACACTTGCTCTATGCTAGTAGCAGAACAACTCGTAGCAGCAGAACAGCGACGAAGGTTGTGAACTCCACTCCGCAGGGACTCTGGCTGGGACACAATCTAGCTCGCACGCACGGTAACCTCGACAAGCAAAGCAATCAATCATGACATCACCTGCAATCTGGCATGACACGCCAGGTCAGTACATCGAATGTACTTGCAAGCTCACAACAACCAAAAGCATCAAGGCAAGACAACAACATAGCATTAGCAGACTAATTTAATTAACAACTACTACGATACGAAAGCAACTCCTAAGCATGATATGAAACTACTACAATGTTGACAAACCAACATCTTAATCTCAATGAACCATCTCGCGCTTGGTTATCCGGCCTAGTAATGTACCATCTCGATCACCTCGTGATCCACCTGTTCACCTTGTGATCAAAACATCCACATGATCACTTTGTGAACACATCACAAATTGAATGAGCATCCTCAAGATCATCTCAATATCATCATTTGCATCCTGCCAAACTGTTATAGCTCACAATATCAACATATAAATCACCTATAAGTCATTCTGTCATGTGAGTGTTGATTGAACGGTGTGAACTAGTACGAACTTGTGCCCATGACCAAGGACGCGGCTATCGATAGATTAAACATACACACTCTGCAGAGGTAGTGCACTTTACCCACACCACGGAACCCATGGCCTCGCACTCCCATTCGGGTGGCCAACGGTGTTCCGACAAAACCGACCTACTGCCATGACACTCTCCCGGCCACTCCAACCAACACCCCTTTTGGGTTCAGTCCTGGGTGGCCCCGTGCCTACCAAAGGAATCAACGGCTACCGTCGTGGCAAAACAAAAACAGTCCCAAACGGGGACAAAAAGGCGCCTAACAACAACTACGGGCACACAAGGTTATGTCTGCCTACCTGATCAGGGTAACGCACGCCCATGACCTTCCCTCGTTGGAGGCATCGGCGAGATACATGACAATAGACCGCATTAGGGCCTTCCCATAAAGGCAAATGTGGTTGCACTTGAAAAAGCCCGTTTCAGTGGCACCTGACCAACTTAATGACGGAATTTATCCCCAAAATATAACAGTGATAATTGATACTCTGATAACATCTATCAACCTGCAATCCAAGGCATAGCAATATCCAACAACTAATCCAAAGCATAATATTTTCATATCACACTACCCCGAGGATAGCATAACACTACGACCATGATGAATCCAAGAACGATAATACTATTACTCCAATAACTAGACCAAACTATCCAACTAAGATCCACATGCAAGCATCATCTCCGAAATCATAATCCAAAACATAATATCAACAAGCATTATGATAAAAATAATTCTAGCCACTACAAATCCAAAGGCAGCATGACATTCAAAGTAATACTCCAAAATATGATACCAGATACCAACGTGAAAATAATCATAACATGGGCCAGTAATAATCCAATGGCAACATGTAATCCTCATAAGCTGCAAAATATTAGTCCTAGAACTCGAAGCAATATCATGGCAATAGCAAGATCAAAACAAAACCCCGAGAAATGCCATGATCAAATCATACATAGACAAAGAAAATTTTAAATAAGTTTAAATAAGTAAACCATGTCAGTGCATTGCAATCATGCAAGTGGAGGTTGTGGCTTGCTTGGGATGGCAGGATTCACCGGGAAGAAATGTGAGAAACTCACGGAAAGAATCGCTGGAAAACGTTCTCTCTTGGAGGGGGCTGATTTGTTGCAAGGACAAAATGGTCATTTTCAGAATGTTAACATATGGTGAAAATGTCTCCAACAGAACAGGCTCGACGAGACAAAGAAGTTGGCTTTGGATTCACCTCATTTGGAGTTACGGGTAACAAGATACGACCGTTTAAAGCCCAGAGACTAATATGCAAAAATAACTTCTACAAACCGGTACCTAGCAGTTTAAACAGAACGCGCTTTCACAGAAATATGCTTTCCAGAGAGGAAAGCGCATTCCAGCCCGAAGAAGAAGAAAAATACGCTTTCGATAAGGGAAAGCATACTCACTAGGAGTACGTCTCCACTTATCCACGTCAGCGTGGGCGGGGTCGGCCAGCTGGGTCGCTTACAGGCAGGTCCCACGCTGCTTCTCTCTCCTCCCATCTCCTTCTTCCTCTCCTCCCGAAGGCACTGGAGCGGAGCGAGGCCGGCCGGCCCCGACGAGGATTCCGGGCGGCTCCGGCCACAGTAATCGCCGGCCGACCTACCGGAGAGCTCAGCGCATCGAGCCGCACCCATCCAGGAGTATAACAGAGCTCGAGGAGGGCGGGATAGGGAGCAGCAACAAGGACGGCGGACGGCGGCTCGGGCAACTTCGGGCACGTCGCTCTGGTCTTGAAGAGGAGGCGTAGAGCTACGGGGAAGGGTCTAGGGGAAGGTGGAGACTGCTGGAGGTGGTGGTGCGGAGGGAGGGGCTCGGCATCAAGGGAATTTAGGCGACGGTCGGCGGATGGGCTCCAGCCATGGTCGAGCAGGGAGAGCTCTTTGGGCTAGTTTGAGAGGTCAAGGGCGCTATTGGGAGGTGGAGGAGGCCGATGGAGAGGCGCGGCACAATCGGGTG
Source organism: Aegilops umbellulata (assembly GCA_032464435.1). Taxonomy (NCBI): domain Eukaryota; kingdom Viridiplantae; phylum Streptophyta; class Magnoliopsida; order Poales; family Poaceae; genus Aegilops; species Aegilops umbellulata. The sequence goes on along the minus strand of CP136056.1, from coordinate 39,431,101 downwards.
GCTTAAATAGCCGAGGAGAGGCGATTGGGCGAGGGCCGAGGCCATGTGCCGCTGCTCGAGCTCGGCCAACGCTCTGGCGCGCTCAGCAATCATGGGCGGGCACGGCAACACGACGAGGGATCGATGCAGGCTTCACGAGGAGGTAGACAACGTCGGGGAGAAGAGGAAGCGGCCGAAACGAGCTAGGAGCCAAACGGGGCATAGTGCACCTCTGGCCCCTCGTCGGCTTGCTCCGGCGAGGACGCTTCGGGATGGGACAGAGGGTCGAGGGTGACATGAGAGGAAGGGGGAGTCCGGTCGGCACGCCCAGATGCGCGGAAACGGTCGACGCCAAGCTGGCCGACGCGTCCCGACGCCCAGAGCGCGGCCAACGCTGCCATAGCGCGTGAAACGCAATGTCAAGGGAACAGTCACCACGGGCACTGGCATGATGAGGACAAGAGAGGCTACGAGGAGTTGTCGAGAGACTAGTCCTACGTCACGGAGGTTGTGGGAGGAGAAAAATAAGCAGAAGAAGCCATGGACAGCTGGGATTCATCGAGAGAAGTTTGTTGCATCAGACTTGGACGAGCACTGCTGATCAACATGAACTTGATTGGGTCAAATGGTGTTGTCTGGGGTGTCTAGGATATGATGGACTAGGATCCTGGAAAGTTTGAGGATAATTGGACAAATATAAATCCTAGTTGCTTCACAACTTCATTTTTTGGTCCAGAATAGAAATAAGGATGATGCACTCAAATGGTGAGGCCACTTGAGCTGAAATTTGGCAAGGCTTGATAATTTTGTAAACCTCAGGAGGTTGTTCTTCCCCTTGTACTGTTCATCACCAGCCCAAGAGGCAATCCACCACCACCACACTGGAGTAGGGTATTACACCACAACGATGGCCCGAACCAGTATAAATCTCGTGTCTTTCTTTGTTGCGAGTTCATCGAGTTCGTCCACGAGATCTTAGCGAGTTAGGGCGTAGATCGGTAGGAGCGAAAGAACTTCGCGCGCACCCCGGAGTTCGAACCTTAAGGGTTTTGCCGGAACCCGAGATCCAACATTTGCCGCGCCAGGTAGGGGTGCGCCATAGCTTCTCCTTCGTCGATCTGCGCTTCGCCCTCATGGCAGGCGCCCCGTCATCGCCTCCGGCGGCCAGCATCGACGACGGGGCCAGGGGGCTCCGAGCCCTGGCCCCCGCCCTGCACCGGGTGCGGTGGCCAACCAAGTTCAAGCCGGAGATGCCGCCGTGCTACGACGGCGTGGCAGACTCAATGGGTTTCCTACTAGCATATGAGGAGTCAGTCCTCGAGGCCGGGGCGACGACAAGGTCTTGGCCAACTGGCTCCGCATGGCCCTCGCCAGCGAGCCGCACGCCTGGCTGCTCAACCTCTCCGGATCCACGGTGGCGTCTTGGGAGGAGCTGCGCGACCTCTTCACCGCACACTATGTGGCACCGATGCACCATGCGGTCGCGGCCCTGCTAGGAGGCTCTCAAGCACCTCCTTCAGATCGCCACATTAAGTCGTTCCTCTGCCAGGTTGGTGCCACTTCCAAGCGCTCGGGGGCTCCGCCCGGCTTGGGTGCGCCTGATCTGACCTCACCTCCAGCTCAGAAGACCACCCCGACTCCACCGCCGGCTCGGGGACGCTTCCGATGCTCTGCACGCCCACCATCTGCCACGTGGCCGTCACCAAGACCGTCATCAACGGCGGAGCCGGCCTCAACTTGCTCTCCTGGAAGCCTTCGGCCTCCTTCACGTGCCGCCCGAGCGGCTCAGCCTTAGCAAGCCTTTCTCAGGGGTTGGCGGCAGCGCTGCCCACTCTCTGGGGCAGATCCACTACCCCGTACTCTACCAGTGCAGCGCTGGTGGCGGTTCGGGAGGAGCATCAAGCCAAGGCCGCGCTGCACCAAGCTACAGCTGAAATGACGCAAGATCGGGAAGGCGCCGCGGGAGCTGCAGCGGCGCCAACGGAGGACCAAGCTCGGCAGGACGACGTCACAGAGACCCCCGTAAGCGACCAGGCGCGAGGAGTTTCACCACCTCAGGAGATGTCTGGGCCCCTGCAAGACACAAGCCTCACCAACGCGCCAGCCCTTGTCTAACACCCGGTGTATTTTGTCAGCACGGTGTTGCGGGACGCAAGGGCGCGATATCCCATGCCTCAGAAGCTCCTACTCGCACTCTTGGTGGCCTCGCGCAAGCTACGGCACTACTTCCAGGGCCACCCCATCAAGGTCGTCTCAGCCTACCCGTTGGAGAGAGTGCTCAGGAGCCCGAACTCAGCTAGAAGGGTCGCTGAATGGAACATCAAGCTGCAAGAATTCCAGTTGGAGTTCAGCACTACCCGGGTCATCAAGTGAGCCGCGCTTGCTGATTTCGTGGCGGAATGGACGGATGCCCCGGCATTTGAAGTAGGCGAAGACCGGTCCACCTCACCGGGAAGCGAGGCGCCGGACGGCTGGGTCATGTATTTCGACGGCGCCTTCACGCATCAGGGCGCGGGGGTTGGGGCAGTACTCATCTCGCCCACTCAGGACAAGCTCTACTACACCGTGCAGCTCTGCTCTCAGCAGGGCGAGAAGGTCTCCAACAACATCGCAGAATACGAAGGCCTCATAGCTGGCCTGAAGGCCGCTGCAGCTCTGGGGGTGAAGCGCCTTGTAGTTAGGGGTGACTCGCAGCTCCTCGTCAACTTCTCCAAAAAAGTGTACGAGCCGAAGGACGAGCACATGGAGGCTTACCTCGCAGAAGTGCGTAAGATGGAAAAACATGTCATGGGGATGGAGGTGCAGCATGTGCCCCGGGGCACCAACAAGGAAGCCGATGACATCGCCAGAAAGGCATCCAAGCGGCAGCCCAGGAGCCTGGTGTCTTCGAAGAGCGGCTTGATACGTCTCCAACGTATCTATAATTTTTGATTGCTCCATGCTATATTATCTACTGTTTCGGGCAATATTGGGCTTTATTATCCACTTTTATATTATTTTTGGGACTAACCTATTAACCGGAGGCCCAGCCCAGATTTGCTGTTTTTTGCCTATTTCAGTGTTTCGAAGAAAAGGAATATCAAACGGAGTCAAAACGGAACGAAATCAACTATAGAAGTTATTTTTGGAAGGAAAGCCACCAGATAGACTTGGACTCTACTTCAGGAGATACGGGAGGTGCTCACGAGGGTGGGGAGCGCCCCCCCCTTAGGGCGCGCCCCCTGCCTCGTGGGGCCCCCGTAGCTCCTCCGACGTACCCCCTGCACCCATATATACTCCCGTACCCCGAAAACTTCCAGAATGGAGATTGGATCAGAAGTTCCGCCGCCGCAAGCCTCTGTAGCCACCAAAAACCAATCGGGGCCCTCTCCGGCACCCTGCCGGAGGGGGCCATCATCACCGGTGGCCATGGAGGAGTATCCCGGAGGGGCCATCATCACCATGAAGGCCAAGGACCAGAGGGTGGAGTCCATGGATGAGGAAGCACAAGGGGGAGAACCTCTCCTCCTCTCTCCCGGTGGCGCTGGAGTGCCATCGGGAGGGGAATCATCACCACGGTGATCGTCTTCATCAACATCACTATCATCATCACCATCCTCATCTCTTTTACGCGGTCCACTCTCCCGCACCCCGCTGTAATCCCTACTTGAACATGGTGCTTTATGCTACATATTATGATCCAATGATGTGTTGCCATCCTATGATGTTTTGAGTAGATATCTTTTGTCTTTGGGTTGATTGATGATCTAGATTGGTATGAGTTGTATGTTTTACTTTGGTGATGTCCTATGGTGCCCTCCGTGTCGCGCAAGCGTGAGGGATTCCCGCTGTAGGGTGTTGCAATACGTTCATGATTCGCTTATAGTGGGTTGGTGAGTGACTGAAACACAAACCCGAGTAAGAGGGATTGTTGCGTATGGGAATAAAGAGGACTTGATGCTTTAATGCTATGGTTGGCTTTTACCTTAATGATCTTTAGTAGTTGCGGATGCTTGCTAGAGTTCCAATCATAAGTGCATATGATCCAAGTAGAAAAAGTATGTTAGCTTATGCCTCTCCCTCATATGAAACTGCAATAGTGATCACCGGTCTTGTTAACAATTACCTAGGACAATTCCGCACACCGATCCACCATTATTCCACACTCGCTATTTATAATACTAAGTATTACATTCTAACTTTATGATTACAGCACCTACTTTTAAGTTTTAGCTCTCCGATACCATGTAAAGTTATCCTCTTCATACCCACAACGTAGTTTTATTTCTCGTTGCTAGTTGGAAGCAAACGTTCGGTGCATGTAGAGTCGTATCAGTGGAAGATAGGGCTTGAGAGAATATTGATATTACCTTTAGCTCCTTGTGGGTTCGACACTCCGTACTTATCACTTCCACCTTTGGAAAGTGCTACGATGATTCCTTGCACTTGGGGATTATCAAGCTCTTTTCTGGCGCCGTTGCCGGGGAGCAATAGCGTGGGGTTGATATTCTCGTGTGTGCTTGTTTGCTTTCTTCACTAAGTAGATTTTGTTTTTCCTTTTTTTTCTGCTTAGTTGTGGGTGAAACATACAGAAAAAATTAAAAATGAAAATACAAAAAATATTACTTGCCTCTCATGCCTAAAAAGTTTTTCAAAAAGAGAAGTGATTGGAAGGTTTTACATTGAAGAAGTGAGGGTCGACCTTGAGCACTTGTGTTCATGCTCACAGAAACAATGTGGAATTTTTCATGGAAGTTTCTCTGTAAATAATTATCCCCTTGTATATATATTCATTGTATTATAAAAATAAATGTGCCAATCTTTGGTTTTAGGATGATTAGATTGCTTGTTTGCTATGTGCAAAACAAAAACAGAAACTTTGGCTGTAGTGCATGAATTTAAAGTTTTTACTGGAAAGTCAAATGGATCCGAAACTTTTTGCACATTACTTCCGTACAAATTGTTCAAATTGTAAAATTTAGTTTATAATTTTAGGAGTTACATAAGTTTGTCAAACTTCCAGATTACTACAGACTGTTCTGTTTTTAACAGATTCTGTTTTGAGTATGTTGTTTGCTTATTTCGATGAATCTATGGCTAGTATTGGAGGGTATGAACCATAGAGAACTTGGAATACAGCAGGTTTAACACCAATACAAATAAATAATGAGTTCATTACAGCACCTAAAGGTAGTGATTTGTTTTATTACACTAACGGATCTCACAAGTTTTTGTTAAAGTTTTGTGTGGATGAAGTGTCCGAAGGTCGAGGAGCTATCAATATAAGAAGAATAAAGACAGGCAAGAGTTCAAGCTTGGGGATGCCCAAGGCACCCCAAGTAAATATTTCAAAGGACACTCAAGCATCTAAGCTTGGGGATGCCCCGGTTGGCATCCCATCTTTCTTCTTCAACAAATATCGGTATACCTCGGTTTTTGCTTTGTTCACATGATTTGTGTCCTTTGTGTTTTCTTTTTCTTTGAGAACCATGCTAGCACGATATAGCCCTTCATTGGTTTTATAGAATACTTCATGTGCTTCACTTATATCTTTTAAGTATGATCTTATAGAATTGCTCTTTGTGCTTCACTTAAATCTTTTGAGTATGGATTTATAGAATGCTTCATGTGCTTCACTTATACATTTTGAGCTTGGATATTGGTTAGAATATATTAATTGTAGAATGCTCCATGAACTTCACTTATATTTTTTGGAGTATGAATAATACTATCATTTAAAGTGGGTTTGGAAGAGTGTCAACTTTAGGAATTAGTGATCCCACTATTTTGGAAGATGTTGAATCTTAGTGTGATATTTATGAAAGTGGATTTGGAAGAGTGTCAACTTTAGCTAGTAATGATTCCACTATTTCGGAAGAGTTCCCAATTGACTATGAGAACAAGTTGCTATCCATGATGCCTCTGAAAATTATTATGAGGGAGGAATACATGCTTGTAGGAGTTGTATTAATATCAAGTTTCCTCCCTATGTGCTTAAAGTTTTGAAGTTATACTTGCTTTGCCTTCCTATGCTAGTTGATTCTTGTTCCCATAAGTGTGTACTCACAAAATACCTAGGAATAGGAAGTGTGTTAGATTTAAATGTGCTAGTCATATTCTTCAAGATGCTCTCTTTGTGTTTCAATCCCTATCTTTCATGTGAGCATCATTGAAATCATCATGCCTAGCTAAAAGGCATTAAAGAAAAGCGCTTGTTGGGAGACAACCCAATATTTATCCTTTCTGTTTTTGTGTGTCAACATGATTAATCTATTGTAGTAATCATGTTTTGTAGCTTTTGTTTCAATAAAGTGCCAAGTAAGACCTTTGGGAAGACTTGGGAGAAAGTTAATGTGATCTTGCTGTAAAAAACAAAAACTTTGCGCTCACGAGAATAGATGTCATTTTTTACAGAAGAGTGCTTTTGAGTTGATTCTTTTTGAAGAATATTAATAGACAAATTCCTCACGTCCACAAATTTATTTCATAATTTTTGGAGTAGCAGAAGTATGGTTATTGTTCAGATCATTACAGACTGTTCTGTTTCTGACAGATTATGTTTTCATTGCTTAGTTTGCTTGTTTCTAGTTTCTATGACTTATATTTCTCAATACAAATTGTAGAAATGATATGGTACAGTAGTAGTTGTGTGAGAAAAATTATGAACCTTGTGTTTGACAGTACCAAAGTGAATGGTTTGCTCTTTATCATACTAACCTATCTCATCAAGTTTGGTTAAGTTTTGTGTGATTGAAGTTTTCAAGTTTTGGGTGAGATATCGATATGAGGAGAATAAGGAGTGGAAAGACCCGAATCTTGGGGATGCCCAAGGCACCCCAAGGTAATATTAAAGGAAGAGTCAAGCGCCTAAGCTTGGGGATGCCCCGGAAGGCATCCCCTCTTTTGTCTTCAAAACTATCGGTATACCTTACTCGGAGCTATATTTTTATTCGTCACATGATATGTGTTTTGCTTGGAGCATATTTTCAATTTTACTTTCTGTTTGAATAAAATCATTGGATCTGAATTATTGAATGAAAATCCTCCCATGGCTAGTTAATTATTTGACTACTCGGTGTTCTTCACTCATATCTTTTGGAGTAGTTTGTCATTTGCTTATGTGCTTCACGTATATCCTATGAGTAAATGGTTGAATAAATTGAATGTCATAAACCTGAATTTATATATGTTTCATATGCTTATAACATGGGGAGTAATGACTTCACACATAATAAGTATAGGTAGTAAACTTATTGAAAGTTAGCAAACATAGAATTGGTCACTCGAACAATTCATGAAAGAATATTGAAGGAAGAGAGGCTTCACATATAAATATATTATCATTGACATCTTTTATGATTGGGAGCACTCATTAAAATATGACATGCTAAAGAGTTGATGTTGGACAAGGAAGACAACGTAATGAGTTATGTTTTCTTATATCTGAGATAAAGTATGTTGTCATGGATCCTCTAACGTGTTGAGCTTGCCTTTCCCCCTCATGCTAGCCAAAATTCTCAGCACCAAGTAGAGATACTACTTGTGCTTCCAAAATCCTTAAACCAGTTTTGCCATGAGAGTCCACCATATCTACCTATGGATTGAGTAAGATCCTTCAAGTAAGTTGTCATTGGTGCAAAGCAATAAAAATTGCTCTAAATATGTATGATTGATTGGTGTGGGAGAAATAAGCTTTATACGATCTTGTGATGTGGAAGTAATAAAAGCGACGGACTGCATAATAAAGGTTCATATCACAAGGGGCAATATAAAGTGACGTTCTTTCGCATTGAGATTTTGTGCATCCAACCATAAAAGCGCATGGCAACCTCTGCTTCCCGCTGCGAAGGGCCTATCTTTTATTATTATCTTCTACCTTATGCAAGAGTCATGGTGATCTTCACCTTTCCTTTTTCATTTTATCCTTTGGCAAGCCCAACATGTTGGAAAGAACATGATATATATATCTAATCGGATGTAGGGGAGCATGAGTTATTATTGTTGACATTACCCTTGAGGTAAAAGGTTGTGGGGCGAAGCTATAAGCCCCTATCTTTCTCTGTGTCCGATTAAAACTCCATAACCACAAGTATTGCGTGAGTGTTCGCAATTGTGAAAGACTACATGATAGTTGAGTATGTGAAGTTTGCTAAATCAAAGCTCTGACATAGACTCTTCCTGAAAATAGGATGAATTGTTTGATGACTAAGAATATCGTTTGTTAGTTTTCAAGAAAGTTTATGATCCATACTTTAAACTTGTGAATTGCTTGTTACTCAATCATGAAAAGTTTTATGAGATGAGCTATTGTTATGATATGTAATGATGCTAGAAAAGTGATTGGAATTAACATTGATCAAACCTAAGCACTTACTAGCATTCCACATCAAAAATTATCTTTGTTATCATTTACCTACTCGAGGACGAGCAGGAATTAAGCTTGGGGATGCCTGATACGTCTCCAACGTATCTATAATTTTTGATTGCTCCATGCTATATTATCTATTATTTCAGGCAATATTGGGCTTTATTATCCACTTTTATATTATTTTTGGGACTAACCAATTAACCGGAGGCCCAGCCCAGATTTGCTGTTTTTTGCCTATTTCAGTGTCTCGGAGAAAAGGAATATCAAACGGAATCAAAACAGAACGAAATCAACTGGAGAAGTTATTTTTAGAAGGAAAGCCACCAGATAGACTTGGACTCTACGTCAGGAGATACGGGAGGTGCTCACGAGGGTGGGGGGCGCCCCCCCCCCCCCTTAGGGCGCGCCCCTGCCTCGTGGGGCCCCCGTAGCTCCTCCGACGTACCCCCTGCACCCATATATACTCTCGTACCCTAAAACTTCCAGAATGGAGATTGGATCAGAAGTTCCGCCGCCGCAAGCCTCTGTAGCCACCAAAAACCAATCGGGGCCTCTTCGGCACCCTGCCGGAGGGGGCCATCATCACCGGTGGCCATGGAGGAGTATCCCGGAGGGGCCAACATCACCATGAAGGCCAAGGACCAGAGGGTGGAGGCCATGGATGAGGAAGCACAAGGGGGAGAACCTCTCCTCCTCTCTTCCGGTGGCGCCGGAGTGCCATCGGGAAAGGAATCATCGCCACGGTGATCGTCTTCATCAACATCACTATTATCATCACCATCCTCATCTCTTTTACGCAGTCCACTCTCCCGCACCCCGCTGTGATCCCTACTTGAACATGGTGCTTTATGCCACATATTATGATCCAATGATGTGTTGCCATCCTATGATGTTTTGAGTAGATATCTTTTGTCTTTGGGTTGATTGATGATCTAGATTGGTATGAGTTGTATGTTTTACTTTGGTGCTATCCTATGGTGCCCTCTGTGTCGCGCAAGCGTGAGGGATTCCGCTGTAGGGTGTTGCAATACGTTCATGATTCGCTTATAGTGGGTTGGTGAGTGACTGAAACACAAACCCAAGTAAGAGGGATTGTTGCGTATGGGAATAAAGAGGACTTGATGCTTTAATGTTATGGTTGGGTTTTACCTTAATGATCTTTAGTAGTTGCGGATGCTTGCTAGAGTTCCAATCATAAGTGCATAGGATCTAAGTAGAGAAAGTATGTTAGCTTATGCCTCTCCCTCATATGAAACTGCAATAGTGATCACCGGTCTTGTTAACAATTACCTAGGACAATTCCGCACACCGATCCACCATTATTCCACACTCGCTATTTATAATACTAAGTATTATATTCTAACTTTATGATAACAACACCTACTTTTATGTTTTAGCTCTCCGATACCATGCAAAGTTATCCTCTTCATACCCACAACGTAGTTTTATTTCTCGTTGCTAGTTGGAAGCAAACGTTCGGTGCACGTAGAGTCGTATCAGTGGCACATAGGGCTTGAGAGATTATTGATCTTACCTTTAGCTCCTTGTGGGTTCGACACTCCATACTTATCACTTCCACCTTTGGAAAGTGCTACGATGATTCCTTGCACTTGGGGATTATCACGGCTCTTCAAGCCGTCGGCGACGCTAGCACTTTCAAGCATAGTCCAGCCTCAGGAGGAGCTCCCACAACCACCTGCCACAGGAGCCCCAGCCTGTGCACCGACCTCGGGAGCTCGCCTGCTCTTGGCGCTCGAGCCCCAGGAGGAATGTTGGACCAAGGAATTCAAGGAGTACCTGATGCAAGGGACGCTGCCGGAGAAGGAAGAGGACGCAGAGCACGTGGCCCGGCAAGCCACGGCATACTGTATCCATGACGGTGAGTTGTACAGGAAGCAACCGAACGATGTTTCGCTGCGCTGCATTTCCAGTGACCAAGGAAAGGAGTTGTTGGTTGACATACACGGTGGGGACTGCTGACACCACTCGTCGTCACAGACTCTCATCGGCAAGGTGTTCCGCAGTGGATTCTACTGGCCCACGGCGCTCAACGACGCGGCCGAGTTGGTGAGGTCCTGCGAAGCTTGCCAGTTCCACGCCAAGAAGATACATCAGCCAGCTCAGGGCCTCCAGACCATACCACTCACGTGGCCGTTCGCAGTCTGGGGGCTGGATATCTTGGGCCCTTTCCCTCGGGCGCCAGGGGCTACCGCTACCTGTACGTCGCCATCGACAAGTTCACCAAGTGGGCGGAAGTGGAAGCTATTCGCACCATCCCAGCCGGATCCGCGGTCAAGTTCATCAGGGGCATCGTGAGCCGTTTTGGAGTCCCCAACCGCATCATCACCGATAACGGTTCGCAGTTCACCAGTAACCTCTTCAAAACCTACTGTGCTAACCTTGGAACGCAGATTTGCTACGCTTCGGTGGCGCACCCGAGGACCAATGGTCAGGCAGAACGCGCCAACGCGGAGGTCCTGAGGGGCCTCATGTAACACCCCGGATGTAACTTGCCATATTTGTAACTACAACTCTTGCCATTTCCGGCTATGTGATATAATATTCCCTCCGTGTTTGGGTTTTCCTTCGTTTTGCATTTTGTTCATGTCATGCATTTCTTATCATGCCATCATGTGCATCGCATTTGCATACGTGTTCGTCTCATGAATCCGAGCATTTTCCCCGTTGTCCGTTTTGCAATCCGGCGCTCCTATGTTCCTCGGCGTCCCCTTTTACATTTCTCCGTGAGCGGGTATTAAACTTTCTCGGAATGGACCGAGGCTTGACATGTGGCCTTGGTTTACTACCGGTAGACCGCCTGTCAAGTTTCGTATCATTTGGACTTCGTTTGATACTCCAACGGTTAACCGAGGGTCCGTGAAGGCCTCGTGTTTGTTGCAGCCCAAAACCCCTCCAAAACAGCCCAATAACCCATCTAAGACACTCCCATGTCCATCGCCGTTCGATCACGATCGCGTGGCCGAAAACCGCTCTCCATTTGGAGCTTCCTAGCTCCTTCTACCTATAAATATATCCTCTCCCCCGAAATTCCGGATCAAATCTGCCCCTAACCCTAGTCTTCTTCCACCCCACGCCACCGGACACGTCCAGTCCGGCCGGACAAAAATCCCGCCGCCGCCGCCGCCCAATCGGGGCGCGCCACGTCGCCACCCGGGCCGCCCCGCCGTCGCGCCTCCACCGCGGGCCCGCCTGGCCCGTGGCCGGCCCTCCCCGTCGCCACCCAGGCTGTGCCCCACGGCCGGCCCCGCCGCCGCTCCGCGTCGTCGCCCGCGCCCGTCCGCGCCTCCCCGTCGCTCCTCCGCCTCGCCTCGGACCGGATCCGGCGAGATCCGGGCGGAGGAGCCCCGGATCCGGCCTCCCCGACCTCCCTCCGGTCGTTCTCCGGCGAACTCGCGGACCCCAGATCCAGATCCACCGGAGGTTGACTTTCCCGAGCCCCGAATTTCGTCTAAGTATTTTATTCTGCGGATTATTTGTTGCATATTCATTGCATCATATCTCTGCACCCGTGGCTTCGTTTTGGGTGTATAGCATATCAAATTGTTCGTCTCGACAAGTAAATCATTTTTTTCCATTGCATCATTTTCATTTGAGTTCATCTTGATGCTCGAAATGCTGTTGGAAGAGGGCTATGTGATGTTAGTTTCAGATTCTCAGCAGAACATGCACTTGTCATTTTTGCCATGATTGATGTGTGCACCCTATGAAGTTGAGTCCTACATGTGTTTCATTATATGCCATGCCATCTTTATAGTGGTTTTCGCTATGTATTTTTGTGACCTCTGTGGAGACTAGCACAAGCATGCAAACTAGGGTACATAATGTTGCTGATTTCAGAGACTTAGCAATTTCACACAGTCATGCCCTGCTGTTATTTTAATGCCATGTGTTCATGTTGTTTCAGAGAGATCTATGCCTATTTTGAGCATGATAAGTAAGGATGTTTTGAGCATATGGATGTTCTCTATCCATACATGCTTTTGTTTGTAATTATGGAGTGCCATAGCTTGAGTCAATCGAGCTCTACTTTTGCTACAAAATGTTGCTGGCAGATTGTTTACTTGTTATTCGATTTTGCCAAGCTTGTTGTAGTTGATCCTTGCATGCTATCATGTTGTTCTTGCCATGTCTAGCTTCTATGCCATGTCTTCTTGTTGGGTGTATGCTTAGTTTATCATGCAATGCTCTGTAGTGAGTGCATCGAGCTCTCGAACATGCCTGCTTGTTATCTGTTTTTGACATGTCCAGTTTTCTGCTAAGTCTGAAAACTGTAGCGAAACTTTCTTTATTGACATGGGTGTTATTATAGTTTCTGATCCCTTTTGGCTTATGGTCAGTAAGGGACTTTTGTCAAGTGCTTTGAATAGATTCATGCCATGCCTTGTTTTGCTATATTATGTTCCTGTAGCATGTTGTTTACTTGCTCTAAACATGACTTCCTGATGTTAATTTCTGGCATGTTAGTATTTTCACCAAGTCTGTGAACCTGTTATCTTTTGCACTTTTGCCATGCTTGTTTGAACCTGCTCTGATGTGATTTAGCCGTAGCTCATTGTTCATCTTTTGTCAAGCATCTTGAGTAGATCACTGCCATATGCTTTGGTGATATGTTTGAGTGCAGTAGCTTAGTTTCTTGTTACATGTTAAGTGGCAACCTGCTGTTAATCGCAGAAATATGCCATTCTTGTTTTGCTTGTCATTTGCAAACCGTGCATCCGATTCCGGTGATCTTTATATCGATTTCAACCGAAATCATCTCACCTATCCAGTGGCATACTTGTTTTGCCAAGATTATGCCTGGTTTATCGTTTCCTTCCGGAGCACGCATATGCATCGGATACCACATCTCGCATATCATGCCATGTTTTGCATCATGTTGCTTGCGCATTGCATCGTGATTGATGTTTGTCCCCTTTGCTTGTTGTTCTTGTTTTGGGTAGAGCCGGGAAACGAGTACGTGAACGAGGAACCTGTTGAGAACGCTTACGAGGATCAAGCCTTCGACAACTCTGAGAACCTTGCAGGCAAGATGACCATACCCTCGAAATCACTTCTATCTTTGCTTGCTAGATGCTGGCTCTTTTGCTATGCCTATGCTGCGGTACCTACCACTTGCTATATCATGCCACCCATATTTGCCATGTCAGCCTCTAACCATCCATGTCCTAGCAAACCGTTGATTGGCTATGTTACTGCTTTGCTCAGCCCCTCTTATAGCGTTGTTAGTTGCAGGTGAAGATGAAGTTTGTTCCTTGTTGGAACATGGAGATGTTGTTCCTTGTTGGAACATGTTTACTTGTTGGGATATCACAATATATCTTATTTAATCAATGCATATATATACTTGGTAAAGGGTGGAAGGCTCGGCCTTATGCCTGGTGTTTTGTTCCACTCTTGCCGCCCTAGTTTCCGTCATACCGGTGTTATGTTCCCGGATTTCGCGTTCCTTACACGGTTGGGTGATTTATGGGACCCCCTTGACAGTTCGCTTTGAATAAGACTTTTCCAGCAAGGCCCAACATTGGTTTTACCATTTGCCACCTAAGCCTTTTTCCCTTGGGTTCCGCGGACTCAAGGGTCATCTTTATTTTAACCCCCCCCCCCCCGGGCCAGTTCTCCTTCGATTGCTGGTCCAAACTAGAGCGCTTTGCAGCGCCACCTCAAGGAAACTTGAGGTCTGGTTTTAGTTGTACGGACAGCTCATCCGGATGTGCCCTGAGACCGAGATATGTGCAGCTCCTATCAGGATTTGTCGGCACAATCAGGCGGCTTTGCTGGACTTGTTTTATTACTGTCGAAATGTCTTGTAGTCCGGGATTCCGAGACTGATCGGGTCTTCCCGGTAGAAGGAATATCCTTCGTTGACCGTGAGAGCTTATAATGGGCTAAGTTGGGACACCCCTGCAGGGTATTATCTTTCAAAAGCCGTGCCCGCGGTTATGAGGCAGATGGGAATTTGTTGATGTCCGGTTGTAGAAAACCCGAAGTTGACCTTAATTAAAACACATCAACCGCGTGTGTAACCGTGATGGTCCCTTCTCGGCGGAGTCCGGGAAGTGAACACGGTGTTGGAGTTATGTTTGACGTAAGTAGTTCAGGATCACTTCTTGATCACTTCTAGCTTCACGACCGTGCTTTGCTTCTCTCCTCGCTCTCTTTTGCGTATGTTAGCCACCATATATGCTAGTCGCTTGCTGCAGCTCCACCTCATTACCCCATCCTTCCTATAGGCTTAAATAGTCTTGATCGTGCAGGTGTGAGATTGTTGAGTCCCCGTGACTCACAGATTCTACCAAAACAGTTGCAGGTGCCAACGATGCCAGTGCAGATGATGCAACCGAGCTCACGTGGGAGTTCGACGAGGAACGTGGTCGTTACTATGTGTCTTTTCCTAATGATCAGTAGTGGAGCCCAGTTGGGGTGATTCGGGGATCTGTGTAGCATTTGGGGTATTCTTCTTTTATTTTGGTTCCGTAGTCGGACCTTGAGTGTATTTGAATGATGGATGTTTTATTTATGTATTGTGTGAAGTGGCGACTGTAAGCCAACTATGTAAGTCTTTCCCTTATTTATTACATGGGTTGTGTGAAGATTACCTCACTTGCGACATTGCTTTCAATGCGGTTATGCCTCTAAGTCGTGCTTCGACACATGGGAGATATAGCCGCATCGAGCGCGTTACACCTCAAGACCAGGACCTTCAAGAAGAAGCTCGAGGCCTATGGCAGGGGCTGGTACGACGAGCTCCAGTCCGTGTTGTGGTCCATCTGCACCACCGCCGCCAAGCCGACGGGCGAGACCCCATTCTTCCTTGTCTACGGAGCCGAAGCGGTCCTTCCTCACGAGGTCAAGCATCACTCCGCACGGGTCCTAGTGTTCGATGAATCACAGCAGGACGCCACGCGGGTGATGGACCTCATGCTGGGGAGGAACGTCGTCGCGAAGCTGCACTGAGGGCGGCAAGGTACCAGCAAGCGCTGCGGCGATACCACTACTGCAACATCCGCTCCATGACGCTCGACATGGGTGACCTCGTCCTGAGGCGGGTCCTCTCCAGGGAAGGGCTGCATAAGCTTTCACCCATGTGGGTGTTGGGGAACGTTGCAGAAAACAAAAATTTTCCTACGGTTTCACCAAGATCCATCTATGAGTTCATCTAGCAACGAGTGATTAGATGCATCTACATACCTTTGTAGATCGCGAGCGGAAGCGTTCAAAGAACGGGGATGAGGTAGTCGAACACGACGTGATCCAAATCACCGGAGATCCTAGCACCGAACGGCCGGCACCTCCGCGTTCAACACACGTACGGTTAGCGTGACGTCTCCTTCTTCTTGATCCAGCAAGAGCGAAGGAGAAGTTGAGGAAGATGGCTCCAGCAGCAGCACGACGGCGTGGTGATGGTGGAGCTGCAGTACTCCGACAGGGCTTCGCCGAGCTCTACGGAGGAGGAGGAGGTGTTGGAGAGGGAGAGGGAGGCGCCAAGGCCAAGGGTGCGGCTGCCCCCTCCCCTCCCCTCATATATATAGCCCCTTAGGGGGGCGTCGGCCCTAGGAGATGCAATCTCCTAGGGGGGCGGCGGCCAAGGGGTGGGGGCTTGCCCCCCAAGAAAGGGGGCGCCCCCTTTAGGGTTTCCCCCACCCTAGGCGCATGGGCCCTAGGGGAAGTGGCGCCCCAGCCCACTTTGGGCTGGATCCCTTCCCACTTCAGCCCATGGGGCCCTCCGGGATAGGTGGCCCCACCCGGTGGACCCCCGGGACCCTTCCGGTGGTCCCGGTACAATACCTGTGACCTGAAACTTGTCCCGATAGCCGAAATAGCACTTCCTATATATAATTCTTCACCTCCGGACTATTCCGGAACTCCTCGTGACGTCCGAGATCTCATCCGGGACTCCGAACAACATTCGGGTTACTGCATATACATATCCCTACAACCCTAGCGTCACTGAACCTTAAGTGTGTAGACCCTACGGGTTCGGGAGACATGCAGACATGACCGAGACGATTCTCCGGTCAATAACCAACAGCAGGATCTGGATACCCATGTTGTCTCCCACATGCTCCTCGATGATCTCATCGGATGAACCACGATGTCGAGGATTCAAGCAACCCCGTATACAATTCCCTTTGTCAATCGGTATTTTACTTGCCCGAGATTCGATCGTCGGTATCCCAATACCTCGTTCAATCTCGTTACCGGCAAGTCACTTTACTCGTACCGTAATGCATGATCCCGTGATCAAACACTTTCATCACATTGAGCTCATTATGATGATGCATTACCGAGTGGCCCGGTGATACCTCTCCGTCATGCGGAGTGACAAATCCCAGTCTCGATCCGTGTCAACCCAACAGACACTTTCGGAGATACCCGTAGTCTACCTTTATAGTCACCCAGTTACGTTGTGACGTTTGGTATACCCAAAGCACTTCTACGGTATCCGGGAGTTACATGATCTCATGGTCTAAGGAAAGGATACTTGACATTGGAAAAACTCTAGCAAATAAACTATACGATCTTGTGCTATGTTTAGGATTGGGTCTTGTCCATCACATCATTCTCCTAATGATGTGATCTCGTTATCAATGACATCCAATGTCCATAGTCAGGAAACCATGACTATCTGTTGATCAACGAGCTAGTCAACTAGAGGCTTACTAGGGACATGTTGGTGTCTGTTATTCACACATGTATTACGATTTCCGGATAACACAATTATAGCATGAATAAAGACAATTATCATGAACAAGGAAATATAATAATAATGCTTTTATTATTGCCTCTAGGGCATATTTCCAACAGTCTCCCACTTGCACTAGAGTCAATAATCTAGTTACATTGTGATGAATCGAACACCCATGGAATTCTGGTGTTGATCATGTTTTGCTCTAGGGAGAGGTTTAGTCAATGGATCTGCTACATTTAGGTCCGTATGTACTTTACAAATATCTATGTCTCCATCTTGAACATTTTCACGAATGGAGTTGAAGCGACGCTTGATGTGCCTTGTCTTCTTGTGAAACCTGGGCTCCTTGGCAAGAGCAATAGCTCCAGTGTTGTCACAGAAGAGTTTGATTGGCCCCGACGCATTGGGTATGACTCCTAGGTCGGTGATGAACTCCTTCACCCAAATTGCTTCATGTGCTGCCTCCGAGGCTGCCATGTACTCCGCTTCACATGTAGATCCCGCCACGACGCTCTGCTTGCAACTGCACTAGCTTACTGCCCCACCATTCAAAATATACACGTATCCGGTTTGTGACTTAGAGTCATCCAGATCTGTGTCGAAGCTAGCGTCGACGTAACCCTTTACGACGAGCTCTTCGTCACCTCCATAAACGAGAAAAATTTCCTTAGTCCTTTTCAGGTACTTTAGAATATTCTTGACCGTTGTCCAGTGTTCCTTGCCGGGATTACTTTGGTACCTTCCTATCAAACTTACGGCAAGGTTTGCATCAGGTCTGGTACACAGCATGGCATACATAATAGAACCTATGGCTGAGGCATAGGGGATGACACTCATCTCTTCTATATCTTCTGCCGTGGTCGGACATTGAGCTGAGCTCAATTTCACACCTTGTAACACAGGCAAGAACCCCTTCTTGGATTGATCCATATTGAACTTCTTCAATATCTTATCAAGGTATGTGCTTTGTGAAAGACCTATGGGGCATCTTGATCTATCTCTATAGATCTTGATGCCTAATATATAAGCAGCTTCTCGAAGGTCCTTCATTGAAAAACTCTTATTCAAGTAGGCCTTAATGCTGTCCAAAAGTTCTATATCATTTCCCATCAAAAGTATGTCATCTACATATAGTATGAGAAATGCTACAGAGCTCCCACTCACTTTCTTGTAAACGCAGGCTTCTCCATAAGTCTGTGTAAACCCAAACGCTTTGATCATCTCATCAAAGCGAATGTTCCAACTCCGAGATGCTTGCACCAGCCCATAAATCGAGTGTTGGAGCTTGCACACCTTGTCAGCATTATTAGGATCAACAAAACCTTCCGGCTGCATCATATACAATTCTTCCTTAAGGAAACCATTAAGGAATGCCGTTTTGACGTCCATTTGCCATATCTCATAATCATAGAATGCGGCAATTGCTAACATGATTCGGACGGACTTTAGCTTCGCTACCGGTGAGAAAGTCTCATCGTAGTCAATCCCTTGAACTTGTCGATAACCCTTAGCAATAAGCCGAGCTTTATAGATGGTCACATTACCATCCGCGTCTGTCTTCTTCTTAAAGATCCATTTATTTTCTATGGCTCGCCATTCAACGGGCAAGTCAGTCAAAGTCCATACTATGTTTTCATACATGGATCCTTTCTCGGATTTCATGGCTTCTAGCCATTTGTCGGAATCCGGGCCCGCCATTGCTTCCTCATAGTTCGAAGGCTCACCGTTGTCTAACAACATGATTTCCAAGACAGGGTTGCCGTACCACTCTGGTGCGGAACGTGTCCTTGTGGACCTTCGAATTTCAGTAGGAGCTTGATCAGAAGTATCTTGATCATTATCATTAACTTCCTCTCTAGTCGGTGCAAGCACCTCAGGAACATTTTCTTGAGTTGCGCCATTTTCCGGTTCAAGAGGTAATACTTCATCAAGTTCTACTTTCCTCCCACTCACTTCTTTCGAGAGAAACTCCTTCTCTAGAAAGGATCCATTCTTGGCAACGAAGATCTTGCCTTCGGATCTGAGGTAGAAGGTATACCCAATAGTTTCTTTAGGGTATCCTATGAAGACGCATTTTTCCGACTTGGGTTCGAGCTTTTCAGGTTGAAGTTTCTTGACATAAGCATCGCATCCCCAAACTTTTAGAAACGACAGCTCAGGTTTCTTCCCAAACCATAGTTCATACGATGTCGTCTCAACGGATTTCGACGGAGCCCTATTTAAAGTGAATGCGGCAGTCTCTAAAGCATAGCCCCAAAAAGATAGCGGTAAATCGGTAAGAGACATCATAGATCGCACCATATCTAATAGAGTGCGATTACGATGTTCAGACACACCATTACGCTGAGGTGTTCCAGGCGGCGTGAGTTGTGAAACTATTCCACATTTTCTTAAGTGTGTGCCAAATTCGTGACTCAAGTATTCTCCTCCACGATATGATCATAAAAACTTGATTTTCTTGTCACGTTGATTCTCAACCTCACTCTGAAATTCCTTGAACTTTTCAAAGGTTTCAGACTTGAGTTTCATTAAGTAGATATACCCATATCTACTCAAGTCATCAATGAGGGTGAGAACATAACGATAGCCACCGCGAGCCTCAACACTCATTGGACCGCACACATCAGTATGTATGATTTCCAATAAGTTGGTTGCTCGCTCCATTGTTCCTGAGAACGGAGTCTTGGTCATTTTACCCATGAGGCATGGTTCGCACGTGTTAAATGATTCATAATCAAGAGACTCTAAAAGTCCATCTGCATGGAGCTTCTTCATGCGTTTGACACCTATGTGACCAAGGCGGCAATGCCACAAGTATGTGGGACTATCGTTATCAACTTTAACTCTATTGGTATTCACACTATGAATATGTGTATCATCACGTACGAGATTCATCAAGAATAAACCATTAACCATCAGAGCATGACCATAAAACATATCACTCATATAAATAGAACAACCATTATTCTTGGATTTAAATGAGTAGCCATCTCGAATTAAACGAGATCCAGATACAATGTTCATGCTCAAACTTGGCACTAAATAACAATTATTGAGGTTCAAAACTAATCCCGTAGGTAAATGAAGAGGTAGCGTGCCGACGGCGATCACATCGACTTTGGAACCATTCCCGACGCGCATCGTCACCTCGTCCTTCGCCAGTCTCCGCTTATTCCGCAGCTCCTGCTTTGAGTTACAAATGTGAGCAACTGCACCGATATCAAATACCCAAGAGCTACTGCGAGTACTGGTAAGGTACACATCAATTACATGTATATCACATATACCTTTTGTTTTGCCGTCCTTCTTGTCCGCTAAGTATTTGGGGCAATTCCGCTTCCAGTGACCACTTCCCTTGCAATAAAAGCACTCAGTCTCGGGCTTAGGTCCATACTTTGACTTCTTCCCGGCAACTTGCTTACCGGGCGCGGCAACATCCTTGCCGTCTTTCTTGAAGTTCTTTTTACCCTTGACCTTCTTGAACTTAGTGGTTTTATTCACCATCAACACTTGATGTTCCTTCTTGACTTCTACATCTGCTGATTTCAGCATAGCAAATACTTCAGGAATGGTCTTTTCCATCCCCTGCATATTGAAGTTCATCACAAAGCTCTTGTAGCTTGGTGGAAGCGACTGGAGGATTCTGTCAATGACCGCGTCATCCGGGAGATTAACTCCCAGCTGAGTCAAGCGATTATGTAACCCAGACATAGTGAGTATGTGCTCACTGACAGAACTATTTCCTCCATCTTACAGCTGAAGAATTTGTCGGAGACTTCATATCTCTCGACCCGGGCATGAGCTTGGAAAACCATTTTCAGCTCTTCGAACATCTCATATGCTCCGTGTCTCTCAAAACGCTTTTGGAGCCCCGGCTCTAAGCTGTAAAGCATGCCGCACTGAACGAGGGAGTAGTCATCGGAACGTGACTGCCAAGCGTTCATAATGTCTTGTTCTGCAGGGAGAACAGGTGCGTCACCCAGCGGTGCTTGTAGGACATAATCTTTCTTGGCATCTATGAGGATGATCCTCAGGTTCCAGACCCAGTCCGTGTAGTTGCTGCCATCGTCTTTCAGCTTGGTTTTCTCTAGGAACGCGTTGAAGTTGAGGACTACGTTGGCCATTTGATCTACAAGACATATTGTAAATATTTTAGACTAAGTTCATGATAATTTAAAGTTCATCTAATCAAATTATTTAATGAACTCCCACTTAGATAGACATCCCTCTTCTAGTCATCTAAGTATTACATGATCCGAGTCAACTAGGTCGTGTCCGATCATCACGTGAGACGGACTAGTCAACATCGGTGAACATCTTCATGTTGATCGTATCTTCTATACGACTCATGCTCGACCTTTCGGTCTTCTGTGTTCCGAGGCCATGTGTGTACATGCTAGGCTCGTCAAGTCAACCTAAGTGTTTGCACGTGTAAATCTGTCTTACACCCGTTGTATGTGAACGTTAGAATCTATCACACCCGATCATCACGTGGTGCTTCGAAATAATGAACTGTCGCGACGGTGCACAGTTAGGGGGAACACTTTCTTGAAATTATTATGAGGGATCATCTTATTTACTACCGTCGTTCTAAGTAAACAAGATGCAAAACATGATAAACATCACATGCAATCAAATAGTAATAGTGACATGATATGGCCAATATCACATAGCTCCTTTGATCTCCATCTTGGGGCTCCATGATCATCTTATAACCGGCTTGACACCATGATCTCCATCATCATGATCTCCATCATCGTGTCTCCATGAAGTTGCTTGCCAACTATTACTTATACTACTATGGCTAACGCGTTTAGCAATAAACTAAAGTAATTTACATGGCGTTTCCATTGACACGCAGGTGATAAAAGAATAATGACAACTCCTATGGCTCCTGCCGGTTATCATACTCATCGACATGCAAGTCGTGATTCCTATTACATGAACATGATCTCATACATCACATATATATCATTCGTCACAACTTTGGCCATATCATATCACAAAGCACTTGCTGCAAAAACAAGTTAGACGTCCTCTAATTGTTGTTGCAAGTTTTACATGGCTGAATTAGGGTTCTAGCAAGAACGTTTTCTTACCTACGTGAAAGCCACAACGTGATTTGTCAACTTCTATTTACCCTTCATAAGGACCCTGTTCATCGAATCCGCTCCAACTAAAGTGGGAGAGACAGACACCCGCCAGCCACCTTATGCAACTAGTGCATGTTAGTCGGTGGAACCGGTCTCACGTAAGCGTACGTGTAAGGTTGGTCCGGGCCGCTTCATCCCACAATACCGCTGAAGCAAGATAGGACTAGTAGCGGCAAGAGAGTTGACAACATCTACACCCACAACAAATTGTGTTCTACTCGCGCAAGAAGAACTACGCATAGACCTAGCTCTGATACCACTGTTGGGGAACGTTGCAGAAAACAAAAAATTTCCTACGGTTTCACCAAGATCAATCTATGAGTTCATCTAGCAATGAGTGATTAGATGCATCTACATACCTTTGTAGATCGCGAGCGGAAGCGTTCAAAGAACGGGGATGAGGTAGTCGAACACGACGTGATCCAAATCACCGGAGATCCTAGCACCGAACGGACGGCACCTCCGCGTTCAACACACGTACGGTTAGCGTGACGTCTCCTTCTTCTTGATCCAGCAAGAGGGAAGGAGAAGTTGAGGAAGATGGCTCCAGCAGCAGCACGACGGCGTGGTGATGGTGGAGCTGCAGTACTCCGACAGGGCTTCGCCGAGCTCTACGGAGGAGGAGGAGGTGTTGGAGAGGGAGAGGGAGGCGCCAAGGCCAAGGGTGCGGCTGCCCCCTCCCCTCCCCTCATATATATAGCCCCTTAGGGTGGGGGCGCCGGCCCTAGGAGATGCAATCTCCTAGGGGGGCGGCGGCCAAGGGGTGGGGGCTTGCCCCCCAAGCAAGGGGGCGCCCCCTTTAGGGTTTCCCCCACCCTAGGCGCATGGGCCCTAGGGGAAGTGGCGCCCCAGCCCACTTTGGGCTGGATCCCTTCCCACTTCAGCCCATGGGCCCTCCGGGATAGGTGGCCCCACCCGGTGGACCCCCGGGACCCTTCCGGTGGTCCCGGTACAATACCGGTGACCCGAAACTTGTCCCGATAGCCGAAGTAGCACTTCCTATATATAATTCTTCACCTCTGGACTATTCCGGAACTCCCCGTGACGTCCGAGATCTCATCCGGGACTCCGAACAACATTCGGGTTACTGCATATACATATCCCTACAACCCTAGCGTCACCGAACCTTAAGTGTGTAGACCCTACGGGTTCGGGAGACATGCAGACATGACCGAGACGACTCTCCGGTCAATAACCAACAGTGGGATCTGGATACCCATGTTGGCTCCCACATGATCCTCGATGATCTCATTGGATGAACCACGATGTCGAGGATTCAAGCAACCCCGTATACAATTCCCTTTGTCAATCGGTATTTTACTTGCCCGAGATTCGATCGTCGGTATCCCGATACCTCGTTCAATCTCGTTACCGGCAAGTCACTTTACTCGTACCGTAATTCATGATCCCGTGATCAAACACTTTCATCACATTGAGCTCATTATGATGATGCATTACCGAGTGGGCCCGGTGATACCTCTCCGTCATGCGGAGTGACAAATCCCAGTCTCGATCCGTGTCAACCCAACAGACACTTTCGGAGATACCCGTAGTCTACCTTTATAGTCACCCAGTTACGTTGTGACGTTTGGTATACCCAAAGCACTCCTACGGTATCCGGGAGTTACACGATCTCATGGTCCAAGGAAAGGATACTTGACATTGGAAAAACTCTAGCAAACGAACTATACGATCTTGTGCTATGTTTAGGATTGGGTCTTGTCCATCACATCATTCTCCTAATGATGTGATCTCGTTATCAATGACATCCAATGTCCATAGTCAGGAAACCATGACTATCTGTTGATCAACGAGCTAGTCAACTAGAGGCTTACTAGGGACATGTTGGTGTCTGTTATTCACACATGTATTACGATTTCCGGATAACACAATTATAGCATGAATAAAGACAATTATCATGAACAAGGAAATATAATAATAATGCTTTTATTATTGCCTCTAGGGCATATTTCCAACAGTGGGAGGGCCCGTTCAAGGTCGTCCACATCTCCAGGCCTAGAGCCGTGCGCCTGGAGACACAGGACGGAGTACCCATCTAGAACGCCTGGAACATCCAGCACCTCCGAAAGTTCTACCCATGAAGAAGGCCCGGTGCCTGTGAAGAATCGTCGTCCGTGACTCTCTCACGTAATAATGAGTGGGGTTGTACACGGCCCGGAGTCTCAGGAGCACCGGCCTCAGGCCCTGGGGCTCCCTCCCACGCCTAGTGGCAGCACTTAGCTCCGCGCTGGTGAGAAGACTTGAAGACTAGATTAGGTGCCGGACACGGCTTTTCATTTTCTTTCCATAATTGGCTCGCTTTTCCTTAATTTAAGTTTGCTTCTGGTGTTCCTTGCTGATTTGATTCCCTCGCCTCTTACCGCATTTTCTGACTCTGGTTCGCTCGTGTTCTCTCTCTCGCATATCTCGCGAGGGGGCTAGGCAGGTGCCCTCGCGAGCGTTTTTTTCTCTCTGCCTTCTCGCGAGCCGCCCTCGTTCGAGCCCGGAAGCTGGCGCATCTCTCCTAGTCCGTGCCCCTCGGGTACCGCGATACAAAGCGACAGGTCAAGGCTTGGGTGAATGACAAATCTCCTAGCAAACTCTCTAACGAATTTCTTGCAGTTCCTGAGCAATCGCAGACCACTCGGTCAAGATGGACACAAGGAAATAAACACCACGTAAGGAGGAGGGCACCCCGAATGCACCAGGCTAAGTTATCGTTGCACAGAATAGCAACACGGCACTAAAACAACGAGCGTAGCATAATGGTTAATAAGTTATGGTTCGATACACGCCCCTCCGGGCCCATGCTGGTTTCATTTCGACGCAGGAAGAAAGAGAGGAACATAAAAAAGCGGTGCTCGCCCCTGCGGCAGCCGACGGAAGCAGGGCCTTGGCGACGTCCTGGGTCTAGTCGGACCCCTCCTCGCGCTTCACCGATGCGCGGCGACGAGACGACCCGCTACCGCCTTCGAAGCGGGCGTGGCGGCGTGGCGGCTAGTCAAAGCCGCTGTTGCTGGAACTGCCTCCAAGGAAGGAGCCACCGTAGCCAGACGAGGCGCGGCCGGCGGGCTCGCCCCCCACTTCGTCCCGGCCATCGCCAAGGCCAAGCACCACCTCGCCTTCGTTCACCTCGGGGCAGCATCCGGCGCGGCGACCGTCTTCCCCGAACACCCTCACATAGAGGGTCGAGTCGCCGTTGAACTTGAAGTGGAGGGTGCACCGCCTGCCCAGGCCGCGCGCGCGGCCGAACGTCTGCCAACCGGCGGCCAGAGCTATGTTGCCCGCGACGGAGACCTCGGCCGTGACCCAAGAAGCCCGGCTGCAGCAACCGTCTGCCTGCAGCCAGAGCCCGCCTGGGCCGGAGACCGACAACTCGTCGGCAAAGAAGCGGGGGAGCTGGAGCCAGCTGCCGGTCGGATCCTCCGACCAAACAACAAACTCCGGCAGGACCTCTGAAGCATGGAACCGCGGACAGGGAGGCCGCACGACCACAGCGCGTCTCCTTTCGTTGACAGGACTACCGCGACCAGGGCGACACCTGTCGCGCATTACGGTGCCACCCCGAGAGACGGGGGCCACGGCGGGGGTCGCGGCATGCTTGCGGGGATGGCCACGTCCTCGCTTGGGCGCTGGGGAGCCGGGTCCCTCCCGAGGGGCCTTGCCTTTCTCCGCGGCAGAGAACCTCTTCGACGGCGCCATTGCTGCTAGCGGTGGAGCAAGGAGGAAGAAGTGAGTGAACCGAGAAGAGATGGGCGACGGGGGCTTCGCCCCCCTCTCATTTATAGCGAGAGAAGGCCAACCGGTGCCTCCCACGATCACAGGTAATGATGGTTTTCCTTGCATGTCGCAGTGACTTGTCAAGTCGGGCAGTTGCGGAGGCAGCATGGGGAAGCGGAGACGCCCACGTCCAATCAACCACCACGCGTCAACCGAGGCCGTAGGCTTTTGGAGCCCGCGGTGCTCCGTATTTGACCTTTGGCTTCGCCTCGAAGCCAAGCCCGAGCGAGCCTTGGGCCCGGGGGCTACTGTCAGCGTTCTGGGAACGGGGGTCCCTAGACTTGCCTGCCTGCGGCCCACGATGTGGCTAAGCTAGCAGGCCGTACGGCCCATCTTCATCGACAAGGCGTTCAAGACCCTCGCGAGGGGCCAAGCCTCACGGGGCGGACCACGCAAGGCCTCCTCCGGAGCAGCCTCTCCAGGCAGGCTCATGAGGAGCGGAGATATCAAGGCGGGGCAAACCTCGTGAGGTTCGCGTGACGTGAGCCATGACGATCGACACCAGGAGGGCGCCAATGCGCGCAGCGTCCTTGTTTCCTCTTTGGTGCTGAGGAGGCAGGCGCAAGCGCGGAGTACCAAGGCATCAAGCAAAGGTTTCCATATCGGTGCAACGAGACCGAAGACCAGCAGGACGGCAAGACGGAGGTCACCATGGAGTCCAGGACGGCGTCACCACCAGAGCCTTTTGCAGGCGAAGACCACTTTTGTCAGGATAGCTTGTACTAGCTGTCCCCTTTCAAAATTGCCCGCCGTTGTTGGCCCCCTTCCTGCTCAATATTTGGGGAGAGGACCAGGGCCTATATAAGTAGAGCTAGCCACCATAGTAGGGGCAACTGATCGAGTCCTCACACACACACAAGTTCGACAAGCACAAGAACACCTCAACCTCAGGAGACTGTTCTTCCCCTTGTACTGTTCATCACCAGCCCAAGAGGCAATCCACCACCACCACACTGGAGTAGGGTATTACACCACAACGGTGGCCTGAACCAGTATAAATCTCGTGTCTTTCTGTATTGCGAGTTCGTCGAGTTCGTTCGCGAGATCTTAGCTAGCTAGGGCGTAGATCGGTAGGAGGGAAAGAACTTCGCGCGCACCCCAGAGTTCGAACCTTAAGGGTTTTGCCGGAACCCGAGATCCGACAAAAGTCAAAGAAAAAAAGGAGAGAAAAAAAGGAGAGAAAAAAGGAAAAAGAGTGAGAGAGAAAAAAATTCGGATCTATCTAGAAAGATTGGAATCTGTTTTGCGTAGTGTTCAGTAAAACAGGCATATCTTTTTCATACGAAGTGCGTTTTGGCTCCACAAGTACTCACATTAAAGCTAGCGATGAGCCGCATCTGAATAATTGCAAAAGATATTTTAATATTTGGCGTCTCAAAATTGGCTTTTAAATAGGTCTTTTTGCCCTTCGAAGTTCGCACATATAGCTTGTCCCAGTTTTTCAGACCAGTTTTGAGTTCCTTGACTCCTCATATCAATCTGGAATTAAGTGATTCTTTTTGCATTGTAAAGCTTGAGTTAGTATCATTCTTTGAAAAAAAATATCAAAAAATTGGCTCAAACTTTTCAAGAGGAAAGTTGGAGAGAGAGTTGTTGTATATCCTGCTTGGCAGTTGTTTTTCATCATTATCTTTAGTGTCGTTGTGATATTCACTTATATCTTGCTGTCCAGAGCTATTTCATATCCTTTATTGATGCTAGTTGTGCTACGCCGTAACCTCATTAGTGTTCTAGGTTCACGTCTCTAGTAAGGTCTAGCCTAGGACCAGCGCAGTACCGTCGTTGAGCGTTTATTCAACACTGCATATCTGAATTGGTTATTGCTAATATTGTGCTACCATATATAGCCAACCCAGCTCCACATATATCTACACCGTATATACGTACGTTCCCCTGGCAATAGCTTTACTCAATCTTCGGAGTTATTTGACATCGCTGGTTGCCTATCACCACCTACTGCATGGTAAGAGCTTATAAGATATTGATATTTGCTTTACTGTGAGCACTTTACCACCATATCCTAGTAGTTCATAGGAACATTATTTTCGATTTTTTTTGTTTCTACTAATCATGGTAGGTTCCGGAGTTGTTAATTCTTGGGCTTCATCGATCGTGGGAGATTTGCCACCACCTAAGAAAATACAACAACCGTCACAAGAGGAGCAACAACATCAGAATGCACATAATCAGGTTAATGTTTCCATGCCACCAATTACTGGTTTTTTAGGCCTGATTTATGTGTTGAATGGGACTATGAAGTAAATGCTATATTTGCTTCTCATAATTTTGATGAGCGTAGAAAAGTTAAATTTTTAGTTAGTACGTTCAGTAGCTTTGCTTTAGTTTGGTGGAGCGAACATTGTCGGTTATACCCTAATTATATACCTACTACTTGGGATGATTTAAAATTTCTCATGAGAGATAGATTCGTCGATGTTTATTATACTCTGGCATGATTGAAAAACTAGAACATTTAAAACAAGGTAGTGACACCATAACAAAATATTATGATGATTTACAAACTACTTTGTTGCACACCTTTTTAGAAGAAAGTGAAGAATATTTAAGGGATAGATTTTGCGGAGGGTTAAACTGTGATATTCAGGAGATACTAATTGATGAAGAGTGTTATCCTATGGACCGTTTGTTTCGTCTTGCTTGAAAAGCTGAACAGGTAATAAAACGACGTGTTGCCCACAAGGAGAATAAGCACATGGTGCACTTGCCAAGAGTTGATACAATTGTTCCTTCAACTACTAGTTGTACTATGACAACCACATCCGTTGTTGTGAGGACTACATCACCTCCACCATGTGACACATCACCCCCGAGAGTGGCTACATCAGATGAGTTGATCATAAGAGGTAATAAAAAAGGTACTGGTCTTCCGCCGCTACATGAGAATGGAGAATGCCTTGTCAATTTAAATGCACCATCTGATCAGCTACCCACTACTTTGATCACACCACCTATTTTATAGGACTATGTTGATAATTTGACTTTGCCATGTGATCAAACAACTAAAAGAGCAACAATTTCGAGTGGACCCATTGAATTAACTGTTAATATGAAAGAGCCATGTGAATCAGGGAATAAATCATATTTGGATGAAATACGTTTGAAAATAATTGTGCCAATGTTTAATCATTTTGATATGACCTCTAATCTTGGTGATGATTCTGTGTCAAATGACTTATTGCATGTTTGCTTATTTAAGCATGTTGTAGCATGTAAATTTGATGCAATTAAGGTTTATTCACCAATGTTGGGATGGTTTAATGATGAACATTGTCAACCATTTGAAATGAATAAGAGCTTCACTTATATGTGCAAACTGAGTTGCAATATTTTCATGCCTTCTACTTCTTGTGATAATATTTTGGCTTTAGATTTTACGAACTATGAAGGTTACTCATGTATACATGTGTCATATGCGCAAAAACCAAGAGAAGTTAAAATGGATGACATCTACATATACAATATGTACACCTTGTCTCTTTTGTTAGCCACATTTCAGATTAAGAAACGCCGAGGACGACTTTGTTTTCAAGAAGGGGAGAATGATGAGGACATGACTACCTTGGATACGACCAAAAATATTGCATACATGTATATTTGTGAGGTGATTTTCTAATGCAAACAATGCAATAATTTATTTATGTCATCCAGGACAAAAAATACTTCACAAACTTTTGTGTCATGTCTAATTGCAGGTGTATGGGACATTTGTACAATCCACATATGAAGATAAGGGAAAATGATAAATTTAAGCATTGTTCAAAAAATCCTATTACGTCACTTTTGGGCCAAGAGAAGATAGAGTCCAAGTCTCTCATGTTCTGGACTCAGATTCGGACTACACAGACATACCTGACTTAAAATGGTAAGAACTCTTTCATACGAACTCCGAATTGGGTGATTCTTTTTTTGTTGGAATTAGATTTCTTGCTCTTTAACTCAATTGGATTCACCTTAAGATTCGTCCGAAACATTGAGTTATTCACGAAACAATCTGACGCTGAAGCAGAATCCGAGTCAAACTACAAGTTCAAAGGTGTTGTATCACCTCCACTTGGGCCCGTTGGACTTGTACGACCTAGGGTTAGTTTGCGGCCGCCTTGGGATGTCTTCCCACCTCCTTGGCCGCCACCCCTTGCTCATATATAAGTAGATCCATCTAGTAGGTTTTTTCTTGGGATTTGTTTAGTTAAAAGCTAGCCAACGCAACTTCGTGTACTTCGTTTGTGTCCAGCGACCATACCAAGACCGCTTTCGGATTCCCACCATTATCAATACTTCATCCATATTCACAATATTTATATTGCTTTATCATATTCTTGCTTGTTCTTCGATTTGCTTGCAGGAATAGACCTTCGTGATCAGGTTGATCATGCTCCGGTGTGGTCAATGACCTCTCAGAGTTGGTTTAGCGATTGCTAAGGCGCAACATTGTGCACATTTGTAGTCGGATCATCAAAGTCGACTCCACCAAATCGATAGGTATCATCTCATCGAAAGATCGGGACACCCCGCCTCTATCACGCAAGCTTCTGTTCTCGTGAGATCCCATCTTGGGGCCTTTTCTGGTACGTCGTCGGAGTGGGGATTCGATCACGGAGAACTTCTACATTAACCTTGCCGCCCTTCCGATGATGTGTGGGTAGTTTACCACAGACCTACGGGTCCATAGCTAGTAGCTAGATGGATTCTTCTCTCTCTTTGATCTTCAATACAATGTTCTCCTCGATGTTCTTGGAGATCTATTCGATATAATCTTCTTTTGCGGTGCGTTTGTTAAGATCCAATGAATTGTGGGTTTATGATCAGATTATCTATGAATATTCTTTGAGTCTTTTCTGAACTCTTTTATGCATGATTTATATAGCACATATGCCCGTGTGTTGCAACGGGAGATAAATAATAAGCATTTAAAGTCAGTGACAATTATATGTGCAATCAAAACTCTGTGTGCATACGAAAAAAACATTTAGCTTCTCGGTTTCACCGCGTATGAAGGAATCAATCCGCTATTTTTGCATTCATTAATCAAGGGCATTTAGGAGTTTTGTTACGTCATCGTACGCCAGTGAAGGCATATGAGTTATTCAATCTACTCTTCCTTTCAACCATTTCAATCGAGGGTATTTCAAGGTATGAAGTTTCTGAATATTCTAGGAAACATGAACAATTTTTAAAATCCTAAATAGTTTTTTGAACATTATGCACACTTTCGAAAAAACGCGAACAAAATATAAAAGAGGACATCTTTTAAAATTCACAAACATTTTCTGAAAACACCAACATTTTTTATAAAAACATGAACATTATTTGAATTTGTGCACATTTTTTTAAAACGGGAACATGTGTTGAAAATTCATTATATTTTTAGAAAATGTGTATCTTTTATACACGAACATTATTTTTAATTTACAAAATTTCACTAAAACATGAATATTTTTCAAATTTGTAGCATTTTTTGAAATGCCATTTTCCTTTTAGAAATCTCGAACAAAATTTTAAAACAATAAAAAAATTAGAAAATATGGGCAACTTTTTGCAAGTTCCGAATATTTTTCAAAATAGCAACAAAATTTTGGAATTTTGAACATTTTCTAAAATTTCTTTTTTTTAATTCTAAACTTTTTTGAGAATGTTTAATTTACGTAATAAATTCTAAAAGAAAAATAAACTTGGAAGGGAAAGGAAAGGAGAATAAAATAGAAGTAAAACATAGAAAAGGAGAAAAATGGGCCAGCCCATTATTGGTTGTCCTGTGTGAAACTCCCAAGTATTTTTTGCCCTGTGCGGAAAATATTCTATTTTCCCAGCTGTGTGGGCAGAATAATAAGTGTGCTGGCTTCGCTGGGCCAGAGCGTGCGGCCCACGTACAAAAATTCTTTTTCTAGCAGACAGGCGCATAAGAATTTAGTACCACCTTGGGTAGAAAAAAATTCTTTCGGCGATGAACAGATGAAAAAATTGATGAAATGCACCTTGCTTTATTAGTAGGTATAGATATAGATAGCTTTGTATTTCTCTCTAATCTATTACTTTGGTTTGGCCAACTAGATTGATTTTTCTTGCAATGGAGGATGTGCTTTATAATGGGTTCAATCTTGCGGTGCTCAATCTCAGTGACAGAAGGGGACACGCATTTGTATTGTTGCCATTAAGGATAAAAAGATGGGGTTTGTACATATTGATTGGATCTATCCCTCTACATCATGTCATCTTGCTTAAGACGTTACTCCATTCATATTAACTTAATACACTAGCTGCATGTTGGATAGCAGTTGATGTATGAAGTAATAGTAGACTAGTAGTAGATGAAGGCATGAGTCAGTCTACCTGTTCCGGACGTGATGCCTATATACATGATCAGTGCCTTGGATGTCGTCTTAACTATTCGCTTTTCTAGCAATTGTTCAACAGTAATTTGTTTACCCACCGTATGCTTTCTTTCAAGAGAGAAGCCTCTAGTGAAAACTATGGCCCCGGGGTCTATCTTTTATCATACTAGTCAATGTGTACGTGCAATGCACATTAATTTGGAAGTATATTAAGTGCATGCGGATATAAATAGGATATTGTTTGTGTGTTATTATGTGATTAGCACTATATTTGGCATGAAATTAACTGCATTATTTGCGTGTTATTATGTGATTACACTATATTTGACATGAAATTGACTGCACGCTAAACGTGTTGAGCGCTCGACATTGAAGCAGTCTAGGTCGTTGGATTGACATGATTTGATGGCCGAGATTAAATGGATCTACTTCTTTGGGTCTTTTTATATTGATATAGATTATTTTCAGATATACAAAATCAAAAACCCAAAAATACCTCGCTGCAATTTATTTGTTTATCTTATTTTGCACTTTACTTATCTTTTTATATCCACCACTATCAGACCTCATCCTTGCAAGTAACCATGAAGGAATTGACAACCCCTTTATCGCATTGGGTGCAAGTATTTGTTTGTTTGTGCAGGTACGATTATTGAAGACTTGTGTGTTCCTCTTACTAGATTGATACCTTGGTTCTTAACTAAGGAAAATACTTATCTCTGCTTTACTGCATCGCCCTTTCCTTTTCAAGGGAAAAACCAATGCAAGCTTAAGAAGTAGGAAGTTTCAAGATCTGTAACTTACATGAACAGATTTTATATACATATATCTAGTGCTACTGTTGTTGGATGCATCATAAAATTACAGTTCATACAATTTCATACTAGAAAGACTCAATATATAGGACAAATAAGTTGTTTAAAGATAACGATTACGGTTCTGTGTCCTTGTGCGCCAATATACCAAAAGCTTTCTGCTTGGTGGGCATCCTTGCTCTCCAAGGGCGACCGCTTGGCCCTTATGCACCATGTTTTGTGCACTACGCCATCGCTTGCAACTAGAGTATTCTGTGTCTCATCGCTCGGGTCATCAGGGGATTTCTCTGGGCTAGCCGCAAGGATGCCTGTGCGGCCAGTGCCCAGTCATCTGCATGCACATTGGCCGCGGGTTTGCCGGTTGCTCTCCCTTGGCGATCTCGGTGTCCGAGATCTTCAGCGGATAGGGATCAGGCTCCGGGTTCGCTAGTTGTGTTTGTAACGAACCGATCCGGGTGGTATGAGATTCCCCAATCATAATCAATCAAGAAAAATATCGAACATGAGATTCCCCAATTATACGACACATTAAAAGCTTATACTTAAAGAAACAAGATCATAACCAAGGAGTGCATAAGTAAATGAAACCTTTTGGCCGAATCTGTATTTTTTTGCACCAAATATTCTGCCGTGGGTGTTAATATCTTCGAAACATTCAATTTGTAAGAGTAGAAGATCGTCTCTTTCGTTTGCTCAACTGACATTGCCTAAAGGAGGCTTGTTTCTTGATGGGAAGACGAGAACCAGCAGAAACGAAATTTGTAACGGTAGAAGATGATTCGTTTCCTTTACACGACTCAAATGATGTCTATAGACGGCTCTTTTTTATATGGAATGGTAGAACAAACAGGAACTTACAAGAACAATAGAACAACTGTGTGATGAATCGTTTTTCATCACCCCTTCTATAAGTCTTTGTTACTTCTAATTTTTCCACTATTAAGATTTAAGGGACCCCACGGAACAGGTGTCCGAACCAGCACCAAGTATGTTGACATGATATACGAATGCATTACACAGGAAAGGGAAAACCAAACTCCGTCTATACATCACCAAATACGAGAATCTTGGCACAGGTCCACGGACCTGGATCCGCTTACGCACTTGCGTGTCACAAATCCCCTTCCCGTCTAAAACTTGCGTTGTTGTTTTGTATGTCATACCAGCTTTGTTTTTAGGGGAATGTCATACCAGCTATATTGTTGGTTTTGACCTGGATATCTAAACATCCTTACATGTTATTAAGTCATGATCTTCACATCTAACCATCCTTTGATGAATTAAGTCATGAATCTTTACAAAAGATTAACTTGCATTCATCCTCACACGATTCTCTTTACATAGAAGGTTGCCGCTCAGTGCAATGGAGCAAACCTGCCAAGGCTACCACAAACAATGCAGCAATGGAAGATTGGCAGCCACCTGGATTCAGAAGGTTAATCGGCGCTCCAAGGTAACATAAATGATAACATGTTGCATTTTCGCTGCATAAAATCACTTAAATGCAGACAAGGAGGACTCTCCGTTGTATGAAGGGAGTTAAAAGGCTAGTGCCACATCAGACAGGGCAATACTGTCACCAAGAAGACTAGTGCCACATTGAGCTACAGCCAAACAAGTTGCAAACTGAGCTAGTTCCACATTGAGCTATATCCAATCTTGGAACAAATTGCAAACTGAACTAAGAAACTGGTGTGCTTTCATGCACACCAAAGGATGCAATATGAAGAAGCAAGAGAATCAAGTAGAACTTGGCGCAAACTACAAAATTTACAGGCAATGTTCTTCTTTGCACTGACTTCCTTTTGTATCACAAAATAGTCGTTGGCCATCTAGAGACAACAGCAAGACTTCCCTGAGATTTCATTTTCTTTCATCAGCATCTTTTTATCTCCAAATATTCTGAAAGCAGTTTAGAGATGCAAAGTAGGAGCATAGCCAAACATAAACATATGGTCCATCGAAAGAAAAAAACAACAAGGTTTTAAGCTAGGGGAAATCAGCACAAGATGCCCAAGGTTTTAAGATAGGGCAGTCAGCACAACACGCCCACTGAAAGATACAAGCCTGATGAATGAAAGGTGTCAATAAAAGCCGGGAGGTTCCTAGTGAGCGCGTCGATGGCTACACCTTTTACTCAGAGGCTTCCAAAGCTGCATGAAACCACACAATTTATAAATAGCATCAGTCGTCCGAGCTAGGTGAACATGCTCAATAACAATTAACCACATCATTCTCCTATCCTGACCAGAAACAAGCGTTGATCGCTGAGTATACTATTGCTGTTTGATTTAATCAAATGCAACTGGACAACTTTGGGTAGAGGATTTTGCTGAAAACTCTAGAAATTAATGCATACAGAAGAATGAGCACATGAAATGGATGCTACTTAATTAAAATGACTTTTGCATACCTAGAGCATTTGGATCTTTCTTTTCCTTGTAGAGCTTGCATGGTTACTTGATTGCTCCGGTGATGCACCGATCACAGGGAAGAACCATCGTGTTGCTTTATATTTTCCGGGGCAACCACCAATGGGGAATTCAAAAAGCACCTTTTGATGTTCCATTGAGTATACACCCCAAGTGGTGGGGCTGTAGGACCGTTCAAACTCACTCACAAAGTAAATGCAGTTGTGCCTGCACCCTGGCGTCTTCGAGGCACACACCGCGAACGATGATTGCTCGCTCACGAACAACGCAAGATCGTCGCCGAGCCTCTCCACTTTCACCCACCGTGCCCGCTTGTCATCCAGCTTGTACACCTCAAAGCTACTGATGGATGTTTTTTATTCTCGTGCAAGCACCGGGCCGACGAACATGACATCCCCTTCTGACTCGAGCAGGTAGGAGTTGCGGAGGTAGCGGCCCCCGCGGATCGGGGAGTACTTCTCCAGAATGCTTGGCACGGTAAGCTTCGTCAGGCGCCATGGCGGCGGCGCATGCGTGTCGAGACTGTAGGTGAACCCCGAGAATTCCATGGCGTAGAAGACGCCGCGGCTGTAGGCAACTAGATCGATGGCATCGCCCTCTGCGAACTCTTCGGGCAGGAGCAGCTCCCACTCGAACCACTCCCCCTCGCGGCACCGGAGAGAGACGCTCCTCTCGACATGATTGCTAACGAAGAAAGCGTCGGCACCAGCAGTGGCTCTCACCGTATCCTGAGGCGCGTACCCGCAGAGGATTTGGAACCTGCCGGTGACAGGGTTGACGAGATAGATTTGGTTATTGTCGGTGAAGGAGAGGCCACCGCAGGGCAAGGCGCCACATAACTTCATATTTTTGCCCATGCCGACCATGACCGGAAGCCGGGCGGGGATCACGGGCGAGGGCGAGTCCTCGTCCATCGGCACGGAGAAGATGCCGCCACGGCAGCGCTCCATGTTAGGCTGGCGTAGGAAATTGATGGAGTTCTTGTCCACGTCGAGGACCTCGTGGGCGAAAAACATGCACGGAATGGGTTTCGCCCGCCGCTCGAAGATGGTCGCCGCCCACGACTTGCAGACGCAGGCGAGGGGCGCCGACTCAAGGGGGCTTATGCATTGGAGGATCTTCTCCGTAAGGTGGAAAGGCAGACCCCCGATAGCTCCGCTCACCTCATCGCCGCCGGTGGGTTTGTTTGACGACATGATCATCACTGGTGGATCTTCTGTACTCCAAGTGGTTTCTGATATGGTTGAATGATTATATCCTGGTCGAATGGAATTGGGTTATCCGAGTGGAACCCACAGTCCAGTGGGTTGCGTCCTGTGGTGATTTCAGTCGGTAGGATCTGTTGTCCTTTGAATGTCCTTGACTGTAAGGCAATGTCCTTGAGTAGGGTGGTTAGATCAGGTCTATTGCCCTACCCTATGTACATGTCATCGTAATTAGCCCCCGAATGGTTCTGGGTCCGAGTGGAGATGGGTTTGAAGATGGTTCCGACCCAACTTTCATGCTTTAGAAGCATTTTACTTGGATTGGTGAACCATGCAAAAACTTTGACCTCATTTTCAGTCGCCTTGAGCCATTCAGAGGTTGTCGAGTGAACTTTGTTGATAAGCTTCGAGTGCTTGATACGGTATAAAATCTCCGGCATGATTGACTGCTCTGCCGTTCCCGGATCTCGCGGGATTCGAAATTTGGGGAAGCGCGTGAGGCGGAGAGGGCCGCGGTAATCGGAGTGGATTAGGCAGGGGCGCCTTGATCTCTGCGCCACCTTTTTTTGCCACGTACCGCGTGCGTGACTATTGAGGGATTTGACAGGATTGCCTGGGCCCACAAGTCAGTCACTCGGGGAATAAGCCCATATAAGGCGTCTGGGCCGGTGTTTTTGTACTGTGCGTCCCATTCCCTTTCTTCCTCCTCTGCTTCTCCACTGCGTTCGCCTCCTCCCTCGACGTTGCCGCCTAGCCCGAGCGCAACCCACAGCGATGGCGAAGGACAAGACGGCGGGCCTGGAGTGCGCGAAGAAGGTGACGGCGAAGGCGAAGGGCAAGAAGACAAGCCGGGGAGGGTCATCGTCGAGATCTGGCCTGCCGCCCTGCTAGATCCAGGGCGACTGGATTCGCTCCACGATCCAGCAGGAGGATTTGGAGGATCTGGCGGAGGGGGGATTGATTCCCCATGATTCCTGGCGGCTTCCGTAGGACGAGACCGAGCCGCGGCCGCAAGAGGGTGAGTGTGTCCTTCTCTCCACCCACGTCGACCGTGGTTTCTCTTTGCCTCCACATTTTTTCCGGGGTTTTCTGAACTTCTTTGGAGCCCAACTTCATCACTTTTCTCCCAACACCATCACATACCTTGCTGCATTCGTGTCCATGTGCGAAAACATTCTGGGCTATCGACCGCACTGGGGTCTCTTCAAGCACATTTTCACCTGTCGTTCTCAGTATGTAAAACAGGCTAATCCGAGTGACGAGAGGATGCACATGATCCAGATGTGTGGAGGTTTAGGGATCCAGATGAGGGGTAAAAGCACTTTCCTTGCTATGATTCTTCCCGATTCAATCAGAGGGTAGCAGTCGACCTGGTTCTACTGCAAGGACCAATCGACTCTTGGTCAGTCGACTGGCCTTCCCCCGTTTTCCATGGAGAGAGTTGAGAAGCCCTCTCCCTTGAAAGTGACTCCAGCTGAGAAAGTGGAGGTGAATATGTTGGTTGATCGAGTAGTCCAACTTGTCTGCAATGGTGTGACTGGCATGGACTTGCTAGAGGTGTTTCTCAGTCGATGCATCCAGCCACTCCAAGCTCGCAATCATCCAATGTGGATGTATTCGGGTATTGAAGATAGTGCTCGGATCCACTTGGAAGAAGTCGATGAGGAGACGGTGGCGCAGTGGTTGCAAAGCATCACTGGCAACAAGGAAAACCCGAGGGGGTCTAGGAGGGTCCCTCCATTCGACAACACCAACGAACCAGACAAGGTCCGACTCTTTCCTTCCGAGTGTCTTTTTGTTCTGACATGTAATTGCTCTTGAAACCGACTGATACCCGGTCGACTCTGTGTCTTGCAGATTTATACTGAGATGTATTCGATGCCCAACGGGGAGCAAGAGCAGGAGCAGGAGGGAGAGGCGAGCGGAGGTGACAGCTGCGACTGGCATTCTGACGGAGGGGAAGACGATGAGAGTGATGACTCAAGAAATGGCGAGGAGGTCAACTCCCCACCTCGCTCTGAAAGACGCTCCAAGCACAGGCAAGACCCAACGAGTGTCCGCGGCAAGGCGACTGCACCAATTGGACAGACTTCAAAGCGCACTCGAACATCTTCTCCCGTGCCGACTGAGAAAGCTATGAAGCATCCCAAAGTCGCGTTGTCAAAGCCCCGGAAGGCCTTGCCCAAGATCAAAGTCGCCGTCCCTATCGCTTCTGGGTAATCATTGTGCTCGACCTTTTAGTTTTGCACAACTTGATTTTTGGTCGACTCACTTTCTTGTTCTGACCGAGTGAATTCTGAAATTTGCAGTGCTGCTACCTCTGGGATTTCTATTTATAAAGATGGTGACGATGAGGAGATGGAATACGCAGTCACTTCCAATGCGGGTATAACTCTTGTCATCTTGCCTTTACTTTATCAGCCACTTTAAAGGTTGACTGAACTCTTGCGATCGATTCCTTTGCAGCTCCGCCCTATGTTATTGAACTTCTAGACGACGAAGATGTACCACAGAGGCCCACAGAAGGAGGGGTAGGACTTCGGGCAGGAAGGCACCAGTTAGCAAGACGCCCCAGTCGACGCCGGTGTCGGAACTAGTGATTCGGCAGTCTAGAGACCTCAACAGGGCTTCTACTTTTGTTGTTCCATTGTTGAGTGCACAACCTTGAGCATCGACTGCACAGGCTACTGTTTCATCTGCGCAACTCCAAGCCTCGGATTCTCGAGCTGCTACGGCTGATCCACCGTCTTCACTTTTCACCGCCCATCATGTCCCAGAGGACCAAGTGAGCGCCGCCAAGGAAGCTATACGCCAGGCGGGTCTTATGATGGAGCAGATGAAAATGGTGCGCGAGGCCAGCCAAGCTGCCTATGATGCTAGCTCAGTCCTCTAGGCCAATGTCCAGGTTAGTTGATTTCCGACTGATCTCTTAGCTTGACGCTTGTTCTGTTAGGATATGCTACCTGAAAACTTTTCATTGTGCATCCATTTTTCAGTCTGCACTTCGCATCTGGACACCCACTGGGTGTTTCAATTTATGCTGAGTAATTTTTCCGACTGAGTCGACTAGGTTGTGTCGATTGTATCTTTGGACTAGTGGGGGCACGCAGAGTGCACCCACTGGGTGTAGTCCCCGAGGCCGTCGTCGAATGTGTGATTCGGTGGGGGTCTTGATAAAAATATCTTGTTCTTCAGCTCTTCCACTCGATCTGGGCAGACCATGCCGAGTGGAACCTGAACCGGTGGGGGCACGCTGAGTGCACCCACTGGGTGTAGTCCCCGAGACCGCGGTCGACTGCGGGCAGTCGGCTGTGGTCTGAGAATAACTGCGGCTTCTCTCTTTCCTTTTTTACATTCTTCCACTCGGTCTGGACGGACCATGTCAAGTGGAACAAGGACCAGTGGGGGCATGCTAAGTGCACCCACTGGGTGTAGTCCCCGAGACTACTGTTGAATGTTTGATTCGGCAGTAGTCTTAGAACTTTTTTGAATTTGAACTTTATTGCCTGGTAAGCAACCAAACTTTGTATCTGTCAATTGACTGTCCTCTGACCACAAAAATCTTGTGAACTTGGAGCCCGGTTTGATGACTTGGAACAGAAGCAAATCCAACTCAATCTTGATCTAGAGCTGGCCAAGGAGAACTTGCAGAAGGCTAAGGATGATGCTGCTGGTATGGAAAACTTGTCGACTGACTCTTTTCTGAACCGAATATTATTTCCTTCCTCTGAACCGAGCGTTATTTCTTTCAGAAAAAATGAACCAGGCTTTGGAGAAGAAGGATCTTGACCTTGTGGCTACACGAAAATCGGCCGAAGAGAAAACAACACTTGCCGACCAGAAGCTAGCTTCAGTCGGAAAGTTAGAAAAAGAAAATGCCAAGCTGAAGATTGCTCTTGACGAGGCCAACAAAGAGGTGACCCGACTGAAGAAGGACAAGGGAGCTTTGACTGACAAGGTTGGTGATCTCAATCGGAGAAGAGACGAGTTGGAGACTTATCTAGGAGGACTCGCCAAGAAGTTATTCCTTATGCTTGAAGGTACCTTTTCTTGTCTGACTGTTTTATTATCGTCGATTCATCATAAAGCTGACGACTCATTATTTCTTTGTGAGTGCAGAATTCTACCAAAACTTTGAGGAATAAAGTGGGTGAATCGAGACAAGCTTGGATCCCATCAACTCCCCTGTTAAGGATGAAGCTGCCATGAACGTGCTCCGACTGGAATCCCGACTTGCCAGTGTCATAGACTACCTCTCTCGACTGAAGGTTGCGGTGTCGCGGATCGACACGGCGCTCTGGCCAAGGGAGACGCTCCAAAATGACCTCAAGTCTTTGATGACTCGACTCAATGAGATCACTGGTCGAGTGCGGGAATGGAAGAAATCTTTTGCTCGGTGCGGCGCTGACGTAGCTCTGTCCCTTGTTCGCGTCCATTGCAAGGAGGTCAAAGAAGAGAAGCTGGCAGCGATCAAGGTTGCCAACACCAAGAGACTTGACTTCCAGTCTTTCATGGAGACCTTCATTGCCGCTGCTACTCGTATTGCAGATGGAATCGACCTGGATGAGTTCGTCGAGCCTGCCAGTCCTCCCCCTGCGGAGTGAACAAACTTTTATGATCCGATTAAATTTTCCTCGGTATGCCGAGTGGTTTTGTAACCATTAAACTCCTTCAGGCCTGATGCCCGAATACTTTAATCTGTGGTCCGGAACCTCATGGGATTTATCTGAACTTGGTTTTTCCTTAAACATGTTTATCTTTATTTCCGAGTGGAACTTGTATCTTCACTCGGAGCAAATTTTTGTTCTTGTGATGCAACTCTGAGGAGGTGGTCGCAGACGGCCTGAACCTCGTGGTTCTTGCAGATCGGGATGGAGTGTACATTGTACTTGTGGCGCAGCTCTGAGGAGAAGGTCATAATTGACCTGCACCTCGTCATCCTTGCGGATCAAGATGGAGCGCACATTGTACTTGTGGCGCAGCTCTGAGGAGGAGGTCGTAGTCGACCTGCACCTCGTCGTCCTTGCGGATCAGGATGGAGCGTGTGGCCAAGTCCCCGAGCGAGAGAATCATTCTTCACTCGGGGCGTATTTTAAACTTAGGTGAGTACGGAACTGCAGCTAAGCCCCGAGTGAGAGGATTGCTCTTCACTCGGTGGGATTTTCTCAACTTAGGCGAGTATGGAACTACAGCTAAGCCCCCGAGTGAGAGGGTTGCTCTTCACTCAGTGGGATTTTTTAAACTTAGCCGAGTACGGAACTGCAACTAAGCCCCCGGGTGAGAGGATTGCTCTTCACTCGGTGGGATTTTTTAAACTTAGGCAAGAACGGGACTGTAGCTAAGCCCCCGAGTGAGAGGGTTGCTCTTCACTCGGTGGGATTTTTCAAACTTAGGCGAGTACGGAACTGCAGCTAAGCCCCAGAGTGAGAGGGTTGCTCTTCACTCGGTGGGATTTTTCAAACTTAGGCGAATCGGATTCACGGCTAAGCCCCCGAGTGAGAGGGTTGCTCTTCACTCGGTGGGATGTTTCAAACTTAGGCGAGTACGGAACTACGGCTAAGCCCCCGAGTGAGAGGGTTGCTCTTCACTCGGTGGGATTTTTTCAAACTTAGGCGAATCGGATTCACGGCTAAGCCCCCGAGTGAGAGGGTTGCTCTTCACTCGATGTCTGTTTTTGAAACTTAGGCGAAACGGATTCGTAGCTAAGCCACCCACTGGGGGATTTTAAACACATGTATAAGCAACAACAATCATTTAGGAGATTGTAAAATTGTGTCTTTGATAAACAAACTAAAAGGTACTTCTTATTACATCTCAATAGTCTGAATGACTTAAGTATAAAAACGGTGGAGAAACTCCGCATTCCAAGCATGTGGCTCGTCTTTATTGTGCTCCACATTGTAGAGGTGATATGCTCCGTTGTGGAGCACCTTGGTGATGATGAAGGGACCTTCCCAAGCGGGAGCAAGCTTGTGTGGTCGTTGCTGATCCATTCTGAGCACTAGGTCACCTTCCTGAAATGCTCGACCTCTCACATTTCTGGCATATAATCGACGAAGGTATTGTTGATAGATAGTCGACCGGATCAAGGCCATCTCTCTCTCCTCTTCTAGAAGATCAACAGCGTCCTCTCGAACTTGTTCTGCTTCAGGTTTTGAGAAAAGTTCCACTCGGGGTGCATTGTGAAGCAAGTCACTCGGAAGCATAGCCTCACCCCATACACCAAGAAGAAGGGAGTCCGACCAGTCGACCGATTTGGAGTTGTTCTCAATCCCCAAAGTACTGATGGTAGCTCGTCGACCCAAGCGCCCGTTGCATGCTTGAGGTCACGCATCAATCGAGGTTTCAGCCCTTTGAGGATCAAACCGTTTGCTCTTTCCGCTTGCCCATTCGACTTTGGGTGGGTGACTGAAGCATAGTCGACCCGAGTGCCTTGGGAAGCGCAGAAAGCTCTGAACTCATATGAATCAAAGTTTGAACCATTATCTGTGAT
The DNA here is from genome assembly GCA_032464435.1 of Aegilops umbellulata. NCBI lineage: Eukaryota > Viridiplantae > Streptophyta > Magnoliopsida > Poales > Poaceae > Aegilops > Aegilops umbellulata. The sequence continues at coordinate 39,387,837 of CP136056.1, read as the reverse complement.
GATGCTGTGTGGAACTCCATATCTAAATTTTAACTCTCTGATGAAGCTGATACCAGTACTTGATTCGAGGTTTTTGATAGGTTTGGCTTCAATCCATTTGGTGAACTTGTCGACTGCTATGAGCAGATGGGTGAAGCCACTCCTGCCGGTCCTCAGAGGTCCAACCATATCCAATCCCCAAACAGTAAATGGCCAGACGAGTGGAATGGTCTTCAAGGCTGATGCAGGCTTGTGGGACATGTTGAAGTAGAACTGGCAGCCCTCACACTTGTCGACTATTTCTTTTGACATCTCATTAGCACGTGGCTAGTAAAACCCAGCTCGGTATGCTTTGGCCACGATGGTCCGAGAGGACACATGGTGACCACAGGTCCCCGAGTGGATATCATTGAGGATCATTCGGCCTTCTTCTGATGTGATGCATCTCTGAGCGACTCCAGTAACACTCTCTCTGTAAAGCTGTCCACCCATCACAGTAAAGGCTTTGGATCGACGGACAATCTGACGAGCCTCTTCTTCATCCTCTGGGAATTCCTTCCTGAGAATATATGCAATATACGACACTGTCCAATCAGGAATGACGACCAAAACTTCCATGATCAAGTCAACCACGGCTGGTATTTCAACTTCAGTCGGATCAGTGGAGCTCTTAGGCTATGGGGGCTCTTCAGTGAAGGGATCTTCTTGAACTGATGGTGTGTGAATATGCTCCAAAAACACATTGCTGGGAATGGGCTCCCGTTTGGAATCTATCTTTGCCAGGTCATCAGCTGCTTGGTTCTTCAATCGGGGTATATGGTGAAGCTCTAACCCCTCAAAATTCTTTTCCAATTTTCTCACTGCATTGCAATAACCAGTCATAGCTGGACTCCTAACATCCCATTCCTTCATCACTTGATTGACCACTAAATCCGAGTCGCCATAAACCATTAGGCGACGGACGCTGAGTGAAATGGCCATACGCAACCCCGTACAGAAGTGCCTCATATTCAGCTTCATTGTTGGAGGAGTCAAAGTGAATCTGGAGAACATAACTGAGCTTGGCACCTCGCGGAGATACCAGGACTACCCCAGCACCTGAACCATTCAACATCTTGGACCCGTCAAAGAACATAGTCCAATGTTCCGACTGAATTTGAGTCTGCAGCTGATACGTCTCCAACGTATCTATAATTTTTGATTGTTCCATGCTATTATATTATCCATCTAGGATGTTTTATATGCATTTATATGTTATTTTATATGATTTTTGGGACTAACCTATTAACCTAGAGCCCAGTGTTAGTTTCTGTTTTTCCGTGTTTTTGAGTTTTACAGAAAAGGAATACCAAACGGAGTCCAATTGGCGTGCCAATTTTTGATGATTTTTTTGGACCAAAAGAAGCCCTCGGAGTAAAAGAGTTGGGCCAGAAGAGTCCCGGGCCGTCCACGAGGGTGGGGGGCGTGCCCTACCCCCCTAGGCGTGGGCCCCTGATACATCTCCAACGTATCTATAATTTTTGATTGATCCATGCTATTATATATTCTGTTTTGGATGTTTAATGGGCTTTATTATACACTTTTATATTATTTTTGGGACTAACCTATTAACCCAAGGCCGAGTGCAAATTATTGTTTTTTGCCTATTCAGTGTTTCGCAGAAAAGGAATATCAAACGGAGTCCAAACGGAATGAAACCTTCGGGAGCGTGATTTTTGGAACAAACATGATCTAGAGGACTTGGAGTGGACGTCAAGAAGCGAACGAGGAGGCCACGAGGCAAGGGCCGCGCCCTCCACCCTCGTGGGCCCCTCGTGGCTCCACCGACCTACTTCTTCCTCCTATATATACCTACGTACCCCGAAACCATTGAGGAGCACCATGAAAACCTATATCCACCACCGCAACCTTCTGTACCCATGAGATCCCATCTTGGGGCCTTTTCCGGTGCTCTGCCGGAGGGGGAATCGATCATGGAGGGCTTCTACATCAACACCATAGCCTCTCCGATGATGTGTGAGTAGTTTACCATAGACCTTCGGGTCCATAGTTATTAGCTAGATGGCTTCTTCTCTCTCTTTGGATCTCAATACAAAGTTCTCCTCGATCTTCTTGGGGATCTATTCGATGTAACTCTTTTTGCGATGTGTTTGTCGAGATCCGACGAATTGTGGGTTTATGGTCAAGATTATCTATGAACAATATTTGAATCTTCTCTGAATTCTTTTATGTATGATTGGTTATCTTTGCAAGTCTCTTCGAATTATCAGTTTGGTTTGGCCTACTAGATTGATCTTTCTTGCAATGGGAGAAGTGCTTAGCTTTGGGTTCAATCATGCGGTGTTCGATCCAAGTGACAGTAGGGGAAACGACACGTATTGTATTGTTGCCATCGAGGATAAAAAATATGGGGTTTATATCATATTGCTTGAGTTTATCCATCTACATCATGTGATCTTACCTAATGTGTTACTCTGTTCTTATGAACTTAATACTCTAGATGCATGCTGGATAGCGGTCGATGTGTGGAGTAATAGTAGTAGATGCAGGCAGGAGTCAGTCTACTTGTCGCGGACGTGATGCCTATATACATGATCATGCCTAGATATTCTCATAATTATGCACTTTTCTATCAATTGCTCGACAGTAATTTGTTCACCCACCGTAATACTTATGCTATCTTGAGAGAAGCCACTAGTGAAACCTATGGCCCCCGGGTCTATTTTCCATCATATTAATCTCCTGTCAACTAGCTATTTCTGGTGTCGTTTATTTTGCAATCTTTATCATAAAAATACCAAAAATATTATCTTATCATCTCTATCAGATCTCACTTTTGCAAGTGGCCGTGAAGGGATTGACAACCCCTTTATCGTGTTGGTTGCAAGGTTCTTATTTGTTTGTGTAGGTACAAGGGACTTGTGTGTGGCCTCCTACTGTATTGATACCTTGGTTCTCAAAAACTAAGGCAAATACTTACGCTACTTTGCTGCATCACCCTTTCCACTTCAAGGGAAAACCAACACATGCTCAAGAGGTAGCAAGAAGGATTTCTGGCGCCGTTGCCGGGGAGTCTACGCACAAGTCAAGACATACCAAGTACCCATCACAAACTCTTATCCCTCGCATTACATTATTTGCCATTTGCCTCTCGTTTTCATCTCCCCCACTTCACCCTTACCGTTTTATTCGCCCTCTTTTTCCGTTCACCTCTTTTTCGCTTGCTTCTTGTTTGCTTGTGTGTTGGATTTATTGTTTGTCACGATGGCTCAAGATAATACTAAATTGTGTGACTTTGCCAATACCAACAACAATGATTTTCTTAGCACTCCGATTGCTCCTCTTATCGATGTTGAATGTTGTGAAATTAATGCTTCTTTGCTGAATCTTGTTATGAAAGATCAATTTGCCGGCCTTCCTAGTGAAGATGCCGCTACCCATCTAAATAGATTTGTTGATTTGTGTGATATGCAAAAGAAAAAAGATGTGGACAATGATATTGTTAAATTGAAGCTATTTCCTTTTTCGCTTAGAGATCGTGCTAAAACTTGGTTTTCGTCTTTGCCTAAAATAGTATTGATTCTTGGAATAAGTGCAAAGATGCTTTTATCTCTAAGTATTTTCCTCTCGCTAAGATCATCTCTCTTAGAAATGACATTATGAATTTTAAGCGACTTGATCATGAACATGTTGCACAAGCTTGGGAGAGGATGAAATTAATGATACGTAATTGCCCTACACATGGTTTGAATTTATGGATGATTATACAAAAAAATTATGCCGGATTGAATTTTGCTTCTAGAAATCTTTTAGATTCGGCTGCAGGAGGCACTTTTATGGAAATCACTTTAGGAGAAGCTACTAAAATCCTACTCCCTCCGTTCCTAAATACTTGTCTTTCTAGAGATTTCAACAAGTGACCACATACGAAGAAAAATGAATGAACCTACACTCTAAAATATGTCTACATACATCCGTATGTTGTAACCATTTGAGATGGCTAGAAAGACAAGTATTTGGGAACGGAGGGAGTAGATAATATTATGGTTAATTATTCTCAATGGCACACTGAAAGGTCTACTAGTAAAAAGGTGCATGCAATTGAATAAATTGATGTTTTGAGTGGAAAGATGGATAAACTTATGAAATTATTTGCTAGTAAAAGTGTTTCTTCTGATCCCAATGATATTCCTTGTCTACTTTGATTGATAATAATAATGAATCTATGAATGTGAATTTTGTTGGTAGGAACAATTCTGGTAACAATGCTTAGAGGAAACTTTAATCCTAGGCCGTATCCTAGTAATTCCTCTAATAATTATGGTAATTCCTACAACAACTCTTATGGAAATTTTAATAAGATGCCCTCTGATTTTGAGACTAGTGTTAAAGAATTTATGATTTTGTCAAAAGAATTTCAATGCTTTGCTTGAAGAAAAATTGCCTAAGATTGATGAATTGGCTAGGAACGTGGATAGAATTTCTCTTGATGTTGATTCTTTGAAACTTAGATCTATTCCACCTAAGCATGATATCAATGAGTCTCTCAAGGCTATGAGAATTTCCATTGATGAGTGCAAAGAAAGAACCGCTAGGATGCGTGCTAAAAAAGATTGCTTTATGAAAGTGTGTTCTTCTAGTTTTCATGATAATAAGGATGAAGATCTAAAAGTGATTGATGTGTCCCCTATTAAATCTTTGTTTTGCAACATGAATCTTGATAATGATGGGACTGGAGATGAGTCAACTTTAGTTAAAATGTGTCCCAATGATTCAGAGTTTTTAGATCTTGATGCAAAATTTGGTAAAAGTGGGATGGAAGAGGTCAAAACTTTAGATAGAAATGAACCCACTATCTTGTATTTAAAGGAATTTAATTATGATAATTTATCTTTAATAGATTGTATTTCCTTGTTGCAATCCGTGCTAAATTCTCTGCATGCTTATAGTCAAAATAAGGCTTTTACTAAACATATCGTTGATGCTTTAATGCAATCTTATGAAGAAAAGCTTGAATTGGAAGTTTCTATCCCTAGAAAACTTTATGATGAGTGGGAACCTATTATTAAAATTAAAATTAAAGATCATGAATGCTATGCTTTGTGTGATTTGGGCTAGTGTTTCCACAATTCCAAAAACTTTGTGTGATATGTTAGGTTTCCGTGAATTTGATGATTGTTCTTTAAACTTGCACCTTGCGGATTTCACCATTAAGAAACCTATGGGAAGAATTAATGATGTTCCTATTGTTTAAAATAGGAATTATGTGCCCGTATATTTCATTGTTCTTGATATAGATTGCAATCCTTCATGTCCTATTATTCTTGGTAGGCCTTTCCTTAGAACGATTGGTGCAATTATTGATATGAAAGAAGGAAATATTATATTCCAATCTCTGTTAAGGAAAGGCATGGAACACTTTCCTAGAAAGAAAATTAAATTGCCTTATGAATCTATTATGAGAGCCACTTATGGATTGCATACCAAAGATGACAACACCTAGATCTATCCTTGCCTTTATGCCTAGCTAGGGGCGTTAAACGATAGCACTTGTTGGGAGGCAACCCAATTTTATTTTAGTTTTTTTAATTTTTGCTTCTGTTTAGGAATAAATAATCCATCTAGCTTCTGGTTATATGTGTTTTTGTGTTTTAATTAGTGTTTGTGCCAAGTAGAACCTTTGGGAAGATTTGGGGGAAAGTCTTTGCAATCTTGCTGTAAAAAACAGAAACTTTAGCGCTCACGAGATTAGCTACAACTTTTTACTGGAGAGTGATATTTAGTTGATTATTATTGCAGATGATTAATAGTTAAATTCCTCACGTCCATAAATTTATTTTAGAATTTTTGGAGTTCCGGAAGTTTGCGTTTGATACAGATTACTACAGACTGTTCTGTTTTTGACAGATTCTGTTTTTTCGTGTGTTGTTTGCTTATTTTGATGAATCTATGGCTAGTAATGGAGTTTATAAACCATAGAGAAGTTGGAATACAGTAGGTTTAACACCAATAAAAATAAATAATGAGTTCATTACAGTACCTTGAAGTGGTGTTTTATTTTCTTTCGCTAACGGAGCTCACGAGATTTTCTGTTAAGTTTTGTGTTGTGAAGTTTTCAAGTTTTGGGTAAAGATTTGATGGATTATGGAACAAGGAGTGGCAAGATACTAAGCTTGGGGATGCCCAAGGCACCCCAAGGTAAAATATAAGGACAACCCAAAAGCCTAAGATTGGGGATGCCCCGGAAGGCATCCCCTCTTTTGTCTTCGTCCATCGGTAACTTTACTTGGAGCTACATTTTTATTCACCACATGATATGTGTTTTGCTTGCAGCGTCTTGTATGATTTGAGTATTTGCTTTTTAGTTCACCACAATCATCCTTGCTGTACACACCTTTTGAGATAGGCACACATGAATCAGAATTTATTATAATACTCTATGTGCTTCACTTATATCTTTTGAGCTAAACAATTTTGCTCTAGTACTTCACTTATACTTTTTAGAGCACGACGGTGGTTTTATTTTATAGAAATAATTGATCTCTCATGCTTCACTTATATTATTTTGAGAGTCCTTTAGAACAGCATGGTAATTTTCTTTGGTTATAAAATTAGTCCTAATATGATAGGCATCCAAGATAAAAACTTTAAAGTGCATTGAATACTAAGAGAAGTTTGATACTTGATGATTGTTTTGAGATATGGAGATAGTGATATTAAAGTTGTGCTAGTTGAGTAGTTGTGAATTTGAGAAATACTTGTGTTGAAGTTTGCAAGTCCCATAGCATGCACGTATGGTAAACGTTGTGTAACAAATTTGAAACATGAGGTGTTCTTTGATTGTCATCCTTATGAGTGGCGGTCGGGGACGAGCGATGGTCTTTTCCTACCAATCTATCCCCCTAGGAGCATGCACGTAGTGCTTGTTTTTGATGACTTGTAAATTTCTGCAATAAATATGTGAGTTCTTTATGACTAATGTTGAGTCTATGGATTATACGCACTCTCAACCTTCCATCATTGCTAGCCTCTTCGGTACCGTACATTGCCCTTTCTCACCTTGAGAGTTGGTGCAAACTTTGCCAGTGCATCCAAACCCCGTGATACGATACGCTCTATCACACATAAAACCTCCTTATATGTTCCTCAAAACAGCCACCATACCTACCTATTATGGCATTTCCATAGCCATTCCGAGATATATTGCCATGCAACTTTCCACCGTTCCGTTTATTATGACACGCTTCATCATTGTCATATTGCCTTGCATGATAATGTAGTTGACATCATATTTGTGGCAAAGCCACCATGCATATTATCATTTACGTACTCGAGAATGAGTAGGAATTAAGCTTGGGGATGCTTGATACGTCTCCAACGTATCTATAATTTTTATTGTTCCATCCTATTATATTATCCATCTAGGATGTTTTATATGCATTTATATGCTATTTTATATGATTTTTGGGACTAACCTATTAACCTAGAGCCCAGTGCTAGTTTCTGTTTTTTCCTTGTTTTGAGTTTTACAGAGAAGGAATACCAAACGGAGTCCAATTAACGTGCCAATTTTTGATGATTTTTTTGGACCAAAAGAAGCCCTCGGAGTAAAAGAGTTGGGCGAGAAGAGTCCCGGGCCGTCCACGAGGGTGGGGGCGCGCCCTACCCCCTAGGCATGGGCCCCTATCTCGTGGACGAATTAGAGACCCCCCTGACGTGAGACCTATGCCAAAAATTCTTATAAATACAAAAACCTCCAGAAAATAACCTAGATCAGGAGTCCCGCCGCCGCAAGCCTCTGTAGCCACCAAAAACCAATCGGGACCCTGTTCCGGCATCCTGCCGAAGGGGGATCCCTCACTGGTGGCCATCTTCATCATCCCGGCGCTCTCCATGACGAGGAGGGAGTAGTTCACCCTCGGGGCTGAGGGTATGTACCAGTAGCTATGTGTTTGATCTCTCTCTCTCTCTGTCTCTCTCTCTCTCATGTTCTTGATTTGGCACGGTCTTGATGTATCACGAGCTTTGCTATTATAGTGGGATCTTACGATGTTTCTCCCCCTCTACTCTTTTGTAATGGATTGAGTTTTCCCTTTGAAGTTATCTTATCGGATTGAGTCTTTAAGGACTTGAGAACACTTTATGTATGTCTTGCATGTGCTTATCTGTGGTGACAATGGGGTATTCATGCGATCTACTTGATGTATGTTTTGGTGATCAACTTGTGGGTTCAGTGACCCTGTGAACTTATGCATAGGGGTTGGCACACATTTTCATCTTGACTCTCCGGTTGAAACTTTGGGGCACTCTTTGAAGTTCTTTGTGTTGGTTGAATAGATTAATCTGAGATTGTGTGATGCATATCGTATAATCATACCCACGGATACTTGAGGTGACATTGGAGTATCTAGGTGACTGTCGGTGTCAAAACCGGCAGATCTCGGGTAGGGGGTCCCGAACTGTGCGTCAAGGTCGGATGGTAACAGGAGACAAGGGACACTTTATTTTACCCAGGTTCGGGCCCTCTCGATGGAGGTAAAACCCTACTCCTGCTAGATTAATATTGATGATATGGGTAGTACAAGAGTAGATCTACCACGAGATCAAGGAGGCTAAACCCTAGAAGCTAGCCTATGGTATGATTGTGTATGATGATGGTTGTTCTACGGACTAGAACCCTCTGGTTTATATAGACACCGGATAGGGTTAGGGTTACATAGAGTCGGTTACAATGGTAGGAGATCTTGAAAATCCGCATCGCCTAGCTTGCGTTCCACGCCAAGGAAAGTCCCATCCGGACACGGGACGAAGTCTTCAATCTTGTATCTTCATAGTCCAGGAGTCTGGCGAAGGTATAGTACGGCTACCCGAACACCCCCTAATCCAGGACTCCCTCAGTAGCCCCTGAACCAGGCTTCAATGACGACGAGTCCGGCACGCAGATTATCTTCGGCATTGCAAGGCGGGTTCCTCCTCCAAGTTCTTCATAGAACATTGCAAACACCAAAAATAGTGTCCGGCTCTGCAAAATAAATTTCCACATATTGCCATAGAGAGAATAATATTAACACAAATCAAATCTGCTAACGTATTCTGCAGTCCGTCATCACACTACGGCCAAGTCCTTTACTCGAATCGTTTTTACTTTTCCGCCTCAGCACATTCCGCGAGGCGGTTTCCTTGGCACGTCTTGTCAAAGCAGAGATCGTGTCCCCCATTTACGGGATTCTCATCAATACGGACGTGGGTAACCCAACTGCGCCATTTATCACGGCGCTTGGGAGGCAAGCGAGTTTTATCAGGCTGGTGGGGACGCATAGCCGCATCCGCCCATATAAGGGGACAAGGATCCACCTTTTTACCCACACCTTCTTCCTCCTTTGCCTATCTATCTTCCGCGCACTCGAGCTCCAGCGCCCAAGCCCGCTTCCTAGCTCTAACGCCGGAATATATCCGAGCTCCAACGCCGGACTGTGTCCAGGCTCCAACGCCGGACTATATCCAGGCTCCAACGCCGGACTATATCCGAGGTGTCATATCACCTTGGTTCAAAAAAGTTGAAGGAGTTTAGCCGAGCTTAATGCCGGAAATGCCCTTTATGGAGCCAGCCACTAGCGCCCGAGCTTTATGCCGGACTGCTCCGAGGTGATGCACCACCCCGAATGTGGGCCGATTTTTGTCAATCTTTTTGATTGGTGCCATTTATCCTCTGCCGAGATACAGGTTGGGTGCGGCCGACCAACCTGAGGATCAAAATCTCCTCAGAAACTATAATGCACATAAAATTTTCTGCATTGAACAGGCAACGCAGTAGCCCCCGAGACACTGGTCGGGTGGCAACACCAAATCAGGGGATCGATGTGCCCCTTTAATATTTGTAAATAATAAGCCCGAAGCCCAGTAGCCCCCGAGCCTTAATGCGGGCACGGGTGGCCGAATTAAGGATCGATATCCATAGTAAAATCACAAATTATGTGTAATGACTCTATGTATCCAAGTACTTTACGTCATTAATGCTCGGATCTGCATTGTACAAAACTTTGTTGACCGACCATCGGCTTCCACCTCCTCGGCTAGTAGCCGAGGAGTGTTTGTCTTACTTTATAAAGCCTTTATGAGGGCAAAGATTTATGACAAACAAGGCAATCTGGCCATACGGTTTTATAAACAAAGGTACGCGGAGAGATATGTTATATTACTGTTTAACAGAAGAAATGTCTTTCAAAGAAAATAGTCCCGCTATCGGTTCCTTTCTTTGGGTTGTCATGCTAAGCATGATCATAAAACCTCAGCTCCAATGTAAGAGCAAAATATCGAGGATTTAGTCTGGGAGGCTAGTTAATAGCCCCCGGTAGTGTTCGGTGACAGTCAAGGTCAAGCTGTAAACACTTCGGCCAATGTTATGAACGGCCTGTTATTTAACACAGTCATCGGATCACTGACCAGTTTACGCTTATTGTGACAGTCAGTTTTCGGCTTTCTCCACTGAGGTGCTTAACCATGTGAGCTGGAAGCACGATCGCAGTGGTTCTCCCTTTGCACGCCTAGCCGAACAAAGCGTAACGTAGGAAGCAAGTGCAGGAGCCGGGCAACCCAACTATTGACCGAAGACACAATCCAAAACCGATGCATATATAGCAGTATCCGAGAATATTTTTGCCGAATCTATAAAGTTGTCCGGCATTGCACTGCAAGACTTGTGCTGACAAACCACAAATAGTTTAAAAGTGCCAAAAAGCTTGGAAAACCAAGAAACGTCAGTAAAAACATGACGTCCGAACAATATCAAGTGTTCGGTGCCAATCCGAAAGTTGGTCTTAGAGAAAAGAAGTGCTTCTGTCGTGCTTTAACATGATACATCCTATCTCAAGACTTTGAGCGGGTCAGCCTACGGCTTCAACCTCCTATCCCGAGGGCGGAGTACTTCTCATCAGGCCAGTTTAGCAAACTAAACTCTAGCGGCTTTGAGAGAGAAATTAGGCTCCCCGGCTAGTGACCGCACACTCGTGTCGAAAAAAGGAGTGATAGATAATAATAATAAAAAAAAAACTTTGCAACGGCTGAGAAGAAGAACACTTATTATAAAACGGCTCATATAAATTTAAGAGCCCCCAAGTGACTTGGGTAAAAGAATGATTTTATGTACCGAAGTACTTATATCATATCTATGTTCAACCAAACTTTAAACGCGTCTTAACCGACCGTCGGCTTCTCCCTTCTTCGGTCAAGGACCGGAAAGTGTTATGTACTCTATCTGTCGAGAATATTGACGGTGTTTCCAATAACCAGGCAATCAGGCCATAAGGCTGTAACAGACAAAGCGCGCTCAGGGAACTTATGCTATATTACTGCAAAGTGTAAGAAGCATCTTCGAAGAAAATAGTACCCCCACCGATACCTTTCTTCGGTGCTCATTGTTATTATGAGACTTGTGCAATAGATTTTTTGTACTCATGATTTCCGTTGTGTGCCGACCATCATTGAAAACTATAAGAGCGCTAGCTTTCGGCTTCACCCAGTCTGAGGTCCGGCTCGGGTGACCCGATCGTGACAATCGCAGAGGTGCTCCCTTTACTCCCTAGCCGAACAATCGGGAACGTAGGGGTAAACACAGGAGCGAGGCAACCCAGCTTGCAAATCGCTTAAGTCAATATGGTGCATATTGTGGCGTAATACACGAACAAGGAACGAAGCCGTACAAGTATAATCATATGCAATAGGAAAAAGCTTCATGAAGGAAGACCCCAAGTAAACGGGGTATTTGAATTTATGCATCACAAACAAAGTATTCCCAGCAGGACTGTAAATTAGACAGCCTGTTAGATGGTATTGAAGAGGAATAAGAGTAGTTAGAGTGACTATATAATTATAAGTGACATGTGTAATGCCTTCTAGCCGGATTGTAGATCGTTTGTCGTTGCCGACCTTTTCGCTTCGACCTCGGGACCTGACTGTGTGTCCGAATACCCTAACGGTTATATAAGAACCGGGGTATGCATGGAGACCAGGCGTAGGGGTCATAGGTGCTTTATCAGACAAGTGCCCAACTAGTTATGTTATATTACATGGTTAGTAAGAAACATCTTCCAGAGAGAATAGTTCCGTTAGGGGTTCCTTTCTCTGGGAGGCATGCCCTAAAGTGCATGTCCGAACTACAAACGCAGAAAAAACATCTGGGGCATATAAATAAATAAGAAAAAAGGACATCTCTAGTTCACCGACCGAATATTCCCTTAAGAACGCTAGCTTTCGGCTTCACCCAGTCTGAGGTACACATCCGACTGACCCGGCAGTAACAATCGCAGAGGTGCTCCCTTTACCACCTAGCCGAACAATCGGGAACGTAGGGGTAAGCACAGGAGTCGGGCAACCCAGCTTGGCCAAAACTTAAGTCATATCGATGCATATAATGGTGAAGAAAAGGTACATGCGGAAGTTTGACACACGTATTGGGCATGAAGCCCGTATAAATAAGCTTCTGTGAAAGAAGCCCCCAGGTTTAATGAGCGCGGGTGGCGCGTCACTTCATAAATAATGCTTGGTCGAACCGAACACAAGTTAGAAATTTAAAGCTTTGAGCATGAAAGCGACTTAGTTGGTTAATGTGTGCGGTATTGATGACGCGGTCCGAACTTGATGCGGGGCAAGGTTCCATCCCCCAAGCTGGTCCTGAGGTGGCGGAGCGGAGAGCTCGACACGCCAAAGTAGTGACATAGTTCGGTCAATGCAGACCGGCAGTGTGACGCCGAAGTCCCCAGATCATTTTCCTGTGCACAAAAAATAGTGCAAACCGGAGATAATAGTAATAATATTAATAAAAGAAAAAATCGTTGCATAATTAATAATTTATGCAAAGTGAGTAAATAAAAGAAATATGGCCTGGCGCCGAAGTCCACGTCGATGCAGGGCCTCGGCGTGATGTGGTAAGGGCGTGGAAAAGCCTGAATTCACAGGTCGGTCCGAGTTCCGGATGCGGCATTCGTCGGACTATGTACGGAGACTGACCGGACCACCATGCGACCGTCGTTAATGCGGATACCTTTTGATAGACCTGTGTACATATGATCGACAAACCGGAGTAATAATTCCTTGGGAAAAATTGAACCCAGACAAGCAAAAAATACTAGGATTAATAGCACCTGGTTTATTTGTTGTAGCAATCCGAAGGAAGGTGATTCCCAGAATTGGGACTCGATCCGCACGCCCGTTACCGGAGTAGGTTGATGAAGAGATGATGAAGCCTCCATTCCAGCCGAGATGTAGAAGTAGGTCAGCGTGATGGACACCGGTTCAGAGGAGCAATAGTGCGGCCCTGCCGATGCAGGTCGTGACGTGGTCAATGCCGGCTTGATGAAGTGATCGTGCGGCGATGCCGGTGTGCCCGCTCCGTGTAACCCGTGAGGCGGCGATGTTGGTGACGATTTATTCTTTATGATGCCGAACTGTTGTTCGGCTTGCCGAGGTGATGATCCGAAGAAGTTATGCTCGGCTCAATAAAGTGACGACGCGTCTAGCGCAGGTCGGCAGCCGTGGAGCAATATTGCCGGACTGGTTTGACATTAACATGATATTGAAGATCATGCTCAAAAGACTTTAAAGTTAGCGGGATGTGTTCGGGAACAAAACACAATACCCCATACAAAACTTCCTTCAAAAAGGATGTCCGAAATCCCGTTCATAAAAAAGACGAACTCGGGTCGGATTCGTTTTCGCACAGAAAACAGATCCGAAAAGTGATGCACTAATCGGAAGGTTCCCGGAGTTTGGACTGTCGGATCAAGCTGAAATTTGGAGGGATGGTAGATATACGAATTCCGCAGCCGATCAACGGTTGGATCTTCTAAACGACGTCCGAGCTAGAAGCTGGACACCACGCCCTAAACTCGTCCAGATTCTCGTCCAGATTTGACAGGGCTCCGGTATATCGCGGATTGCCAGAGATTCCTCCATCGGAACTTGACGAAATTTTCCAGGGTCATTGTAGACCCAATTCCGCACAATCCCACCAAAGCAATCGTTAAATCGACACTTGAGGAGGCGGTGACGGCGGATACAAGTTCGCTGTCCAGAAAAACAGCACGGTCGCCCGAGGGCAATGTTGACGTTGAGCCCCCGGGATCCCTGGATGATTCCTCCATGATCTTGATAGAGATCGGAGTTGATGTTGATGAAGACCCTCATCCGAACATGACGATCGGAGGTAGGACGCAGTCCTTGGTCGAACCAAGGTGACCAATCGAGCTGCTGACGAAGATGCCGAAGTAGCAGTTGATCTGCAAGCGAGCCATCGAGCCTAAAAGATGACGACACAGAGGAACTCTCAATGAAAGCACCAATGTCGGTGTCAAAACCGGCAGATCTCGGGTAGGGGGTCCCGAACTGTGCGTCAAGGTCGGATGGTAACAGGAGACAAGGGACACTTTATTTTACCCAGGTTCGGGCCCTCTCGATGGAGGTAAAACCCTACACCTGCTAGATTAATATTGATGATATGGGTAGTACAAGAGTAGATCTACCACGAGATCAAGGAGGCTAAACCCTAGAAGCTAGCCTATGGTATGATTGTGTATGATGATGGTTGTTCTACGGACTAGAACCCTCCGGTTTATATAGACACCGGATAGGGTTAGGGTTACACAGAGTCGGTTACAATGGTAGGAGATCTTGAGTATCCGCATCGCCTAGCTTGCCTTGCACACCAAGAAAAGTCCCATCCAGACACGAGACGAAGTCTTCAATCTTGTATCTTCATAGTCCAGGAGTCCGGCGAAGGTATAGTCCGGCTACCCGAACACCCCCTAATCCAGGACTCCCTCAGTGACATTAGGGTTTTGGTTGATTTGTGTCTTAAGGTGTTATTCTAGTACGAACTCTAGGATGGATCGAACGGAAAGAATAGCTTCGTGCTATTTTACTACGGACTCTTGAATAGATTGATCAGAAAGAATAACTTTGAGGTGGTTTCGTACCCTACCATAATCTCTTCGTTTGTTCTCCGCTATTAGTGACTTTGTAGTGACTCTTTGTTGCATGTTGAGGGATAATTATATGATCCAATTATGTTATTATTGTTGAGAGAACTTGCACTAGTGAAAGTATGAACCCTAGCTAGGCCTTGTTCCAACGCATTGCAATACCGTTTACGCTCACTTTTATCGTTAGTTACCTTGCTGTTTTTATATTTTCAGATTACAAAAACCTATATCTACCATCCATATTGCACTTGTATCACCATCTCTTCGCCGAACTAGTGCACCTATACAATTTACCATTGTATTGGGTGTGTTGGGGACACAAGAGACTCTTTGTTATTTGGTTGCAGGGTTGTTTGAGAGAGACCATCTTCATCCTACGCCTCCCATAGATTGATAAACCATAGGTCATCCACTTGAGGGAAATTTGCTACTGTCCTACAAACCTCTGCACTTGGAGGCCCAACAACGTCTACAAGAAGAAGGTTGAGTAGTAGACATCAGCAGCTGCTGTTCAATCCACTCGACAAGAAAATCTGCTATTGCTTGGGATTTGATTGCTTTCTTTGCCTCGAACTTGATATCCAGCGGAAGGAGTTCAATCGCCCACTTAGCCACTCGACCAGTTGCATCTCTGTTGTTCAAAATTTCTGACAATGGAGCGTCGCTGACGACTATAATTGAATGATTTGAGAAGTAATGTGCAACCATCTTTGTGGTCAAGTAAAATCCATAGACAAGCTTATGATACTGTGGATATCTCTGCTTGGATGGAGTTAAGACTTCAAAACTATAGTACACTCGGCGCTGAACCCTGTAGGCTTTACCTTCTTCTTTCCGCTCGACCGTGAGTACTGTACTGACGACTTGTCCAGTGCTGCAATATAAAGTAGTAAAGGCTCTTTGCTGATTGGAGCAGCGAGCACCGGCTAGGTGGAAAGCAGGGTTTTGAGCTCTGCAAACGTTGCGTCAGCTTCAGGAGTCCACTCGAACTTATCAGATTTCTTCATTAGTTGGTAAAGAGGTAATGCCTTTTCACCGAGACGAGAGATGAATCGACTCAAAGCGGCCAAACAACCAGTAAGCTTCTGAACGTTGTGTATGCGCACAGGGCGTTTCATTCGGAGTATTGCACCAACTTTCTCTGGGTTTGCATTGATCCCACGTCCGAAAATGAGAAAACCGAGTAACTTTCCACCTGGAACTCCGAATGTACACTTCGATGGATTAAGCTTGATATCATATCTTCTCAGATTGGCAAAGGTTTCAGCGAGGGCAGTTAGCAGGTCGGAACCTTTACGTGACTTAACCACGATGTCATCCATGTATGCTTCCACATCCTGACTGATTTGAGTGAGCAGGCACTTCTGAATCATGCGCATGAATGTGGCACCAGCATTCTTGAGACCAAAGGGCATAGTAACATAGCAAAAGCACCCGAATGGGGTGATAAAATCTGTTTCTATTTTTTGAAGGGGTAAAGCTGTTTCTATTTCGTCGAGTCCATACAGTCGGATCTGATGGTACTCGGAATATGCATCCAGAAAGAACAATCACTCACATACCTCAGTCGATTCGACAATCTGATCGATGCGGGGAAGAGGGAAGTGATCTTTCGGGCATGCCCGATTGATATGCTTGAAGTCGATACACATACGGAGTGAATCGTCTTTCTTGGGAACCATGACGACATTGGCGAGCCACTCGGAGTGATAAATCTCTCGGATGAACTCAGCTGCAAGAAGCCGAGCCACTTCCTCGCCAACTGCTTTTCTTTTCTGTACGGCGGACCGTCAGAGATGCTCTTTGACTAGTTTTAGCTTTGGGTAGACTCGCAAACGGTGCCCAGCCAGTTCCCTGGGCACACCTGGCATGGTAGAAGGTTTCCATGCAAAGATGTCCCTGATAACCCACAAGTATAGGGGCCCGCAACAGTTTTCGAGGGTAGAGTATTCAACCCAAATTTATTGATTCAACACAAGGGGAGCCAAAGAATATTCTCAAGTATTAGCAGTTGAGTTGTCAATTCAACCACACCTAGATAACTTAGTATCTGCAGCAAAATATTTAGTAACAAAGTAATATGGAAGTAACGGTAACGATAGCAAAGTAATATTTTTGGGTTTTGTAGTGATTGTAACAGTAGCAACGAAAAAGTAAATAAGCAAAGAACAATATGTGAAAAGCTCGTAGGCATTGGATCGGTGATGGAGAATTATGCCGGATGCGGTTCATCATGTAAGAATTATAACATAGGGTGACACAGAACTAGCTCCAATTCATCAATGTAATGTAGGCATGTATTCCGAATATAGTCATACGTGCTTATGGAAAATAACTTGCATGACATCTTTTGTCCTACCCTCTCGTGGCAGCGGGGTCCTAGTGGAAACTAAGGGATATTAAGGCCTCCTTTTAATAGAGTACCGGACCAAAGCATTAACACATAGTGAATACATGAACTCCTCAAACTACAGTCATCACCGGGAGTGGTCCCCGATTATTGTCACTTCGGGGTTGCCGGATCATAACACATAGTAGGTGACTATAGACTTGCAAGATAGGATCAAGAACTCACATATATTCATGAAAACATAATAGGTTCAGATCTGAAATCATGGCACTCGGGCCCTAGTGACAAGCATTAAGCATAGCAAAGTCATAGCAACATCAATCTCAGAACATAGTGGATACTAGGGATCAAACCCTAACAAATCTAACTCGATTACATGATAAATCTCATCCAACCCATCACCATCCAGCAAGCCTACGATGGAATTACTCATGCACGGCGGTGAGCATCATGAAATTGGTGATGGAGGATGGTTGATGATGACGATGGCGACGGATTTCCCTCTCCTGAAAATGCGTTATATCGACTAGAGGGGGGGTGAATAGGCGATTTTTATGAAACTCTTCACTGAGGAATTTGCTAGTGAGGAAATTCCTTAGCGAAGAACTACTTGCAGCGGAATAAGTACTCAGAAGTAAACATGACAGAATGCATGCATGATCATCATGATGAGATGAAGACACACACAGAGTACAGAAAGCGTAAGCACATGATAGCACAAGATGAAGACAAACAGACTGAAGAAATTGAACTGAGGAAATTGAGAAAGTCTTCAGTCAAAGTCTTCAAACACAGATATGAACAAGCACACAACACAGTAATGAGGAAATGAACGTGTTGAGGAAATAGAACCAGTTGGCTTGGTGAAGACAATGATTTGGTAGACCAGTTTCAACTGCTGTCTCAGTTGTACATCTGGTTGGAGCGGCTGAGTATTTAAACTCGAGGACACACAGTCCCAGACACCCAGTCCTGAGCACGCAGCTCGGGACACCAAGTCCTCGCCGTATTCTCCTTGAGCTAAGGACACACAGTCCTCGCCCAATCATTCGTGGTAAGTCTTCAGGTGACTTCCGAACCTTGACAAACTCGGTCACTTGGCGATCCACAATTCCTCTTAGATGCTCTACACCATGACGCCTAACCGTCTGGAAGAAGCACAGTCTTCAAAGGTAACAAGCGTCAGGTCCACGCAGGATCAATGTCTTCAGTGGTGCTCAATCACTTTGGGTGTGTAGGTCTTTGGGTTTGGGTTTTGGATTTTCCTCACTTGATGATTTTCGCTCAAAGTCCTCGGAGGATGGGATGCTCTCAATTGACAAGTGTCAGTTTCTAGCGGAGCAGCCAACCAGCTAGTGGTTGTAGGGGGCGGCTATTTATAGCCTAGGGAGCAGCCCGACATGATAAGACATAAATGCCCTTCAATGATATGACCGTTGGATGAATAAGATATTTTGGTACAGCTGGCGCGCAACACAGCAACGGTCGGAAATTTGAGGTACAAATTCCTCAGGGCTATCATGTTCCTCACTGTGTAGGCAATCCGCACTAGCGAATTCCTAACTCCTCAGTCAGAACAAAGTCCTCAGTGACAAGAAGAACTGCGTCTCTGTTACTGAAGAAATTGACTGAACTGTATGAGATTTCCAATGGCTTCACTCGAAGGGATTGGTAGGTGTAGGATTTTGAGTTGAGCATCACATGGAAATTTTTCCTTAGTATTTCCTCGACCCCCTTTAACAGTACGGTGTTTCCGATGACTCAAGAAAGAGAAAACGAAACTACGAAAACAAAAGTCTTCACGCTTCATGTTCCTCGAATGAATACCAAGTCTTCAAGGTCACACCAATTTCTTCACTTTCAAAGTCTTCAGAAAGTCTTCAGAAAGTCTTCAGAATACCAAAGTCTTCAGTCGAAGAACTTCATTTTTAGGGGTCGACTTTCTCTGTAAATATCAAACTCCTTATAGACTTATAGACCTGTGTACACTCATAAACATATTAGATCCTTAACCTATAAGTCTTCAATACACCAAAATCACTAAGGGGCACTAGATGCACTTACATTCTCCCCCTTTTTGGTGATTGATGACAACATAGGTTAAGTTTTCAACGGGGATAAATATATGAAGTGTAAATGCTAATATTGAGGAATTTGATTGCAAGATATAGAAGAACTCCCCCTGAAGTTGTGCATAGTGAGGAATTTGCTTTTGAAGCAATGCACACTTGAAGAGATGAATCATGGAGATCTCCCCCTATATCTTGTAATTCATACACGCATTTGATATATAATATGAAGAATTTGAAATGCATGATGAAAAATGGTGACTGACGTATTTCAGCATGCGTGCAATAATATTAACGAGGAATAAGCATGCAAAATAACGTAGCAGAAGTATCAGACCACCATCGGGTTTAAGTTTACAACTCGATCCAATAAAAGTTTCGGAAGAACAAGAGTGGTAACTTAGCAAAAAAACGTTGTATATGAGCGTTAAAATAGACCCGCTTGAAGACTAACTCAGATTTCTCCCCCTTTGTCATCGAATGACCAAAAGGATCGAAACTGAGGACTAACGCCCCTGAAGAAAATCAAGTTGATGAAGGAGCGCCAGCGTTGTCGGGGTCGGTTGTTGAAGTAGGGCCTGCCGCTGTGTCGTCCAAGTCTTCATGTTCATCAGTGTCACGCGATGAAGAATAGGAGCTAGCCACCAAAGAAGGAACCTTGACCTTCTTATATTTCTTCGGAGGAGGTGTAGACCAGTCAAACTCTTCTTTGAGACCCATTTTCTTCAGATCTTCAGCGCTGTAAACTTGAGACAGAACAGCCCAGGTGCGATTGAGGGTTTCATGGAGGTAGTAGTGGTTTTCTTCATTGCATTGTGTGTTGAAGTCATGTTGTGAAGAATGGAACCAAACTGACGCTTGACCCATTTTTGATTGCGATCAACCTTCTGATGAAGACTGAGGAGTAACTCACGATCAGTCATCACCCTGGGTGCTGTGGCTTGAGGATTTTGCTTGGCATTGTTGGCGGCAGAGTCATGTGTGGCAGAGTCATCATTGGTGGAGTAGGATGCAGCCTTGCGAAACTGACCATCCAATGGACGAATGCCTTCATCTATCACAGCAGTTGCCTTGCCTTTGTCATCAGCTGAGGAAAATGTCCTTTTGAGGACTTCAATTGGAGGCAAGTAGCTGCAGTGGTTCAGAGTGTCAGCTTTGTATTTGAGTGAAGACCTTGTCCTGATGAATCTCATAATCCATGGTGCATAAGGCTTCAGCTCAAACGGTGACATAGCAATATTGGCCAGAGTCCGCATGAAGAAATCATGGAAGTTGACGGGAACGCCATGAATGATGTTGAAAAGCAGATTCTTCATGATGTCAACGACTTCTTCATCATTTGAGTCATGGCCTTTGATAGGACTCAATGTCTTCGTCAGTATGCGATAGACAGTCCGAGGCACATAGAGTAATTCCTTGACGAGGAATTTGGTTCGTGGGGCCTGCCCTGGCTTCAAAGGCTTCATCAAAACTTGCATGTAGTGATTTGAAAGCTCAGGTTCACTATAGACACAACGTGCATCTTCAAGGGGAGGACTGAGTGGTAGGGCACGAAGCAATTTAGATGCTGGTGCCTTGTAATGAGTGTTCTCTGTCATCCAGTCCAGTACCCATGAATTCACATCTTCAGAGTCGCCTATGATGTGCAACGTTGCATAGAACTGAAGAATGAGTTCTTCATTCTAGTCGCAGATGTCAGTACAGAAGTTGAGCAGCCCAACGTCGTGAAGAACACGGAGGACTGGCTCGAAGCACGGCAGAGACTCCATATCCACGTGAGGAATATGTGCATGATCGAAGACTTTGTCTTTGTTAAACAGCACTGAGGAATAGAAATTGGCTTGACTATCAGTCCAGAAACGCCTCTTCCTTATGCGAGCAAAGTCATAAGGGTTGTAGTCAGTGAAGAATACGTGCTCGCCAAAGAAGTCTTCAGCCTTGAACTTTTGCTTCCTTGAGAACGGATCCTTTGGCTTTGGCAGAGGGGTGTCAGTGAGTTGCATCACGACCTCAGGAATCACGATCTCAGGTTCATTGGTCTAAGGAATTTCTGGTTCCTCCTCGGGTGCAGTCTGAGTTGTCACATTTTCAGCAGCAGCAGTTTCTTCAGCTCTAGTGGCTGGAATGTCTTCACGGACAGCTGAGGTGGGATGAGTTTCCTCATAGCCCAATTGAACTGTTGGTGCAGGGGAGTGAGGAATTTGCTGTAGTGGGGTGAAGAGTGGAGAATTGGGATGCTGACTATCCCAAAAGTCATCATTCATCACTGGCGTTGTGCTTCCGATGTCCACGTCTTCATCATCAATTTCTTCAACACCAGCCTCTTCAGCAGTAAACTGAGGCATTGGTGATGATACCACTGGGGTTGAAGGGATCGTATCCACCTCAATTTCCTCATCAATCTGCTTTGACGAAGCAGCAGATTGAGTTTCTTCATCAGATCCGCTTGGGATCTCATATCCTTCACCAAAAGGAACAAGGTCCTTTGATGGCATGGTGTAAATCGGAACAACATCGATCGGATTTTCATAAGAGCTGGTCATAGGCTTCATCTTCTTTGGAGCTGAAGATTCTAAAGCACTTGATGCTTTCCTTTTCTTCACTTCAGCTCGCTCTGCAGCCTTGGTCTTCTTCACATCTGATGCAGATGGAAGGATAGGAGTTGGTGTAGATGCAGGTGGAGCTGAGGAATCTGTTTGTATTTCTTCAGGTGCAACTGATGCAGTTGCCCTGACTTCTTCAGTTTCTTCAGGCGCACCACTAGTGGATGCCCTGGCAATATCTTCAGCAGCTGGAATGGAGTCATCAGCCCTAGAACTGGCTTTCTCTTCAGCAGCCTAAAAGTCATCAGCGGTGCTGGCATGTTCTTCAGTGGGCTGAGCAGAAACTTCAGCTTGAGGAACTTCTTGTTGCGATGGGGCTGCAACATTGGTGAACTTCTCAGTCAGTTTCACAAACCTGACTTTGGCTCCTTTCCAATCAGCATAGTAAGCATTGAAGTTGTCGCTGAGGGTTTTGATTTCAGACTGAATTTTAATGAGTTCATCAGTCGACATTTTGACCACGTTGGTCTTCAGAAACTTCTCTTTCTTATACTGAGCCTTCTTGATCTGCCTGGCCTGATCATATTTCCATTTCTCCTCTTGGATGAAATGAGTCAGCATGTGATTTTGACTAGGTGTCAACTTGAAGTCTGGCATAAGAGTATTTGGGTCCTTGTGCCAGAGATCAATGTAGTCTAGGATCGCCCTTGGATCCAACAGCAGCGGCACAAGTGTGCCTTTGGCTCTAGCGGCCCTTACTTGCCTATCTCTAATAATTTCCGCAAGTTCATCATCATCAGCTTCATCTTCTTCAGACGGCACATTGAAGACAACCTGCTTCTTCTTAGGACTTGGCCGAGGACCTCGTCCAGCAGTTGCCTTGGTCTTCAGCAGAGTGGGACCAGATGAAGAATTTGGTGCAGCTGAGGAACTTGCTGAGACATCAGAGGCAATTGAGATGTCTGCAGTCCTTTGGCACGAGGCCAGATGCACAGGTGCTGAGGACTTTGGTGGAGGTGCTGAGGATTTTGAAGGAGCAAGAGCAGCTTGAGGAATTGGTCTTGAAGATTTTGAAGTTCCTGGCCGTGAGGGCGCAGCTGAGGAACTTGGCCGTGAGGGCACTGTTGGTGAAGCACTTGGCTTACGAGCAGACTTCTTAGGCATAGATTTCCTCGGCTTGACAGAGGCCTCAGTGGCAACAACAGCTGCAGAATCTTCGTTGAATTTCCTCACTGCTTCTTTGGCTTGTCTTGCCAGTTTGGCTTGACGTCTGACCCATTCTTCACGAAAGTCCTCACCGCGCTTGACGCTAGTGGGATCAGCCACTTGGCCAGGTGCCAGTGGGGCTCTTGGGCATGGAGGGTTGAGAGCGAATTTCTTCATATATTTTAGAGTAACATATCTGTATTCCCTCCATTCGCGTGCCCATCTCCATTCTATCCTCTGAATCTGCACCTTGCACTGATTTTTGTTTTCTTTGCCAAACTTGGCTTCATCAGGTGTGCAGTATTCTTTGTAAATGTCCTCAGGGATCTCAAACGCAGTCATAACCTCAGGTTTCTTTCCTCCTTTCTGCGGCTTCTTACCATCTGTCATGTTCTTCAGCTGAGGAATTTGAACAATAGAATTCTCTGAAGAAGTATGCAGTTTTTCTTCGAGGAACGCTGCAAATGAGTTAAGTTGATGAGAACCTAGCGATTCAGCAGCAGACATGTGTACCTGTGAACAGAGTATAGTTGCGAGGAATTTGAAGAGGTCATATGCGTTCTCAGAAGGTTTTTCAAAAAGAACAAGTTTGAGGAATTTGACCAGATGTGTCTTGAAGAATTTCACTAAGCGTGCTTCGTCTTAGGTTTCAGAGTTGTATAGATCGAAGATCCACACAATTGAGGAATCTTGAAGAAAATGATGCTTAGGAAAACGAATCAAGAACAGATAACATGTGAGGTGTTTAGTGTGTGAAGATTTGAAAAATAAAATACCTTTGAAGATTTTATAGAGAAATTTCGTATCAAAGAGGGCAGTAAAAGTAACTTTTAATTACCCTGAATGAAGAACACGACGAACAGAGAGGTGAAACAGTGGAGTTCGTCGGTGTAGATCTTCCACGCCCTAACTTGGCGGAGGAAGACGGCTACGGTGGCGGCGGAGGTGAAGATATCCGCGGTCGGCGCGAGTACGACGGCGACGAGGTCGAGGCAGTGAAGCTCTTCCTCACCGGCGACGATGGAGTAGCGGCGACGCTAGGGTTTGGGAAGCTCGAGTGAAAGAGAGAGATCGAGCGGAGTAAAGGAAGTGAGGAAGGGGTGAGGAGGTATTTATAGAGGCAGTGAAAAACTGTTCGCCCGAAGATTTGGGATGAACGTGCCCCTGACCCTTCTCCTTCGCACGACATGTGTCACTCACGTACAGAGAGGTGGAGATCATGTAAGATCATGGGTGAATAAAAAATGCATCGTGGGATGCGGAGCGGTTTGAGCGGCAAAACCGAAAATATGGATAAGATTAGTTTTAACGTTTCGTTCGTAATTTCTTCAGCTAACAAGGACACAATGAAGATTTTGAACGAGTTTCAAATAAAACGCACATGAAGAATTTATGAATAGATTAGATTGAGTATAGCATAAAGGGGGAAGGGTCCGATCACATTCACTTAGCAGAAAACACCAACTTAAAGAAACAGCCATAAGTGAATGCTGTAGAGGACACAAACTCATATATATATATATATATATATGTGGACGCGACTAGCCAGCACACTTGGCTGGGTAGCGTTCCAGAGCACACACCTAAATATGGCAGCGGTCCCGGCACCCTTTGATAGCTGTCATAAAGAAAGGAAAGAAACGGTCCTGACCACCATCGCACATGGCCCAGCACCTCCCTCCCGACGCCTCCAGCATTAGAATACAAATTTCCTCCTCCCTAACGGCCTCTCCAGCTCCACCTCTTTTTCTGGACAGAGAAAACACAAGTCATTAGAGGAGGCAACTTACACAAAATCCATTAACAAAAGAAACAAGCAGGAGGAAGCATGCATGCAAGCCTTATGTTTCGCTACAGAAACAGCAACCTTCATCCTGTGTATAGGCACTTCAACTAGCAACTTGGGGTGTTATTTTAGGCAAGTTTGAGTTGAGACACATGCAACTCATGGATTTTGGGGAAAATAGAAGAAAAATGAAGCCAGTGGAGAACAGTTTTTTGCTGATTTTCCCTTTGGGTTTTTGAGCTGGCTCGTGTTTTTGGTTGTCAGATATGTAGGTTGCATGAGCAGCTGTTTTGGTTGCTTTAGGTATTCTTATTTTTTTCAGGCAACTTGTGTTGAGATGTAGGCAGGTACATAAAGCTTTTTTTGACAACTGATATTTTGTGGTAAAATAAAAACTAAACTATAAAAAAAGTGCATCCAAAAGCTAAATCAGAATATAAGTCCTTGAAGATCAGTTTTTTGTCGGCAAGATACATAATTGATTGAGGCAAAAACTGTGTAATTTGTAGGCAAACTGTGTGTTTGATTGCAGGCAAACAATTGTGCTGATGAACACAGGGCAAAGGAAAAACTATTTCCTAATGGGTGATAAAATCAGGCAATTATGTCTGTAGCTTGTAGGCAACTGTTATGTTGGTCTCATGCAATTTTTGGATGGAACTCATGGGATTGTGCATATTCTGTGACGGGGAAAAGCAGACAACTATCTTTTTACTTGTGTACATGCAAATGTGTGTATAGTTGCAAAGCAACTATTTGAGGCTCTGATGGGACAGATTGTGGGCTGCAAAAAAAATATCAGCCCAAAGACCTATTTAGGGGGAGCTGCCTATGCCAAAACAGCTTGACTTACATTTTGGTCTCTAATGGGTAAAAAGCAGGCAAGTCCCCTGTTTGTTTATAGGCAACTCCGATTTTGATTGTAGTCAAGTCTACAACCAAAATACTGTGGACTTGATCTATTAGTTATTTAGCATCAAAAAATGTAGACTTGATCTATTAGTTATTTTGATTGTAGGCAACATAGTTAGTAGTAGTGTCAATTTATAATTCATAGATCTCGGTATTGATGAGTTTAGCGAGTACACAACCATTAAAGCAAAAAAATCTGAACCATATCAGGCAACCAAGTAACAGAAACATTAGACAAAACTTTAGGATTGTTCATCATCCGATTATTTTGAGGAAACTACCTACAATGTGTTGGGCAAGTTTTGGAAAAAATTCAAGCAACCTGAGTAAGAACCATTAACAAAAGTAGCAAAAGATGAAGCATACAATGACAATGTGTTGTCATATTCAGAATTCAAGTGTAAAATTACCCTGCAGCTTAGATGAAATGTGAAGGAAATAAAAGATGAGCAAGACTCATGTGTTATTTGAGGCAACTACCTAGAGAGTGTTGGGCAACTTTTGGAGACTAAAAACCACTAGGATTGAGTTCCATACAATCTGGCGCTTGTATGAAAGCTTCCAGGGCACTAACTGAAAGCAACTAGCAAGTCGTGGAACCATATCACGCATCCTAAGTAACAAAACTAACGACCATTTAGGCAAATTCTGATCAGGCAACTAAGCAACAACCCGTAGGCAAGTTTTGTTAATTAGGATCAATAGCTACACACAGAAAACCTCAAATCCTCTAGTCCGGGATCAACAACTACGCGACATCTGGCCGATTAAAAAAATCCCTCGTATTAAAATCCTCAAAATCTCCATCAATGATTGGTGTGTGCGAGTTTTTTGTACTCTAAAGTAAGCAAAGGTTGAACGCATTGGCTAGTAGCAAGACTCGACAAACTTGCAGAAGAATCTGGTAAGATCTCATAGCAAGACTGGCAACTCACTCCACAAATCCGAGCAACTAGCGCTAACACGCTTGCAACTCCACCACCCCCACAACATGGATTTCGAGTCGCACGACTAGT
The DNA here is from genome assembly GCA_032464435.1 of Aegilops umbellulata. Lineage (NCBI taxonomy): Eukaryota > Viridiplantae > Streptophyta > Magnoliopsida > Poales > Poaceae > Aegilops > Aegilops umbellulata. The sequence goes on along the minus strand of CP136056.1, from coordinate 39,361,001 downwards.
CGACGAGTCGCAGTTCCAGGGCCGACTCAGCCTCTCGACTCGACTCCTGGGATGAGTCGAGCGACTCGCGCGACTAGTCTCGACTAGTCATGACTAGTCGCGGTTTTTGGGTCGAACGACTCGAGGCAGCGCTGGATCTGGAGCACTCTCCCGCCGCCGCGCTGCTGATGCTGCTGCTGTGCTGCCTCGCTGCTGCTGCTGCTTCTGTGCCCCCGCTGCAGCGCTGGCCGCCGCTACTGGCCGCTGAAGCTGCAGCGGCTAGAGGAGCGGGCTGGGAGGAGGAGCGGTGGCAAGAGAGCTGCTGCGGGGGAGTTGAGAGATCCATCGCTGGGAGGAGGAGTGGTGGACTGGTGGCAAGAGAGTGGCAGCAGAATGTGTGGCGGCTGTGGTGAGGGAGGAGGGAGTGTGGATGGTGGATTAGGTCACGGGAGGAGTATATAGCTACTAGATGGGCTTTTGGGCCACAGGGAAGTGCATAACTAGTGGCCCATCTCTCAGTTGGCCCTGGTTACTGCTGCTGGTGGTGTGCTCCTCCCCTCCTCCCCTAGTTGCTGCTGCTGTGCACTTGTGCTCCTCCCCTGACTGCCTGCTGCTTAACTCACGTCGACTCGTCGACCGTGAGTCTAGACTAGTCACGACTAGTCTAGAGTCGCCCCCTCCGAGCGACCCGTCAACTCATCGACTCGAAAACATTGCCCCACACCCCTCTTGAAAAGCCCTACAACTCCATCGTAAAGGTGGTCTGACAAATTCGTACCGCAATTCTGGCAACTCGCGCCACAAAACCGGGCAACTCATACTCACGTCTTTGACAAAAAAAATCCATCATGCTCCATTGTACAGAACGATGAGCGGGGAAGATCTATTGTTAGATGCCGCACCGTGTGAGCCTCGCCGCCGTCCACATGGCCGCAACCACATGCTTACCGACGATTTGAGGCATGATTCCCCAACCCCTAATGATGGCACTTCTGGCTCTCGCTCTCCACCGCTAGGAGTCGCGCTGCACAGACGCGCAGTGTCCTTCCCGTTCGAGCCCTCGCTTTGTGGACACGGCACAGAGAAGCGGCGCCCTCAGACGCCTCCCCTCTGCCTCTGTCTGGTGGTCACTGCGCGCGGATGGAGCTCTGGCCCCTCTATCCTCCTTGTGTAGGGGCACGGATCGGGTTGTTTCTCTCCCCCTTCCCAATCTCCGGTGGACCTCCGGCGGAGCGCGCCTCAAAATGACACATTGGTGGTGGATTTGGGCGAGGGGCCGAGGGGATTGTGGTGGTGGATTTGGGCGAGGGGGAGGTACCGGCGTGTTTGAGCGGCGAGCGAAAATGCCACGGAACAACCACTCTCCTTTGATTTTCAAATGTGTGCGTGGGTGGAGTGGAGAGAGGACGTGGGGGTTGTGGTAGGCCCCTGCGGCCGGCGAGGCAAATATCATCGCACCTGGTCCGACGACTCGCAAACCACACCCGTGCCCTGACCGTGGAACACCTAGAGATCATGATTTAGATCCCACAGTCACGAAGGGTGTGCGCTCGGACAGTAAAAAGTTCGCTTGGGATTTGGGTTTTTTATTACCATCTGGACACAGCTAGCTGGCAACCGTTCTCATTAAGCGCACACCCAAATAAATGAAGTTCCTGTCAAAATCCTCTCCAAAAGTCTTTTAAGTCAATTTGTTGTTTAATAAATATCTCTGGGCAACTCACGCCGGCATCTCTAGCAACTAACTATTATGCGTTGGGCAAGTCTTTGACCAAATAAAATCCAACACTCTCAAGAGCGGATCTTTGGGCAACTCATGGCATCATCTCTAGCAACTAACTATCTGTGTTGAGTATGTTTTGAACACTCTCTGCTCAAATCATCCAAGATTGTAGCTTAGGATGTAAGTGGCGCGTCCACCGAACAATGTGGTACTAGCCGCTTCGGCCGCATGCTAATTAAACAGGTTTTGCCACAGCCACTTAAGGCATCTCGCAATTAAGCGGCGCTGCTCCATGGTCTCTCACGCCTAATGTGTTGCGCGCTCTTGTCATCCTTGCATGGCCACAATCTCACAACTATTCTGTTACGCTGCAGTTCTTATTACTAGAACAGAGAGAACAAAGAAGCACGCCATGTAACTAACCAATGAGATCCACTGAAACACGCGAGCTCACCATTCAAGATGTGACAACTCTAGTCTATCAATGTCATGTCAATTTCAAGTAAAAAAATTCATACTAAACTCTGGCTGGTACTACATGCTAACGTTCACAAGCAAGATCCAAAAAATCGACACTAGCAAGATTCCTCAACGCATCAACACATGCATTCTGATTCTAAATGCCTTGGTGATGTCATGATGAGTGAAGCTATCGTGCCATGTAAGATGCAACTAGCCTCTGGCAGCTTCGCTGACCCTGCCAGATTGGTGTTGAGGACATCCTAGTGCACTAGCTGCTCGCCGTCTTCCGTTCGGCCGGCTAAGAGTTCCACGACGACATGTAAAGTGTTCTGGCGCTGCTGGGTATGGTGTTGTGCTCTTCAGCCACTTAATTTCAGCGGCTCGCCGGGATAATTTTTCAACGGAGGCATATACGGGATTGTTGGACGCCCTTGCATCTACATCCCTAATTCCAGCCCTGCATCCCACGCCGCAAATCAACCCCAGCTCAAAAATCATTGGTTCGCCCAAAGACCTGGAACCCCACAAGCCGCCTTCAACCTCCTACCCCCCGCCTCTCTCGCATAGAATCCTAGATTTGAGTAGAACAACGCATGATACTTACCGGCTCTTTGCTGCCCGATTCCTCGACCACTGGCGACGGCACCTTCCCCGATCTAGCTCCTCCCCGCTAGGTACTCGCGGCACACGGACGGCGCTGTCCCCTCGGCTCTCACTCCTGCTTCGCTTGCTGGTCACCGGGACTCCGACACCTCTCTCCTCCCTCCTCCGCTTGCTGGTTGCCGCGCGCGCATGGCGAGCCGGCCCTCATCCCGTCATCCTTTTGGCAGTCGCAGGGGGTCGCTCTCTTTCTCCCCTCCCCCTTCTCCCCTTCTCCCTTCGCCTTCCACTATTCCGGCGATTTCCGAGAGCGACGGTGGTGGATTTGGGGGAAAACTGGCCCGCCGCCCCACAGAATGCGTGGACGAGGTGAGTGGGAGGGGCGTTATCCCTCTGAGTGGGCCCCTTCTGCCGGTTGGGTTGTTCTCGTTCTGCCAAGGCCCGTCGCTATCCGCTCCTCTCCCGACCGAGAGACACCTGAGACGATCGGACGGCGTGTAATGGTGTGTGCTCGCGAACGGAAATTAGCACAGCTGCACTAATTAGAATTTGGGTATATATATATATATATATATATATGGATTGACTATTCGTCACCCTGGATGAGGAATAGTTATTCTCCATCCCCTCTATTTTACCATTAATACATCGTAATTTTACGTTTCGTAAGTTTTTGTCTTATTTCCGACATAAAAAGAGACCGTAAGAAAATATACAATCGTCGTAAAACATATTTTATGTTATGTAAAATTACAAAAGTAAAAGCATAGTGTAAAATACACGTAAACTGTAAATTTTGTTATCTTATGACCTATATTTTGATTTTTTTATGCGAAATTTTACATAGTGAATCAATATGAATGTAACTATTGAACTTTAAACGTAATTTAATTATGAAATAATCGTAAGATTACCTCAGGTGAAAAATAACTTATTCTGCATCCTAGGTGATGAATAGCATCACTATATATATATATATATATATATATATATATATATATATATATATATATATATATATTAAGCTAAATAAGCTTGAGTGTAGAATAGCTTATTCTACACCCATACTAATGCTCGCTATACAAAATATAGTAACGTAATATGTAAAATATAGTAATTTTTTTGACCATGTAAGAAATCAAGAACATGAATAGTAAAAAATATATCTTATAATTACTACATTTTACATAGCCTTTTACTAGATTTTGTACATACCATTACTGGGTGTAGAATAAGCTATTCTACACTCACGCTTAGAATAGCCTTATATATATACCCTCAGTCCCGGCGCGACGTGCACACCACAGTAGAGACTCCCGACCCGCCCCCAGCCTAATCCCGCCTCCTACCGCCGGAGGCAGCCGTCGCGGGCGGGCGAGCGACGGCGACAGCCGGAGCGAGGGAGCCCGCGGCGCCGTGACGGGTCGCTTCTCCGACCCACGCGCTGCCGTCGGCCGGCCGTCCGCCCGCTCCCCGCCTCCAACCTTCGGCGCCGCGCTGCACCCCCCGCCTTCCACATCCGGCGACCCACCGCGCCCCCCGCCCGACTCCCTCCCCAGCGATGCACCGCTGCCCGGCTCCCTCCCCGGCGACGCGCCTCCAGACTCCTTTCCCCGCTAATGTACGCTGCATGACCCGAGCGCCCGACTGCCGCATACGAGGTTGCGCGCCGCCGCCGGCCCAACCGTCCCCGTCAGGATCCCCCGCCTCCCACTGTGGCTCCTCGCCGCCACCATGGGATCCCAGCCGGCAGGCTCCGCCGAGCGCCCCGTGCCCGGCCGCCTCGCTTCCATCACCGGTCGTCGCCCCTCCACCATGCCTCCTCCCACAAACCCAATCCAGATCCAGCGACCTCCACCAGGATGCACGTCGGTCTCGCCGTGGTCACATCGGCAGTCCAACTGGTCGCTCCATGGCCGGTCGCTCAAAGTGCTACGTATAAGGTCACCCCGTGCTCTACCCCTGGGCCTGGCTCAGCTTTCTCCCTCCCATCCTATCTCTCATCTACCTACTTGTCCTGCTCTGTTTCCCTCTCCTGAACTGTGGATCATGCATCAACTCTCTCGCTATGTGGTGTTCTTGCTCCCTCTCTCGTAGCTACAACATGGTCACACACTAGCTGATGGATCCAAAAAATGATTATGGATAATTGTTGTTCTGATCTCTAGTTTCTATGAACTGATGGGTAAGATTCTCTCTCTCTCATGCTCTCTCTCTCTCTCCTCATCCTTTGTAGTTTGTGTGAACTGATAGTTTAGACTCGATGAAATCCGTTGTTTGTAGTTTGTGTGTACTGATAGTTGAGACTATGAATTCCATGCTTTGTAGTTTGTATGAACTGATAGTTAAGACTCGATGAACTCCATGCTTTGTAGTTTGTGTGAACTGATAGTTAAGACCTTGAAGAGTTGTCCATCTTGACTCGGTGAACTCATAGCTGATAGTTTTGTGAAGTGAAAATTCTTTTTCAAGTTCTTGTGGTATTTGATACTTTGTGAGCTGATAGCTGATACTTTGAGATGGATGTATTATCAGGCGTGAAAATGATGTCAAATATGTGCAGTTTAATGGATGAGTGTTATCTAGATCCTTTTAATCTGAAGGTAGTTGCACCACTAAGGAAAGTAAAAAACCAGTATTTTCTATAGACAAGAAATGGGCATTTGGCTCAGTAATCGTCCATTACTAGAGGTATTTGTCACTTGACCATTTTCGATAACTAGTTTCAATTCGTGGACTACCGGCACTTGCAAAATCAAAGAGGCTGACCATATCAAAGTGCCCAAAGTTGAAGCAAAGGAGATGAGATGCTACAAAGAAGGTACACATGCCAACAGTAGTTTTACCTTCCAGCCTTTACTCCGCTCTTGTCTGAAGTTTCTAAAAGCAAATCATTAACTTGAAACTCCCCACCTCTTCAACGGGTCTAGCCATAGCTGCAGGCAGCAGAGGATAAAAAATGCATGGATTAATTGGAACAAATCACACATAGGCTATGGGCTACGGATCACACACACATATTAGCAAAATGAGCTATAGATTAGATTGATTGATACCTCCTAGTGTAGTATTTCTGTAACTGTATTTGGTCTGCACTTATAGGATTTAGGGAAGTACTGCAAAAATGTCTTGCATTTAGTTACGGAGGTAGTATCTGATAAACGACATCAGTTCTCATATAAAAATAAAAAAGGTGTCTTAAGTCCACCTTGCAAAACAACATTAGTTCTGTACAAAACAACAATCTCTCACACACAGTACAACAACTTGTTACTTCTATGGAGGCATGGTGCTCACTATATTCTCTCAACCTTCATTGTCTTGCAGTGCTTATAGGCTTAATTGTGAACAGAACACTTTATTTCTTTTTTTTATACTCAGAAGAAACCTTGTGAACGTTCAGATCAGGCCCCTAGTGCAGTACGGCGTGGGGGTCATCGAGGTGTGATGTCCTATGCCAAGGCGCTCCTACATGGCCGCCACGGAGTATGAAGCTAGGAGACGTTGGGGCAGCTCGCTGATGCGAGCAAGGACGAGGTTGAGGCGTGCCATTCGTGAGCTACTCCGGTAGGAGTCTGGAGGATGTGGCGCCTCGCGTGCCCCAGTGAGGCCGCACCCTCGTCATGGAAACACAGAGCTTCCGTTCACAAGTCCACCAACATGTTTCGTGCTCGTTCATAAGTTCTTGTCCGTGCAGATCTCATATCCTTGTGTGTGCGCGTGTGTTGACGAACTTTGTGCTAAAATGAGTTCAGCTAAGTTTAGATCTCTGTACAAAGTTCAACTAAGCCCTTGACACCCCTGTTACGATGTGATATACATGCTGCCTGTCTCGCGTTGCCGATGAAAATCCATTAGAAACAAAAGTTCAATTTCGCTAATTCCTGCAGTTCTATGGTTAGCACAAACTGGTGATTTCATTTTGCTAATTCTTGCGGTCTACAATTTCTTTTTGTTTTGCTAAAACTGGTGATTTTGGTTTGTCAGAAGATGGTGAACTATGGGAGTACTTCCCTTGCTCTTTCTGCTACATCAAGGTCGAAAAAGCCCTTCATCTGCATCCATCTGCAGGAGGAACACTGCTTTGACATCAGGAACGCTGTAAGAGAGCCTCTCCTCTGTTTCCCTTATGCCTTCTCATCCCCAAGTGTTCGTTCTTGCATATTAGTTTTGATCAAGACATAACCTTGAGCTAATAAATTGTTCTTGCTGGAAATGCATTTACAAAAATATTGACATATTTTTCTCAGTAAGGCTGTAAGCAATCTGGAGATCCCTAGTATGCCACTGTATGTTTATTTATACAATCCCAAATGGATTATATAGCTCATAATAACAGAATAAATATTCTGGAAAAAGCTCAAATACTATCATACGGTCAGTTCAAAAAAATCTGACGGGCACTTGCAATGTACATAGTTTTGGCAGAAAAGATTTCAAAAACTCGGGTTCACCAATTTAATGAATGACTATAAGTTCAAATTTGCTAATATCTACAGTTCTGGTTGAGGAATTTAGGTAGTTTATTTTTCTAACCCCCGACTGTCTATAGTTCATTAGTTCATTGTCACCACACACATTGTTTACAAACTTAAAGCTCAGAGGGTTGGTTGTATTTAGTACTTCTAATTGGACTAAGTCCAAATGTTTACTTTGCATGATGGAAAAAATTGTGTATCATGTAGTTCCTCCACTGCAGCCCATGGTGGCGGAGTTTGTCGCGTCCATCAGTCCAACCCCATGGCTTCAGGGTGTCCGAGCTTCGTCGCGGACATCAGTTCAGACACCTGCATCACTGCGTGTGTTGCTACCACGACCATTTGCGTCACTGCGTGCTCCGTCACCGGCCTCCTGCGCACCACGACCCCTGGCGCACTCCTTCCTCTCCCTGAAGCCGCTCGTGCCCTCCCAGGCTTGATATCCTGCTGCAGGGATGAGCTCATGTACATCGCCGAAGTTCCATACCTGCTCAACGACACCAGCACGAGGATGCAGCAGCTTGGCTGAACCCCAGTTCGTGCCTCCCTCTCCCTCCCTTGCTACATCATCACTGCTGCAGTGCTGCTGATTGATTTCTTGTGGCGAACTGTGATGCTCTACTGATGAAGAGAAGTTTGGGAAACTGCACAAATATTGGTATTTTGGAATTGTGAATTTGGTGCTCCGTAGGTGCCTGTTCATATGCAAGTGAGAGCCAACATTTTTTTCTTCAGGTTCTTGTATTGGTTTGTACAAGGGCTAAAAGTATTTAGTTGTACAAATTGAAACTCCATATAATCCTCTGATTGTATGTTTTACTTGTGACTTTGATGCTTCGTAGGTGCTTACTGATATGCAAGTGAGAATCAACATTTTTGTCTTCACGTTCTTGTGTTGGTAGAAGGGCTAAAACTGAAGAGGAAAAAGGTTAGATGTTCCAGATCAATACAGGCCATGTCCATGTGTTATGCGCGACCTCGTTGGGTGAGATGCAGCCGAGGAGCACGGGAAGCAACCGGAGTAGAGGTAAGATGCTCTGTTCTAGCGTAGTTCAGTAAAGGAAAATGACATTCATCAGTTCGGAGGTGGCTGATTGTGTTCGTCAGTTTGTAATACTTCGGCCGCAGTGTAATTATGTACGTATCTTTTTTCTGACCGGAGCACAACCCGAGCTTATGAGCTTATATCATTACGACCTTTTGTTTGTGATGATTTTATGTGTTTTGTTGTGTCAGCACAAAAGTTCAAGGTTCAAACTTCCAACAGTTCAGTACATAAAAGGAACATAAGTCCACTATGCAAAAAACACCAGTAGACGCAGAAAAACAAATTCGTTTTTGGGTTGACAATATCATGGATCAAAATTCAAAAAGTTCATACTCGTGAGGCGAGGAAGTTTTTGGGGCATTTTTTTTTTTGAGAAAAAGGTTCGCCAGTGTACAAGCCAAAATTTCATATTTTAATTGTGTGGAAGTTAAAAAAGAAAAAAACACTATAAAAATAAAAATAAAAATTTAGCCCTGAAAATGTTCAAGTTCAAAAAGAGAGAAGTCCTTGCGTTTGTCATAAAAAAGTTAAAGTTTGAAAAAACACACACATAAGCATGTTCTTTAGAGAGAAAAAATCCGCAGAGGTTCAACAAAATATGTCAGGCAAGTTCGAAGATGACGACAACACTAGTTCAAAAAAAGCAAACTAAAGTTTAAACCCAAAAAAGGATTCATTTAAATAAATTCGCCGTACTCATTGTTCAACTGAGGCCGTTGGGAGGTTCGATGAACATAGTTTTGTTAGTTCGAAAAACGACGGTCAGAAAAAAGATAGCTTGTTTTATAAAAGAATCAGGTGCCGGAAGTTCAATTACTCTTCCCGTGAACGTTGATACACTCGGTTTGGGGGAGTGCACATCTCTTTGAAAAAGATGTGGGTAAGTTCATGGTAGAAAAACCATAAGTTCATAGATAAAATTTCAAAGGAAAAACACAACACATTTATTAGGGAAAAAGTTGATTCAGTTCAGCTATATAAACCATGCAGGCTTGGTGATGATGATACCATAAGTTCGGACAAGAAAACATATTTGAATTAAAACTAAAAACTTTCACTTCTGTAAGTACAAGGGCTCATCCGACACGGTTAAAAATATCCGGTCCGTTCGTGCATGGAAAGTACGTGTATTACTAGCATATAAGTTCAAAAAATTAAACACGGTTAGTTCGTCTATGGAATTCAAGAAAGTTGTAAGAAAAAAATACAAAACATTTCTTGGGAAAGAAAAACCATCCAATTCGACCCGCAAAAAAAACCATACAAGTTCAGTGATGATAACACGTCAAAACACATTTTAAAACTAAAACATAAAGTTTCACTTCTATAATTTCAAGTGTGCAACGCTTAAAACATTTCGTACTGTGAAAAATACCCCAGTACAAACACACAAAAAGATCAGTACAAGTACTCCCTTTTCAATCGAAAAAACAACACAATGGATGCCGCCCCCATCTCCCGTCATGGGCCGCCCCCATCTCCCATAGCGACTGTCGCGTCGTCGCCCCCATCTCCGACAGCGACCGCCACCCTGCCCCCCGCCGCCCACACCCTGGATCCCGCCGCCACCCCGCAACCAAGCCGGCGACGCCGCCATCTCCCACCACATCAAGTTTGAAAAAAAAACCTCAAACAAAAAAAACCATGGAAATTCAAAATGGTAAAAGTTCAAGTGGTAAAATGAGAGAAGTCCAAAATATCATCGCAAAACAGTGTTGAGTTCAAAAGAAAACACAAAATATTCTCATTTTATTAAAAAAATCATTCAGTCTAATGGTATGTCCATTCAACTATATAAACCATAAAGGTACGATGGTGATGACACCGTCAGTAAGGATAAGGATGAGAAAGAAAATTAAAAACTAAAACTAAAGGAACATCGATTGATTATTTTTTGAGAAGTACAAACTCTCTAGTACCGTAAGTATCATAAATTAAAAATTAAACATTGTATCAATTCTGACTCAAGGGACAATAAATTTGCAAAAAAAGATTGTACCAGTAAAAGTTTGTAGGAAAAAAGCAATTTAATAAATGGAAAAACCACAAGTTCACAACTACAAAAGTTGTATGTTCAAACATGACATCTCAGATAAGTTTGGGAAAAAGCTCAAACAAAAGAAAAACCCACGAAAATTTAAATGGTAGAAGTTCAAGTCGCAAAACGCGAGAAGTCCAAAACATCGTTGCAAAAAAAAATTGAGTTTAAGAAAAGAAACACACAAAACATTTTCTAAAAAAAAATATCATTCAGTTCAAGATATAAACCATGCAAGTTCAAGGACTATGAAAACCGTAAACCATTGAAAAGTTACGAGGAAAAGCCGTACCAAAAAATGAGAGTAAAATCTAGTCTGCGAAAACACGCTCAGTACAAACCCATACCGTCATCAGTTCAAGTACTTATTTCGGAACCATTCAAAATTACTCTATGAAAAATACCTCCTATGTACAAACACATAGAGAGATCAGTACGAGTGCCTCCGCGAGCGCCGCCGTCGTCGCCCGCGGCCCAGCGCCCATCGCTACGCCTAGGGTGGGGCCTAGGTTGCCGGGAGGGAGGCGGGCGGGTGGAGGGATCGGCCGCAGGCAGCTCAGTTGACGGCTGGAGTGGCCGGCAAAACGGGCAGAGAGCGGGAGGGAGCTCCCATTTACTGTTTTAACAAAAACGGTCAGTTCAACAAAATGACAGTATTAGTACAAACGCTCGAATTCATCAGTTCAACAAAATAGTAACACGATGGCGTGATGAACTGCTAAAAAGAATAATATCCCCCTCATAAAAATATAATCAGCACCCTAGGAACAGAGGGTCCATGACATGCTGTCCATGGCGAGGGTGAACTTCACACAAAAATTCAGAACAAAAACATCGCTAGCTACCGACAGACACACAAGAAAGAGGTCGAGACAAGGAATTGTACCTTTTCTAAAGGAAGCTTGCTCAAACTCAGCCTTCTCGGTGTTAAATCTTTCACTCTATTATAGGCAATTCTCAGTTTTTTCTGTCGAAAACCAGCACTTTGTGCACTACGATCATGTCTACAATGAATGCATTACCTTCATTCCCATCATGTGCACCCATTCAACAGCAGTTCTGGTCGCCTTCGACAGGAACTCTGTGAAGGTCTCCTCACCGATTGCGAGAAGAGTGCACACAACAAACGGCATCTCAGCAAACATGCATCGACCAAACCCAATCTACCTAAGAAGTTAGACTGGGCATTGCACTTACCCAGCTGGGTTGTTCGCATCCCTCTGCGGACGCGGGGCTGCTAGGGCTTGCTGCTGACCACTCGTCACCACAGACTCGCAGCTCGTGTCCGTGGTGGACACAGAAGACTCCAGAATTGGAAGAAAATGTCACCACAGGTGAAACAAAAAAGGTAGTAGCCAATGAATCCTCTGAATTAGCAACACAACATGAAACCATACTCAAGTACACATGGCATCTACAAGGGCAGTGAGCTCACATTGTGGATCTTAGTCTTGAGACTCTTGACCGACGCGTTCTCATAGACGAGACGCGACACCTGCTTCTGCAGCCGGTCATTCTCCTCCATCAGCAGCTTGTTCATCGCGGTCAGCTTCTGGTTCACCGTCTGCATGCGGGAGGACTCCTTGCGCTGCTTCTCTCGGCACCTACATACACACCAATCACAAGAAGAAAAACCACACACTTCAGTTCAGTGGCACGCGCACTTGGATAAAACTAGTGCTGAAAGGATAGCGGTGGTCTCTTACACAATCAGTGGCGGAGGACGGAAAAAATTGAGGTGGGGCGGGCACTAAAGCATAAATTAAATTATGATGCAAAACCACATTCTTAATAATATGAAAATACCACTAAGATCACTGAACTGTACATTGTCAATCTATTTAACAACACAAATCACAAATTACAGTTATATAAGCACCCATTTCTCTCGTAAAAAGAAATAGCTAGCTAATCAGTAAAAATCTGAATCCCAGCGTAAGCCTCTTTTATCCCTCAATCTCTCACAACCTGCCACCTCCCAATCTCTCTCTCAGTCTCTCACCACAACCCACCCGCCTCGCACCAAGCCATGCACACAGCACCAGCAATATCCGGCCATGCCCCCACCCGTTCTGAGCACCAAGCTGCCTCCACGCATGTCAATGGATTAAACTTCAGAGAGCCTACAATTCTCTGATAGAGAGGGAGGTGAAGAGAGAAATCGGGGCTATGGTGGGAGGGGAGATCAAGAAACTATGGGTGAGGAACAGCCAGAACGGAGCTCCCCCGACCACCCGGCCACGGGCTCGGTATCGGGAGGCTCTGGGGCCACGCACCCAACCAGAACGGAGCTCCACCGGCCACCCGACCATGGGCTCGAAATCAGGAACGGGGGCGGGCAACTCCACTCGCTCGGGAAAGGAGGGGAGGAGGAGAAGGAGGAGGTGGAGGGGGAGCGGGCGTACGAGCATGAAGTTGTTCGAGCAGCCGGGGATCTTGGGCGCGTCGACATCCACATGTCGCCGCCGACGGCTGCCCCCGCGAGCGCCGCCGCCGTCGCCCATCGCCGCACCTAGGGTGGGGCCTGGGTTGCCGGGATGGAGGCGCGCGGGTGGAGGGATTGTGGCCGGCGGAACGGGGAGAGAGCGGGAGGGAGCTCTTATTTATCCTTTTATTAATAAAAACGATCAGTACAACGAAATAACATCATCAATACAACTGCTCGAATTCATCAGTTCAACAATGGTAACAGAATAATATTCTGTTACGCGTAACAGAATAGCCTAGATGTATATATATAGCCAATGAAGAAAAACGACGAAACAGTGAAGATTTTGAAAAGTTGAAGAATTTGAACAACTGAGGAATTTCAAAATGAGGAAAAAATCAAATTGAAGATTTTCAACTTTTGTGGTGGTGTGACCCACCGTATAAGAATGCTGATTTCAGACACCGCGTACAATTATCATAGGGTTCTGAGAATCAAATTCTTCGTTAATTTCTTCACACTTAGAGTGTTATTCTTCATTGATTGAAGAAAAACGTTTCTTTATGTGTTGCACATCTAAGTCATCAATTTTGCATAAGTGTTAGGATGAGTGCCTTTTCAAAATACATTCGAAGACTCTAAGATATTTAGCTCACACTGCAACTTGCTAAATCTCTTCTCATCCAAGGGCTTTGTGAAGATATCGGCTAGCTGTTCTTCAGTCTTCACATGCTCAATAGAAATGTCGCCCTTCAACACATGATTGCGAAGGAAATGATGACGAATCTGAATGTGCTTTGTCTTCGAGTGCTGAACTGGGTTGTGAGCAATCTTGATGGCACTCTCATTGTCACAGAGGAGAGGCACATTCTTCACGTTGACGCCATAGTCCTTGAGTGTTTGCTTCATCCATAGCAGTTGACACAGCAAGAACCAGCAGCAATGTACTCAGCTTCAACAGTAGACAATGATACGCAGTTCTGTTTCTTCGAGGACCAACAGACCAAGGATCGTCCGAGGAAATGACATGTACCAGATGTTGACTTGCGATCCACATGATCACCAGCATAGTCAGAGTCAGAATATCCAATGAGATCAAAATCCGAGCCCTTGGGATATCATAATCCTAGTGTTGGTGTGTGAGCTAGATATCGAAGAATATGCTTCACAACCTTATGGTGTGATTCCTTCGGTGCAGCTTGAAATCGGGCACACATGCAAACACTAAGCATTATATCTGGCCTAGATGCACATAAGTACAATAAAGAGCCAATCATGGAGCGATATACCTTATGATCAAAGTCAATACCATTTTCATCAGTGCATAGTTGACCATTTGAGGGCATAGGAATTTTGATTCCTTTGCAATCTTGCATGCCGAATTTCTTCAGGACATCCTTGAAGTATTTCTCCAGAGATATGAATATGCCATTGCGCTGTTGACAAATTTGAAGACCTAAGAAGAATTTCAACTCTCCCATCATAGACATTTGATATTCTTCACTCATCATATAGGCAAATTCATCACTATAACGTTGGTCAGTACAGCCAAAGATGATATCATCAACATATATTTGGCACACAAACAGTTCACCATCATAAGATTTAGTAAAGAGAGTAGGATCGAGTGAACCAGGTGTGAAGCCGTTCTTCATGAAGAATTCCTTCAAAGTATCATACCACGCCCGTGGGGCCTGCTTGAGGCCATAGAGGGCCTTATTGAGTCTGAAGACTTTGTCAGGATGCTTTGGATCTTCAAAACCTGGGGGTTGAGCAACATATACTTCTTCCTCAAGCTTACCATTGAGGAATGCACTTTTCACATCCATTTGATATAAGATGATATCATGATGGTTAGCATAAGCAAGTAATATGCGAATAGACTCAAGTCTAGCAACAGGTGCAAAAGTTTCATCGAAATCAACTCCTTCAACCTGTGTGTAGCCTTGAGCTACTAGACGTGCCTTATTCCTCACCACAAGGCCATTTTCATCTTGCTTGTTGCGGTAGATCCACTTTGTGCCAATGATATTATGCTTGCGAGGATCTGGACGATTGACCAGTTCCCAGACGTTGTTGAGCTTGAACTGATGTAATTCTTCTTGCATGGCCTGAATCCACTCAGGCTCCAGAAGTGCTTCATCTACCTTAGTGGGCTCTGTGATAGAGACAAAAGCAAAGTGCCCACAAAAGTTAGATAGATGAGAAGCTTTTGAGCGTGTGAGAGGACCTGGTGCTCTAATGTCATCGATGATCTTCTCCACTTGCACTTCTTTTGCAACGCGAGGATGAGCTGGTTGTCGTTGAGGAATTTGATCAGCATTTTCTTCAGCATCAATTTCCTCAGCATTTTCTTCAGAAGCATCAGCTCGACATTCTTCATGTTCTGGAATGAATTCTTCATCAGATTCTTCAGTAGGAATGACATCTTCAGTAGCCTTGTGCTTGATAGAATCCTCAGGTGCTGGTTCATCTAACACAGAAGGTAGGTTCTCTCTTTGCGAGCCATTAGTTTCATCGAACCGCACATCTACAGTTTCAACAATCTTGTGAAGAACATTGTTGAAGACTCTGTAGGTGTGCGAGTCCTTTCCGTAACCAAGCATAAAACCTTCATGTGCTTTCGGTGCAAATTTAGAGTTGTGATGAGGATCTCTAATCCAGCATTTAGCACCGAAGACTTTGAAATAACTCACATTGGGTTTCTTGTCAGTGAGGAGTTCATAGGCAGTCTTCTTGAAGAATTTGTGAAGATATACTCTGTTGATGATATGGCACGCAGTATCAATTGCATCAACCCAGAAACGACGAGGGGTTTTGTACTCATCAAGCATAGTGCGAGCCATCTCAGCAAGAGTCCTGTTCTTGCGCTCCACGACGCCATTTTGTTGAGGAGTATAAGGAGCAGATAACTCATGAGTAATACCAAGTTCATCAAGATAATCATCGAGACCCTAATTCTTGAACTCAGTGCCATTGTCACTTCTGATGTGCTTGATCTTCACACCAAAGTTGGTTGAAGCCCTCGAGGAAAATCATTTGAAGACTTCATGCACTTCATGTTTGTAAGTAACAAGGTGTACCCATGTGTAACGAGAGTAATCATCAACAATAACAAAGCCATATTGAGATGCTTCATTTGAAACAGAAGAATAATGATTAGGACCGAAGAGATCCATGTGAAGCAATTCAAATGGACGAATGGTGGTCATGATAGTCTTTGCTGGATGCTTGGCCTTGGTCATCTTTCCAGCTTCACAGGCACCGCATAAGTGTTCCTTGAGGAATTTGACATTCTCAATGCCAATGACATGCTTCTTCTTTGCAAGCGTGTGCAAATTCCTCATGCCTGCATGACCAAGTCGTCGATGCCATAGCCATCCTTCTGAAGCTTTTGCAAGTAGGCACACGGCTGGTTGTGAATCTGCAGAGAAATCAACAATATACAAGTCTCCTCTCCTAAAGCCTTCGAAGACTTTGGAATTGTCAGCTTCTATAATCACAACACAATGATACTTGCCAAAGACAACAACCATATCAAGATCACAAAGCATTGAGACAGACATAAGGTTGTATCCTAAGGACTCAACAAGCATGACTTTGTCCATGTGTCGATCCTTTGTGATAGCAACCTTGCCTAGACCCAATACCTGACTTTTGCTCTTGTCAGCGAAGATGATATGCTTCAGATGTGATGACGATAAGGGAGCATCCATCAATAGATTCTTGTCACCAGTCATGTGATTTGTACATCCACTATCGAGGACCCACTCAGTGGCTTTGCGTTGATCATCCTGCAGATGAATTAGTGCAACTTACGAACCTCATATACTTCAGCAGTGAAGAATATGATATCACAATTCATCAGATCAATTTCATCAAGCATTAAGACAGATAAAGCAGTGTGAGGACGCGAGAAATGAAAATTCATTTCTTCATGATTAGCCTGCGTCCTTTCAGGCAGTATGTCAGGTCCCCAGCAAATTCTTCAGACGTTACAGTACATCTAGAGATCTGACCCTGCAGAAGAGATTAGTTATTTTTCTTCACCACCCACATCTGAAGGGGTGGCAAAGAGTTCATCACTCTGCGAGCTCCATATGAAAAAGGTGGCATAGCGGCCAAACCGTTTCGTTTCACATAAGAGGGGTTAAGGTAAGCATATGAGTAAGCAGAGAAATTCTTTGAGGACTTATGAACATAATGATTAGAAGAATAATGCTCATATTCATAGCCCTTGGCTCTTCCCTGTGAAACAGAGTTGTTAGCATGATGATGTTCATATGACGACTTTGATCCTTTTGAGGAATTTGATCCGCGTGTGGAATTTGGTCCATATGAGGACTTGGATCCATATGAAGAATTTGATCTGGGGTTCCTATTCTTCACAGGTGGTGTCATGAGGAAATTCACCTGAAGACTTTCAAGGTACTTTTTGGGAACCCAGATTTTCTTCATAGGGGAACCGTTCCCGCAGTTAGTGCCAACATATCTAGCAAATACTTCACCATTCTGATTTTTGAACATTTTATAGTTGGAGTCAAATGACTCATCAGAAGAATGAGAAGATTCACATGTATAGCCAAATAAATTAGATGGATAACCTGGAGGTCCCTTTGCAGCAACCCATGAGGTTTTAGGGTACTGCTCAGGCTTCCAATATGTACCATCAGCATTGAGTTTCCTCTCAAAGTCAATACCCTCTTTCCTAGGGTTCCTGTTGAGGATCTACTTTTTAAGCACATCACAAAGAGTCTGATGCCCTTTGAGGCTTTTGTACATGCCTGTCATGTATAATTCCTTCAGCCCTGCATCGTCAGTGATACTAGCAATGTCCTCAGATGAGGAATTAGTGATAGAAGAGGCAGGTGAGGAATTTGTAACATTAGAAGCATTTGAACATTCAGATGAGGAATTAGCAGATTCACGTTCAATGCATTTCAAACATGGAGGAACAAATTCTTCCTGAGCAACGCTGATTTGTTGAGCAAGTAATGAATCTTGCTCCTTCTGAAGATCTTCATAACTCACTCTTAGCTTCTCAAGATCTTTCTTTCTTTGAAAAAATTCATAAGAAAGTTTCTCATGATCAGATAAGAGAGTGTTATGATGATCTTGAAGGGTGTCATACTTAGTATGAAGTCTCTTAAGACTTTCAGCCAAAGCTTTTGACTGATCCATTTCTTCACCCAACATATCATCGTTCTTATTTAGCATATAATGAACTTTTTCCAAAGCTCTTTGTTGTTTAGTGGCAAGGGAAGCAAGTTTGACATAACTGGGTCCAAATTCATCACTAGATTCTTCATCACTGGACTCAGATAGGTAGCATTCAGTTACCTTAGCACTTTTTGCCATAAGGCATGGAGTAGAGGATGATGATTCTGGTTAGAATGTCATTGATTTGAGCGATTCCTTGAAATCCTCAAACCAAGGATCATGACGGGTTCGATGACCTTCATAGACCTCAGAGAGACGGTCCCAGATAAGCTTCGCATGATCGAGATGCATGATGTTCATGAACTGATTTTGAGACAGACAGGAGCAGATGACATCCTTCGCCGTGAGGTTGAGAAGAGTGTACTTGCGAATGTCATCAGCTCCCGCCGTCTTGCACAGATCGGTAAGACCAATCTCAGTGACGGTCCACAACTCGCTATTCATCGCCATGAGGCGCTTCTTCATCATGGCCTTCCATTTAGGATACTCGTGACCATCAAAGATAGGGTGAGGGAGTCCTGGATTAGGGGGTGTTCGGGTAGCCGAACTATACCTTCAGCCGGACTCCAGGACTATGAAGATACAAGATTGAAGACTTCGTCCCGTGTCCGGATGAGACTTTCCTTGGCGTGGAAGGCAAGCTTGGCGATGGATATTCAAGATCTCCTACCATTATAACCGACTCTGTGTAACCCTAACCCTATCCGGTGTCTATATAATCCGGAGGGTTGTAGTCCGTAGGACAACCATCTTCATACACAATCATACCATAGGCTAGCTTCTAGGGTTTAGCCTCCTTGATCTCGTGGTAGATCTACTCTTGTACTACCCATATCATCAATATTAATCTAGCAGGAGTAGGGTTTTACCTCCATCGAGAGGGCCCGAACCTGGGTAAAATAAAGTGTCCCTTGTCTCCTGTTACCATCCGACCTTGACGCACAGTTCGGGACCCCCTACCCGAGATCCACCGGTTTTGACACCGACATTGGTGCTTTCATTGAGAGTTCCTCTGTGTCGTCATCTTTTAGGCTCGATGGCTCGCCTGCAGATCAACTGCGACTTCGACATCTTCGTCAGCAGCTCGACTGGTCACCTTGGTTTGACCAAGGACCGCGTCCTACCTCCGATCGTCATGTTCGGATGAGGGCCTTCATCAACATCAACTCTGATCTCTATCAAGATCATGGAGGAATCATCCAGGGATCCCGGGGGCTCAACGTCAACATTGCCCTCGGGCGACCGTGCTATTTTTCCGGACAGCGAACTTGTATCCGCCATCACTGCCTCCTCAAGTGTCGATTTAACGATTGCTTTGGTGGGATTGTGCGGAATTGAGTCTACAATAACCCTGGAAAATTTTGTCAAGTCCGATGGAGGAATCTCTGGCAATCCGCGATATACCGGAGCCCTGTCAAATCTGGACGAGAATCTGGACGAGTTTAGGGCGTGGTGTCCATCTTCTAGCTCGGACGTCCTTTGGAAGATCCAACCGTTGATCGACTGCGGAATTCCTATATCTACCATCCCTCCAAATTTCAGCTTGATCCGACAGTCCAAACTCCGGGAACCTTCCGATTAGTGCATCACTTTTCGGATCTGTTTTCTGTGCGAAAACGAATCCGACCCGAGTTCGTCTTTTTTATGAACGGGATTTCGGACATCCTTTTTGAAGGAAGTTTTGTATGGGGTATTGTGTTTTGTTCCCGAACACATCCCGCTAACTTTAAAGTCTTTTGAGCATGATCTTCAATATCATGTTAATGTCAAACCAGTCCGGCAATATTGCTCCACGGCTGCCGACCTGCGCTAGACGCGTCGTCACTTTATTGAGCCGAGCATAACTTCTTCGGATCATCACCTCGGCAAGCCGAACAACAGTTCGGCATCGCAAAGAATAAATCGTCACCAACATCGCCGCCCCACGGGTTACACGGAGCGGGCACACCGGCATCGCCGCACGGTCACTTCATCAAGCCGGCATTGACCACGTCACGACCTGCATCGGTAGGGCCGCACTATTGCTCCTCCGAACCGGTGTCCATCACGCCGACCTACTTCAACATCTCGGCTGGAACGGAGGCTTCATCATCTCTTCATCAACCTACTCCGGTAACGGGCGTGCGGATCGAGTCCCAATTCCGGGAATCACCTTCCTTCGGATTGCTACAACAAATAAACCAGGTGCTATTAATCCTAGTATTTTTTGCTTGTCTGGGTTCAATTTTTTCCAAGGAATTATTACTTCGGTTTGTCCATAATATGTACACAGGTCTATCAAAAGGTGGCCGCATTAACGACGGTCGCATGGTGGTCCGGTCAGTCTCCGTACATAGTCCGACGAATGCCACATCCGGAACTCGGACCGACCTGTGAATTCAGGCTTTGCCACGCCCTTACCGCATCACGCCGAGGCCCTGCATCGACATGGACTTCGGCGCCAGGCCATATTTCTTTTATTTACTCACTTTGCATAAATTATTGATTATGCAACGATTTTTTCTTTTATTACTATTATTACTATTATCTCCGGTTTGCACTATTTTTTGTGCACAGGAAAATGATCTGGAGACTTCGGCGTCACTCTGCCGGTCTGCATTGACCGAACTATGTCACTACTTTGGCGTGTCGAGCTCTCCGCTCCTCCACCTCAGGACCAGCTTGGGGGATGGAACCTTGCCCCGCATCAAGCTCGGACCGCGTCATCAATACCGCATACATTAACCAGCTAAGTCGCTTTCATGCTCAAAGCTTTAAATTTCTAACTTGTGTTCGGTTCGACCAAGCATTATTTATGAAGTGACGCTCCACCCGCGCTCATTAAAACTGGGGGCTTCTTTCACAGAAGCTTATTTATACGGGCTTCATGCCCAATACGTGTGTCAAACTTCCGCATGTACCTTTTCTTCACCATTATATGCATCGATATGACTTAAGTTTTGGCCAAGCTGGGTTGCCTGGCTCCTGCGCTTACCCCTACGTTCCCGATTGTTCGGCTAGGTGGTAAAGGGAGCACCTCCGCGATTGTTACTGCCGGGTCAGCCGGATGTGTACCTCAGACTGGGTGAAGCCGAAAGCTAGCGTTCTTAAGGGAATATTCGGTCGGTGAACTAGAGATATCCTTTTTTCTTATTTATTTATATGCCCCCATATGTTTTTTCTGCGTTTGCAGTTCAGACATGCACTTTAGGGCATGCCTCCCAGAGAAAGGAACCCCTAACGGAACTATTCTCTCTGGAAGATGTTTCTTACTAACCATGTAATATAACATAACTAGTTGGGCACTTGTCTGATAAAGCACCTATGACCCCTACGCCTGGTCTCCATGCATACCCCGGTTCTTATATAACCGTTAGGGTATTCAGACACACTCCGGACCGTCAGGTCCCGAGGTCGAAGCGAAAAGGTCGGCAACGACAAACGATCTACAGTCCGGCTAGAAGGCATTACACATGTCACTTATAATTATATAGTCACTCTAACTACTCTTATTCCTCTTCAATACCATCTAACAGGCTGTCTAATTTATAGTGCTGCTGGGAATACTTTGTTTGTGACGCATAAATTCAAATACCCCGTTTACTTGGGGGCTTCCTTCATGAAGCTTTTTCATATTGCATATGATTATACCTGTACGGCTTCGTTCCTTGTTCGTGTATTACGCCACAATATGCACCATATTGACTTAAGCGATTTGCAAGCTGGGTTGCCTCGCTCCTGTGTTTACCCCTACGTTCCCGATTGTTCGGCTAGGGAGTAAAGGGAGCACCTCTGCGATTGTCACGATCGGGTCACCCGAGCCGGACCTCAGACTGGGTGAAGCCGAAAGCTAGCGCTCTTATAGTTTTCAATGATGGTCGGCACACAACGGAAATCATGAGTACAAAAAATCTATTGCACAAGTCTCATAATAACAATGAGCACCGAAGAAAGGTATCGGTGGGGGTACTATTTTCTTCGAAGATGCTTCTTACACTTTGCAGTAATATAGCATAAGTTCCTTGAGCGCGCTTTGTCTGTTACAACCTTATGGCCTGGTTGCCTGGTTATTGGAAACACCGTCGATATTCTCGACAGATGGAGTACATAACACTTTCCGGTCCTTGACCGAAGAAGGGAGAAGCCGACGGTCGGTTAAGACGCGTTTAAAGTTCGGTTGAACATAGATATGATATAAGTACTTCGGTACATGAAATCATTCTTTTACCCAAGTCACTTGGGGGCTCTTAAATTTATATGAGCCGTTTTATAATAAGTGTTCTTCTTCTCAGCCGTTGCAAAGTTTTATTATTATTATTATTATCTATCACTCCTTTTTTCGACACGAGTGTGCGTTCACTAGCCGGGGAGCCTAATTTCTCTCTCAAAGCCGCTAGAGTTTAGTTTTGCTAAACTGGCCTGATGAGAAGTACTCCGCCCTAGGGATAGGAGGTTGAAGCCGTAGGCTGACCCGCTCGAAGTCTTGAGATAGGATGTATCATGTTAAAGCACGACAGAAGCACTTTTTTTTCTAAGACCAACTTTCGGATTGGCACCGAACACTTGATATTGTTCAGACGTCATGTTTTTACTGACGTTTCTTGGCTTTCCAAGCCTTTTGGCACTTTAAACTATTTGTGCTTTTCCAGCATTAGTCTCGCAGTGCAACGCCGGACACCTTTAGGGATTCGGCAAAAACATTCTCAGATATTGCTATATATGCATCGGTTTCAAATTGTTTCTTCGGTCAATAGTTGGGTTGCCCGGCTCCTGCGCTTGCCTCCTACGTTCTGCTTTGTTCGGCTAGATGTGCAAAGGGAGAACCACTGCGATTGTGCTTCCAGCTCACATGGTTAAGCACCTCAGTGGAGAAAGCCGAAAACTGACTGTCACAATAAGCGTAAACTGGTCAGCGATCTGATGACGGTGTTAAATGACGGGCCATCCATAACAATGGCCGAAGTGTTTGCGGCTTGACCTCGGCTGTCGCCGAACACTACCGGGGGCTATTAACTAGCCTCCCAAACTAAATCCTCGATATTTTGCTCTTACATTGGAGCTGAGGTTTCATGATCATGCTTGGCATGACAACCCAAAGAAAGGAACCGATAGCGGGACTATTTTCTTTGGAAGACATTTCTTATGTTAAACAGTAATATAACTCTCTGCGTACCTTTGTTTATAAAACCGTATGGCCAGATTACCTTGTTTGTTGTAAATCTTTGCCCTCATAAAGGCTTTATAAAGTAGGAACAACACTCCTCGGCTACTGGCCGAGGAGGTGGAAGCCGATGGTCGGTCAACAAAGTTTTGTACAATGCGGATCCGAGCATTAATGACGTACAGTACTTGGATACATAGAGTCATTACACATAATTTGTGATTTTACTATGGATATTGATCCTTAATTCGGCCACCCGTGCCCGCATTAAGGCTCGGGGGCTACTGGGCTTCGGGCTCATTATTTACAAATATTAAAGGGGCACATTGATCCCCTGATCTGGTGTTACCACCCGACCAGTGTCTCGGGGGCTACTGCATTGCTTGTCCAATGCAGAAAATTTTCTGTGCAATTTAGTTTCTGAGGAGATTTTGATCCTCAGGTTGGTCGGCCACACCCAACCTGAGTCTCGAGTACTGAGCACGCCGCTTTTAGTGTCCCGAAGTATTCTGCCGAGCTAGGACTTGATCCTCACGCCGATTTTACAAATGAACCTGAGTCTCAGCGGCTACTGGGCTACTGGCTATAAATCTCGGCAGAGAATAAATTGCACCAATCAAAAATATTGACAAAAATCGGTCCACATTCGGGGTGGTGCACCACCTCGGAAGCAGTCCGACATAAAGCTCGGGCGCTAGTGGCTGGCTCCATAAAGGGCATTTCCGGCATTAAGCTCAGCTAAACTCCTTCAACCTTTTTGAACCAAGGTGATATGACACCTCGGATATAGTCCGGCGTTGGAGCCTGGATATAGTCCGGCGTTGAAGCCTGGACACAGTCCGGCGTTGGAGCTCGGATACATTCCGGCGTTAGAGCTGGGAAGCGGGCTTGGGCGCTGGAGCTCGAGTGCGCGGAAGATAGATAGGCAAAGGAGGAAGAAGGTGTGGGTAAAAAGGTGGATCCTTGTCCCCTTATATGGGAGGATGCGGCTATGCGTCCCCACCAGCCTGATAAAACTCGCTTGCCTCCCAAGCGCCGTGATAAATGGCGCGGTTGGGTTACTCACGTCCGTATTGATGAGAATCCTGTAAATGGGAGACACGATCTCTGCTTTGACAAGACGTGCCAAGGAAACCGCCTCGCAAAATGCACTGAGGTGGGGAAGTGAAAATGATTCAGATAAAGGCTTGGCCGTAGTGTGATGACACACTGCGGAATACGTCAGCAGATTAGATTTGTGTTAATATTATTCTCTCTATGGAAATATGTGGAAACTTATTTTGCAGAGCCGGACACTATCTTAGTGTTTACAATCTTTTATGAAGAATTTGGAGGAGGAACCCGCCTTGCAATGCCGAAGACAATCTGCGTGCCGGACTCGTCATCATTGAAGCCTGGTTCAGGGGCTACTAAGGGAGTCCTGGATTAGGGGGTGTTCGGGTAGCCGGACTATACCTTCAGCCGGACTCCAGGACTATGAAGATACAAGATTGAAGACTTCGTACCATGTCCGAATGGGACTTTTCTTGGCATGGAAGGCAAGCTTGGCGATGGATATTCAAGATCTCCTACCATTGTAACCGACTCTGTGTAACCCTAACCCTATCCGGTGTCTATATAAACCGAAGGGTTGTAGTCCGTAGGACAACCATCTTCATACACAATCATACCATAGGCTAGCTTCTAGGGTTTAGCCTCCTTGATCTCGTGGTAGATCTACTCTTGTACTACCCATATCATCAATATTAATCTAGCAGGAGTAGGGTTTTACCTCCATCGAGAGGGCCCGAACCTGGGTAAAATAAAGTGTCCCTTGTCTCCTGTTACCATCCGACCTTGACGCACAGTACGGGACCCCCTACCCGAGATCCGCCGGTTTTGACACCGACATAGGGCATGTCACTTTCTTCATACCTGTGGTCGACATAACTAAAGCTCCAGGCGGTTAAACCAAAATCACATAGAACAAGGGAGTACCTTGCTCTGATACCAATCGAAAGTGCGTTATATCGACTAGAGGGGGGGGGTGAATAGGCGATTTTTATGAAATTCTTCACTGAGGAATTTGCTAGTGAGGAAATTCCTTAGCGAAGAGGTACTTGCAGCGGAATAAGTACTCAGAAGTAAACATGATAGAATACATGCATGATCATCATGATGAAATGAAGACACACACAGAGTACAGAAAGCGTAAGCACAGGATAGCACAAGATGAAGACAAACAGACTGAAGAAATTGAACTGAGGAAATTGAGAAAGTCTTCAGTCAAAGTCTTCAAACACAGATATGAACAAGCACATAACACAGTAATGAGGAAATGAACGTGTTGAGGAAATAGAACCAGTTGGCTTGGTGAAGACAATGATTTGGTAGACCAGTTCCAACTGCTGTCTCAGTTGTACATCTGGTTGGAGCGGCTGAGTATTTAAACTCGAGGACACACAGTCCCGGACACCCAGTCCCGAGCACGCAGCTCGGGACACCAAGTCCTCACCGTATTCTCCTTGAGCTAAGGACACACAGTCCTCGTCCAATCACTCGTGGTAAGTCTTCAGGTGACTTCCGAACCTTGACAAACTCGGTCACTCGGCGATCCACAATTCCTCTTGGATGCTCTAGACCATGACGCCTAACCGTCTGGAAGAAGCACAGTCTTCAAAGGTAACAAGCGTCAGATCCACGCAGGATCAATGTCTTCAGTGATGCTCAATCACTTTGGGTTTCGGATTTTCCTCACATGATGATTTTCGCTCAAAGTCCTCGGTGGATGGAATGCTCTCAATTGACAAGTGTCAGTTTCTAGCGGAGCAGCCAACCAGCTAGTGGTTGTAGGGGGCGGCTATTTATAGCCTAGGGAGCAGCCCGACATGATAAGACATAAATGCCCTTCAATGATATGACCGTTGGATGGATAAGATATTTTGGGACAGCTGGCGCGCAGCACCGCAATGGTCGGAAATTTGAGGTACAAATTCCTCAGGGCTATCATGTTCTTCACTGTGTAGGCAATCCGCACTGACGAATTCCTAACTCCTCAATCAGAACAAAGTCCTCAGTGACAAGAAGAACTGCGTCTCTGTTACTGAAGAAATTGACTGTACTATATGAGATTTCCAATGGCTTCACTCGAAGGGATTGGTAGGTGTAGGATTTTGAGTTGAGCATCACATGGAAATTTTTCCTTAGTATTTCCTCGACCCCCTTTAACAGTACGGTGTTTCCTATGACTCAAGAAAGATAAAACGAAACTACAAAAACAAAAGTCTTCACGCTTCATGTTCCTCGAATGAATACCAAGTCTTCAAGGTCACACCAATTTCTTCACTTTCAAAGTCTTCAGAAAGTCTTCAGAATACCAAAGTCTTCAGTCGAAGAACTTCATTTTTAGGGGTCGACTTTCTCTGTAAATATCAAACTCCTTATAGACTTATAGACCTGTGTACGCTCATAAACACATTAGATCCTTAACCTATAAGTCTTCAATACACCAAAATCACTAAGGGGCACTAGATGCACTTACATCTCCGGAGCCCCGAACGGACTCCAGATCAGCCCTCCCAAGAGAGTTTAGGTCTTGGCCGCGGCTCCGTATCGTAAAACGCAATGAATCTTTCTCTCTGATTTTTTTTCTCCACGAACACGAATATATGGAGTTGGAGTTGAGGTCGGTGGAGAGAGAGGCATAACCCCTACTGAAATATCGTAGACTTGATTTGAATAAGTTGACACCTACTGAAATATCTTTGCAAATGGCCGATAAATCAACTGCTATACCTGTCGGTATTTGTGAGGATGTGCCTGTTGTAGTTGCAAACGTTACTATTTTAACGGACTTTGTTATTCTTGATATTCCCGAGGACGATAGTATGTCTATTATTATTGGAAGACCTTTTTTGAATACTGCGGGGGCTGTTATTGATTGCAACAAAGGCAATGTCACTTTTCATGTTAATGGTAATGAGCATACGGTACATTTTCCGAGGAAACAACCTCAAGTCCACAACATCAATTCTATTGGAAAAATTCCATCGATTATTTTTTGAGGTTTTGAATTTCCTCTTCCTAATGTCAAAAAGAAATATGATATTCTTATTATTGGGGATGTGCATATCCCCGTTGAGGTAACATAGTGTTATTCGAAATTTCTCCGGTTTCATATTATTCGAAATGAGTTTGTTAACAAGACTTGATCAACCTTGTTAGTGGATTCCTTTTGATGAGCATGACATGGATGAAGTTAGAAGGCACAACCTGTTGTACCCTCCTTTTACTTTCTGTTATTTAGTTGAAATAAAGTAAAAATAGTATTTTCTGTCTGTTTTCTGAATTATCCGTGCAATATAAAAATACCCCGAAAATAAAAGTTCTCCAAATGCCCTGCCAATTTAATATGATTTTTTCTAGAATATTTGAGAATATTTGGCATTGAGAACACATCGGGGGGAGCAAGCACCTGGGCACGAGGGTCCAGGGCGCGCCCCATGCCTCGTGGGTCCATGGTGGCTCCCCTCCACTTATTCCTGCACCCACACACTTCTCCTTCCTCCCAAAAAAATCACCAACCAGCTCAAGCACGAGTTCTAGCTCATTTTGCTGCGATTTTCGATCTCCTTGCTCAAAGCACCTCTCGCAAAACTGCTTTGGGGGATCGTTCCTTGGTATGTAACTCCTCCATTGGTCCAATTAGTTTTTGTTCTAGTGCCTTACTCATTGCAAATTTGTGCTGCCTAGGTGACCATGTTCTTGAGCTTGCATGTCAAATTTATATGGTTCCAAGTAGTTCTAATGCATGATATAGGCTCTAGGCACTTGGAGGAGTGGTTGCTATCAATTTTGCTGAGCTTGGTTCACTTTTATTTGAAGTTACTAAAAATTTCAGAAATTTTTTTAGAGGAAGAAATATGTTTAGGAAAATGTACCAAGGTGGTTCTTCAAGGAAGCAAGGACCCAGGCTTGCAATGCGTGATGCTGATGATGAACCACCAAGGGACGCTCCAGTGCGGGCTTTTGAATGGCCTTTAGATGACTTCATGGATCAAGCAGGAATCAAAGAAGAATTTAACGCATATGTGCGTAACGCTGATCTTGTGAGCTTCGAGGCAGATAAGTGTTGTCAGTACCACTATCTCACTAGTTCCTTTGTGAGGAGGTTTGAATTTTCATCTTCACGCAATTCTCAAAATGTCCTGTTTGTTCTTTATGAGAATTCTTATACTATGGACTTAGAGGATTTTACCACTGCTTGCAAACTTCCACAATGGGGTAGTACTAGTGAACCTCGCAAATCTGAATTTAGAGATTTTCTTGCTAGTATAACTATGGGGGAATCTAGAGACATAGCACAAGCTACCATAGGGAGCATTCATTTTCCTGCTATACATTATTTTGCTCTCTTCATAGGTAGGTGCATAAATGGTAAGGATGAATCATGTCACATGTGTGTCCCTGACCTCAGTGTTCTCACGAGTGTTGTGTTAGGGGATAAACTTTATAATTTGAGAGCCATTATTGCACGTAGGTTGCATAATAATAGATTTAATGGAGATTTCTTTGGTGGAATTTATACAACCCGTTTAGCTAATTTTCTTGGTGTAACCATACGTGAGGATGATATTGAGTTGCCTCCTGCTTACTTAGATTATGAGGCTATGGTTCATCATCGTTTTGTTGAGAGGAACGATCAGTTCCTCCAGTACCGACTAATCTTTGACATATGACGCACCTATCACGTCGCTCTCCCTGCTTCTACTTTCTTTGAATTTCAGACAAAAGGGAGATATTTTATAACCAGAGAGGAGGCGGACGAGTATAAGAGGAGGGCTGAGATAGCTCGCCTCCAAGCTGCAGCCCACGATGCAATGACTGCTGCATCTCAGTACGACCCCAACTATAACTTTGGATATCCGCCAGGCCAGCTGTGGCAACAGACCAACTTATGCCAAAAGCCTAAGCTTGGGGGAGTACGTAATTCTCACCGACATTACATTTATGTTCACACACTCATGCTAGATGTCGGTGGTCATACTTTTTCACTGTAATATCCATGCTAGTTTATTTTCTTTTTTATGCTTTCTTCTTGTGTGTTTGATAAACCTTAAGAAAACTAAAAAAATTAGTTGTAGCTTCAGCTAGTTTACTTATCTTCCTGTAGTAGTAATAATTAAACCCAAAAATATTTCATGTTCTTCTTTTGCTTGTTGGGAGCTTTCCCGTGTAAATAGTTTTATTTCTTTTATTTTCTTTGGGGTCGATAGGAGGACCATGATGAAAATGTTGAAGTGGCTCTTATATGCATTATTGTTGATTTAACCAAGAGCCCATATTGCCTTGTCTTCTCCTGTTTATTGAATGCTCGCAGATTCCAGCTTAGTCCAATGCACATGCACTATTATTATTATTCACATCGTTCGGTCGTGCAAGTGAAAGGCAATTATGACGATATATGATGGACCGATTGAGATGAGAGAAGCTGGTATGAACTCGACCTCTCTTGTTTTTGTAAACATGATTAGTTCATCATTCCTGATTCATCCTATTATGAATAAACATGTTTGCAATGACAATTAGAGATCATAGTTGCTTATGCCATGCTTAATTAGCTAGTTGTTTATAATGGTTTACCTTGCGTTCCAACATGCTATTAAAATGGTTGTGATGTGGTATGATAGGGTGGTATCTTCCTTTGAATGATTCAAGTGACTTGACTTGGCACATGTTCACACATGTAGTTGAAACAAAATCAACATAGCCTTCATGATCATGGTGGATTATATCCTACTCATGCTTGCACTCAATGTTTATTAATTTTAATGCATGTTCATGACTGTTGTCGCTCTCTAGTTGGTCGCTTCTTAGTCTTTTGCTAGCCTTCACTTGTACTAAGCGGGAATACTGCTTGTGCATCCAATCCCTTAAACCCCCAAAGTTATTCCATATGAGTCCACTATACCTTCCTATATGCGTATCTACCTGCCGTTCCAAGTAAATTTGTATGTGCCAAACTCTAAACCTTCAAATGCAATTCTGTTTGTATGCTCGAATAGCTCATGTATCAACCAGGGCTATCTGTATCTTCCATGTTAGGCAGGTTATTCTCAAGAGGAGTGGACTCTGCTCCTCACTCATGAGAAAATGGCTGGTCACCGGGATGCCCGGTCACTTGCTTTATGCAAACCAAATCAAAATAATTGCAAACAAAACTCCCCCAAGACTGTTGTTAGTTGGAGGCACTCGTTGTTTCGAGCAAGCCATGGATTGATGCTTGTTGGTGGAGGGGGAATATAAACTTTACCGTTCTGTTTGGGAACTGCCTATAATGTGTGTAGCATGGAAGATATCGCCATCTCTTGGTTGTTATGTTGACAATGAAAGTATGCCGCTCAAAATATTATTTAAGTCTATTTCAAAATCGAGCTCTGGCACCTCTACAAATCCCTGCTTCCCTCTGCAAAGGGCCTATCTATTTACTTTTATGCTGAGTCATCACCCTCTTATTAAAAGCACCAGCTAGAGAGCACCGTTGTCATTTGCATTCATTATTGTTAATTTATATTGGGTATGACTATGACTGGATCTCTTTTACCATGAATTACAATGTTTAGTCAGTCCTTGATCTTTAAAGGTGCTCTGCATTTATGTTTTGCGGTCTTAGAAAGGGCTAGCGAGATACTATCTTGCTATATCATATCATGATTGTTTTGAGAAAGTGTTGTCATCCGAGATTTATTATTATTTCTCGCTAAGTTGATTATGCCATTGATATGAGTAATATGAGACCTAAGAGTTATTGTGAATATGGTTAGTTCATAATAATTGCTAAAAACTTGAATGCTGGCTTTACATATTTACAACAACGAGAGCAAACCGAGTTTGTAAAAGTTTTTCTTTATCACTTTCAGTTTATCAACTGAATTGCTTGAGGACAAGCAAAGGTTTAAGCTTGGGGGGGGGGGTTGATACGTCTCCGTCGTATCTACTTTTCCAAACACTTTTGCCCTTGTTTTGGACTCTAACTTGCATGATTTGAATGGAACTAACCCGGACTGACGTTGTTTTCAGCAGAATTGCCAGGGTGTTATTTTTATGCAGAAACAAAAGTTCTCGGAATGACCTGAAAATCAACGGAGATTATTTTTGGAAAATATAATAAATATTGGCGAAAGAATCAAGGCCAGGGGGCCCACACCCTTTCCACAAGGGTGGGGGGCGCGCGTGCCCCCTGGGCGCGCCCCCTGCCTCGTGGGGCCCCTGGAGCTCCACCAACCTCAACTCCAACTCCATATATTCATGTTTGGGGAGAAAAAAATCAGAGAGAAAGATTCATCGCGTTTTACAATACGGAGCCGCCGCCAAGCCCTAAAGTCTTTCGGGAGGGCTGATCTGGAGTCCGTTCGGGGCTCCAGAGAGGGGAATCCGTCGCCATTGTCATTGATACGTCTCCAACGTATCTATAATTTTTGATTGGTCCATGCTATATTATCTACTGTTTTGGACTATATTGGGCTTTATTTTCCACTTTTATATTACTTTTGGGACTAACCTATTAACCGGAGGCCCAGCACAGAATTGTTGTTTTTTTGCATATTTCAGTGTTTCGAAGAAACGGAATATCAAACGGAGTCCAAACGGAATGAAACCTTCAGGAACGTGATTTTCTCATCAGATATGATCCAGGAGACTTGGACCCTCCGTCAAGAAAGCCGCGAGGCGGTCACGAGGGTGGAGGGCGCCCCCCTAGGGCGCGCCCCTGCCTCTTGGGCCCCTCGAAGCTCCACCGACGTACTCCTTCCTCCTATATATACCTATGTACCCCCAAACGATCAGATACGGAGCCAAAAACCTAATTCCACCGCCGCAACCTTCTGTACCCATGAGATCCCATCTTGTGGCCTGTTCCGGAGCTCTGCCAGAGGGGGCATCCATCACGGAGGGCTTCTACATCATCACCATAGCCTCTCCGATGAAGTGTGAGTAGTTTACCTCAGACCTTCGGGTCCATAGTTAGTAGCTAGATGGCTTCTTCTCTCTTTTTGGATCTCAATACAAAGTTTTCCCCCTCTCTCGTGGAGATCTATTTGATGTAATCTTCTTTTTGCGGTGTGTTTGTTGAGACCGATGAATTGTGGGTTTATGATCAAGATTATTTATGAACAATATTTGAATCTTCTCTGAATTCTTTTATGTATGATTGGTTATCTTCGCAAGTCTCTTCGAATTATCAGTTTGGTTTGGCCTACTAGATTGGTTTTTCTTGCAATGGCAGAAGTGCTTAGCTTTGGGTTCAATCTTGCGGTGTCCTTACCTAGTGACAGAAGGGACAGCAAGGCACGTATTGTATTGTTGCCATCGAGGATAACAAGATGGGGTATTTATCATATTGCATGCATTTATTCCTCTACATCATGTCATCTTGCTTAAGGCGTTACTCTGTTTTCATTAAGTTAATACTCTAGATGCATGCTGGATAGCGGTCGATGAGTGGAGTAATAGTAGTAGATGCAGGCAGGAGTCGGTCTACTTGTCTCGGACGTGATGACTATATACATGATCATACCTAGATATTCTCATAACTATGCTCAATTCTGTCAATTGCTCAACAGTAATTTGTTCACCCACCGTAGAAATACTTATGCTCTTGAGAGAAGCCACTAGTGAAACCTATGGCCCCCGGGTCTATTCTCATCATATCAATCTCCAATCACTTTATTATTTCTTTGCTTTTTTACTTTGCCTTTTATTTTACCTTGCATCTTTATATCAAAAATACCAAAAATATTATCTATCATCTCTATCAGATCTCACTCTCGTAAGTGACCGTGAAGGGATTGACAACCCCTAATCGCGTTGGTTGCGTTGAGCTATTGTTTTTTGTAGGTACGAGGGACTCGCGCGTAGCCTCCTACTGGATTGATACCTTGGTTCTCAAAAACTGAGGGAAATACTTATGCTACTTTGCTGCATCATCCTCTCCTCTTCGGTAAAATCCAACGCAGTGCTCAAGAGGTAGCAAGAAGAATTTCTGGCGCCGTTGCCGGGGAGTCTACGCAAAAGTCAACATACCAAGTACCCATCACAATCCCTATCTCTCGCACTACATTATTTGCCATTTTCCTCTCGTTTTCCTCTCCCCCACTTCACCCTTGCCGTTTTATTCGCCCTCTCTTTTCCGTTTGCCTTTTCCTCGCTTGCTTTTTGTTTGCTCATGTGTTGGATTGCTTGTTTGTCACGATGGCTCAAGATAATACCAAATTGTGTGATTATACCAATACCAACAATAATGATTTCCTTAGCACTCCGATTGCTCCTCTTGCCAATACTGAATCTTGTGAAATCAATACTGCTTTGTTGAATCTTGTTATGAAAGATCAATTCGCCGGCCTTCCTAGTGAAGATGCCGCTACTCATCTAAATAGCTTCGTTGATTTATGTGATATGCAAAAGAAGAAAGATGTCGATAATGATATTGTTAAATTGAAGCTATTTCCTTTTTCGCTTAGAGATCGTGCTAAAGCTTGGTTTTCCTCTTTGCCTAAAAATAGTATTGATTCTTGGAACAAGTGCAAAGATGCTTTTATCTCTAAGTATTTTCCTCCCGCTAAGATCATCTCTCTTAGGAACGATATTATGAATTTTAAGCAACTTGATCATGAACATGTTGCACAAGCTTGGGAGAGAATGAAATTCATGATACGTAATTGCCCTACTCATGGTTTGAATTTGTGGATGATTATACAAAATTTTTATGCCGGATTGAATTTTGCTTCTAGAAATCTTTTAGATTCGGCCGCGGGAGGCACATTTATGGAAATCACTTTAGGAGATGCTACTAAACTCCTAGATAATATTATGGTTAATTATTCTCAATGGCACACTGAAATATCTACTAATAAAAAAGTGCATGCTGTTGAGGCATATCTCTCTCGATGTGGTTTTGGTGATTGATGACAACGTGTTTGCGGACTAATCGTGTGCTTTGAGCATTGTAGAGATTCATCCTTGGCACGAGACGATTTCTTCCCCTCGGAGTGTCATTCAAGACGGTGTAGCTCGGTCGTTTCTTTTTCGGTGGGCTAGTTGCGTAGAGGGCACCATATTATCAAGAGGGGGTCCGCTTTGGTATTGCTTGGGTGGAATCAACACATACACATCCGCTTCTCACCCTCCGAGCCCTTCCGCTTCTATGGAGAGATCTTCTCCTTCCTTCTGGGCTTTGTCTGGTACCCAGCGGCAGTACCGCGGTACCCAGCGGTAGTACCGCTTAGGGGTCACAAGCGGTAGTACTGCTCCACAGCGGTAGTACCACTGGTGGCTCCTCAGCAGTACTACCGCTGGCTTGCCAGGTCCCTACCGTGTCGATTTGAGGGGTATTTTTCTGTGTCGGATTGTGTGGTACCTCGCAGTGGCAGTACCGCCCTTTAGCGGTAGTACCGCTCTTCCACCGCGACATTACCGCCCGGTTCCCTCTTTCCCCTTGCCCTTCCTTCTGCGCGGCAGTACCGCCGAAAGGAGCGGTAGTACCGCTTAACCTAGCTGTAGTACCGTTGTCTCCCGCGGTAGTACCGCCCTCTGCAGGGCTGTTTGGGGGGGGGGTAACGGTTGGATTGTTCCCCCCACTATATAAGGAGGTCTTCTTCCCCAAAGTTTACCTACCTCTTCCCCCAAAAGCTCCATTGTTGCTCCAAGCTCCATTTTCGCCCGATCTCTCTCCCTAGCCAATCAAACTTGTTGATTTGCTCGGGATTGGTTGAGAAGGCCCCGATCTACACTTCCACCAAGAGAAATTTTATCCCCCCCACTAATCCCTAGCGGATCTTGTTACTCTTGGGTGTTTGAGCACCCTAGATGGTTGAGGTCACCATGGAGCCATATTCCATTGTGGTGAAGCTTCATGGTGTCGTTGAGAGCCTCCAATTAATTTGTGGAGATTGCCCCAACCTTGTTTGTAAAGGTCCGGTCGCCGCCTTCAAGGGCACAAATAGTGGAATCACGACATCTCGCATTGTGTGAGGGCGTGAGGAGAACACGGTGGCCCTAGTGGCTTCTTGGGGAGCATTGTGCCTCCACACCGCTCTAACGGAGACGTACTTCCCTTCAAAAGGAAGGAACTTCGGTAACACATCCTCGTTTCCACCGGCTCCACTCTTGGTTATCTCATCCCTTTACTTGTGCAAGCTTATTTGTGTTGTATTTATTGCTTGCTTGTGTGCTTGTTGGTGTTGCATCATATAGGTTGCTCACCTAGTTGTATATCTAGACAATCTACTTTGATGCAAAGTTTAAATTGGTAAAGAAAGGCTAAAAATTGTTAGTTGCCTATTCACCCCCCCTCTAGTCAACTATATCGATCCTTTCAATTGATATCAGAGCCTCGTCTCTTGATTAAGGACTTTACCGTCCAAAGAGTATGGTTGACATCGTAGAAGGTGCGGAGGAGCACTCCGGTGCAAATCCGGTCTCTTCTACGAGAGATGGGGAAACCGCGGTCTCACGTGAGGAGTTCAATGTGGCGTTGGAAACATTGAAAACCTCCATGACGACGAGGTCAAAGGCATGTTTCATGAATTCTTAGAAGGGCTTAAACTTTCCACCACACCGGTGAAGGTGGGTGATCCCGCCAACAAGGTGATGGATGCTACCTCCGACAAGGGGGAAGTTACTAGCGAGAAAGCCCTTCCTTCTAGTGGTAAAAGTGGCACCAGCATCTTTGCCCATGTGGAACCTCCACTTGTCTATGGTGGAACGATTCCTTCTACTCACTTGAATCATGCCGATCCTCCTCCTAAGATTGATAAAAAGGAGGATTTTGATTCTTGGGTTTACCGTTTTAAGCGTCATTTAAATCACGTGAACACTAACCTTTGGAGAATCATTGAAGAAGGTTTTTATCTGCATGACTGAAGAAACTTCACTCCTAGAGAAGCCATGGAGAATCAATTCAATGAGAATTCTCTCTTCATCATCCAAGAAGCAATCCTTCCCGAAGACCTCCCGCATCTCCGGCCCTACTCATTGTCAAAGATGCTTGGCATAAAGTGGTTTCCCTCTATCGGGGAAGCAAGCATTCAATGTTCCAACTATGAAGTGGTACAAGATGAAGCCGATGAGTTTGCATTGAAAGAAGATGAAGAACCTCGTGAGCTCTATCGGAGAGTTACCAAGCTCGCAGTCTCTCTTCGGGATCATGGAAGTAAGGACACGGATGACAATTGGATCAAGCGCAAATTCCTCAAGGCAATGATGCCCTACCACAAAGCCATGTCCTCCGTCATCCGTCAAAGGCCATACTTCCACACCTTGTCCTCAAGTGAGGTGTTGGATGAGTTTGTGGCTATGAGCATATTGGACAAGACCGCCGACAATGCGGTGCTTCGGTCTCAAAGTGCAAAAAGGCCCAACCTGGCATTGAAGGCCAAGGTCTATGTCGAAGAAGAGGAAGAGGAGGAAGAAGAGGAGAGCAACCTCGAAGATACGAAGTATGCCTATCATGAACACATGGCACTTACTTCAAGGCAATTCCGGAGCAAGAAGAACTCAAGGCCCAACTTCAACAAGAACAATTCTAGTGGCTCAAAGGGCAAGCAACGAGAGAGAACTTGCTTCAATTGTGGCAATGTGAGCCATTTTGTTGCCGAGTGCCCTTATGAGAAGAGGGAAGGCAACGGTGGCAAGCTCATCCGTAAGGACAAGGCCAAGTCATTTCCCAACAAGAGCAACTTCACCAAGAAGACTCCTCCCAAGGCATTGGTGGTACAAGAAGAGTACAATGAGGATGATGACGATGATGAAGATGGTGAGTCGGTTGCCATGGCCTCCGTTGCCATTGCTATGACTCAACGAGTGTCCCTTTTCGACTCACCCAATGAGAGCATCACCGCCAAGTGCCTCGTGGCTAAAGCCACCAACAAGGTAACTCCCAACATCAAAACTACCATCATTAATCATCCTTCTTCCATGGATAGCATTGTTGAACATGAGGGAACTAACGTGGAGGAAAATGAGTTTGAGGCCTTTATGGGTAAACTCAAGGGCAAATCCAAGAAGCACTTCGTTGCTCTCTTGGAACAACTTGGTGAAGCCAATGACATGATCGAGGCTCATGAAGATACCATCTCTAAGATGGAGGGGCATAGTCGTGACTATGCCGATGAGATTTTGGATCTTTCCAATGCTCTTGAGGAAGTGTGTGGTCTTCGTTTGGCTCTTGAGGAGTCATACAACGATGATCATGCTAAATTAAAGAAAGATCTTGATCATGCTCTTGTTGTTTCTCGTGTGCTAAACTCTGAGAAGGCAAAGCTTGGGGTTGATATTGCTAGACTCAAAGAGGAGTTTGACATTCTCGACAAGGCTCGCAAAGTCTTGAAAGGTGTTCATGCTAGCCTCAAAGAGTCTCATGATCAACTCCAAGTAAAGCTAACCAAGGAGAAGGCCACCTTTCGTCATATGGTATTGATTGATAATGCAAATGCTACTAACCCTTGTTGTGAGCATATGCATCTTGTTGAGGAGAATGCTAAGTTAAAGGAGAAACTTGAGAAAGGCCTTGTGACATGCATACAAGGTGAGAAGAAACTCAACGACCTTTTGAGCAATCAAAAGGAAGTTGTGGGCAAGGAGGGGATTGGGTTCGCACCCAACCCCAAGAACAAGAAGAAGAATGACAAGACCAAACGATCTCCTCCTCTCAAGCAAAATTTTGTGAAGGAGGGAGAGGGTGCTTCCAAGGAGAAGAAGAACAATGTGAAGGGTGGTGGTGTCAAGAAGGGCAATGCCACCCCTCCCAACAAAGCCGGCGACTTTAATCCTTCTTATGTGTTATGTCGTGCTAGTGATGGGCATGTTTATGCCAAATTTGTTGGTTCTCCTCATGAATACATTGAATGGTCTATTTGGGTTCCTAAGACCCTTGTTACCAACATCAAGGACCCATTACAAAATGGGTACCTAAAACCAAGCATTGATCTCTTGTAGGTGTTTGCTTCCGGTGGGGGATCATGGTTGTTCGATAGTGGAGCTACAAATCATATGACCGGAAGCAAGGACTTGGTGGTGGACGTGCACAAGATTCCATCTATGCCCACCAATGTCGAGTGGGGTGATGCCTCGTCTTCTAAGGTACTGGGACTCGGCAAGGTTGTCATTTCTCATGATCTCATGATCGAGAAGGTCATGCTTGTAGAGTCCCTTGCATAGAATTTACTTTCCGTTCGTCAACTTGCAATCATGGGCTTTGCCACTTTCTTTGATATTGATACCATGTCCCTCTTGTGGAGCAAGACTCTTAAAGTAGCCTTTGTTGGGCATGTCGAGAACGGTCTATATGTGATTAACTTTTCGGAGCGACCCACTAAGACCGCTGAGGGAGTCCTAGATTAGGGGGTGTTCGGGTAGCCGGACTATACCTTCGCCGGACTCCTGGACTATGAAGATACAAGATTGAAGACTTCGTCCCGTGTCCGGATGGGACTTTCCTTGGCGTGGAAGGCAAGCTTGGCGATGCGGATATTCAAGATCTCCTACCATTGTAACCGACTATGTGTAACCCTAACCCTATCCGGTGTCTATATAAACCGAAGGGTTGTAGTCCGTAGGGCATCATCTCCATACACAACAATCATACTATAGGCTAGCTTCTAGGGTTTAGCCTCCTTGATCTCGTGGTAGATCTACTCTTGTACTACCCATATCATCAATATTAATCAAGCAGGAGTAGGGTATTACCTCCATCGAGAGGGCCCGAACCTGGGTAAAAACATCGTGTCCCTTGTCTCCTGTTACCATCCGTCCTTGAAGCACAGTTCGGGACCCCCTACCCGAGATCCGCCGGTTTTGACACCGAAATTGGTGCTTTCATTGAGAGTTCCTCTGTGTCGTCGCCTTTAGGCCCGATGGCTCCCTTGATCATCAACAATGATGAGGTCCAGGGTGAGACTTTTCTCCCCGGACAGATCTTCGTCTTCGGCGGCTTCGCACTGCGGGCCAATTCGCTTGGCCACCTGGAGCAGATCGAAAGCTACGCCCCTGGCCATCAAGTCAGGTTTGAAAGCTTAAACTACACAGCTGACATCCGCAGAGATTTGATCCTCGACGGATTCGAGCCGCAGCTAAGCGCGCCGCACTGTCTCGTGGGGCACGATCTAGCTCTGCCGCCGAACAGCGCCCTGGAGGCCGCAAACGCACCGGTTCGGACCCTTAATTCGGAGTCCGTTGCGTCAATCGAGGATGAGCAGTTGGACGTCACCTCGGGGGCTGCGATCTCAAAGGCGATCGAGCCGAACGCCAGCCCCGTACTCCGTGTGACTCATGACTCCGAGGATCTGGACTCTTCTCCGGACTCTGAACCCCCCGCGCCCCTGCCGATCGAATCCGATTGGGCGCCGATAATGGAGTTCACCGTCGCGGACATCTTTTAGCACTCGCCTTTTGGCGATATCCTGAACTCTCTCAAGTCTCTCTCTTTATCTAGAGAGCCCTGGACGAACTGCGGTCAGCGAGGATGGGATACGGACGATGAAGAAATTCAAAGCCCACCCACCACCCACTTGGTAGCCACTGTCGAGAATTTAAACGACGTGCTCAACTTCGACTCCGCAGACATCGACAGCATGGATGACGATGCAGGAGACATCGATGAACCGACGCGCATAGGGCATTGGACAGCCACCTCATCTCACGATGTGTACATGGTGGATACCCCTAAAGGAAGCAACAACGAGGAAAAAGGGGAGGGAACGGGAGATCGACCCCCCGAAAAGCAATCA
The DNA here is from genome assembly GCA_032464435.1 of Aegilops umbellulata. Classification (NCBI taxonomy): domain Eukaryota; kingdom Viridiplantae; phylum Streptophyta; class Magnoliopsida; order Poales; family Poaceae; genus Aegilops; species Aegilops umbellulata. Next base: position 39,321,125 of record CP136056.1, on the reverse strand, counting down.
AAGCGTCGGCGTAAACGCCGACCCAAGCCCCGCCTCGATAAAAACCCAGCCATAGAGCAGGACGAGCCGGTAGACGACGAGCAGGCCTTAGAGCAACCGTCCGAACAGGGCAACACAGATAGAGAAACCGAACATCCCTCCCCCAGCGAAAACGGCATTCTGGACGACCTTACGCCAGATAAACCCATGGAGCAGAAGAATCTCCACAAGAGGCTCGTTGCAACTGCACGCATCTTGAAAAAGCAGAAGCGGAAGCTAAAAACAGCGGAAGATGCACTCTGGATCAGATGGAGCAAAGTCATCAATACCGCAGATAATTACGGCGACGGTCGCCGCACTAAAAGCTATCCGAAAAGAAAGCTACTGCCTAAATTCGACGAAGAGGCCCTAGAGCCCCCGCATTCAAAAAAATAAGAAAACCACACGGTCAGATAGACGACCCCATAAAACGGCAAGCGGCGCCGCAATTAAATCGGCATGCGACCCACCTAAGGATTCACATCATGGCCCAGTTAGGTCCATTTATGGGCCAAGGAAGCAAGCTCCCGTAAGCAATGCAATAAAGCCATCCTCAGAATCTGGCACACCCAAATACAGGGGCGCCGCACACCCCCTATGTTTCACCGATGAGGTCCTGGACTATGAATTTCCAGAGGGATTCAAACCCGTAAACATAGAGGCATATGATGGAACAACAGACCCTGGAGTCTGGATCGAGGATTATATCCTCCACATACATATGGCCAGAGGAGATGATCTCCACGCCATCAAATATTTACCCCTTAAGCTTAAAGGGCCAGCCCGGCATTGGCTTAAAAGCCTTCCTGAAAACACAATTGGAAGTTGGGAAGAGCTCGAGGATGCTTTCCGAGCAAATTTTCAAGGGACCTATGTCCGCCCTCCGGATGCAGACGACCTTAGTCACATAACTCAACAGCCCGGAGAATCAGCTCGGCAGTTCTGGAATAGATTCCTCACTAAAAAGAATCAGATAGTCGACTGTCCGGACGCCGAGGGCTTAGAAGCTTTCAGGCATAACGTCCTAGACGAATGGCTCGCCAGACACCTCGGCCAAGAAAAGCCAAGAACAATGGCCGCACTAACAAGCCTCATGACCCGCTTTTGTGCAGGAGAGGACAGCTGGTTGGCAAGGTGCAGCCCCAGCGACCCAAGTACATCTGAAACTAGGGATGGAAACGGAAAACCGCGACGCAACAAGGACTGTCGCCGAACTAAGGAAAAAAGTCTGAAGAGCACGGCAGTTAATGCCGGATTCAAAGGCTCACGACAAAATCAGACAAAACCACCCCTCCAGGATAACAAGGATGATCCATCCAACTTAAATAAAATCCTGGACAGGATATGTCAGATACACAGTACTCCCGAGAAGCCTGCTAACCATACCCACAGAGATTGTTGGGTTTTCAAACAATCCGGCAGACTCAATGCCGAACACAAGGGGCTCGACACACCAAGCGAAGACGAGGACGAACCCAAAAAGCAGAGCACCAGGGAACAAAAGAACTTCCCACAAGAAGTAAAAACAGTGAACTTACTTCACATAACAAAACGTGCGGCGCCCATAAAGGCACGCACCACACGACCTATCCCCAAAGGGTCCCGCCACTGGTTGTCAAAACCAATCATCTTCGATCAGCTAGATTATTCTAGAAATATCAAGAATGCAGGCTGGACTGCCTTGATACTCGATCCAATAATTGGCGGACTCCAGTTTTCAAATGTCCTTATGGACGGCGGCAGTGGACTAAACGTGATATATCAGGATACAATCCATCACATGGGGATAAACCCAGCAAGAATCCGCCGCAGCAAAACCTCCTTTCAAGGAGTAACACCTGGTCCGGACACCCATTGTATGGGTTTTATCCGGTTCGAAGTTATATTCGGCTCTGCCGATAACTTCCGCCGCGAAAAGCTGACCTTCCATGTTGTCCCGTTCTCAAGTCGCTATCAAGCACTACTGGGACGCGAAGCTTTTGCTCGCTTTAACACAATACCGCATTATGCATCTCTCATGCTTAAGATGCCCGGTCCACGAGGCATCATCTCTTTGAAGGGGAAGCACTAAAGTGCGCCTCCCCCAAGCGGAGGACTGTGCGGCCGCTTTGACAGCCCCACAGCAAAATGGCATCACCGGCCAAAAAACGTCGAAATAGGTCATTAAAGACCACAAACGCGGATAGACGAGTTCGGTACAAAATCATCATTGATGTAGGCTTAATGGCCATATACCCCCGCACTAGGGGCTACATGCAGAGACAATAAAGCTCAATTTTATATATTTTACTTTATACTTTGTTTATTTTAAACTTTTGTTCGGCATGACCTGTTTTCAACTCAGTTCCTCTCTTTTACAGATGAACGTCGTGCGGCGCCCGTCCAGGATATGGCACAACGGAGACACAGGCGCAGACATGCAATAGGGACCCGTCCTAAAGGATTCTTTTTAGATTAGGACCCTGCGTAAACCTTTTTTACTGTCTCTTGTTGCTACACATCCCCTGGTTTTTTCTGATATAACCAAGGAGGAGGCTGGCGTCTTGGCATGTGGCCACGTCAGAATTTTTGCACGTACCTGGACACTAGGGGCTTTTTTAACAAAGAGTGATGTTTCGCCCGCACTCATAAAGACCGAACACCTTAGGGAGTGTTCGGCGTCGCGAGTTTTGGCATTATATGCATCAGCTCCGAATCATGTCTTTGGTCAAATGTTGGGTTGCCCGGCTCCTGAGTTCGGCTACCTTACATTCCACTCTATCGGCTAAGGTAGCACCAGGAGAACTACTGCGATTGTGCCCCGGTTTGGCCGAGCGAGCACCTCAGTAGAGAAAGCCGAAAACTGACTGTCATGATGTAGCGTGAGACTGGTCAGCCACTCGATGACCTATCGGAATCTATCAGATTCCTCCGCTTTAACGAAGGCCCGCTTCCCGGTCAGGCTCATACGCGCCCCGAACTCGGGCGAGCGCAGTCGCCACTAAGGGGCTACCTAAATAGTCCCACTGTCAAGCTCCTATGGCTAAGTGAAAGTGTTAAAGCATTATAGTCTGGTTGCCTGGCCCGCTGCGCTATCACCTCCTTTGTAGGACCAAGACGTTGGGTTAAGTGTGAAAATCCGTCTTCTACGAGCACCCCCGCACTATGTGCGTGGGGGCTGAAGCCCACGACTGCCATCTTTCAGATTTTGTATATATATATATATATCTTAAAACGGCCACACAGGAGGTGTTCCCAATACTTGAAGGCACAAGCATAAAAAGGCCACTACAGTTTATCAAAATATTACTTTATCATTACATATGCTATCATAACATAGCATCTTTCGAGCACTGCGTCTCTATTACACGAGCGCCTTCAAGGACTTCCTGAAAATAGTGCTTGGAGGGTACTCGGCTTTTGTCCGAATCTCGGGACGCAACAACGGTGGTCTCCATCTCTGCCCAGTATGTCTTGACACGGGCAAGAGCCATCCTCGCGCCCTCTATGCATGCTGACCTCTTCATTGCATTAATACGCGGCACCGCATCAAGGAATTGCTGCACCAAGCTGAAATAACTCTTCGGCTCCGATCTCCCCGACCACAGATGACCCATGACGTACTTCATGGCGAGTTCGGACAACCTATTCAGTTTAGCCCATTGAGCCAAACGATCGTCCACAGCCAGTGGACGCTCTGGAATGTGAAACTGCGACAAGAAAAGCTTTTCCACTTCGCGATCTTTCTGATCTCGAAAGTGTTCGGTCGCATCAGCAGCACTCGCTGCCAAATCCAGATAGGTATCCTCCACACTCCACATCCGGTCCAACGGAGCAAACTTCGGGTCGCAAAACTTTCTTCGCAGCATAAAGGGCTTTCCAGCCGCAATCTGTTCGGCCTGACGCAGCTCCTCCTTCGCAGCTCTCATCGCAGAGCGCGCGTCCTTGGCATCGGCAACGGCCTTCTCTAGGTCCATCTGTCTCGCCTAGTCTTCTTTCTCAAGAAGTCTGCAACGGTCTGCAGCGCTCTTTAACTTTTCGGCCATCTCGCCCATCTCTTCCTTGCTTCGGCAATGAGCGGCCTGTTCGGCTCTCAGCTCTTCAAGGGCTTTCTTGGCAGCCGCATCACTTTTTCTGACTTGTTCTTTACCTCGGGCAAGTTCTGCCCTAAGACTCTCCACGGCGGCCGCACCATCTGCGTCAAGCACACACATCGTAAGACACTGGCATAAAACTCTTCTTACCTAATGTCGTCCAAGGAATTACATACCTTGAGCCTCATCAAGCCGCTTGTTGACGAGCGCGATGTCGGCATCTGCCACGTCCAGTTGCCGCTTTAGTTCGGCAAAATCATCAGTTCGGCTTGATCCCGGACACCCTGCCGCCTACATTCAAAGGCGACATCTTAGACCTGGGATTTTGATCCTCCGCGTGCCGTCATTTCTTGACGACGCGCAGAGTCTCAGGGGCTACTATCTACACAGGGCGCATCTTATTTATGCACAACTGACAAAAGTATACATTATCTAATGTACCTCAAAACCCGTTAGTAAACTTTTGACGGCCTCATGCAATCCGCTCTCTGCGGATGAGATCCTTTCAATCACCGTGCCCATCAATGCACGGTGTTCCTTCGAGATAGAAGCTCGCCCCAGCAGAATCTTTAACTCCTCCGGCCGAGCACCATACGGTGCCGGACTCGTCCTATGGCCTATTTCGAAGGCCGGACGCAGAGAACCTCGGGGGGCCGCATAGCCATCTTCCGCCCCTGCCGGATTAGGAGAAATCCTCCGCGACGACACCTCAGGGTCGCCCGCCTTGCTAGGCGGCACGGCAGGGGGTGGCGTCCCGCTCTCCATCATCTCCGGAAGGAGACCCCCCGAAGACGAGCTCTGCTGAGAAGGGCTGAGGTCCGAGCTACAAGGTAAAAATTCGGTTAATCTTCTCAGATATAAATCAAGGATTTCTCTCATCCCTCAAAAGGAAAATCTTTCTCTACTTACGGCTCGCTGGAGGGCTGATCCCCTTGAGGGCGTAGTCCGGCCGAGGAACTCCCCGGCGTAGGACCCTCTGACGAGGATTTTCCCCCCCGCTTCGAGGCCATGGTCTCCGGGTCGTCAGAGGCGGCTCTCTTCTTCCCCTTAGGAGAGGAATTATCGGTTCCTCCCTTCGGAGCGGCCTCCTTCGAGGAGGCCATAGTTTCCTTGTCCTCCCCCTTGCTTCCCTCCAAAGGCATTATCTCCAGCTTCCTGACCAGCACGGGATCCGGCCAGGTTTCGGGAAGGGGAGCCGGACACCTGACCAGCTTTGCCTTCGCTATCCACTCCTGTTTAAAAGGACAACTCTTTTAGGGGCAATTTTATGACAATTATACGGATAGAAGGTCCGGGCACAAGGTTACTTACTTGAGTATCCGGGCAATTGCAGCTTAGGCCTGTGTCCTTGGTTAAATCCGGACACGCCTCTTGTGATCCGAAGAACAGTTTATACATCTCCACGGGCGTTGCGCCCATGAAATTCTGGAGAGCTCGCGGTCCCTCTGGATTGAACTCCCACAGGCGAAGGGAGCGACGTTTGTCGGGCAATATTCGGCGAATCAGCATGTCCTGCGTCGCCTTGATCAGGTTGAGGTCTCCTTCCAAGAGACCCTTAATGCGGCCCTGCAACAAGGGCACATCTTTGGGCAAACCCCAATCTAACCCTCTGTTGACCCATGATGCTAGCCGTGGTGGGGGACCCGAGCGAAAGGCAGGAGGCGCCACCCACTTGGTGCCTCGGGGAGCGGTGATATAAAACCACTCTCGTTGCCACAAGCCTAGTTCCTCTTGAAAAGAGCCCTCGGGCCATGGAGCATCGGCATTTTTGCTTATGACAGCGCCTCCGCACTCTGCGTGCCGTCCCTTGATCATCTTCGGCTCCACTTTGAAGGTCTTGAGCCATAATCCGAAGTGAGGGGTAACGCGGAGGAACGCTTCACACAAGACAATGAACGAGGAGATATGGAGGATGGACTCCGGAGCTAAAGCATGGAATTCTAGCCCGTAATAAAACAATAGTCCCCTCACAAAGGGATCCATTGGGAAGCCCAACCCCCGAAGGAAGTGAGACATGAACACCACGCTCTCACCGGGCTGGGGACTGGGAATGACCTGCCCTTGAGCAGGCAACCTATGCGAAATTTCGCTGGTCAGGAACTTAGCCTCCCTCAACTTTAGTACGTCCTCCTCCGTGACGGAGGAGGGCGTCCATCGGCCTTGAAGGTCAGAACCAGACATTGTCGAAGGTCTGAAGCGCCTGGAATCTAGAGCCTAGGGTGTTGGAACTCGAGGCGACGGGCGAACTCGCTTGAAATTGAAAAAAGGAGTAAGGCCTTGGTCTCTTTATAAGAGGTCGAATACCAAGAGCCCTCCCCGTAACCGTTTGGGACTCGCCTTTAATCGAGGAAACGTGCTAACGGGCACGATTGGGTTACCCACATCCGTATTGATGAGAATCCCGTAAAGGGGGGAACACGATCTCTGCTTTGACAAGACGTGCCAAGGAAACTGCCTCGCGAAACGTGCTGAGGTGGAAAAGTAAAAACGATTCGAGTAAAGGACTTGGCCGTAGTGTGATGACGCACTGCGGAATACGTCAGCAGATTTGATTTGTGTTAATATTATTCTCTCTATGGCAATATGTGGAAATTTATTTTGCAGAGCCGGACACTATTCTTGGTGTTTAAAATCTTCTATGAAGGACTTGGAGGAGGAAACCGCCTTGCAATGCCGAAGACAATCTGCGCGTCGGACTCGTCGTCATTGAAGCCTGGTTCAGGGGCTACTAAGGGAGTCCTGGATTAGGGGGTGTTCGGGTAGCCGGACTATACCTTCGCCGGACTCCTGGACTATGAAGATACGAGATTGAAGACTTCGTCCCGTGTCCGGATGGGACTTTTCTTGGCATGGATGGCAAGCTTGGCGATGCGGATATTCAAGATTTCCTACCATTGTAACCGACTCTGTGTAACCCTAACCCTATCCGGTGTCTATATAAACCGGAGGGTTGTAGTCCGTAGGGCATCATCTCCATACACAATAATCATACCATAGGCTAGCTTCTAGGGTTTAGCCTCCTTGATCTCGTGGTAGATCTACTCTTGTACTACCCATATCATCAATATTAATCAAGTAGGAGTAGGGTATTACCTCCATCGAGAGGGCCCGAACCTGGGTAAAAACATCATGTCCCTTGTCTCCTGTTACCATCCGGCCTTGACGCACAGTTTGGGACCCCCTACCCGAGATCCGCCGGTTTTGACACCGACAACCGCAACATGCCTAATGGCTAAAGTTGACGTGGGATGGCTTTGGCATCGCCGTTTAGCCCATGTCAATATGAGATCTTTGCAAAGTCTTCTAAAGGGGGACCATGTCCGTGGACTAATGAATGTTAATTTTGCTAAAGATCATGCTTGGAGTGCTTGTATCGAAGGAAAGCTTCATGAGAAGGCTCACCCTCCCACGACTATCATTTACTCAAAGAGGCCTTTGGAGCTCCTTCACTTGGATCTCTTTGGGCCTCCATCCTTTGATAGTCTTGGGGGTAGAAAGTATTGCTTGGTGATTGTGGATGACTATTCAAGATACACTTGGGTGTATTTCTTCAAGAGGAAGAGCGAGACCCAACAAACTGTCATTGACTATGCAAATGAAGCACAACGTCAACACAATGCAAAGATCTTGACAATAAGAAGTGACAACGGCACCGAGTTCAAGAACTAGACCTTGGATGAGTTTCTTAGTGATGAGGGGATCAAGCATCAATATTTCGCACCATACACCCCTCAACAAAACGGTGTTGCGGAGAGGAAGAACCGGACGTTGATGGATGCGGCAAGAACCATGATGGCGGAGTTCAAGTCTCCATACAACTTTTGGGCCGAAGCCATCAACACCGCATGTCATGCATCCAATCTGCTCTACCTCCGCAAGGGCTTGAACAAGACCCCATACGAGATACTCACCGGTAACAAGCCCAATCTCAAGTACTTTCGGGTGTTCGGGTGTAAGTGTTTCATTCTCAAGAAAGGTGTTCGGTTGTCTAAATTTGAGGCTAGAGCTTATGAGGCATATTTGTTGGTTATGCTACAAACTCTCATGCTTACCGTGTCCTCAATAAATCCACGGGACTTATTGAGGAGACGTGTAACGTGGAGTTTGATGAGAATAACGGCTCCCAAGTGGAGCAAAGTGGAACTTGTGATGTAGGTGATGAAATTCCTCCTCAAGCCATAAGAAGAATGGGTGTTGGTTTTATCCTACCCATTGAGGAACCCCTTGTGGCCAAAGGAGAAGGACAATGCTCCACTCAAGTGGAGCCATCACCAACCCAAGGCCCACACGCTTCTGAAGAACAAAGTGAAGGCCCTCAACCTCATGAACAAGACCAAGGGCAAGATCATGCACAAGACGGTGTTGACACACCAAGTGATGCCCAAGGTCAAGTTCTCTCCCCCGAGCAAGTTCAAGATCAAGAACAAGCTCAAGACGGCGCTCAAGATGATCAAGTGACCGCTCCTCAACTCACCACCGAGGAGGAATTAGAGCGTCATGCCGCCAAGATTGCTTCCAAGCTCTCCACCAAGGGTCATCTCATGAAAAATGTACTTCGAAGCATTCAAAAGGGGGTAAGCACTCGTAGACAATTGGCAAACTATTGTGAACATCACGCGTTTGTCTCTTGTGTTGAACCCCAAAAGGTATATGAAGCACTCAAAGATCCGGATTGGCTTAATGCCATGCATGAAGAACTCAACAACTTTGAATACAACAAGGTGTGGAGGTTGGTGCCAAGGCCAACGGGGAACCACAATGTCATTGGGACCAAGTGGATTTTCAAGAACAAGCAAGATGCTCATGTGACCATCATTCGCAACAAGGCAAGATTGGTGGCACAAGGCTACTCCCAAGTCAAGGGTATCGACTCCGGTGAAACCTTTGCTCCCGTTGCTCGTCTTGAATCCATTTGTTTGTTGATTGCTTATGCTTCTCATCACAACTTTAAGTTGCAACAAATGGATGTGAAGAGTGCTTTTCTTAATGGTCCTATTAATGAGTTGGTTTACGTCAATCAACCCCCCGGGTTCGAGGATCCCTACTTTCCTGATAATGTGTATCAACTCGATAAGGCACTCTATGGCCTTAAACAAGCCCCACGTGTGTGGTATGACAACCTTACCGAGTTGTTACAAGATCACGGGTTTGAAGTTGGGCTAATCGATCCCACTCTTTTTTTACTAAGAAGGTCAAAGGGGAGTTGTTTGTGTGCCAACTATATGTTGATGACATTATCTTTGGTTCCCCTAACAAAGCTTTCAATGAGGAATTTGCCACACTAATGACCTCAAAGCTCAAGATGTCTTCCATGGGAGAGTTGAAGTTCTTTGTCGGTTTCGAAGTGAAGAAAAGAAGAGAAGGTACCTTCATCAACCAAGCCAAATACACTCAAGACATGCTCAAGAGATTCAAGCTAAGTGATGTCAAGCCGTCTTCCACTCCAATGCGCACCAAATGCCAACTTGACATTGATCCCAATGGTAAAGCGGTGGATCAAAAGGTATATCGTTCCATGATTGGATCCTTGATTTACCTTTGTGCATCTAGACCGGATATCATGTTGAGTGTGGGAATTTGTGTGCGGTTTCAAGCCGCACCAAAGGAAAGCCACTATGTGGCGGTCAAGCGAATCTTTTGATATTTGGCTCATACCCCAAACTTTGGCTTATGGTACCCAAGAGGAGCAAACTTCAAGCTTGTAGGATACCCGGACTCTGATTGGGCGGGAGAAAAAGTGGATAGGAAGTCCACTTCCAGAGGGTGCCAATTTCTTGGTTGCTCTTTGGTGAGTTGGTCTTCCAAGAAACAAAGTTGTGTGTCTCTCTCGTCCACCGAAGCGGAGTATGTGGCAGCCGGTAGTTGTTGTGCACAACTCTTATGGATGATGCAAACTTTAAAGGATTACGGTGTCATTTGTGACAAAGTGCCTCTTTGGTGTGACAATGAAAGTGCCATCAAGATTTCTCTCAACCCGGTGCAACACTTCAAGACGAAGCATATTGAGATTCGGTATCACTTCATCCGGGATCACATTAGGCGAGGGGAGATCGAGCTCAACTACGTCAACACCCATGATAACCTTGCAGATATCTTCACGAAGCCTTTGGATGAAGCAAGATTTCGCGAGTTAAGGCATGAGCTAAATATCATTGATTCGATAAATGTTTCTTGAGCCCGTGCACGCTGCACCATACTCAACTTGTTGTCTTGTTTAGGTGTAGGCATGGACATAGGGGGAGTGTTGTTCTCTCAATGAACTCTCCCTCCCCCCATTATGCATAAATTGATCAACTCTTCCACATTAGCCATTTTCTATGGCATTTGTGCTTCAAAGACGAGTTTTGGTCATGGGCCCAAGGATAATTCTTCGCGGTGCCATACCAATTGACTCAAACATAGGTGGCCTCGGCCACCGCCCTCTCTTAGAGAGGTGTGTGTTTTTCTTGTTCTCTTTGTTTTTTTTTGTGTGTGTTTTGTTCTCGTTTTCTCTTCGTTTGTTTTCGAGAGCTAAGTCCTTTTTGCCTAGTCCTTTTTGCGGCTGAGTGGTACTACCGCTGGGAGTGCGGTACTACCGCTTATAAGGGTTAAGCGGTACTATCGCCCTAACCAGCGGTACTACCGCTGAGGGGCGGGCATTGGGGGTTATATCGGGGTGGGGGGAGTTATTTTCTCCCCACACCCATTCGCCCCCACGCTCTCGTCTTCCTCGTCGCTCCAGCGACGCCTCGCCGCGGGAGGGCTTCGGCTGGCCGCCGCTTTCCGGCCGTTTCCCTCCATTTCCTCCGGTGGAGCCGTTCTCCATCACGTCCTCCAGCCATGGATGCCGGTATTGCCTCCGTTCTCGGTTTCTCTTTGCCTAGATCTTGCATCTAGTTCTTAGGGGCAATAGGCATTGTTCTCTAGTTTTTGGCGGTGAAGAGGCTTGTGGAGGTTGGAGATTGCTTCTAGGCCCTTTGGATTGATGTTTGGTAGGATAAATTTTTGAATTTGGCATCCCGGTAGTGCCGGATCTGTCCATGGCAGTAGAGAATTGTCGTTCCCCATTCTGAGCGGTACTACCGCTCACCTTGAGCGGTACTGCCGCACGAGCGGTACTGCCGCGGGTCAATTGCGGTACTACCGCCGGATGCCTAGTTCCAATATTTTCTACCACACTTTGATCCTTTTTGTTTCGTTTGGTGGCTTATGCTCTCTCTTTCGTGTTTGTTTCTGTTGCTTGTGTGTTTGGTTCCAGGTGATGAACTTCCTGAGCAGCAGGCCCACCGTATCAACCCCGGTCGTGCTTCATCAAAGCGCTACCGCACTTCTGAGTCAGCAGGTGGTTCCTCTAGTGCTCCACCACCGCCTATGGGTGCTTCCTCCAGTGCAAAACTCCAGAAGAAACCTGCCAACAGGCCGAGGCCCAGGGCCAAGACTGTGACTGAGATGACTGCCAAGGAGTTCTAGGCCAAGCATCGCCGTAGCCCCTATGAGGAAGCCCAAGAACCCAATTTGGTCAACCGAGAGTTCTGGAACCGCTTTCAGTATGCCATTTTCTTTGATGTGATCAAGGCCAAGAAGAATCTCTATGTTAATGTTTGCTCCATCAACACGGATGCCATGGAAAAGGATTCGGAGTACTTTGGTGAAGCTCTTCAGATGTGTACCCAGCTGAACATTCTCAGGATCATGCAGTTCAACAAGGATTTCGATGCTGATTTGGTGGCTCATTTTATGCTACTGTCAATCTTGGGATTGATGCAGAGAGGACTCTGACTTGGATGACCAATGGCAAGCTGCTTTATGTCAAGTGGAGGTCCTTCATGGAGTTACTTCATGTGGAAGATCAAGGGCTTGAGACTCCAGTTGGTTTCCGCCCTCACTGCAATGCTAACTCCACTCACAAGCAAGCTCTGTGGCCCTACTGCACTGTGAAGGTCAACCCTGCGACTCTGAAGGAAACCTATGAGCTGTCTCCCTATCTCGACATCCTTCATCGTGTCTTTCGAGAGACTCTTTTCCCTAGCATCGGGAATCTGGATATGGTCCACTCCTATCTTGTGGACATGCTACTCTTCTGCCAGCATGAGAAGGAAGCAAACACTGGCGAGTCCCTAGACATCTCTCATGTTATGTGGTCTGAGCTTCTTTCTGCCATTTCTGAGCGCAAGTGCCCGATCTATGGTCCGTTCATCATGCTGCTCATTGAGAAGGCTTGGGCTCATGTCTATCCCAAGGTTGGTTTGGAAACTGGAGATTTGGTGTCTCACGAGATCAAGAGTCTGAGGAAGAAGGATGCTTGGGCCGCCCCCGCTCCCAAAGCTGGGGGTCCATCCACTGCAGCTGCCACGGAAACAGAGGGCAAGGCTGAGGCTGATGATGACGATGAGGACTATGAGCCGTCTAGGACAAAGCCCTCTTGGGCAAAGAAGCTCAAGCACAAGATGAAGAAACTCTTCTGCATGGAGTCACATGGCCAGTACATGACTCATGTGGCGGAGAAGAAGGCCAGGGGGCATCACAAGGAGCTCATGCGTCAGTTGGGTGCGACCGTTGTCAGTGGGTCGGAGGGTTAGATCACTGAGGAAGAGGAGTGGATCCAGCAGCATTGCCCGTGGACCGATTCAGGCGCCGAGCAGTTCCCGACCGATGACGGCGGTGCAGATGATCCCGCAGGGATGTGATGCTCATGATCCTCAGCTTTCTATCACCTGGAGCCGTAGCTTTGCTCTCTGCCCTTTTGGTGTCCCGATTCCAAAGGGGGAGAGAGTTTTAGGGATTTGTGTCGCTGCCGTGTTCTGTGTGTTTGTGTTCGCCGTCTGCTTTGCTTTGTTTGGTTTTATGCTTGTGAGACCTAAGTTCTAGTCATATGGTGTGAGACATATGCCACCTTATTATCTTATCTACGTCTAGCGAGTACTCTGGTATCCTAGGAGTTTCTTGTTTACCTTGTTATTCATTCCTTGCTCTCGTATGCTTAGTTTGTTGGACTATAACATATAGGGGGAGTGTTGATCCTGATGTGTGTGTCTTGCTCTCCAAAGCTACTCCTTTCTAGGTGCACACATTCAGGGGGAGCCCGTCTATATGTTGTAGTCCTAAGTATCCTTTCTTTCATATCTTATCCTTGTGCAAATCCCTGGTTGTCATCAATCCACCAAAAAGGGGGAGATTGTTGAGGCATATCTCTCTCGATGTGGTTTTGGTGATTGAGGACAACGTGTTTGCGGACTAATCGTGTGCTTTGAGCATTGCAGAGATTCATCCTTGGCACGAGACGATTTCATCCCCTCGGAGTGTCATTCAAGACGGTGTAGCTCGGTCGTTTCTTTTTTGGTGCACTAGTTGCGTAGAGGGCACCGTACTATCAAGAGGGGGTCCGCTTTGGTATTGCTTGGGTCGAATCAACATGTACACATCCGCTTCTCACCCTCCGAGCCCTTCCGCTTCTATGGCGAGATCTTCTCCTTCCTTGTGGGCTTTGTCTGGTACCCAGCGGTAGTACCGCTTAGGGGTCACAAGCGGTAGTACCACCGGTGGCTCCTCAGCAGTACTACTGCTGGCTTGCCAGGTCCCTACCGCGTCGATTCGAGGGGTATTTTTCTGTGTCGGATTGTGCGGTACCTCGCAGCGGCAGTAGAGCGGTAGTACCGCCCTTTAGCGGTAGTACCGCTCTTCTACCGCGGCAGTACCGCCCGGTTCCCTCTTTGCCCTTGCCCTTCCTTCTGCACGGCAGTACCGCCGAAGGGAGTGGAAGTACCGCTTAACCCAGCGCTAGTACCGCTGTCTCCCGCGGTAGTACCGCCCTCTGCGGGGATGTTTGGGGGGGGGGTAACGGTTGGATTACTCCCCCCACTATATAAGGAGGTCTTCTTCCCCAAAGTTTACCTACCTCTTCCCCCAAAAGCTGCATTGTTTCTCCTAGCTCCATTTTCGCCTGATCTCTCTCCCGAGCCAATCAAACTTGTTGATTTTCTCGGGATTGGTTGAGAAGGCCCCGATCTACACTTCCACCAAGAGAAATTTGATTCCCCCCACTAATTCCTAGCGGATCTTGTTACTCTTGGGTGTTTGAGCACCCTAGACGGTTGAGGTCACCGTGGAGCCATATTCCATTGTGGTGAAGCTTCTGGTGTCGTTGGGAGCCTCCAATTAAGTTTTGGAGATTGCCCCAACCTTGTTTGTAAAGGTCCGGTCGCCGCCTTCAAGGGCACAAATAGTGGAATCACGTCATCTCGCATTGTGTGAGGGCGTGAGGAGAATACGGTGGCCCTAGTGGCTTCTTGGGGAGCATTGTGCCTCCACACTGCTCTAACGGAGACGTACTTCCCTTCAAAAGGAAGGAACTTCGGTAACACATCCTCGTCTCCACTGGCTCCACTCTTGGTTATCTCATCCCTTTACTTGTGCAAGCTTATTTGTGTTGTATCTATTGCTTGCTTGTGTGCTTGTTGTTGTTGCATCATATAGGTTGCTCACCTAGTTGCATATCTAGACAATCTACTTTGATGCAAAGTTTAAATTGGTAAAGAAAAGCTAAAAATTGTTAGTTGCCTATTCACCCCCCTCTAGTCAACTATATCGATCCTTTCACATGCGATAGAAGAAATTAATGTTTTGAGTGGAAAGATGGATGAACTTATGAAATTATTTGCTAATAAGAGTGTTTCTTCTGATCCTAATGATATGCCTTTGTCTACTTTGATTGAGAATAATAATGAATCTATGGATGTGAATTTTGTTGGTAGGAATAATTTTGGTAACAACGTGTATAGGGGGAATTTTAATCCTAGGCCTTATCCTAGTAATCCTTATAATAATTATGGAAATTCCTACAACAACTCTTATGGAAATTTTAATAATATTCCCTCTGAATTTGAGAATAGTGTTAAATAGTTTATGAATTTGCAAAAGAATATTAATGCTTTGCTTGAAGAGAAATTGCTTAAAGTTGATGAATTGGCTAGGAACGTTGATAGAATTTCTCTTGATGTTGATTCTTTAAAGCTTAGATCTATTCCTCCTAAGCATGATATCAATGAGTCTCTCAAAGCCATGAGAATTTCCATTGATGAGTGCAAGGAAAGAACCGCTAGGATGCGTGCTATGAAAGATGCCTTTATTAAAGCGTGTTCTTCCAATTCCAATGAAAATCAAGATGAAGATCTAAAAGTTATTGATGTATCCCCTATCAAATCTTTGTTTTGCAATATGAATCTTGATAAAACCGAATATGATCTTCCTTTACCTAGACGACGTTCTAAAAATTCGGAGTATTTAGATCTTGATGATGAAACTGATAAAAGTGGGATTGAAAAGAATAAAACCCTAGATGTTGCTAAACCCACTATATTGGATTTCAAGGAATTTAATTATGAAACTTGCTCTTTAATTGATTGTATTTCCTTGTAGCAATCTGTGCTAAATTCTCCTCATGCTTATAGTCAAAATAAAGCGTTTAATAAACATATCGTTGATGCCTTGATGCAATCTTATGAAGAAAAACTTGAGTTGAAAGTTTCTATCCCTAGAAAACTTTATGATGAGTGGGAACCTACTATTAAAATTAATATTAAGGATCATGAATTTTATGCTTTATGTGATTTGGGTGCTAGTGTTTCCACTATTCCCAAAACTTTGTGTGATTTGCTAGATTTCCGTGATTTTGATGATTGCTCTCTAAAATTGCATCTTGCGGATTCCACTATTAAGAAACCTATGGGAAGAATGAATGATGTTCTTATTGTTGCAAATAGGAATTATGTGCCCATAGATTTTATCGTTCTTGATATAAATTGCAATCCTTCTTGTCATATTATTCTTGGTAGACCTTTCCTTAGAACGATTGGTACAATTATTGATATGAAGGAAGGGAATATTAGATTTCAATTCCCATTAAAAAAAGGACATGGAAAACTTCCCTAGGAAGAAAATAAAACTACCATATGAATATATCATGAGAGCCACTTATGGATTGCCTACCAAAGATGGCAGTACCTATATCTATCCTTGCTTTTATGCCTAGCTAGGGGCGTTAAATGATAGCGCTTGTTGAAAGGCAACCCAATCTTATTTTTAGTTTTTTTGTTTTTGCTTCTGTTTAGGAATAAATAATCCATATACCTTCTATTTATATGTGGTTTTATCTTTTAATTAGTGTTTGTGCCAAGCTAAACCTATAGGATCTTCTTGGATGATAGTTATTTGATCTTGCTGTAATTTCCAGAAACTTTCTGTTCACGAAAACAATTGTTAAAATTCACCAGAACGTGATAAAATAGTGATTCCAATTGCTGCTGATCAATAAACAAATTGTCTAGGCCTTCTTATTTTGTATGATGTTTTGGATTTCCAGAAGTTTGCGTTAGTTACAGATTACTACAGACTATTCTGTTTTTCACAGATTCTGTTTTTCATGTGTTGTTTGCTTATTTTGATGAATCTATGGCTAGTAAAATAGTTTATAATACATAGAGAAGTTGGAATAAACTAGGTTTAACACCAATATAAATAAAGAATGAGTTCATTACAGTACCTTGAAGTGGTCTTTTGTTTTCTTTCGCTAACGGAGCTCACGAGATTTCTGTTGAGTTTTGTGTTGTGAAGTTTTCAAGTTTTGGGTAAATTCTTTTGATGGATTATGG
The DNA here is from genome assembly GCA_032464435.1 of Aegilops umbellulata. NCBI lineage: Eukaryota > Viridiplantae > Streptophyta > Magnoliopsida > Poales > Poaceae > Aegilops > Aegilops umbellulata. Next base: position 39,304,408 of record CP136056.1, on the reverse strand, counting down.
AACAAGGAGTGGCAAGATACTAAGCTTGGGTATGCCCATGGCACCCCCAAGATAATCCAAGGACACCAAAAAGTCAAAGCTTGGGGATGCCCCGGAAGGCATCCCCTCTTTCGTCTACTTCCATCGGTAATTTTACTTGGAGCTATATTTTTATTCACCACATGATATGTGTTTTGCTTGGAGCGTCTTGTATGATTTGAGTCTTTGCCTTTTAGTTTACCACAATCATCCTTGCTGTACACACCTTTTTAGAGAGCCATACATGAATTGGAATTTGATAGAATACTCTATGTGCTTCACTTATACCTTTTGAGCTATATAGTTTTACTCTATGTGCTTCACTTATATCGTTTGAGCTTTATAGTTTTGCTCTATGTGCTTCACTTAGATCTTTTAGAGCACGGTGGTGGATTTGTTTTAAAGAAACTATTGATCTCTCATGCTTCACTTAGATTATTTTGAGCGTCTTAATAGCATGGTAATTTGCTTAATAATAATAATATGCTTGGTATTCAAGATTTGTAAAGCTTTCTTTTGAGCGCGTTGAATACTAAGAAAAGCTTGATGCTTGATAATTGTTTTGAGATATGAAGATGGTGATATTAGAGTCATGCTAGTTGAGTAGTTGTGAATTTGAGAAATACTTGTGTTAAAGTTTGTGATTCCCGTAGCATGCACGTATGGTGAACCGTTATGTGATGAAGTCGGAGCATGATTTATTTATTGATTGTCTTCCTTATGAGTGGCGGACGGGGACGAGCGATGGTATTTTCCTACCAATCTATCCCCCTAGGAGCATGCGCGTAATACCTTGCTTTGATAACTTCTAAATTTTTGCAATAAGTATATGAGTTCTTTATGACTAATGTTGAGTCCATGGATTATACGCACTTTTTCCCATCCTTCCACCATTGCTAGCCTCTCTAATACCTGGCACTTTTCGCCGGTATCATACACCCACCATATACCTTCCTCAAAACATCCACCATACCTACCTATCATGGCATTTCCATAGCCATTCCGAGATATATTTTTTGACTATTTACTGCAAGGCAACAGCCTCACAGTCCTTTATTAATAAAATGCAATAAAGTTACAAGTTTAGGATTTATAGAGTAAAGAAAGGATACTTACAAGAAAAGGCTAAGAAAGGTTAGCTATCCAAGACAGAAGGCTATCTCTATATTTACATTTAATCCTATGGGAAAGAAGAGAGATGTCATGAATGAAATTTCTTCTCCAAGCTCTGAATGTTGGTTGTTCATTTCTGAAAATCTTCTCATTCCTTTGTATCCAAATGTTCCAGGTAGCTGTGAATACAACCTTAGAGAAAAAAGGGAAGCCAAAATCCTTCCTAACTTCTTGTGCCATTTCATGTGTGGTTTGGTTCGGTTGAACTGTCCAAGAAATTCCAAGATAGTTCCAAACCCTTTGGCTAAAGTTGCAAGCTAAGAAGAGATGAGCCCGATCCTCATGTTGTGCAAGGTTGCATGGCACACATGTGCCATCCTGGATGATCCAATGTCGGCGTTGCATCATATCCCTGGTATTCAGGTGATCCATTAACAAAAGCCAACCGAAAACTTTTATCTTTAACGTGCATGCACATTTCCAAATCCACCGTAAAATTGGGTCAACCACTAGGTGTGAGAAGCAAGAGTCATAATACATTTTTGACAGGAAGACTCCAGTCTTTGATGGCCATTTCCAAATATCCTTGCTCTCACCATCCAGATTGATCAAAGGCAGGAGGGCCTATAATTGCGTGAGTTCCGAGAAGGCCTCATGCGAAAGAGGCAAATGGAAATGATCCAAGATATCAGGCTGCTCCATAAAGTCCTTGACTGTAACTGCATCATCCACAACAAATGAATGTAGCCGAGGGAAACAATCCTGCAAGAGGACAACACGATTTCCCAGCTGCCAACGATCAAGCCAAAAAAGCACCGTGTCACCAGCGTGAACTTGTGGAACAACAAGCTTGCAGAACTTGGGATATAAACGCATGATATCACACCACCAAAAAGAACCACAACTCTGTGTACTTTGGGGCGGCGACACTGCATAATAAGTGTCCCAAATTAAAGATACCCAGGGCACATCCACCTTATTGAAGAACTTGAATAGATGCTTTAGAAGAAGAGCCTCATTTTGGATGGCCAAGTTAAGAACACCCAAACCGCCAACATCCTTAGGGCGACAGACTAAATCCCAAGCAGCCAGTGATTGACGTGGATTATCCGTGTTGCCTCTCCACAGACACTGTCTCATGATTCGTTCTAACTGCTGCAAGATGCCTTTTGGGAGCGATAATGTGCACAAAAAATATATTGGCATGGAGCACAACACCGACTGAAGAAGCTACAGTCGACTCCCTTGGTTTAGTAAGCATGATGATGCAGATAAGCGGCGCTCAACATGGTCAACCAGAGGAAGCAGATCATAGATTGTAGGCCTAGAAGTTCCCATTGGCAGTCCTAGGTACGTGAAAGGCATCGTCCCAACATCACATCCAAGCAGAGAGGCCACTCTAGCTCCGTCCTCATCAGACATGTTTATAGGAATGAGAGAGGATTTACTGAAGTTCACCCGCAAACCAGTGGACTCAGCAAAAGTAGCCAGTATTTCCTTGAAGGCAATGAGTTGCTCATCGATCGCAGGTAGAACAATTAAAGTGTCGTCGACATATTGTACTATTGGGTAATCATTGGAGTTAGTTGGGATTGGCAGAGATAGAATATTCCTGGAGCACATCTCATTGACAACAGATTGCAGTAAATCCACCGCAATCACAAAAAGCAACGGTGAGAGAGGATCCCCCTAACGCACGCCCGTTCTGCAGACAAAGTGCTTCCCTGGCACACCCTTGAGGAGCACAGAAGAAGATCCAGTAGATAGGATAGTATTGATCCAACCAGTCCATCGGGAATCAAAGCCCTTGTGTCGGTGTCAAAACCGGCGGATCTCGGGTAGGGGGTCCCAAACTGTGCGTCAAGGCCGGATGGTAACAGGAGACAAGGGACACGATGTTTTTACCCAGGTTCGGGCCCTCTCGATGGAGGTAATTCCCTACTCCTGCTTGATTAATATTGATCATATGGGTAGTACAAGAGTAGATGTACCACGAGATCATGGAGGCTAAACCCTAGAAGCTAGCCTATGGTATGATTGTTGTGTATGGAGATGATGCCCTACGGACTACAACCCTCCAGTTTATATAGACACCGGATAGGGTTAGGGTTATACAGAGTCGGCTACAATGGTAGGAGATCTTGAATATCCGCATCACCAAGCTTGCCTTCCACGCTAAGGGAAGTCCCATCCGAACACGGGACGAAGTCTTCAATCTTGTATCTTCATAGTCCAGGAGTCCGGCGAAGGTATAGTCCGGCTACCCGAACACCCCCTAATCCAGGACTCCCTCAGTAGCCCCTGAACCAGGCTTCAATGACGACGAGTCCGGCGCGCAGATTGTCTTCGGCATTGCAAGGCGGGTTCCTCCTCCAAGTCCTTCATAGAAGATTGTAAACACCAAGAATAGTGTCCGGCTCTGCAAAATAAATTTCCACATATTGCCATAGAGAGAATAATATTAACACAAATCAAATCTGCTGACATATTCCGCAGTGCGTCATCACACTACGACCAAGTCCTTTGCTCGAATCGTTTTTACTTTTCCACCCTAGCACGTTTCGCGAGGCAGTTTCCTTGGCACGTCTTGTTAAAGCAAAAATCATGTTCCCCCCTTTACGGGATTCTCATCAATACGGACGTGGGTAACCCAATCGTGCCCGTTAGCACGTTTCCTTGATTAAAGGCGAGTCCCAAATGGTTACGGGGAGGGCTCTTGGTATTCGACCTCTTATAAAGAGACCAAGGCCTTACTCCTTTTTTCAATCTCAAGCGAGTTTGCCCGTCGCCTCGAGTTCCAACACCCTAGGCTCCAGATTCCAGGCGCTTCGGACCTTCGACAATGTCCGGTTCTGACCTTCAAGGCCGATGGACGCCCTCCTCCGTCACGGAGGAGGACGTACTAAAGTTGAGGGAGGCTAAGTTACTAACCGGCGAAATTTCGCATAGGTTGCCTGCTCAAGGGCAGGTCATTCCCAGTCCCCAGCCCGGTGAGAGCGTGGTGTTCATGTCTCACTTCCTTCGGGGGTTGGGCTTCCCAATGGATCCCTTTGTGAGGGGACTGTTGTTTTATTACGGGCTGGAATTCCATGATTTAGCTCCAGAGTCCATCCTCCATATCTCCTCGTTCATTGTCGTGTGTGAAGCGTTCCTCCGCGTTACCCCTCACTTCGGATTATGGCTCAAGACCTTCAAAGTGGAACCGAAGATGATCAAGGGACGGTACGCAGAGTGCGGAGGCGCTGTCATAAGCAAAAATGCCGATGCTCCATGGCCCGAGGGCTCTTTTCAAGAGGAACTAGGCTTGTGGCAACGAGAGTGGTTTTATATCACCGCTCCCCGGGGCACCAAGTGGGTGGCGCCTCCTGCCTTTCGCTCGGGTCCCCCACCACGGCTAGCGTCATGGGTCAACAGAGGGTTAGATTGGGGTTTGCCCAAAGACGTGCCCTTGTTGCAGGGCCGCATTAAGGGTCTCTTGGAAGGAGACCTCAGCCTGATCAAGGTGACGCAGGTCATGCTGATTCGCCGAATATTGCCCGGCAAACGTCGCTCCCTTCGCCTATGGGAGTTCAATCCAGAGGGACCGCGAGCTCTCCAGAATTTCATGGGCGCAACGCCCATGGAGATGTATAAACTGTTCTTCGGATCACAAGAGGCATGTCCGAATTTAACCGAGGACGTAGGCCTAAGCTGCAATCGCCCGGATACTCAAGTAAGTAACCTTGTGCCCGGACCTTCTATCCGTATAATTGTCATAAACTTGCCCCTAAAAGAGCTGTCCATTTAAACAGGAGTGGATAGCGAAGGGAAAGCTGATCAGGTGTCCGGCTCCCCTTCCCGAAACCAGGCCGGATCCCGTGCTGGTCAGGATGCTGGAGATAATGCCTTTGGAGGGAAGCAAGGGGGAGGACAAGGAAACTATGGCCTCCTCGAAGGAGGCCGATCTGAAGGGAGGAACCGACAATTCCTCTCCTAAGGGGAAGAAGAGAGCCGCCTCTGACGACCCGGAGACCATGGCCTGGAAGCGGGGGAAAAAATCCTCGTCAGAGGGTCCTACGCCGGGGAGTTCCTCGGCCGGGCTACGCCCTCAAGGGGATCAGCCTTCCAGCGAGCCGTAAGTAGAGAAAGATTTTCCTTTTGAGGGATGAGAGAAATCCTTGATTTATATCTGAGAAGATGAACCGAATTTTTACCTTGTAGCTCGGACCTCAGCCCTTCTCAGCAGAGCTCGTCTTCGGGGGATCTCCTTCTGGAGATGATGGAGAGCGGGATGCCTCCCCCTGCCGTGCCGCCTAGCGAGGCGGGCGACCCTGAGGTGTCGTCGCGGAGGATTTCTCCTAATCCGGCAGGGGCGGAAGATGGCTATGTGGCCCCCCGAGGTTTTTCGTGTCCGGCCTTCGAAAGAGGCCGTAGGACGAGTCCGGCACCGTATGGTGCTCGGCCGGAGGAGTTAAAGATTCTGCTGGGGCGAGCTTCTATCTCGAAGGAACACCGTGCATTGATGGGCACGGTGATTGAAAGGATCTCATCCGCAGAGAACGGATTGCATGAGGCCGTCAAAAGTTTACTGACGGGTTTTGAGGTACATTAGATAATGTATACTTTTGTCAGTTGCGCATAAATAAGATGCGCCCTGTGTAGATAGTAGCCCCTGAGACTCTGCGCGTCGTCAAGAAATGACGGCACGCGGAGGATCATAATCCCAGGTCTAAGATGTCGCCTTTGAATGTAGGCGGCAGGGTGTCCGGGATCAAGCCGAACTGATGATTTTGCCGAACTAAAGCGGCAACTGGACGTGGCAGATGCCGACATCGCGCTTGTCAACAAGCGGCTTGATGAGGCTCAAGGTATGTAATTCCTTGGACGACATTAGGTAAGAAGAGTTTTATGCCAGTGTCTTACGATGTGTGTGCTTGACGCAGATGGTGCGGCCGCCGTGGAGAGTCTTAGGGCAGAACTTGCCCGAGGTAAAGAACAAGTCAGAAAAAGTGATGCGGCTGCCAAGAAAGCCCTTGAAGAGCTGAGAGCCGAACAGGCCGCTCTTTGCCGAAGCAAGGAAGAGATGGGCGAGATGGCCGAAAAGTTAAAGAGCGCTGCAGACCATTGCAGACTTCTTGAGAAAGAAGACTAGGCGAGACAGACGGACCTAGAGAAGGCCGTTGCCGATGCCAAGGACGCGCGCTCTGCGATGAGAGCTGCGAAGGAGGAGCTGCGTCAGGCCGAACAGATTGCGGCTGGAAAGCCCTTTATGCTGCGAAGAAAGTTTTGCGACCCGAAGTTTGCTCCGTTGGACCGGATGTGGAGTGTAGAGGATACCTATCTGGATTTGGCAGCGAGTGCTGCTGATGCGACCGAACACTTTCGAGATCAGAAAGATCGCGAAGTGGAAAAGCTTTTCTTGTCACAGTTTCACAATCCAGAGCGTCCACTGGCTGTGGACGATCGTTTGGCTCAATGGGCTAAACTGAATAGGTTGTCCGAACTTGCCATGAAGTACGTCATGGGTCATCTGTGGTCGGGGAGATCGGAGCCGAAGAGTTATTTCAGCTTGGTGCAGCAATTCCTTGATGCGGTGCCGCGTATTAATGCAATGAAGAGGTCAACATGCATAGAGGGCGCGAGGATGGCTCTTGCCCGTGTCAAGACATACTGGGCAGAGATGGAGACCACCGTTGTTGCGTCCCGAGATTCGGACAAAAGCCGAGTACCCTCCAAGCACTATTTTCAGGAAGTCCTTGAAGGCGCTCGTGTAATAGAGACGCAGTGCTCGAAAGATGCTATGTTATGATAGCATATGTAATGATAAAGTAATATTTTGATAAACTGTAGTGGCCTTTTTATGCTTGTGCCTTCAAGTATTGGGAACACCTCCTGTGTGGCCGTTTTAAGATATATATATATATATACAAAATCTGAAAGATGGCAGTCGTGGGCTTCAGCCCCCACGCACATAGTGCGGGGGTGCTCGTAGAAGACGGATTTTCACACTTAACCCAACGTCTTGGTCCTACAAAGGAGGTGATAGCGCAGCGGGCCAGGCAACCAGACTATAATGCTTTAACACTTTCACTTAGCCATAGGAGCTTGACAGTGGGACTATTTAGGTAGCCCCTTAGTGGCGACTGCGCTCGCCCGAGTTCGGGGCGCGTATGAGCCTGACCGGGAAGCGGGCCTTCGTTAAAGCGGAGGAATCTGATAGATTCCGATAGGTCATCGAGTGGCTGACCAGTCTCACGCTACATCATGACAGTCAGTTTTCGGCTTTCTCTACTGAGGTGCTCGCTCGGCCAAACCGGGGCACAATCGCAGTAGTTCTCCTGGTGCTACCTTAGCCGATAGAGTGGAATGTAAGGTAGCCGAACTCAGGAGCCGGGCAACCCAACATTTGACCAAAGACATGATTCGGAGCTGATGCATATAATGCCAAAACTCGCGACGCCGAACACTCCCTAAGGTGTTCGGTCTTTATGAGTGCGGGCGAAACATCACTCTTTGTTAAAAAAGCCCCTAGTGTCCAGGTACGTGCAAAAATTCTGACATGGCCACATGCCAAGACGCCAGCCTCCTCCTTGGTTATATCAGAAAAAACCAGGGGATGTGTAGCAACAAGAGACAGTAAAAAAGGTTTACGCAGGGTCCTAATCTAAAAAGAATCCTTTAGGACGGGTCCCTAATGCATGTCTGCGCCTGTGTCTCCGTTGTGCCGTATCCTGGACGGGCGCCGCACAACGTTCATCTGTAAAAGAGAGGAACTGAGTTGAAAACAGGTCATGCCGAACAAAAGTTTAAAATAAACAAAGTATAAAGTAAAATATATAAAATTGAGCTTTATTGTCTCTGCATGTAGCCCCTAGTGCGGGGGTATATGGCCATTAAGCCTACATCAATGATGATTTTGTACCGAACTCGTCTATCCGCGTTTGTGGTCTTTAATGACCTATTTCGACGTTTTTTGGCCGGTGATGCCATTTTGCTGTGGGGCTGTCAAAGCGGCCGCACAGTCCTCCGCTTGGGGGAGGCGCACTTTAGTGCTTCCCCTTCAAAGAGATGATGCCTCGTGGACCGGGCATCTTAAGCATGAGAGATGCATAATGCGGTATTGTGTTAAAGCGAGCAAAAGCTTCGCGTCCCAGTAGTGCTTGATAGCGACTTGAGAACGGGACAACATGGAAGGTCAGCTTTTCGCGGCGGAAGTTATCGGCAGAGCCGAATATAACTTCGAACCGGATAAAACCCATACAATGGGTGTCCGGACCAGGTGTTACTCCTTGAAAGGAGGTTTTGCTGTGGCGGATTCTTGCTGGGTTTATCCCCATGTGATGGATTGTATCCTGATATATCACGTTTAGTCCACTGCCGCCGTCCATAAGGACATTTGAAAACTGGAGTCCGCCAATTATTGGATCGAGTATCAAGGCAGTCCAGCCTGCATTCTTGATATTTCTAGAATAATCTAGCTGATCGAAGATGATTGGTTTTGACAACCAGTGGCGGGACCCTTTGGGGATAGGTCGTGTGGTGCGTGCCTTTATGGGCGCCGCACGTTTTGTTATGTGAAGTAAGTTCACTGTTTTTACTTCTTGTGGGAAGTTCTTTTGTTCCCTGGTGCTCTGCTTTTGGGGTTCGTCCTCGTCTTCGCTTGGTGTGTCGAGCCCCTTGTGTTCGGCATTGAGTCTGCCGGATTGTTTGAAAACCCAACAATCTCTGTGGGTATGGTTAGCAGGCTTCTCGGGAGTACTGTGTATCTGACATATCCTGTCCAGGATTTTATTTAAGTTGGATGGATCATCCTTGTTATCCTGGAGGGGTGGTTTTGTCTGATTTTGTCGTGAGCCTTTGAATCCGGCATTAACTGCCGTGCTCTTCAGACTTTTTTCCTTAGTTCGGCGACGATCCTTGTTGCGTCGCGGTTTTCCGTTTCCATCCCTAGTTTCAGATGTACTTGGGTCGCTGGGGCTGCACCTTGCCAACCAGCTGTCCTCTCCTGCACAAAAGCGGGTCATGAGGCTTGTTAGTGCGGCCATTGTTCTTGGCTTTTCTTGGCCGAGGTGTCTGGCGAGCCATTCGTCTAGGACGTTATGCCTGAAAGCTTCTAAGCCCTCGGCGTCCGGACAGTCGACTATCTGATTCTTTTTAGTGAGGAATCTATTCCAGAACTGCCGAGCTGATTCTCCGGGCTGTTGAGTTATGTGACTAAGGTCGTCTGCATCCGGAGGGCGGACATAGGTCCCATGAAAATTTGCTCGGAAAGCATCCTCGAGCTCTTCCCAACTTCCAATTGTGTTTTCAGGAAGGCTTTTAAGCCAATGCCAGGCTGGCCCTTTAAGCTTAAGGGGTAAATATTTGATGGCGTGGAGATCATCTCCTCTGGCCATATGTATGTGGAGGATATAATCCCCGATCCAGACTCTAGGGTCTGTTGTTCCATCATATGCCTCTATGTTTACGGGTTTGAATCCCTCTGGAAATTCATAGTCCAGGACCTCATCGGTGAAACATAGGGGGTGTGCGGCGCCCCTGTATTTGGGCGTGCCGGATCCTGATGATGGCTTTATTGGCTTACGAGAGCTTGCTTCCTTGGCCCATAAATGGACCTAACTGGGCCATGATGCGAATCCTTAGGTGGGTCGCATGCCGATTTAATTGCGGCGCCGCTTGCCGCTTTACGGGGTCGTCTATCCGACCGTGTGGTTTTCTTATTTTTTGAATGCGGGGGCTCTAGGGCCTCTTCGTCGAATTCAGGCAGTAGCTTTCTTTTCGGATAGCTTTTAGTGCGACGACCGTCGCCGTATTTTTCTGCGGTATTGATGACTTTGCTCCATCTGATCCGAAGTGCATCTTCCGCTGTTTTTAGCTTCCACTTCTGCTTTTTTAGGCTGCGTGCAGTTGCAACAAGCCTCTTGTGGAGATTCTTCTGCTCCATGGGTTTATCCGGCGTAAGGTCGTCCGGAATGCCGTTTTCGCCGGGGGAGGGATGTTGGGTTTCTCTATCCGTGTTGCCCTGTTCGGACGGTTGCTCTAAGGCTTGCTCGTCGTCTACCGGCTCGTCCTGCTCTATGGTTGGGTTTTTATCGAGGCGGGGCTTGGGTCGGCGTTTACGCCGATGCTTTGATTGCTTTTCGGGGGGTCATTCTCCCGTTCCCTGCCCTTTTTCCTTGTTGTCGCTTCCTTTAGGGGTATCCACCATGTACACATCGTGAGATGAGGTGGCTGTCCAATGCCCTATGGGCGTTGGTTCATCGGTGCCTCCTGCATCGTCATCCATGCTGTCGATGTCTGCGGAGTCGAAGTTGAGCACGTCGTTTAAATTGTCGACAGTGGCTACCAAGTGGGTGGTGGGTGGGCTTTGAATTTCTTCATCGTCCGTATCCCATCCTCGCTGACCGCAGTTCGGCCAGGGCTCTCTTGATAAAGAGAGAGACTTGAGAGAGTTCAGGATATCGCCAAAAGGCGAGTGCTGAAAGATGTCCGCGGCGGTGAACTCCATTATCGGCGCCCAATCGGATTCGATCGGCAGGGGCGCGGGGGGTTCGGAGTCCGGAGAAGAGTCCGAATCCTCGGAGTCATGAGTCACGCGGTGTGCGGGGCTGGCGTTCGGCTCGATCGCCTTTGAGATCGCAGCCCCCGAGGTGACGTCCAACCGCTCATCCTCGATTGACACAACGGGCTCCGAATTAAGGGTCAGAACCGGTGCTTTTGCGGCCTCCAGGGCGTTGTTCGGCGGCAGAGCTAGATCGTGCCCCACGAGACAGTGCGGCGCGCTTGGCTGCGGCTCGAATCCGTCGAGGATCAAATCTCCGCGGATGTCAGCCGTGTAGTTTAAGCTTTCAAACCTGACTTGATGGCCAGGGGCGTAGCTTTCGATCTGCTCCAGGTGGCCAAGCGAATTGGCCCGCAGTGCGAAGCCGCCGAAGACGAAGATCTGTCCGGGGAGAAAAGTCTCATCCTAGACCTCATAATTGTTGATGATCAGGGGAGCCATCGGGCCTAAAGGCGACGACACAGAGGAACTCTCAATGAAAGCACCAATGTCGGTGTCAAAACAGGCAGATCTCGGCAAGGGGGTCCTGAACTGTGCGTCAAGGCCGGATGGTAACAGGAGACAAGGGACACGATGTTTTTACCCAGGTTCGGGCCCTCTCGCTGGAGGTAATACCCTACTCCTGCTTGATTAATATTGATGATATGGGTACTACAAGATCATGGAGGCTAAACCCTAGAAGCTAGCCTATGGTATGATTGTTGTGTATGGAGATGATGCCCTACGGACTACAACCCTCCGGTTTATATAGACACCGGATAGGGTTAGGGTTATACAGAGTCGGTTACAATGGTAGGAGATCTTGAATATCCGCATCGCCAAGCTTGCCTTCCATGCCAAGGAAAGTCCCATCCGGACATGGGACGAAGTCTTCAATCTTGTATCTTCATAGTCCAGGAGTCCGGCGAAGGTATAGTCCGGCTACCCGAACACCCCCTAATCCAGGACTCCCTCACCTTGCGTTGCATAATTCTGGGAATTAGGTCATGTTCAATTGTGTCAAAAGCTTTAGTGAAATCCAGCTTTAAGAGGACAATGTGGCGCTTCGAGGCCTTACATTGGTGTATATACTCAAAACACCATGCTAGGCAATCTTGGATCGACCAAGATCGAAGAAAACCATATTGATTACGGTGGATGCACCTTAGGATCACCTTTTGGAGTCGATTAGCAAGTAGCTTGGTTAAAAATTTCAAGCACGTGTTGGTCAAAGAGATTGGCCGAAAATCTCCAACCTCTTCGGGGCTCAACTTTGTCGGTATAAGGGTAATTAAGTAAGTGTTAAGACATTCCAAACCGCATCTTCCCTCATAAAACTCCTTCACTAGTTGCATCAAATCCTCCTTTAGGATTGGCCAGCATCTCTTTAAGAATAGACCAGAAAAACCATCGGGACCCGGGGCCCGGTCCGGCGGCATGTGTTTAATGACAGCATCAACCTCGGAATCAGTAAAAGGCTGGGATAGATCCTCAAGGCCATCAACTCGCGGAATTAATGTGTCTAAGTTAAAACCCATGCGAATTCCTTTTGCAGAGCCCATTCGTTGATTAAAATTAGACCAAAACATGTTCGCAAGTTGGTGGTGATCCGAGACCACTTCACCATCAGCATTCTTAATGGAGGAAATTGTGTTTCTCCTATATCTCTCCGTGGCCATTGCATGGAAAAACTTAGAATTTTCCTCCCCAACTTTTATGCTGCGTATGGTACAACGCTGTTTCCAATATACAAATTGCCAGTGCAACGTGTCCTCCAAATGCAATTTCACAATTCGCCTGAAATTAAACTCCGGTCTTGACAAAGGTCGAATATCTTCCAGACCATCTAAGAAAAGAATTACTTTGTTGCAATCAACAATGAGTGCTTTAATTGTGGACAAATTCATATGCCATTTCTTGAGTGCATACCGCAGAGCCTTGAATTTAGAGGAAATGGTTAGAGCAGCCGAGGGTCTTTCCACGGATTTATTCCAAACCTGAGCCACACAGTCATAAAAGCCAGGCAAGCCTATCCAATAATTCTCAAAACGAAAGATATTAGCCTTTGGGATAACAGTAGCAATCGACACCACACACGGAACATGATCAGAAGTCGTGCGTGCAAGGGGTAATACCGGTGTGTTGGGATGGTCCGCTGTCCATGCAACTGAAGTAAAGAACCAATTTATCTGCTCTAGTAAAGGTTCGGTTTGCATATTCGACCAAGTAAATTGCCGTCCTTTAATTGGTAACTCAACGAGGCCCAGATGACCAATCACTTCATTAAATAGAAGGATATCGTTAACATTACCCCCAGGTAGGTTTCGATTTTCCAATGATCGCATGAAATTGAAGTCCCCTAAAAGCAGCCAATTATCATCAGAGTTGATGTTTAGGTTGTATAACCATTGAACAAAATCATCCCTTGCCTGACCCTAGCATGGACCATATACTGACACTAGGTTCCAAACTTCAGAAGTATGTTTAGAATGGAATTCCATAATTATACCATAGTGTCTTGCCTCAATTAATTTTCCTTCAAAGAAAGAAGAATTCCAGATGATAATCATGCCAGCCGAGGCCCCTACCGAAGGCACATAGGAGAAATTATCAAAGCGGCGAGGACAAAATTTTCTAATAAACCTATGATCAATGTGCATGCATTTTGTTTCTTGCAAACAAACGACCGAACAACCACTTTCATCAATCTTTTGTTTAACCACTAACTGACGTGCTTCAGAATTAAGGCCACGCACGTTCCAACATAATACCTTCCAGTCTCTAAACCCGGACTGATGCATTACAAACCATAATAGAAAGCAACAAAAGTAGATCATGTAATGACCTACACTGGCAGACTAAACAGTTTGGATAAAACCCCAACATAAAACATAAGAACAGATAAATGGCATTTAAATTGGTACGCCATGGACCATCAAGCCGTCCGATGCGACTAATCATGAGAACCCTTGCTGCTGGTTGATGTAGAAGGATCAGCCTCAAGCTTTTCCTTGGAAATCTTCTCTGATGCAATGCGCAGACGTGCCCCAATACGCTGAAGATCAGCAACAGGTGTTGGTGGAGGCACAGATTGATTCTCCTCCGGCTGAGATGATCTGGTCCTGCGTCTCTTGAAAGAGCTCTGGGTTTTGGACTACTGGGAAGCTCGGCTTGGAGATCTATGGTAAACATCATGTAACGCACTTAGTCTTGCACTGCGGCGCACCTCTGTATCAACCAAAACCTTAGCAGATCTAGGTTTCCAGCCACGCTTGGTAGTAACCTCAGGCAGAGCAGAGAACTCAAATGACTCCCTGAGAGGTTCAGAGATGTCGTCAAAACAGAGTGCCCTTGTAACTGGCCTCTTGACAGGAGAAACCTAGTGTTGAATGCAGGGTGTGGGCTTTGTCACAGGTTGCAAAGAGAGATTAACATCTGACCCTTCAAAACAAATGTCCCAAGAGTTCTTAGACAACAGCATATTACCAAAATCAAGCCTGAACACACATTTTGGGATGTCAGCAGAGCAAATAGTTGGCATTAACTTCTGAAAAGCTCTTTCCCATTGCATCACAGGTGGTAAGACAGGGCCAAAGACAGTAAGAACTCTGCCAACATGAAGAGGAGGCTGTAGCTGGACTGCTGGTTGTTGAATGATCGCTAAGTCGTCAACTGGCTGAGCATTAACAGAGTCATCTGAAACCTGAAGAATGATGGATTCCTGGGACTGGTTTACCTGGTTTTCTTCCACAATCTCCTGCTGAATATTCAGATCATCATGAGGAATCTCCTAGACGTTTGGAGCATTCTCCTGCACTGGAGGAGGCAGTTCGTCCCAGCCAATTTCAGGAAACTCAGGCATAACCCAATTGTGGTTATTAAACTGCAGATGTCCAGGGAGCGGATGGGGATTGCCGTCGAAGGGCATCGGATCCTCATCAGGTGGCAGTATATTGGCAAAATCCGCAGAGAAAATATAGATAGGAGCAGACCAAGAAATACGTGAACCTCCAAAATCTGCAAACTCCCGATAAACAACATCGCGCGGCACAAGTGTGGTTGTTGGAAAGGAAACATATGCCAATGTACGCACGAGCAGCGGATCATCCTGGTGCCAGTGGTGGAAGTGACCAAAGGTACTGATTGCATCAGCAATATACTGCGTCCGCGTATAGTCCAGGGGTATTCCAACTATCATAACCCAACCCCTACGAAAACCCTGAATAGCTCTGAAATTGATCCCTTCATCATGTGGCACAAATCTAACAAAACGATCATTGTCCATCTGAAACGGAGGATGACCAACCAGTGCCTGCCTAGCAACCGCACTACGAAAGGGGAAAAGTCCAACACCTTGGATCCAAGGCTGAGCATCAAGAATAGCGCGGCCAAGATTGTTGACAACGAAATCACTGACCATATTTCTGAAGATAGCAGCTTCTTCAGGTAGTGGCTCGGGCTCGATGATGGCAATGGCGTACTCCTCATGCTGACGGTCAAGAGCCACTGCAGGAGAGTAGAAGGTTCGCGGAAGCCGCCGTGGTCCGCCGTTGATGATCTCAAAGCCCGGCGGGACGAAAGGCGCGGGGTCAAGTGCGGAGGTCGCCATTGCTGGATGAGAAACCGATGGCAGCGTACGAGCCGCGGCAGAAGGTGGCGCAGCTAGACAGGGCGATGGTGAGGAGGTTGGTGGCGCTAGTGTGATGGGCGGTGGCTCGGCAGGCAATGGCGGAAGTGATGGTGTTGTAGGCGTGATGGGACTGGACAAAGCCCCAACTTGGCCGGCTGCATGGGAAACCGAGGCGTCGGGCGAGGAAATCTTAGCTGACCGGTCCGGGGAAGTAGGATTGACCCGTGGGGCCCACTTGTAAGTCGGGGAATGTGTAGCGTCGGAGCAACCTTTGGCTTGATGACCCAGCTGAAAGCATCTGCGGCATCGAATAGGATTGGTGCACGAATTGGAATAGTGCAGCAAAGATAAACAATTCTGGCATTTCCAAACCTTGAAAACCATATCATCAATGAGATCGTTAAGTTGAGCCGCACTGTTTGAAAGATCAGGTGGTTGGTCGTCCATAACGGCCTGAGCAGATAATCCAACTGTGGTAACAGAAAAATCCAAAATATCCTGCGATGGCTGAGCCGTAAGAGATTGGGCCATGACATCCCCGCCCATAGCTGGAGATCCATTGTGCAGTAATGAAACATGTTGGGCTGGTGACCCATGCTGGGCCATGCAACCATGTTGGGCTGAATCCGATGCAATCAGATCACGTGTTAGTGGGTCTTGTGGATCATGTTCAATTTGAATTAACTGGGTGCGTGCAGTTCTGGATATGCTGGCGGTGTTCGTGGCAGGGACGTTGATCGTCCCGAAAGAGATGGACGGCGTCGCCACCGTCCACTGGAGGTTCATCCCCGGCGGTGGGGGCAAGATGACTTTCTCTTGAGGGTTCATAACGTAGCCGGCCTGGGAAATCACATCCACCAAAGGCTGGGAGGCAGGATACCTATAACCCTTGCAAGCAGGATATTGATGCAACGTGGCGAAATAAAGCTTCTTCCTGATTGATGAACTCGATCTTAAAGAAGATTTAACCGGTGGTTTATGCATAGCTAGCAACCCCAAAGTGGCACACTTCTTAGAGGGACTCACAAGAATCCACTCAGTGTCACACTCGTTTTTCCAGATCTTAAACTCACGAGTCCAGTTAGGGCCACCATTTCCCCAAAGATGAAAATAGCATTTGAATTGCGGACACGCGAACGATCTTAAGTGGAGAATTCATAGGCCAACTTGCTTGCATGAGACAAAAAAAGAGAATACCTTGTCTCAGATGAGTTGCACGGAAAATTCAATTGCTGAACCCCCAATCGCTGATTCCAAAGCAGCTGCCACAGAATCATCATTAAGATGGAATATATGTCTGCTAAAAGACACGACCATAATAAAATGGCCCGTGTCATCCGTGGAATGAATAGATCTCCCACAATGCTTGAAAACCTTGTCCGCAAAAATGGCACCCACCGAGAAATCCAGATCCAACGTCGATCCACCAGAAGGACCCATATGAAATGGGTATAGACGTGTAGATCAGATGCCGCCGGAGTAGATGGGTGGATCAGAAACGAAGTTCACTGGCTAGAAGAGGAGATCGCCGGAAACCCTAGGCCGGAGGTGGGAGGGAGGAGGGGTGGGTGGGTGGGTGGGGAGCCATCTATTTGAGGGGTATTCCGAGATATATTGCCATGCAACTTTCCACCGTTCCATTTATTATGACACACTCCATCATTGTCACATTGCTAGCATGATCATGTAGTTGACATCGTATTTGTGGCAAAGCCACCGTTCATAATTCTTTCATACATGTCACTCTTGATTCATTGCATATCCCGGTACCCCGCCGGAGGCATTCACATAGAGTCATATTTTGTTCTAAGTATTGAGTTGTAATTGTTGAGTTGTAAGAAAAAATAAAAGTGTGATGATCATCATTTTTAGAGCATTGTCCCAAGTGAGGAAAGGATGATGGAGACTATGATTCCCCCACAAGTCAGGATGAAACTTCGGACGAAAAATAAAAAAAGGAGGCCATAAAAAAAGGCCCAAATAAAAAAATGAGAGAAAAAGAGAGAAGGGACAATGTTACTATCCTTTTACCACACTTCTGCTTCAAAGTAGCACCATGATCTTCATGATAGAGAGTCTCTCATTTCTTCACTTTCATATACTAGTGGGAATTTTACATTATGAAACTTGGCTTGTATATTCCAATGATGGGCTTCCTCAAAATGCCCTAGGTCTCCGTGAGCAAGCGAGTTGGATGCACACCCACTTCGTTTCTTTTGTTGAGCTTTCATATACTTATAGCTCTAGTGCATCCGTTGCATGGCAATCCCTACTCACTCACATTGATATCTATTGATGGGCATCTCCATAGCCCGTTGATATGCCTAGTTGATGTGAGACTATCTTCCCCTCTTTTTGTCTTCTCCACAACCACCATCCTATTCCACATATAGTGCTATATCCGTGGCTCACGCTCATGTATTGCGTGAAGATTGAAAAGTTTTGAAAATGTTAAAGAATGAAACAATTGCTTAGCTTGTCATCGGGGTTGTGCATGATTTAAATACTTTGTGTGGTGAAGATAGAGCATAGCCAGACTATATGATTTTGTAGGGATAACTTTCTTTGGCCATGTTATTTTGAGAAGACATAATTGCTTTGTTAGTATGCTTGAAGTATTATTATTTTTATGTCGATATGAATTTGTCTTGAATCTTTCGGATCTGAATATTCATACCACAATTAAGAAGATTTACATTGAAATTATGCCAAGTAGCACTCCGCATCAAAAATTCTCTTTTTGTCATTTACCTACTCGAGGACGAGCAGGAATTAAGCTTGGGGATGCCTGATACGTCTCCAACATATCTATAATTTTTGATTGCTCCATGCCATATTATCTACTACTTTGGACTATATTGGGCTTTATTTTCCACTTTTATATTACTTTTGGGACTAACCTATTAACCGGAGGCCCAACCCAGAATTGCTATTTTTTGCCTATTTTAATGTTTCGAAGAAACAGAATATCAAACGGAGTCCAAACGGAATGAAACCTTCGGGAATGTGATTTTCTCATCAGATATGATCCAGGAGAGTTGGACCCTCCATCAAGAAAGCCACGAGGCGGTCATGAGGGTGGAGGGCGCCCCCCCTAGAGTGCGCCCCCTGCGTTATGGGGCCCTCGAAGCTCCATCGACGTACTCCTTCCTCCTATATATACCTACGTACTCCCAAACGATCAGACACGGAGCAAAAAACGTAATTCCACCACCACAACCTTCTGTAACCACGAGATCCCATCTTGGGGCCTGTTCCGGAGCTCCGCCGGAGGGGGCATCCATCACGGAGGGCTTCTACATCATCACCATAGCCTCTCCGATGAAGTGTGAGTTGTTTACCTCAGACCTTCGGGTCGATAGTTAGTAGCTAGATGGCTTCTTCTCTCTTTTTGGATCTCAATACAAAGTTCTCCCCCTCTCTCGTGGAGATCTATTCCATGTAATCTTCTTTTTGCGGTGAGTTTGTTGAGACCGATGAATTGTGCGTTTATGATCAAGATTATCTATGAAAAAATATTTGAATCTTCTCTGAATTCTTTTATGTATGATTGGTTATCTTTGCAAGTCTCTTCAAATTATCAGTTTGGTTTGGCCTACTAGATTGGTTTTTCTTGCAATGGGAGAAGTGCTTAGCTTTGGGTTCAATCTTGCGGTGTCCTTACCCAGTGACAGAAGGGGCAGCAAGGCACGTATTGTATTGTTGCCATCGAGGATAACAAGATGGGGTATTTATCATATTGCATGAATTTATTCCTCTACATCATGTCATCTTGCTTAAGGCGTTACTCTGTTTTCATTAACTTAATACTCTAGATGCATGCTGGATAGCGGTCGATGAGTGGAGTAATAGTAGTAGATGCAGGTAGGAGTCGGTCTACTTGTCTCAGACGTCATGCCTATATACATGATCATACCTAGATATTCTCATAACTATGCTCAATTCTGTCAATTGCTCAACAATAATTTGTTCACCCACCGTAGAAATACTTATGCTCTTGAGAGAAGCCACTAGTGAAACCTATGGCCCCCGGGTCTATTCTCATCATATCAATCTCCAATTACTTTATTATTGCTTTGATTTTTTACTTTGCCTTTTATTTTACCTTGCATCTTTATATCAAAAATACCAAAAATATTATCTATCATCTCTATCAGATCTCACTCTCGTAAGTGACCATGAAGGGATTGACAACCCCTAATCGCGTTGGTTGCGTTGAGCTATTGTTTTCTGTAGGTACAAGGGACTTGCGTGTAGCCTCCTACTGGATTGATACCTTGGTTCTCAAAAACTGAGGGAAGTACTTACGCTACTTTGATGCATCATCCTCTCCTCTTCGGGGAAATCCAACGCAGTGCTCAAGAGGTAGCAGTCATCATCAACCATCCTCCATCACCAATTTCATGATGCTCACCGCCGTGCGTGAGTAATTCCATCGTAGGCTTGCTGGACGTTGATGGGTTGGATGAGATTTATCATGTAATCGAGTTAGATTTGTTAGGGTTTGATCCCTAGTATCCACTATGTTCTGAGATTGATGTTGCTATGACTTTGCTATGCTTAATGCTTGTCACTAGGGCCCGAGTGCCATGATTTCAGATCTGAATCTATTATGTTTTCATGAATATATGTGAGTTCTTGATCCTATCTTGCAAGTCTATAGTCACCTACTATGTGTTATGATCTGGCAACCCCGAAGTGACAATAATCGGGACCACTCCCGGTGACGACCGTAGTTTGAGGAGTTCATGTATTCACTATCTATTAATGCTTTGGTCCGTGTCGGTGTCAAAACCGGCGGATCTTGGGTAGGGGGTCCCGAACTGTGCGTCTAGGCGGATGGTAACAGGAGACAAGGGACACGATGTTTTTACCCAGGTTCGGGCCCTCTCGATGGAGGTAAAACCCTACTCCTGCTTGATTAATATTGATGATATGGGTAGTACAAGAGTAGATCTACCACGAGATCAAGGAGGCTAAACCCTAGAAGCTAGCCTATGGTATGATTGTTGTATCATGGAGTTGTCCTACAGACTAGAACCCTCCGGTTTATATAGACACCGGATAGGGTTAGGGTTACACAAAGTCGGTTACAATGGTAGGATATCTTGAATATCTGCATCGCCAAGCTTGCATTCCACGCCAAGGAAAGTCCCATCCGGACACGGGACGAAGTCTTCAATCTTGTATATTCATAGTCCTGGAGTCCGACTGAAGGTATAGTCCGGCTATCCGAACACCCCCTAATCCAGGACTCCCTCAGTAGCCCCTGAACCAGGCTTAAATGACGACGAGTCCGGCGCGCAGATTGTCTTCGGCATTGCAAGGCGGGTTCCTCCTCCAAGTTCTTCATAAAAGATTGTGAACACCAAGAGTAGTGTCCAGCTCTGCAAAATAAGTTTCCACATATTGCCATAGAGAGAATAATATTAACACAAATCAAATCTGCTGACGTACTCCGCTGTGTGTCATCACACTATGGCCAAGTCTTTTACTCGAATCGTTTTTTACTTTTCCACCTCAGCACGTTTTGTGAGGCGGTTTCCTTGGCACGTCTCGTCAAAGTAGAGATCGTGTCCCCCCTTTTACGGGATTCTCATCAATACGGACGTGGGTAACCCAACCGCGCCATTTATCACGGCGCTTGGGAGGCAAGCGAGTTTCACTAGGATGGTGGGACGCACAACCACATCCGCCCATATAAGGGGATAAGGATCCACCTTTTTACCTACGCCTTCTTCCTCCTTTGCCTATCCATCTCCTGCGTGCTCGAGCTCCAGCGCCCAAGCCCGCACTTCCCACCTCAAACTTCTCCAGCAATGTCCGGAGCGGGAGGCAAGTGGATGGTCTCCTCTGTCACGGAGGGCCATGTCAAGAAGCTAAGGAAGGCCGGATACTTGTCCAAAGACATCGCGCACCGGCTTCCCGAGGTGGGGCAGCTTCTTCCCACCCCAAGGCCCCATGAGAGGGTAGTATTCCTTCCCCACTTCCTCCGTGGACTGGGTTTTCCACTCCACCCACTTGTCCGGGGGCTCATGTTCTACTACGGCCTGGATTTCCATGATCTGGCCCCGAACTTCGTCCTCAACATCTTGGCATTTATCGTCGTGTGCGAGGCTTTCCTCCGCATCCGCCCCCATTTCGGCCTCTGGCTCAAGACCTTCAACGTCAAGCCCAAGGTGGTGCGCGACAGCCAGGCGAAGTGCGGAGGCGCCATGGCGGGCAAGATGGCCAACGTCCTATGGCTCGAGGGCTCCTTCGTGGAGACCATGAAGGGGTGGCAATCGTGGTGGTTTTACATCACCGAGCCGCGCGATCCGAAATGGATCGCAGCCCCCGAGTTCCGATCCGGACCCCCCACACGGCTTATGTCCTAGAAAGAGACGAGCTTGTCGTGGGGTGACGAAAAAGAGGTGACCGGACTGCAGACATGCATCCAGTCCCTGGTGGACAAGCCGATCAAGCTTGTTAATGTATTCCAGGTTATGCTCATTCGCCGGATCCTCCGTGTCAACAACAGGACTTTAATCTGTGGGAGTTCGACCCAGCGCAGCACCGAACCCTTAACAGGCTCTTCGACACGACGTATGAAGACGTCTGGAAGGTGCTCACCAAAGGCGTCGAGGCTCCCGCATCCGCTTCCGAGGACCGCGGATATAGCTCGCAGCGTAACGCTAGCGAGGTAAGCTATTCTCACCTTGTACATGATGTTTTTTTTTCATAGTTTGACTCTATGTGGGATCTAAACTCCCTTGCCTTTGACAGGCTTGGCAGGCGAAGTCCGGACCGATTAACTGTCCGGCTCCCTTGCCCGAAGACCCAGCCCCTGCTCTCCTAGTGAAGCTGCTGGTTCCGGTGCCTTATGTGGTGCCGGAGAAGAAGGCCAAGAAGAAGAAGGCCACGGGGACTCGAAAGAGTGCCCGTAATGTGGTGGTGTCGGACTCGTCATCCGACGAGTCCGAGACGCTCTCCTTGTTGGGGAACGTAGTAATTTCAAAAATTTTCCTACGCACACGCAAGATCATGGTGATTCATAGCAACGAGAGGGGAGAGTGTTGTCTACGTACCCTTGTAGACCGAAGCGGAAGCGTTGACGCAACGTAGAGGAAGTAGTCGTACGTCTTCCCGATCCGACCGATCCAAGCACCGTTACTCCGGCACCTCCGAGTTCTTGGCACACGTTCAGCTCGATGACGCTTCCCGGGCTCCGATCCAGCAAAGCTTCGGGGAGGAGTTCCGTCAGCACGACGGCGTGGTGACGATCTTGATGTTCAACCGTCGCAGGGCTTCGCCTAAGCACCGCTACAATATGACCGAGGTGTAATATCGTGGAGGGGGGCACCGCACACGGCTAAGGAACGATCACGAAGATCAACTTGTGTGTCTATGGGGTGCCCCCTGCCGCCGTATATAAAGGAGTGGAGGAGGGGAGGGCCGGCCCTCTCTATGGCGCGCCCTAGGGGAGTCCTACTCCCACCGGGAGTAGGATTCCCCCTTTCCTAGTCCAACTAGGAGTCCTTCCAAGTATTTAGGAGTAGGAGACAAGGAAGGGGAAAAGAGAAGGGAAGGAAGGAGGGGGCGCAGCCCCTCCCCCTAGTCCAATTCGGACTAGGCCTTGGGGGGGCGCGCGGCCTGCCCTAGGCAGCCCCTCTCTCTTTCCCGTATGGCCCAATAAGGCCCAATACTTCGAAAAATACCCGAACCACTCAGAACCTTTCCGAAGTCCGAATATAGTCGTCCAATATATTGATCTTTACGTCTCGACCATTTTGAGACTCCTCGTCATGTCCCCGATCTCATCCGGGACTCCGAACTCCTTCGGTACATCAAAACTCATAAACTCATAATATAACTGCCATCGAAACCTTAAGCGTGCGGACCCTACGGTTCGAGAACAATGTAGACATGACCGAGACACGTCTCCGGTCAATAACCAATAGCGGGACCTGGATGCCCATATTGGTTCCTACATATTCTATGAAGATCTTTATCGGCCAGACCGCATAACAACATACGTTGTTCCCTTTGTCATCGGTATGTTACTTGCCCGAGATTCGATCGTCGGTATCTTAATACCTAGTTCAATCTCGTTACCGGCAAGTCTCTTTACTCGTTCTGTAATACATCATCTCGCAACTAACTCATTAGTTGCAATGCTTGCAAGGCTTATGTGATGTGCATTACCGAGAGGGCCCAGAGATACCTCTCCGACAGTCGGAGTGACAAATCCTAATCTCAAAATACGCCAACCCAACATGTACCTTTGGAGACACCTGTAGGGCACCTTTATAATGACCCAGTTACGTTGTGACGTTTGGTAGCACACAAAGTGTTCCTCCGGCAAACGGGAGTTGCATAATCTCATAGTCATAGGAACATGTATAAGTCATGAAGAAAGCAATAGCAACATACTAAACGATCGGGTGCTAAGCTAACGGAATGGGTCATGTCAATCTCATCATTCTCCTAATGATGTGATCCCGTTAATCAAATGACAACTCATGTCTATGGCTAGGAAACATAACCATCTTTGATCAACGAGCTAGTCAAGTAGAGGCATACTAGTGACACTCTGTTTGTCTATGTATTCACACATGTATCATGTTTCCGGTTGATACAATTCTAGCATGAATAATAAACATTTATCATGAAATAAGGAAATAAATAATAACTTTATTATTGCCTCTAGGGCATATTTCCTTCAGTCTCCCACTTGCACTAGAGTCAATAATCTAGTTCACATCGGCATGTGATTTAACAGCAATAGTTCACATCACCATGTGATTAATACCCATAGTTCACATCATCATGTGACGAACACCCAAAGGGTTTACTAGAGTCAATAATCTAGTTCACATCGCTATGTGATTAACACCCAAAGAGTACTAAGGTGTGATCATGTTTTGCTTGTGAGAGAATCTTAGTCAACGGGTCTGCCACATTCAGATCCGTATATATTTTGCAAATTTCTATGTCAATAATACTCTGCTCGGAGCTACTCTAGCTAATTGCTCCCACTTTCAATATGTATCTAGATTGAGACTTAGAGTCATCTAGATTGGTGTCAAAACTTGCATCGGCATAACCCTTTACGACGAACCTTTTTGTCACCTCCATAATCGAGAAACATATCCTTATTTCACTAAGGATAATTTTGACCGCTGTCCAGTGATCTACTCCTAGATCACTATTGTACTCCCTTGCCAAAATCAGTGTAGGGTATACAATAGATCTGGTACATAGCATGGCATACTTTATAGAACCTATGGCCAAGGCATAGGGAATGACTTTCATTCTCTTTCTATCTTCTGCCGTGGTCGGGTTTTGAGTCTTACTCAATTTCACACCTTGTAACACAGGCAAGAACTCTTTCTTTAACTGTTACATTTTGAACTACTTCAAAATCTTGTCAAGGTATGTACTCATTGGAAAAACTTATCAAGCGTCTTGATCTATCTCTATAGATCTTGATACTCAATATGTAAGCAGCTTCACCGAGGTCTTTCTTTGAAAAACTCCTTTCAAACACTCCTTTATGCTTTGCAGAATAATCCTACATTATTTCCAATCAACAATATGTCATTCACATATATTTATCAGAAATGTTGTAGTGCTCCCACTCACTTTCTTGTAAATACAGGCTTCACCGCAAGTCTGTATAAAACTATATGCTTTGATCAACTTATCAAAGCGTATATTCCAACTCCGAGATGCTTGCACCAGTCCATAGATGGATCGCTGGAGCTTGCATATTTTGTTAACACCTTTAGGATTGACAAAACCTTCTGGTTGCATCATATACATCTCTTCTTTAATAAATCCATTAAGGAATGCAGTTTTGTTTTATCCATTTGCCAGATTTCATAAAATGCGGCAATTGCTAACATGATTCGGACAGACTTAAGCATAGATACGAGTGAGAAACTCTCATCGTAGTCAACACCTTGAACTTGTCGAAAACCTTTTGCGACAATTCTAGCTTTGTAGATAGTAATGCTACTATCAGCATCCGTCTTCCTCTTGAGGATCCATTTATTTTCTATGGCTTGCCGATCATCGGGCAAATCCATCAAAGTCCATACTTTGTTTTTATACATGGATCATATCTCAGATTTCATGGCCTCAAACCATTTCGCGGAATCTGGGCTCATCATCGCTTCCTCATAGTTCGCAAGTTCGTCATGTTCTAGTAACATGACTTCCAGAACAGGATTATCGTACCACTCTGGTGCGAATCTCACTCTGGTTTACCTACGAGATTCGGTAGTAACTTGATCTGACGTTACATGATCATCATCATTAACTTCCTCATTAATTGGTGTAGTAGTCACAGGAACAGATTTCTGTGATGAACTACTTTCCAATAAGGGAGCAGGTACAGTTACCACATCAAGTTCTACTTTCCTCCCACTCACTTCTTTCGAGAGAAACTCCTTCTCTAGAAAGGATCCATTATAAGCAACGAATGTCTTGCCTTAAGATCTGTGATAGAAGGTGTACCCAACAGTCTCCTTTGGGTATCCTATGAAGACATATTTCTCCGATTTGGGTTTGAGCTTATCAGGATGAAACTTTCTCATATAAGCATCACAATCCCAAACTTTAAGAAACGACAACTTTGGTTTCTTGCTAAACCATAGTTCATATAGTGTCGTCTCAACGGATTTAGATGGTGCCCTATTTAATGTGAATGCAGCTGTCTCTAATGCATAACCCCAAAACAATAGTGGTAAATCGGTAAGAAACATCATAGATTGCACTATATCCAATGAAGTACGGTTATGACGTTCGGACACACCATTATGCTGTGGTGTTCCAGGTGGCATGAGTAGTGAAACTATTTCACATTGTTTTAACTGAAGACCAAACTCGTAACTCAAATACTCTTCTCCACGATCAGATCGTAGAAACTTTATTTTCTTGTTACGGTGATTTTCCACTTCACTCTGAAATTATATGAACTTTTCAAATGTTTCAGACTACTATTTCATTAAGTAGATATACCCATATCTGCTCAAATCATCTGTGAAGGTCAGAAAATAATGATACTTGCCGTGAGCCTTAACACTCATCGGACCGCATACATCAGTATGTATTATTTCCAATAAGTCAGTTGCTCGCTCCATTGTTCCAGAGAACGGAGTCTTAGTCATCTTGCCCATGAGGCATGGTTCGCAAGCATCAAGTGATTCATAATCAAGTGATTCCAACATCCCATTAGCATGGAGTTTCTTCATGCGCTTTACACCAATATGACCTAAATGGCAGTGCCACAAACAAGTTGCACTATCATTACTAACTTTGCATCTTTTGGCTTCAATATTATGAATATGTGTATCTTTACGATCGAGATCCAACAAACCATTTTCGTTGGTGTGTATGACCATAGAAGGTTTTATTCATGTAAATAGAACAACAATTGTTCTCTAACTTAAATGAATAACCGTATTGCAATTAACATGATCAAATCATATTCATGCTCAACGCAAACACCAAATAACACTTATTTAGTTTCAACACTAATCCCGAAAGTATAGGGAGTGTGCGATGATGATCATATCAATCTTGGAACCACTTCCAATACACATCGTCACCTTGCCCTTTAACTAGTCTTTGTTCATTCTGCAACTCCCGTTTCGAGTTACTGATCTTAGAAACTGAACTAGTACCAAATACTGAGGGGTTGCTATGAACACTAGTAAAGTACACATCAATAACATGTATATCAAATATACTTATGTTCACTTTGACATCCTTCTTATTCGCCAATCACTTGGGGTAGTTCCGCTTCCAGTGACCAGTCCCTTTGCAGTAGAAGCACTTAGTCTCAGGCTTAGGACCAGACTTGGGCTTCTTCACTTGAGCAGCAACTTGCTTGCCGTTCTTCTTGAAGTTCCCCTTCTTCCCTTTGCCCTTCTCTTGAAACTAGTGATCTTGTCAACCATCAACACTTGATGCTCTTTCTTGATTTCTACCTTCATCGATTTCATCATCATGAAAAGCTCGGGAGTCTTTTTTCGTCATCCCTTGCATACTATAGTTCATCACTAAGTTCTACTAACTTGGTGATGGTGACTAGAGAATTCTGTCAATCACTATCTTATCTGGAAGATTAACTCCCACTTGATTCAAGCGATTGTAGTACCCAGACAATCTGAGTACATGCTCACTAGTTGAGCGATTCTCCTCCATCTTTTAGCTATAGAACTTGTTGGAGACTTCATATCTCTCAACTCGGGTATTTGCTGAAATATTAACTTCAACTCCTGGAACATCTCATATGGTCCATGACGTTCAAAACGTCTTTGAAGTCCCGATTCTAAGCCGTTAAGCATGGTGCACTAAACTATCAAGTAGTCATCATATTGAGCTAGCCAAACGTTCATAACGTCTGCATCTGCTCCTGCAATAGGTCCGTCACCTAGCGGTGCATCAAGGACATAATTCTTCTGTGCAGCAATGAGGATAAACCTCAGATCACGGATCTAATCCGCATCATTGCTACTAACATTTTTCAACACAATTTTCTCTAGGAACATATCAAAATAAACACAGGGAAGCAACAACGCGAGCTATTGATCTACAACATAATTTGCAAAATACTACCAGGACTAAGTTCATGATAAATTAAAGTTCAATTAATCATATTACTTAAGAACTCCCACTTAGATAGACATCCCTCTAATCTTCTAAGTGATCACGTGATCCAAATCAACTAAACCATAACCGATCATCACGTGAAATGGATTAGTCTTCAATGGTGAACATCATTATGTTGATCATATCTACTATATGATTCACGCTCGACCTTTCGGCCTCCGTGTTCCGAGGCCATATCTGCATATGCTAGGCTCGTCAAGTATAACCCGAGTATTCTGCGTGTGCAAAACTGGCTTGCACCCGTTGTAGATGGACGTAGAGCTTATCACACCAGATCATCACGTGGTGTCTGGGCACGACGAACTTTGGCAACGGTGCATACTCAGGGAGAACACTTCTTGATAATTTAGTGAGAGATCATCTTATAATGCTACCATCAATCAAAGCAAGATAAGATGCATAAAAAGATAAACATCACATGCAATCAATATAAGTGATATGATATGGCCATCATCATCTTGTGCTTGTGATCTCCATCTCCGAAGCATCGTCATGATCACCATCATCACCGGCGCGACACCTTGATCTCCATCGTAGCATCGTTGTCGTCTCGCCAATCTTATGCTTCTACGACTATCGCTACCGCTTAGTGATAAAGTAAAGCATTACAGGGCGATTGCATTGCATACAATAAAGCGACAACCATATGGCTCCTGCCAGTTGCCGATAACTCAGTTACAAAACATGATCATCTTATACAATAAAATTTAGCATCATGCCTTGACCATATCACATCACAACATGCCCTGCAAAAACAAGTTAGACGTCCTCTACTTTGTTTGTTGCAAGTTTTACGTGGCTGCTACGGGCTTAAGCAAGAACCAATCTCACCTACGCATCAAAACCACAACGATAGTTTGTCAAGTTGATGCCGTTTTAACCTTCGCAAGGATCGGGCGTAGCCACACTCGGTTCAACTAAAGTTGGAGAAACTGACACCCGCCAGCCACCTGTGTGCAAAGCACGGCGGTAGAACCAGTCTCGCGTAAGCGTACGCGTAATGTCGGTCCGGGCCGCTTCATCCAACAATACCGTCGAACCAAAGTATGACATGCTGGTAGCCAGTATGACTTATATCGCCCACAACTCACTTGTGTTCTACTCGTGCAAATAACATTAAACCATAAAAACCTAGGCTCGGATGCCACTGTTGGGGAACGTAGTAATTTCAAAAAATTTCCTACGCACACGCAAGATCATGGTGATGCATAGCAACGAGAGGGGAGAGTGTTGTCTACGTACCCTCGTAGACCGAAGCGGAAGCGTTGACGCAACGTAGAGGAAGTAGTCGTACGTCTTCCTGATCCGACCGATCCAAGCACCGTTACTCCGGCACCTCCGAGTTCTTGGCACACGTTCAGCTCGATGACGCTCCCCGGGCTCCGATCCAGCAAAGCTTCGGGGAGGAGTTCCGTCAGCACGACGGCGTGGTGACGATCTTGATGTTCAACCGTCGCAGGGCTTCGCCTAAGCACCGCTACCATATGACCGAGGTGTAATATCGTGGAGGGGGGCACCGCACACGGCTAAGGAACGATCACGAAGATCAACTTGTGTGTCTATGGGGTGCCCCCTGCCGCCGTATATAAAGGAGTGGAGGAGGGGAGGGCCGGCCCTCTCTATGGCGCGCCCTAGGGGAGTCCTACTCCCACCGGGAGTAGGATTCCCCCTTTCCTAGTCCAACTAGGAGTCCTTCCAAGTATTTAGGAGTAGGAGACAAGGAAGGGGAAAAGAGAAGGGAAGGAAGGAGGGGGCGCAGCCCCTCCCCCTAGTCCAATTCGGACTAGGCCTTGGGGGGGCGCGCGGCCTGCCCTAGGCAGCCCCTCTCTCTTTCCCGTATGGCCCAATAAGGCCCAATACTTCGAAAAATACCCGAACCACTCAGAACCTTTCCGAAGTCCGAATATAGTCGTCCAATATATCGATCTTTACGTCTCGACCATTTTGAGACTCCTCGTCATGTCCCCGATCTCATCCGGGACTCCGAACTCCTTCGGTACATCAAAACTCATAAACTCATAATATAACTGCCATCGAAACCTTAAGCGTGCGGACCCTACGGTTCGAGAACAATGTAGACATGACCGAGACACGTCTCCGGTCAATAACCAATAGCGGGACCTGGATGCCCATATTGGTTCCTACATATTCTACGAAGATCTTTATCGGCCAGACCGCATAACAACATACGTTGTTCCCTTTGTCATCGGTATGTTACTTGCCCGAGATTCGATCGTCGGTATCTTAATACCTAGTTCAATCTCGTTACCGGCAAGTCTCTTTACTCGTTCTGTAATACATCATCTCGCAACTAACTCATTAGTTGCAATGCTTGCAAGGCTTATGTGATGTGCATTACCGAGAGGGCCCAGAGATACCTCTCCGACAGTCGGAGTGACAAATCCTAATCTCAAAATACGCCAACCCAACATGTACCTTTGGAGACACCTGTAGGGAACCTTTATAATCACCCAGTTACGTTGTGACGTTTGGTAGCACACAAAGTGTTCCTCCGGCAAACGGGAGTTGCATAATCTCATAGTCATAGGAACATGTATAAGTCATGAAGAAAGCAATAGCAACATACTAAACGATCGGGTGCTAAGCTAACGGAATGGGTCATGTCAATCTCATCATTCTCCTAATGATGTGATCCCGTTAATCAAATGACAACTCATGTCTATGGCTAGGAAACATAACCATCTTTGATCAACGAGCTAGTCAAGTAGAGGCATACTAGTGACACTCTGTTTGTCTATGTATTCACACATGTATCATGTTTCCGGTTGATACAATTCTAGCATGAATAATAAACATTTATCATGAAATAAGGAAATAAATAATAACTTTATTATTGCCTCTAGGGCATATTTCCTTCAGTCTCCCACTTGCACTAGAGTCAATAATCTAGTTCACATCGGCATGTGATTTAACAGCAATAGTTCACATCACCATGTGATTAATACCCATAGTTCACATCATCATGTGACGAACACCCAAAGGGTTTACTAGAGTCAATAATCTAGTTCACATCGCTATGTGATTAACACCCAAAGAGTACTAAGGTGTGATCATGTTTTGCTTGTGAGAGAATCTTAGTCAACGGGTCTGCCACATTCAGATCCGTATATATTTTGCAAATTTCTATGTCAATAATACTCTGCTCGGAGCTACTCTAGCTAATTGCTCCCACTTTCAATATGTATCTAGATTGAGACTTAGAGTCATCTAGATTGGTGTCAAAACTTGCATCGGCATAACCCTTTACGACGAACCTTTTTGTCACCTCCATAATCGAGAAACATATCCTTATTTCACTAAGGATAATTTTGACCGCTGTCCAGTGATCTACTCCTAGATCACTATTGTACTCCCTTGCCAAAATCAGTGTAGGGTATACAATAGATCTGGTACATAGCATGGCATACTTTATAGAACCTATGGCCAAGGCATAGGGAATGACTTTCATTCTCTTTCTATCTTCTGCCGTGGTCGGGTTTTGAGTCTTACTCAATTTCACACCTTGTAACACAGGCAAGAACTCTTTCTTTGACTGTTACATTTTGAACTACTTCAAAATCTTGTCAAGGTATGTACTCATTGGAAAAACTTATCAAGCGTCTTGATCTATCTCTATAGATCTTGATACTCAATATGTAAGCAGCTTCACCGAGGTCTTTCTTTGAAAAACTCCTTTCAAACACTCCTTTATGCTTTGCAGAATAATCCTACATTATTTCCAATCAACAATATGTCATTCACATATATTTATCAGAAATGTTGTAGTGCTCCCACTCACTTTCTTGTAAATACAGGCTTCACCGCAAGTCTGTATAAAACTATATGCTTTGATCAACTTATCAAAGCGTATATTCCAACTCCGAGATGCTTGCACCAGTCCATAGATGGATCGCTGGAGCTTGCATATTTTGTTAACACCTTTAGGATTGACAAAACCTTCTGGTTGCATCATATACATCTCTTCTTTAATAAATCCATTAAGGAATGCAGTTTTGTTTTATCCATTTGCCAGATTTCATAAAATGCGGCAATTGCTAACATGATTCGGACAGACTTAAGCATAGATACGAGTGAGAAACTCTCATCGTAGTCAACACCTTGAACTTGTCAAAAACCTTTTGCGACAATTCTAGCTTTGTAGATAGTAACGCTACTATCAGCATCCGTCTTCCTCTTGAGGATCCATTTATTTTCTATGGCTTGCCGATCATCGGGCAAATCCATCAAAGTCCATACTTTGTTTTTATACATGGATCATATCTCAGATTTCATGGCCTCAAACCATTTCGCGGAATCTGGGCTCATCATCGCTTCCTCATAGTTCGCAAGTTCGTCATGTTCTAGTAACATGACTTCCAGAACAGGATTATCGTACCACTCTGGTGCGAATCTCACTCTGGTTTACCTACGAGATTCGGTAGTAACTTGATCTGACGTTACATGATCATCATCATTAACTTCCTCATTAATTGGTGTAGTAGTCACAGGAACAGATTTCTGTGATGAACTACTTTCCAATAAGGGAGCAGGTACAGTTACCACATCAAGTTCTACTTTCCTCCCACTCACTTCTTTCGAGAGAAACTCCTTCTCTAGAAAGGATCCATTATAAGCAACGAATGTCTTGCCTTAAGATCTGTGATAGAAGGTGTACCCAACAGTCTCCTTTGGGTATCCTATGAAGACATATTTCTCCGATTTGGGTTTGAGCTTATCAGGATGAAACTTTCTCATATAAGCATCACAATCCCAAACTTTAAGAAACGACAACTTTGGTTTCTTGCTAAACCATAGTTCATATAGTGTCGTCTCAACGGATTTAGATGGTGCCCTATTTAATGTGAATGCAGCTGTCTCTAATGCATAACCCCAAAACAATAGTGGTAAATCGGTAAGAAACATCATAGATTGCACTATATCCAATAAAGTACGGTTATGACGTTCGGACACACCATTATGCTGTGGTGTTCCAGGTGGCATGAGTAGTGAAACTATTCCACATTGTTTTAACTGAAGACCAAACTCGTAACTCAAATACTCTTCTCCACGATCAGATCGTAGAAACTTTATTTTCTTGTTACGGTGATTTTCCACTTCACTCTGAAATTATATGAACTTTTCAAATGTTTCAGACTTCTATTTCATTAAGTAGATATACCCATATCTGCTCAAATCATCTGTGAAGGTCAGAAAATAATGATACTTGCCGTGAGCCTTAACACTCATCGGACCGCATACATCAGTATGTATTATTTCCAATAAGTCAGTTGCTCGCTCCATTGTTCCAGAGAACGGGTCTTAGTCATCTTGCCCATGAGGCATGGTTCGCAAGCATCAAGTGATTCATAATCAAGTGATTCCAACATCCCATTAGCATGGAGTTTCTTCATGCGCTTTACACCAATATGACCTAAACGGCAGTGCCACAAACAAGTTGCACTATCATTACTAACTTTGCATCTTTTGGCTTCAATATTATGAATATGTGTATCTTTACGATCGAGATCGAACAAACCATTTTCGTTGGTGTGTATGACCATAGAAGGTTTTATTCATGTAAATAGAACAACAATTGTTCTCTAACTTAAATGAATAACCGTATTGCAATTAACATGATCAAATCATATTCATGCTCAACGCAAACACCAAATAACACTTATTTAGTTTCAACACTAATCCCGAAAGTATAGGGAGTGTGCGATGATGATCATATCAATCTTGGAACCACTTCCAATACACATCGTCACCTTGCCCTTTAACTAGTCTTTGTTCATTCTGCAACTCCCGTTTCGAGTTACTGATCTTAGAAACTGAACTAGTACCAAATACTGAGGGGTTGCTATGAACACTAGTAAAGTACACATCAATAACATGTATATCAAATATACTTATGTTCACTTTGACATCCTTCTTATTCGCCAATCACTTGGGGTAGTTCCGCTTCCAGTGACCAGTCCCTTTGCAGTAGAAGCACTTAGTCTCAGGCTTAGGACCAGACTTGGGCTTCTTCACTTGAGCATCAACTTGCTTGCCGTTCTTCTTGAAGTTCCCCTTCTTCCCTTTGCCCTTCTCTTGAAACTAGAGATCTTGTCAACCATCAACACTTGATGCTCTTTCTTGATTTCTACCTTCATCGATTTCATCACCATGAAAAGCTCGGGAGTCTTTTTTCGTCATCCCTTGCATACTATAGTTCATCACTAAGTTCTACTAACTTGGTGATGGTGACTAGAGAATTCTGTCAATCACTATCTTATCTGGAAGATTAACTCCCACTTGATTCAAGCAATTCTAGTACCCAGACAATCTGAGTACATGCTCACTAGTTGAGCGATTCTCCTCCATCTTTTAGCTATAGAACTTGTTGGAGACTTCATATCTCTCAACTCGGGTATTTGCTGAAATATTAACTTCAACTCCTGGAACATCTCATATGGTCCATGACGTTCAAAACGTCTTTGAAGTCCCGATTCTAAGCCGTTAAGCATGGTGCACTAAACTATCAAGTAGTCATCATATTGAGCTAGCCAAACGTTCATAACGTCTGCATCTGCTCCTGCAATAGGTCCGTCACCTAGCGGTGCATCAAGGACATAATTCTTCTGTGCAGCAATGAGGATAAACCTCAGATCACGGATCTAATCCGCATCATTGCTACTAACATTTTTCAACACAATTTTCTCTAGGAACATATCAAAATAAACACAGGGAAGCAACAACGCGAGCTATTGATCTACAACATAATTTGCAAAATACTACCAGGACTAAGTTCATGATAAATTAAAGTTCAATTAATCATATTACTTAAGAACTCCCACTTAGATAGACATCCCTCTAATCTTCTAAGTGATCACGTGATCCAAATCAACTAAACCATAACCGATCATCACGTGAAATGGATTAGTCTTCAATGGTGAACATCATTATGTTGATCATATCTACTATATGATTCACGCTCGACCTTTCGGCCTCCGTGTTCCGAGGCCATATCTGCATATGCTAGGCTCGTCAAGTATAACCCGAGTATTCTGCGTGTGCAAAACTGGCTTGCACCCGTTGTAGATGGACGTAGAGCTTATCACACCAGATCATCACGTGGTGTCTGGGCACGACGAACTTTGGCAACGGTGCATACTCAGGGAGAACACTTCTTGATAATTTAGTGAGAGATCATCTTATAATGCTACCATCAATCAAAGCAAGATAAGATGCATAAAAAGATAAACATCACATGCAATCAATATAAGTGATATGATATGGCCATCATCATCTTGTGCTTGTGATCTCCATCTCCGAAGCATCGTCATGATCACCATCATCACCGGCGCGACACCTTGATCTCCATCGTAGCATCGTTGTCGTCTCGCCAATCTTATGCTTCTACGACTATCGCTACCGCTTAGTGATAAAGTAAAGCATTACAGGGCGATTGCATTGCATACAATAAAGCGACAACCATATGGCTCCTGCCAGTTGCCGATAACTCAGTTACAAAACATGATCATCTTATACAATAAAATTTAGCATCATGCCTTGACCATATCACATCACAACATGCCCTGCAAAAACAAGTTAGACGTCCTCTACTTTGTTTGTTGCAAGTTTTACGTGGCTGCTACGGGCTTAAGCAAGAACCAATCTCACCTACGCATCAAAACCACAACGATAGTTTGTCAAGTTGATGCCGTTTTAACCTTCGCAAGGATCGGGCGTAGCCACACTCGGTTCAACTAAAGTTGGAGAAACTGACACCCGCCAGCCACCTGTGTGCAAAGCACGGCGGTAGAACCAGTCTCGCGTAAGCGTACGCGTAATGTCGGTCCGGGCCGCTTCATCCAACAATACCGTCGAACCAAAGTATGACATGCTGGTAGCCAGTATGACTTATATCGCCCACAACTCACTTGTGTTCTACTCGTGCAAATAACATTAAACCATAAAAACCTAGGCTCGGATGCCACTGTTGGGGAACGTAGTAATTTCAAAAAATTTCCTACGCACACGCAAGATCATGGTGATGCATAGCAACGAGAGGGGAGAGTGTTGTCTACGTACCCTCGTAGACTGAAGCGGAAGCGTTGACGCAACGTAGAGGAAGTAGTCGTACGTCTTCCTGATCCGACCGATCCAAGCACCGTTACTCCGGCACCTCCGAGTTCTTGGCACACGTTCAACTCGATGACGCTCCCGGGGCTCCGATCCAGCAAAGCTCCGGGGAGGAGTTCCGTCAGCACGACGGCGTGGTGACGATCTGGATGTTCAACCGTCGTAGGGCTTCGCCTAAGCACCGCTACAATATGACCGAGGTGTAATATCGTGGAGGGGGGCACCGCACACGGCTAAGGAACGATCACGAAGATCAACTTGTGTGTCTATGGGGTGCCCCTGCCCCCGTATATAAAGGAGTGGAGGAGGGGAGGGCCGGCCCTCTCTATGGCGCGCCCTAGGGGAGTCCTACTCCCACCGGGAGTAGGATTCCCCCTTTCCTAGTCCAACTAGGAGTCCTTCCAAGTATTTAGGAGTAGGAGACAAGGAAGGGGAAAAGAGAAGGGAAGGAAGGAGGAGGCGCAACCCCTCCCCCTAGTCCAATTCGGACTAGGCCTTGGGGGGGGGGGGGCGCGCGGCCTGCCCTAGGAAGCCCCTCTCTCTTTCCCGTATGGCCCAATAAGGCCCAATACTTCTCCCCCGTATTCCCGTAACTCCCCGGTACTCCGAAAAATACCCGAACCACTTAGAACCTTTCCAAAGTCCGAATATAGTCGTCCAATATGTCGATCTTTACGTCTCGACCATTTCGAGACTCCTCGTCATGTCCCCGATCTCATACGGGACTCCGAACTCCTTCGGTACATCAAAACTCATAAACTCATAATATAATTGTCATCGAAACCTTAAGCGTGCGGACCGTACGGTTCGAGAAAAATGTAGACATGACCGAGACACGTCTCCGGTCAATAACCAATAGCGGGACCTGGATGCCCATATTGGTTCCTACATATTCTACGAAGATCTTTATCGGTCTGACCGCATAACAACATACAATGTTCCCTTTGTCATCGGTATGTTACTTGCCCGAGATTCGATCGTCGGTATCTTAATACCTAGTTCAATCTCGTTACCAGCAAGTCTCTTTACTCGTTCTGTAATACATCATCTCGCAACTAACTCATTAGTTGCAATGCTTGCAAGGCTTATGTGATGTGCATTACCGAGAGGGCCCAGAGATACCTCTCCGACAGTCGGAGTGACAAATCCTAATATCAAAATACGCCAACCCAACATGTACCTTTGGAGACACCTGTAGAGCACCTTTATAATCACCCAGTTACGTTGTGACATTTGGTAGCACACAAAGTGTTCCTCCGGCAAACGGGAGTTGCATAATCTCATAGTCATAGGAACATGTATAAGTCATGAAGAAAGCAATAGCAACATACTAAACGATCGGGTGCTAAGCTAACGGAATGGGTCATGTCAATCACATCATTCTCCTAATGATGTGATCCCGTTAATCAAATGACAACTCATGTCTATGGCTAGGAAACATAACCATCTTTGATCAACGAGCTAGTCAAGTAGAGGCATACTAGTGACACTCTGTTTGTCTATGTATTCACACATGTATCATGTTTCCGGTTGATACAATTCTAGCATATAAACATTTATCATGAAATAAGGAAATAAATAATAACTTTATTATTGCCTCTAGGGCATATTTCCTTCACTCCTCCCATGAAAACAAGGAGGAGGAAGAAGAAACCTCTCCCCCTCTAGCGGGGGGAGGGAAGAAAAGGAAGGCCGCCCCAACGGGGGAGGCCGAAGGGTCCAGGAAGAGGAAGACCCCTCCGCCGGACTACTCCCCCGACGCCGAAGAGGACGAGGAGGAGTGGCCAGATAGGGCCAAGCGTCTGGCGAAATCGTAAGTATTCAGATATCAGAGTAACTCATGATGTTCATTTGTTGCACAACTTTCCCTAATGTCGAACATAATTATGCAGCCCGCCCCGGGCCGAACTTGACGAGTCGTCGAGTGGCTCCCTGGATTCATCGGACGTGAACTCGGTTCTGCCCGCTGTCTCCCCTCGCACTGCGGACGACGCTGAAGTGGCGTCGCAACGAGCTCCGAGGCAGGAGGAGGTGGTCCTGGAGGAGCCGCAAGGCGACCTCCCGGACTCCAGGAGTAAAGGGGACAAGACCCCCCAGGGCTCCAAGTCCGGCTTTAAGCCGGACACCGCGCCGGAATCTTCAGCAGTTCCGGACCGCGGTAGGCGAACTCCTTACAAGAGGAGCAAGCCTTCTGAGCCGGCGGCCTCCGTCCAACCGGAGGTGCCGGACAATCTGCTGGAGGTGCTTGACGGCGCCTCCATCGACGAGGAGCACCGTACTATTATGAGTACGGTGATCCAGAAGGTTCAGTCCGCCAAGAGCGGACTGAGTGAAGCTTGCGCTAGCCTTCTAACTGGCTTCGAGGTAAGTAAAAAATATGTAAAAATATAACCGCATAGACAGTAGCCCCTGATGCTCTGTTTGGCGTTTGGAAAGAAAAGCCGAATAGAGGATCTATTAAATTTTGCAGGAGTCTAACAACAAAGAGTCAATATGCGTATGCAGGCTTCGCTGCTAGCCACCGCTGCACTGACTGCGGAGGTGGGTGCCCTGAAACAGGGCCTCGAGCGGACCGAGCAAGAGCTCGGCCTTGCCAAGCAGCAGCTCGAGGAGAAAGAAGGTAAGAAATACCTTACAGAAAAAGTGCCTATAAAAAGACGTGATTGCAAAAAATAACAGGATTGTACTGCTTATTGTAGGGGCCACGACTGAGGTGGCGACCCTCAAGCAGGTGCTGTCCGAGGCCGAAAAGAAAGTGGCCGCAGAGCGCACCGAGCGAGAGAAACTTGAGGCCCAGGTCGGCGAGGTGCAGCAAGAGCTGCAGGCTCTCATGAAAAAACATGAGAGTTTGGAGCTTGAGTCAGAGACGCAAGCGTCCGAGCTCACGGCGGCCCTTGAGACCGCCAAGTCTGCCAAGGCCGAAGCCCAAAAGGCCCTCCAAGAGTTGGAGGAGATGAAAAAGATAGCGGCAGGTAAGGCATTCTTTATGCAAAGCAAAAATATAAAAGTAAACTACTTGTTACTTACCCGAATTCGGAGCTCTCCAGGGGCATTCGCAGATCTTCCCCACAGCGTATCCGACACCGCAGCATTCTACCGAGCCAAAGAGGGTAGCTCGATGGAGAAGGTGTTCTGGTCTTAGTATGCTGAGGCCGGACACCCTGTGCCCTTGAGCGACCAGCTGAAACAGCTGGTCGAGCTCCACAAGGCAGCCGAACAGGCCATGAAAGGCTTCATAGTTCGACTGTTGCCCGGAGAGGCCCTGCCTGGGAGCTACTTTGGGCTGGTGTGGCGGCTGGTGGAGGCCTGTCCAAGGCTCGAGGTCATCAAGCGCTCCGTCTGCATCGAAGGTGCCCGTAGGGCTCTTGCCCATGCAAAGGTGCACTGGGGTAAGCTGGACGGTGAGAAGCTTGTGAGGGACGGGCCGCCACCGGGGAAGGAGCATCGCAAGCCCGAGAACTACTATAAGGATGTTCTTGCGGGTGCCCGCCTTGTGGCGGATAAATGTACCAAGGATGTAATTTTTGCATGAACTCGCTCGTGTTTATCCTGTGCGCTGAAAACTTGTTCATATGCGCTAAGCAATGCTTGTTGAATTTAAAATATTACTTTCTGTGCGGCCGTTTATCAAAAAAAAATTGAGAGATGGCCAGTCATCGGCTTCTGCCCCCATGCCACTAGTGCTAGGGTGTTTGGGATAAACCTGAGCGCTCTTTTTCCCATAGATGGGTCCTTCGAGGGAGGCGCTCAGCACAACGAACCAGGCAATCGGACTATAATGCTTGAACACTCTCACTTAGCCATAGAACTCTATAATTTTAAATTTCGGCGATGCCCCTAGTTCCGAAGACCGAGTTCGGGGAGCTATCCACGCCTTGGCCGGACAAAGACGACTCCTCGCTCGAAGCGGCATAAGTCTTTATGGACTCGAAAAATCTCTCGAACAACGCCCGGTCTCTCGCCTCATCATGACAGTCAGTTTTAGCTTTCTCCACTGAGGTGCTTAACCCAGCTCAACCGGGGCACAATCGCAGTGGTTCTCCTAGTGCTACCTTAGCCGATATAGAGGAACGTAAGGCACCAAAACATAGGAGCCGGGCAAACCCAACTATTGACCCAAATCATGATTCGGAGCCGATGCATATAGTGCTATAAGTTCGAGGTGCCGCACTTGTGAAAGTGTACGGGCTTCTCACACCATATTGAGGGGTATCAAAGCCCCTGGCGTATTTTTGCCGTACCGTAGTGTACGGGTGCAACATGTCATAAAAATATGTATGAAAATAGGATAATGTAAAAAATAGATAGAAAGCAATGCATTGTTTATAAAAAGGCTGCTATCAAAGCAGAACGATACAAGTGGTGCGATAAGAAAAAGATATTGGACTATTTAACATGTCCTGGCCAGGGGCAGGCCGCGGAATTGTATTCAAAACAGGTATACTGCTCGTAACAGAGACCACCTGGGAGTTCCATAGTGCGGCATGGCTTGTCTGCCTCCCTGGATCTTGCATCGTTTGTGCGGCAGTTGAATTGCCGAACAGGTCGTCCGAAGTATGGAGTCCTGAAAGTAAGAAAAAATTAAAAAAAAGAATTTGGCAGCCCCTAGTACGTTTTAAGCCATATTTTGGGCTTGCCGTTATTGTGCCCCTTCCCCTACGCCCATGGTATTTCAAGAGCGTAGTTATGTACGCGAGGCACTGGTTTCGCTATGTCGCGAGGGATGGGGTTGGGGCCGCATTGCTACGCCTGCTCAGAACGTGCCAGGCGGTCTTGTTGTAGGCTACTCCGGGCGCGCTTGGCAGTGTCTGGCCTTTTAACGGCCGGACTGGAGAATTGCCTAAGAAGGCTGCTTTGTACTTCCGCTGCGAGAGCCGCCGTGTGCTCCTCCGTACGGAGGGAGCATTCGGTGTTTCCGTTGACCGTAATTACTCCTCGAGGGCCTGGCATCTTGAGCTTGAGATATGCGTAGGGCGGCACCGCATTGAACTTTGCAAATGCGGTTCGCCCGAGCAGGGCGTGATAGCCACTGCGAAACAGGACTATATCGAAGATTAACTCTTTGCTTTGGAAATTGTCCGAAGATCCTAAGACCACTTCAAGTGTCACTGAGCCTGTACACACCTGGTATAACGCCTTTAAAGGTCGTTTTTGTGGGCTTAATCCTCGAGGGATCTATGCCCATTTTCTGCACTGTATGCTGGTAAAGCAGGTTCAGGCTACTTCCACCGTCCATGAGGACTCTTGTGAGATGAAATCCGTCGATAATTGGATCAAGAACCAATGGCGCGAAGCCGCCGTGACGGATGCTAGTGGGGTGGTCCCTTCGATCAAAAGTGATCGAGCAGGAGGACCATGGGTTGAACTTTGGGGCGACTGGCTCCATCGCATATACGTCCCGTAGCGCACGCTTCCGCTCCCTCTTGGGAATGTGGGTTGCGTATATCATGTTCACCGTCCGCACTTGTGGGGGAAAACCCTTCTGTCCACTGTTGTTCGGCGGCCTGGGCTCCTCCTCGTCGTCGCTATGCAGCCCCTTGTCTTTATTTTCGGCTCTTAGCTTGCCTGCCTGCTTGAACACCCAACAGTCCCTGTTGGTGTGATTGGCTAGCCTTTCAGGGGTGCCATGTATCTGGCACAAGCGTTCGAGTATTCGGTCCAAACTGGACGGGCCCTAAGTATTCTTTTTGAATGGCTTT
The DNA here is from genome assembly GCA_032464435.1 of Aegilops umbellulata. Lineage (NCBI taxonomy): Eukaryota > Viridiplantae > Streptophyta > Magnoliopsida > Poales > Poaceae > Aegilops > Aegilops umbellulata. The sequence continues at coordinate 39,262,641 of CP136056.1, read as the reverse complement.
TTCCGCTGACCTGATTTATAGCCTCTGAGTCCAGCATTAACTGCCGTGTCTTCGTTGCTGTCGCTGCTAACGCGGCGCTTTTGCTTATTCCGACGTGTCCTGCCACTTTTGTCCTTGGTATCCGAATTACCAGGGTTCTTTGCTAAGTTGCTACTGCGAGCTAGCCAGCTGTCTTCTCCCGCGCAAAAGCGGGTCATGAGTGTCGTGAGGGCTGCCATAGACTTCGGCTTTTCCTGTCCCAGGTGCCGGGCAAGCCACTCGTCGCGGATATTATGCTTGAAGGCTGCTAGGGCCTCTGCGTCCGGACAGTCGACTATCTGGTTTTTCTTTTTTAGGAACCGTGTCCTGAATTGCCTGGCCGATTCCTCTGGCTGCTGAATTATGTGGCTTAAGTCATCGGCATCCGGTGGTCGCACATAAGTGCCCTGGAAGTTGTCGAGGAATGCGGCTTCCAGGTCCTCCCAAGAACCGATTGAGTCTGCTGGCAAGCTGTTAAGCCAATGCCGGGCCGGTACCTTAAGTTTGAGCGGGACGTATTTGATGGCGTGTAGATCGTCGCCGCGGGCCATGTGGATATGAAGGAGATAGTCCTCAATCCATACCGCAGGATCTGTTGTTCCATCATATGATTCGATGTTTATGGGTTTGAAACCCTCTGGGATTTTATGATCCATTACTTCATCTGTGAAGCATAGTGGGTGTGCGGCGCCTCTATACTGGGCTATATCACGACGCAGCTCGAAGGAGCTATGTCTGTTGTGTTCGGCCCGGCCAGATTTGTTGTATCCGGAATGAAGATCACCGTCACGTGCCATGGGGCGCCTGCGTGATCCGTAGATCGATCTTGTTTGTCTTGCCATGTCCTCCAGTATGTCTCGCAGGTCTGGCGCATTTTCCCGTGCCTTAGTTGAATGGCGCCGGGGCATGGCTTGGGTGGAGTGCCGAGAGGCCTCTCTGTCGCGACCGCGAGGTGGCCGGTCGGCCATGTCATGCGCTGGTGATGTAGGTGCTTCCTCCTCTGATTGGGGTAGCGGCCTGCGCTTTGGGTAACTCTTGGAGGGGCGTTCGAGTTCATACTCTTCGGCCGCAAGGACTTCAGTCCATCTGTCAGCTAGCAAGTCTTGATCAGCTCTAAGTTATTGCTACTTTTTCTTGAGGCTGCTTGCCGTGGCTAAAATCCTGCGCTTGAAACGCTCTTGTTCGGCGGGGTCTGATGGTACGGCGAATTCATCGTCGTCGAGGCTTGCCTCGTCATCGGAGGGAGGCATATAGTTATCATCCTCAACCTCTCGGTCTGCCGCTCTCTCATGAGGGCTGGCTTCTCCATCTTCCTGTGCCGAATCTTGCTGGAGGGGGTGTTCTTCGGCGCTATCCGGGGTAGTATTATCTCCCGTGCTGGAATCACCGTTTTTGCTTTGGCGGGATTTAGAGCGGCGCCGCTGACGCTGGCGCTTTGGCTGTTTTTTGGAGGTGTCATCCCCCGCTGTTCCATCGCCATCTCCGTCTTTTGGAGTATCCACCATGTATATGTCATATGACGAGGTGGCCTTCCAGCGCCCTACAGGTGCTGGTTCCTGTTCGTCTCCTGCATCATCGTCCATAGCGTCGATGTCTTCGGAGTCGAAGTCAAGCATGTTGGTTAAATCATCGAAAGTGGCTACAAAGTGGGTGGTGGGTGGGCTTTGAATTTCTTCATCGTCCGCATCCCATCCTTGCTGTCCGTAGTCCAGCCATGTCTCTCCTGATAAAGAGAGAGACTTTAGTGAGTTCAGGATGTCGCCGAAGGGCGAGTGCTGAAAGATGTCCGCGGCGGTGAACTCCATTATCGGCGCCCAATCGGATTCGATCGGCCGGGGCGTGGGGGGTTCGGAGTCCGGAGAGGAGTCCGGATCCTCGGAGTCACGGGTCATGCAGAGTGCGGGGCTGGCGGTCGGCTCGATCGCCTTTGAGATCGCAGCCCCCGAGGTGACGTCCAACCGCTCATCCTCGATTGGCATAGTAGGCTCTGAATTAAGGGTCGGAACCGGTGCGTTTGCGGCCTCCAGGGCACTATTCGGCGGCAGAGCTAGATCATGCCCCTCGAGACAGTGTGGCGCGCTTGCCTGTGGCTTGAATCCGTCGAAGATCAAATCTTCGCGGATGTCTGCCATGTAGTTTAGGCTTCCAAACCTGACCTGATGGCCAGGGGTGTAGCTTTTGATCTGCTCCAGGTGGCCAAGCGAATTGGCCCGCAGTGCGAAGCCGCCGAAGACGAAGATCTGTCTGGGGAGCAAAGTATCACCCTGGACCGCATCGTTGTTGATGATCGGAGGATCCGTCGGGCCTAAAAGTGACGACACAGAGGAACTCTCAATGAAAGCACCAATGTCGGTGTCAAAACCGGCGGATCTCGGGTAGGGGGTCCCGAAATGTGCGTCTAGGCGGATGGTAACAGGAGACAAGGGACACGATGTTTTTACCCAGGTTCGGGCCCTCTCGATGGAGGTAGAACCCTACTCCTGCTTGATTAATATTGATGATATGGGTAGTACAAGAGTAGATCAACCACGAGATCAAGGAGGCTAAACCCTAGAAGCTAGCCTATGGTATGATTGTTGTATGATGGAGTTGTCCTACAGACTGGAATCCTCCGGTTTATATAGACACTGGATAGGGTTAGGGTTACACAAAGTCGGTTACAATGGTAGGAGATCTTGAATATCCGCATCGCCAAGCTTGCCTTCCACGCCAAGGAAAGTCCCATCCGGACACGGGACAAAGTCTTCAATGTTGTATCTTCATAGTCCTGGAGTCCGGCTGAAGGTATAGTTCGGCTATCCGAACACCCCCTAATCCAGGACTCCCTCAGTCCGGTACTCTATTAAAAGGAGGCCTTAATATCCCTTAGTTTCCACTAGGACCCCGCTGCCACGGGAGTGTAGGACAAAAGATGTCATGCAAGTTCTTTTCCATAAGCACGTATGACTATATTCGGAATACATGCCTACATTACATTGATGAATTGGAGCTAGTTCTGTGTCACCCTATGTTATGATTTTTACATGATGAACCGCATCCGGCATAATTCTCCATCACCGATCCAATGCCTATGAGCTTTTCACATATTTTTCTTTGCTTATTTACTTTTCCGTTGCTACTATTACAATCACTACAAAACCCAAAAATATTACTTTTGCTACCGTTACCGTTACTTCCATATTACTTTGCTACTAAATACTTTGCTGTAGATACTAAGTTATCCAGGTGTGGTTGAATTGACAACTCAACTGCTAAGACTTCAGAATATTCTTTGGCTCCCCTTATGTCGAATCAATAGATTTGGGTTGAATACTCTACCCCCGAAAACTGTTGCGATCTCCTATACTTGTGGGTTATCAGCTCTCGATACCGAATGCCTTCCTTGAAGGCGCAAACTGCTTGGTGCTCAGATACATTTTCCATTGTGTGTGAAGGAAATATGCCTTAGAGGCAATAATAAAGTTATTATTTATTTCCTTATTTCATGATAAATGTTTATTATTCATGCTAGAATTGTATTAACCGGAAACATAATACATGTGTGAATACATAGACAAATAGAGTGTCACTAGTATGCCTCTACTTGACTATCTCGTTGATCAAAGATGGTTATGTTTCCTAACCATAGACATGAGTTGTCATTTGATTAACGGGATCACATCATTAGGAGAATGATGTGATTGACATGACCCATTCCATTAGCTTAGCACTTGATCGTTTAATATGTTGCTATTGCTTTCTTCATGACTTATACATGTTCCTTTGACTATGATATTATGCAACTCCCGTTTACCGGAGGAACACTTTTTGTTCTACCAAATGTCACAACGTAACTGGGTGATTATAAAGGTGCTCTACAGGTGTCTCCGAAGGTACTTGTTGGGTTGGCGTATTTCGAGATTAGGATTTGTCACTCCGATTGTCAGAGAGGTATCTCTGGGCCCACTGGGTAATGCACATCACTATAAGACTTGCAAGTATTGCAACTAATGAGTTAGCTGCAGGATGATGTATTACGGAACGAGTAAAGAGACTTGCCGGTAACGAGATTGAACTAGGTATTGAGATACCGACGATCGAATCTCGGGCAAGTAACATACCGATGACAAAGGGAACATCGTATGTTGTTATGCGGTCTGACCGATAAAGATCTTCGTAGAATATGTAGGAGCCAATATGAGCATCCAGGTTCCTCTATTGGTTATTGATCGGAGATGTGTCTTGGTCATGTCTACATTGTTCTCGAACCCGTAGGGTCCGCACGCTTAACGTCATGATGATAGTTTCATTATGAGTTTATATGTTTTGATGTACCGAAGTTTGTTCGGAGTCCCGGATGTGATCACGGACATGACGAGGAGTCTCAAAATGGTCGAGAAATGAAGATTGATATATTGGAAGCCTATGTTTGGACATCGGAAGTGTTTCGGGTGAAATCGGCATTTTACCAGAGTACCGGGAGGCTACCGGAACCCCCCGGTAACCTAATGGGCCTTAATGGGCCTAGTGGAGGAAGAGGAGAGGAGGACAAGGGGCAGCCGCGCGCCCCTCCTCCCAAGTCCGAATTGGACAAGGAGGGGGGCGGCGCCCCCCCTTTCCTTTCCCCTCTCTCTCTCTTTTCCCCCAAGTCCTAGTCCAACATGGAAAAGGGGGGAGTCCTACTCCCGGTAGGAGTAGGACTCCTCCTGGCGTGCCCCTTGCCTGGCCGCACCTCCTCCCCCTTGCTCCTTTATATACGGGGGCAGGGGGCACCCTAGAGACACAACAATTGATCATTGATCTCTTAGCCGTGTGCGGTGCCCCCCTCCACCATAGTCCACCTCGATAATACTGTAGCGGTGGCAGACTAAGGCATAGCCTAGTGGTGGGAAGGGGCTGATGCCTTCCCACCCACCCAGGTTCAAGGCATGGTACTTGCAATTTAGGGTTGTTGCACCAACTATACTGTAGGGGGTTCCCTTACAGTCTTTCTGTCAAAAAATACTGTAGCCGTGCTTAGGCGAAGCCCTGCGTCGGTAGAACATCAACATCGTCACCACGCCGTCGTGCTGACGAAGCTCTCCCTCAACACTCGGCTGGATCGCAGTTCGAGGGACGTCATTGGGCTGGACGTGTGCTGAACTCGGAGGTGCCATGCGTTCGGTACTTGATCGGTCCGATCGTGAAGACGTATGACTACATCAACCGCGTTGTTATAACGCTTCCGGTTTCGGTCTACGAGGGTACATGGACAACACTCTCCCCTCTCGTTGCTATGCATCACCATGATCTTGCGTGTGCGTAGGAATTTTTTTGAAATTACTACGTTCCCCAACAGTGGCATCCGAGCCTGGTTTATGCGTTGATGTTATATGCACGAGTAGAACACAAGTGAGTTGTGGGCGATATAAGTCATACTGCTTACCAACATGTCATACTTTGGTTCAGCGGTATTGTTGGATGAAGCGGCCCAGACCGACATTACGCGTACGCTTATGCGAGACTGGTTCTACCGACGTGCTTTGCACACAGGTGGCTGGCGGGTGTCAGTTTCTCCAACTTTAGTTGAACCGAGTGTGGCTACGCTCGGTCCTTGCGAAGGTTAAAACAGCACCAACTTGACAAACTATCGTTGTGGTTTTGATGCGTAGGTAAGAACGGTTCTTGCTAAGCCCGTAGCAGCCACGTAAAACTTGCAACAACAAAGTAGAGGACGTCTAACTTGTTTTTGCAGGGCATGTTGTGATATGATATGGTCAAGACGTGATGAGTTATAAGTTTTTGTATAAGATGATCATGTTTTGTTGAAGTTATCGGCAACTGGCAGAAGCCTTATGGTTGTCTCTTTATTGCATAAGATGCAAGCGCCAAATAATAGCTTTACTTTATTGCTATGCGATAGCAATAAGTTGCAAGAACAATAGTTGGCGAGACGACCATGTGACAACACATTGATATAGATCAAGATGATGGAGATCATGGTGTCATGCCGGTGACGTTAGAGATCATGACGTTGCTTCGGAGATGGAGATCACAAGCACAAGATGATGATGGCCATATCATATCACTTATATTGATTGCATGTGATGTTTATCTTTTATGCATCTTATATTGCATTGATTGACGGTAGCATTATAAGATGATCTCTCACTAAATTTCAAGATAAAAGTGTTCTCCCTGAGTATGCACCGTTGCCAAAGTTCGTCGTGCCCAGACACCACGTGATGATCGGGTGTGATAAGCTCTACGTCCATCTACAATAGGTGCAAGCCAGTTTTGCACACGCAGAATACTCAGGTTAAACTTGACGAGCCTAGCATATGCAGATATGGCCTCGGAACACTGGAGACCGAAAGGTCGAGCATGAATCATATAGTAGATATGATCAACATAGTGATGTTCACCATTGAAAACTACTCCATTTCACGTGATGATCGGTTATGGTTTAGTTGATTTGGATCACGTGATCACTTAGATGATTAGAGGGATGTCTATCTAAGTGGGAGTTCTTAAGTAATATGATTAATTGAACTTTAATTTATTATGAACTTAGTCCTGGTAGTATTAGCATATCTATGTTGTAGATCAATAGCTCACGTTTAGCTTCCCTATTTTATTTTTGATATGTTCATAGAGAAAAATAAGTTGAAAGATGTTAGTAGCAATGATGCGGATTGGATCCGTGATCTGAGGTTTATCCTCATTGCTGCACGAAAGAATTATGTCCTTGATGCACCGCTAGGTGACAGACCTATTGCAGGAGCAGATGCAGACATTATGAACGTTTGGCTAGCTCAATATGATGACTACTTGATAGTTTAGTACACCATGCTTAACGGCTTAGAATCGGGACTTCAAAGACGTTTTGAACATCATGGACCATATGAGATGTTCCAGGAGTTGAAGTTAATATTTCAAGCAAATACCCGAGTTGAGAGATATGAAGTCTCCAACAGGTTCTATAGCTAAAAGATGGAGGAGAATAGCTCAAGCAGTGAGCATGTGCTCAGATTGTCTTGGTACTACAATTGCTTGAATCAAGTGGGAGTTAATCTTCCAGATAAGATAGTAATTGACAGAATTCTCTAGTCACCATCACCAAGTTAGTAGAACTTCGTGATGAACTATAATATGCAAGGGATAACAGAAACGATTCCCAAGCTCTTCGTGATGCTAAAATCGACGAAGGTAGAAATCAAGAAAAACATCAAGTGTTGATGGTTGACAAGACCACTAGTTTCAAGAAAAGGGCAAAGGGAAGAAGGGGAACTTTAAGAAGAATGGCAAGCAAGTTGCTGCTCAAGTGAAGAAACCCAAGTCTGGTCCTAAGCCCGAGACTAAGTGCTTCTACTACAAAGTGACTGGTCGCTAGAAGCGGAACTGCCCCAAGTATTTGGTGGATAAGAAGGATGGCAAAGTGATCAAAGGTATATTGGATATACATGTTATTGATGTGTATTTTACTAGTGTTTATAGAAACCCCTCGGCATTTGATACTGGTTCAGTTGCTAAGAGTAGTAACTCGAAACGGGAGTTGCAGAATAAACAGAAACTAGTAAAAGGCGAGGTGACGATGTGTGTTGGAAGTAGTTCCAAGATTGATATGATCATCATCGCACACTCCCTATACTTTCCGGATTAGTGTTGAAACTAAATAAGTGTTATTTAGTGTTTGCGTTGAGCATGTATATGATTTGATCATGTTTGTTGCAATACGGTTATTCATTTAAATTAGAGAATAATTGTTGTTCTATTTACATGAATAAAACCTTCTATGGTCATACACCCAATAAAAATAGTTTGTTGGATCTTGATCGTAGTGATACACATATTCATAATATTGAATCCAAAAGATGCAAAGTTAATAATGATAGTGCAACTTATTTGTGGCACTGCCGTTTAGGTCATATTGGTGTTAAGCGCATGAAGAAACTCCATGCTGATGGGATTTGGGAATCACTTGATTATGAATCACTTGATGCTTGCGAATCATGTCTTATGGGCAAGATGACTAAGAGATGACTAAGACTCCGTTCTCCGGAACAATGGAGCGAGCAAGTGACTTATTGGAAATAATACATACTGATGTATGCGATCCGATGAGTGTTGAGCCTCGCGGCAGGTATCGTTATTTTCTCACATTCACAGATGATTTGAGAAGATAAGGGTATATCTACTTGATGAAACATAAATCTGAAACATTTGAAAAGTTCAAAGAATTTCAGAGTGAAGTGGAAAATCATTGTAACAAGAAAATAAAGTTTCTACGATCTGATCGTGGAAGAGAATATTTGAGTTACGAGTTTGGTCTTCATTTGAAACAATGCGGAATAGATTCGCAAGTCACGCCACCCGGAACACCACAACGTTATGGTGTGTCCGAACATCGTAATCGTACTTTAACTAGATATGGTGCGATCTATGATGTCTCTTACTGATTTACCGCTATCGCTTTGGGGTTATGCATTAGAGACAGATGCATTCACGTTAAAAAGGGCACCATCTAAACCCGTTTGAGACGACACCGTATGAACTGTGGTTTGGCAAGAAACCAAAGTTGTCATTTCTTAAAGTTTGGGGTTGCGATGCTTATGTGAAAAAGGTTCAACCTGATAAGCTCAAACCCAAACCGGAGAAATATGTCTTCATAGAATACCCAAAGGAAACTGTTGGGTACACCTTCTATCACAGATCCAAAAGCAACATATTCGTTGCTGAGAATGGATCCTTTCTAGATAAGGAGTTTCTCTCGAAAGAAGTGAGTGGGAGGAAAGTAGAACTTGATGAGGTAACTGTACCTGCTCCCTTATTGGAAAGTAGTTCATCACAGAAATCTGTTCCTATGACTACTACGCCAATTTGTGAGGAAGCTAATGATGATGATCATGTAACTTCAGATCAAGTTACTACCGAATCTCGTAGGTAAACCAGAGTGAGATCCGCACCAGTGTGGTACAGTAATCCTGTCCTGGAAGTCATGTTACTAGACCATGACGAACTTGTGAACTATGAGGAAGCGATGATGAGCCCAGATTCCGCAAAATGGTTTAAGGCCATGAAATCTGAGATGGGATCCATGTACGAGAACAAAGTATGGACTTTGATTGACTTGCCCAATGATCGGCAAGACATTGAGATTAAATGGATCTTCAAGAGGAAGACGGATGCTGATAGTAGTGTTACTATCTACAAAGCTAGAATTGTTGCAAAAGGTTTTCGACAAGTTCAAGGTGTTGACTACAATGAGATTTTCTCACTCGTAGTGATGCTTAAGTCTGTCCGAATCATGTTAGCAAATTGCCACATTTTATGAAATCTGGCAAATGGATGTCAAAACTACATTCCTTAATGTATTTCTTAAATAAGAGTTGTATATGATACAACCAGAAGGTTTTTTCGATCCTAAAGGTACTAACAAAATGTGCAAGCTCCAGCGATCCATCTATGGACTGGTGCAAGCATCTCGGAGTTGGAATATACGCTTTGATAAGTTGATCAAAGCATATAATTTTATACAGACTTGCGGTGAAGCCTGTATTTACAAGAAAGTGAGTGGGAGCACTACAACATTTCTGATAAGTATATGTGAATGACATATTGTTGGTCGGAAATAATGTAGAATTATTCTGCAAATCATAAAGGAGTGTTTGAAAGGAGTTTTTCAAAGAAAGACCTCGGTGAAGCTGCTTACATATTGAGCATCAAGATCTATAGAGATAGATCAAGACGCTTGATAAGTTTTTTCAATGAGTACATACCTTGACAAGATTTTGAAGTAGTTCAAAATGGAACAGTCAAAGAAAGAGTTCTTGCCTGTGTTACGAGGTGTGAAATTGAGTAAGACTCAAAGCCTGACCACGGCAGAAGATAGAAAGAGAATGAAAGTCATTCCCTATGCCTCAGACATAAGTTCTATAAAGTATGTCATGTTGTGTACCAGATCTATTGTATACCCTACACTGTGTTAAGCAAGGGAGTACAATAGTGATCTAAGAGTAGATCACTGGACAACAGTCAAAATTATCCTTAGTGGAATAAGGATATGTTTCTCGATTATGGAGGTATCAAAAGGTTCATCGTAAAGAGTTACGTCGATGCAAGCTCTGACACCGATCTGGATGACTCTAAGTCTCGATCTAGATACATACTGAAAGTGGGAGCAATTAGTTAGAGTAGCTTCATACAGAGCATTGTTGACATAGAAATTTGCAAAATACATGCAGATCTGAATGTGGCAGACTCGTTGACTAAACTTCTCTCACAAGCAAAACAAGATCACACCGTAGTACTCTTCGGGTGTTAATCACATAGCGATGTGAACAAGATTATTGACTCTAGTAAACCCTTTGGGTGTTGGTCACATGACGATGTGAACTATTGGTGTTAAATCACATGGTGATGTGAACTAGATTATTGACCCTAGTGCAAGTGGGAGACTGAAGGAAATATGCCCTAGAGCCAATAGTAAAGTTATTATTTATTTCCTATTTCATGATAAATGTTTATTATTCATGCTAGAATTGTATTAACCGGAAACATAATACATGTGTGAATACATAGACAAATAGAGTGTCACTACTATGCCTCTACTTGACTAGCTCGTTGATCAAAGATGGTTATGTTTCCTAACCATAGACATGAGTTATCGTTTGATTAACGGGATCACATTATTAGGAGAATGATGTGATTGACATGACCCATTCCGTTAGCTTAGCACTTGATCGTTTAGTATGTTGCTATTGCTTTCTTCATGACTTATACATGTTCCTATGACTATGAGATTATGCAACTCCCGTTTACCGGAGGAACACTTTGTGTGCTACCAAACGTCACAACGTAACTGGGTGATTATAAAGGTTCTCTACAGGTGTCTCCGAAGGTACTTGTTGGGTTGGTGTATTTCGAGATTAGGATTTGTCACTCCGATTGTCGGAGAGGTATCTCTGGGCCCACTCGGTAATGCACATCACTATAAGCCTTGCAAGTATTGCAACTAATGAGTCAGCTGCGGGATGATGTATTACGGAACGAGTAAAGAGACTTGCCGGTAACGAGATTGAACTAGGTATTGAGATACCGACGATCGAATCTCGGGCAAGTAACATACCGATGACAAAGGGAACAACGCATGTTGTTATGCAGTCTGACCGATAAAGATCTTCGTAGAATATGTAGGAGCCAATATGAGCATCCAGGTTCCGCTATTGGTTATTGATCGGAGACGTGTCTCGGTCATGTCTACATTGTTCTCGAACCCGTAGGGTCCGCACGCTTAACGTTACGATGACAGTTTCATTATGAGTTTATATGTTTTGATGTACTAAAGGTTGTTCGGAGTCCCGGATGTGATCACGGACATGACGAGGAGTCTCGAAATGGTCGAGACATGAAGATTGATATATTGGAAGCCTATGTTTGGACATCGGAAGTGTTCCGGGTGAAATCGGCATTTTACCAGAGTACCTAGAGGCTACCGGAACCCCCGGTAACCTAATGGGCCTTAATGGGCCTTCTAGAGGAAGAGGAGAGGAGGCCAAGGGGCAGCCGCGCGCCCCTCCCCCCCAAGTCCGAATTGGACATGGAGGGGGGAGGCGCCCCCCTTTCCTTTCCCCTCTCTCCCCTCCCCCAAGTCCTAGTCCAACATGGAAAGGGGGGGGGGGAGTCCTACTCCCGGTAGGAGTAGGACTCCTCCTAGCGCGCCCCTTGCCTGGCCGTACCTCCTCCCCCTTGCTCCTTTATATATGGGGGCAGGGGCACCCTAGAGACACAACAATTGATCATTGATCTCTTAGCCGTGTGCGGTGCCCCCCTCCACCATAGTCCACCTCGATAATACTGTAGCGGTGCTTAGGCGAAGCCCTGCGTCGGTAGAACATCAACATCGTCACCATGCCGTCGTGCTGACGAAGCTCTCCCTCAACACTCAGCTGGATCGGAGTTCGAGGGACGCCATCGGGCTGAACGTGTGCTGAACTCGGAGGTGCCGTGCGTTCGGTACTTGATCGGTCGGATCGTGAAGACGTACGACTACATCAACCGCGTTGTTATAATGCTTCCGCTTTCGGTCTACGAGGGTACGTGGACAACACTCTCCCCTCTCGTTGCTATGCATCACCATGATCTAGCGTGTGCGTTGGAAAATTTTGAAATTACTACGTTCCCCAACAGTGTGAAGCAAAGTGGTCCACCTGTGGATGTAATCTCTCAAAGTCTCATTCAGTTTTTGTACGCAATGCTGCAAGTCAGCCAATCCCGCAGGTCATTTGCATGTACCCTCAAAAGTTCTGACAAACACTCGAGCCAATTCTTACCAGCTGAAAATACTGCCAGGAGCTAACTGATTCAACCATGCTCTGGCTGATCCTTCCAACATCAGAGTAAGATGCTTCATAGCTACCTCATCATTTCCACCACCGATCTGCACAACCACTCGGTAGTCTTCTAGCCAAGTGTCAGGCTTCGACTCACCAGTGAACTTACTAACTCCAGTCGCCAACCTGAAGTTGGGAGGAATCTCTGCGGCCCTGATGGCTCTGCTAAAACATTCGGGACCAGAAACATGCACTTTGCTTCCAGTCCGGTGACCTCTGTCTTGTCCTTCTCTGTGTGCTCGGTTTCTGTCAACCGGACCTTGCACTAGAATTGACCTTGCATCAAATCCTGGCTCTCTTGGATCGACTGGCAACCTCTTCTCATAACTGTACGGGCGCCTGTCATCATAATGCCGGGGCACATATGATCCGCCGCTCGGAGGGGGTGTAGGCACTCGACGACGGTCATCCCGGCCGAGTCGATGATCATACTGCTCATGGTTTCGACCCAAGTACTGCTCTTGGTGATGTCCACGTCCCTCACGCCTCAAAGGCGATCTTGGGCTGTGAGTCGACTGGACTGTATCAGCCACCACAGATCTGCTATGGATTCTGTTCCGCGACTGAGACACCGCCGTGTTTTGCTCGATCTGCATCAAACCTCTTCCAGCTTCCGACTGGGATGGTTGAATCGACTCTGCTATATGGGCAGCAGTTGTAAGATTCTGAATCGGAGTGTGGTATACCTATGGTTCAGGCGGGAACAGTTGTCGCTGCCGTCGACTGGACTCAGGGATCTGCCGCAGAGCACGCTCGTTGAGTGCATGCTGAAGGTTTTCCAATCGCGTGCGCTCAGCCAAAGTGGCCAGGCACGCCTCCTCCAAGGCCTAAGCCTCAGAGGTCTCTCCAACGATGGGCGTGTGGAGCGCCTCCATGTTGCGGCGGTGAAGTTCCTCCCTCTGCTGCGAAGAAAGGGTTTCGGGATGGTACTCCTTGTGAACGCGCGACAGATCGCCGCCACCATTGCGACACATGCCAGGTGGGCTGCGCGGCGTGTCGACCATCAGGACCTCTGCCGCAGGGTCGCTGCTATCGCACTCGGACAAGGTCTCAATGGAGCCAGTCGACAGATCGAACAGGCCGTAGAGAGATTCATCGGGCTTGATTTCCGCGACTTGAGGGGTGGCCGACTGACGTGCCACCACATGCTTCAACCACCGCTGAAGCCACGACCGACCGGATCGCTTGCGACGGTGAACAGCGGGGAGCGAAGACACTGCGGGAGCCGGCCGATACTGGGTCAACGACTGCCGCAGAAGGACGCCGCCGAAAGTGCGTCGCCCCGCGGACGGGGAGTGTCTCGACGTTGAGAGAGGCCTCGTGGAGCCAGGCGGAGTCATCGGCGACGAAGATGAGCGCGCCGAGACGGATCTCGCGGCCGTCAGCGAATCCACCTCCGGAAACCATGATGATGAGAATCGGAAAAACTGCAACCTCACCGGAAAGTCGCTAAGACACCTACCCCAAGGTGGGCGCCAACTGTCGTGGTTCTAAGTCTGACACTAGAATGGGGGTAGGTATGAGGAGGCAAGATCCTAGCTACGGTGAAGTTGTGCACGCAAGATTTACGAGTTCAGGCCCTTCTCAGAGGAAGTAATAACCCTACGTCTCAGTGCCCGGAGGCTGGTCAATTGGATTATGCGTGGAGTTACACGGGGTGTGAACCCTTGTCCCAGAGGAGGGAGGTGGCTTATATAGAATGCACCAGGACCCCAGCCATCTCCCATTACATAGAGTTCAATGTACATAAAGGGGGGACGTTACTGGTAACGTCAGCATTAAAGTCATATAAATGATCATTAAGACTACAGAGTGAATGCCTGACCGTTGTCATCCAGAGTGACCTTAGATCTTCTATACTTCGAGTGGTTTCTGATATGCTCGAATATTATATCCTGGTCGAATGGAATTGGGTTATCCGAGTGGAACCCACAGTCGAGTGGGTTGCGTCCTGTGGTGATTTCAGTCGGTAGGATTTGCTGTCCTTTGAATGTCCTTGACTATAAGGCAGTGTCCTTGGTAGGGTGCTTAGATCAGGTCTATTGCCCTACCCTAGGTACATGTCATCGTCAGTGGCGGCTAGGCTTGTAGATCGTGTCCCCCCTCTCTCTCTCTCTCTATATATATATATTGCGGGAAATCTCTCTCTCTATACACACACACACACACACACACACACACACACATATATATATATATATACTCTTGAAAGTATGTACTCCAACTTCTCATATACCACATAGATGAATTTTTATACCTCTTTGTTATTTTTAATATACTTCATTAATAATTAGTAGATACCTCAAAATGAGTTTCATGAAAAAAGACCATGTGTGTCTTATATTTTCGAAGATTTACGTATGTACTTCCTCCATTCCAAAATAGATGACTCAACTTCATACTAAAGTAGTACGAAGTTGAGTCATCTATTTTGGAACGGAGGGAGTACTGATTTGCTTGTATGTGAAAAAGTATATTAGCAAAAGTACATCGCAAATGATATTTTTTCAACAAAACTCATATTGAGGTATCTTAGAATATTTAATGAAGTATATTGAGAATGATAAAGAGTTATAATCAATACATATACGAGGTATATTAAAGACGGGAGTACATACATGGTATATCATTGATAGAATTGCAACTCTCATTGCTGGTTAGGAACTATCGTTCAATTTCATTCCAACAGCCGACGTGCTTTATTCAATTTTGTGTATTCGCCTTGCGACAGCATCTAAAACCAGAGCCGTACCGGTCGCTTGCAATATGAAAAGCGCTGAGGTAGAACACATGGGCCCCCAAACATGCAGGGTGGGCCTGCGGCCCAAAGTCCAGAACCGCGAGCCTGTCTGGGTATTATATTCTTAGCTGAACCCCCATAATGCCCGTGTGTTGCACATAACATCAAGATGCATTTGTATGAGTATTTTATCTTGTGAGAGAAAAGGATGAACTAGGGAAGCCCTTATTTGCAAATGTGGAGAGGTGTGCGGGTACCTTTTTGCAAAATTGCCATAGTTTCCTTCCTATTCGTCAGATATAAATCGTACGGCCTATATTGCAGGATGGCAGGCACACCACCATCACCAATTCGTCTATACTGTGTTAAAAACAACTCTGTTTTTTAATTATATATGTTATATATATTCCCCTAGATTTTTCTTATGTAAAAGTTGTGATATAAAAGATTTGTATATTTCTTTACAGAGGGAGTATCTCTCTATCAAAAATATATTTTGGTGTAACTAGTTACTCCTGTCTTTCTACTTCCTTTCGCTGATATGTGGGGCATCCGACAACGGGGTCGACGTGCCATATGCACAAATTAGAGTGCACAACTGCACGGTAGACACACCCCGGTCGTATCACCGTAGTAATGCCCAATGAGCCGTCAAATCACAACCCCCCTTTCCAGCTTTAGCAGTAAGCTGGACAGACGAAGCGGAAATATTTCACTGGGCCTGAATCCCCTTCTCCCTCGTCTGCTTGTTCATAGAAAATCCCCTCTCGACGATTGCATAGGGTTTTCTCATGGAGAACCAGGTACGAATTCTTCATCCATCCCCGATAAATCCAAGTCCCTTGGTCGCGGGTAATCCTAGGATGGCAGTCGCCGCCGTTGATGCATTTTTCTTCCTACTGAATCTAGTGTGTTTCATTTGCAGTGCCCAAAGTGCAAGGACCTTATAGGTTTCTGTGCCCTCGGCGATACGCCACACTTGTTCCTTCTCATCCTAACATAGGATTTTAAAACGCGCACAATATGTTCCTAGAATCCTCTTTTCTATCCGGGAGGGTGGGTTTTTTTGAACATGTTGTTGAATAATTTGGAAATTTGGATTGCTATATTTGGATAAAAGGTACTACGAGTACGATGGTCAACGCTGACGTGAAGGAGGTAGTTATTTCTAGATTTGGATAGGGAATACATTGTGTTCTCATATTATTTTTCCTGCAGTTAATTATTTGCTTTGCCAGAACACATGTACTCAAGATGCTCGGCCTTGCCATAAGTGAATACACCAGTTTAATGGTCATAGTGAAGACAAGCCATGGATATAAGTTCCGAGTTGGGTTAATGAACCAAGAAGATTGCTGCTTTTTTGTGGCCGAACTTGGATAAACTTTCTCAAGTGTTACGGACTAAAAGTTGGCTCATGAATGTTGATGGAAATAGCAGAACCTGGTCTCATCTTCACTGCGATCTTCCACCCCGATGTCGTTCCAATTGTTCATCCATGTTAGTTTTGTATCTGGTTCTTGCTTGTTGCCTCGATTACTTCTTAATCCACCTATTCTGTCTAACTAATCACAATTTAACTTTAGAAGTAGCAACGAATCTCTCATGAAGATGCTACTTCTAACTAATATTTTCTTATAATTGGTGGCACATGTAGGTTTTTTCAGAGTTAAGCAGGCTGCTCGTTTGTTATTCTGTAACAACTCGGTTGTTACTGATGGCACTGAAGTTGACTGGGATCACATCCACAAGTTCCTACACTTTATTGATTGTCTTGAGGTCCTTGTGTGGCACTTCAATGGTGGAAGGCCACGTGGGATATGTGTGCCACTGTTGCACGCGTTGAACAGGTCCAACTGTGTCGAGAAACTTATGGTACAAGCTGTTTTCTGTTATATATGTTGTTCATAAACTATTGCTTATACACAGTTTTACAGCTGTGATCTTCTTGAAACAGAAACTGCCCAGTTCTATTGTTCCTATACAGATGCCTGACCATGGTCGGGTTAGAGTTGCACTTGGTCACATCATGATGTTTATGTCGACCTACTCCATTCCCCTTGGAGGTGAAAATATACTTATTCATGGGCGGTCTCAAATAATGAAGGCCCGTCCATCTTGGAGAATAGGACAGAAGATTATGTTCCTGCTTTTCCATGGCTCTAAAGCGAATATCCTGTTTATTGAACAAATTGCGAGATGAAGCCGCTTTCAGAAGGTTGTGGATGCGCGGGGTGGCGCCTGGACCTTGTCCTGGGGCTTGGCGGCCTCACCCTTGGTTAACTGTAGGCAAAGAAGCACTGTTCGAGGCGTGCTTTGTACGGTTGAACCTGTATAAGTACTCATACTGCTTTCAGCTATGGTTGCTAAGTGCCCCTGCTGGTTTCAGTTAAGGTTGTTAAGTTCTCCTGCTGCTTTTACAATCTGTCGTGTTTCTTCAGTCCTGTCTTCCTCCAGCCGCCAAAACCAAACCAGCGCCGGCGGGGCCGCCTGCTTCCACCTCCCACGGCTGGCTGCGCCTCAGCACACGCATCGCCGCCCCACCGTCTCCTAAATCATTAACGCCGACGTCCGAGGCCTCGCCGTCGTCCTCCGCGCGCTTTGGTGCGCTCGCCGTGGCGCCACCCTCTCGCGTTGTCAACATGGTCAACAAACAAAAGGAATTGGCAGAAGTACGTGGAGAGGATGATAGTAGGGGCCCACCATGTCAGCGTATGGAAAAATAAAATGCTTCCTCCTAGTGTTGTCCTGACATCTGGGACCCACGACATTGTGAGCGTATATAGTCAATAGACAAGAGAACAACAGAAGATCGGCTGAGACCTGGGACATAGCTGCTCGAGCAGTATTTTTTTATTTATTGTTGAGACGGAGCAGGGTTTGAACTGGGCTGTGGCCCGTCTAGCCCAGGCTTATATTTCATGTTCACCATGTGACCAGCCCAACTATTTTTTCTTTGTGAAAATGAGACCAGTTTATTTTTCCTGAAGAATACCCAATCCAGGCGTACTTATTTTTCTACGCCCTGATGGGCTGCAACTCTTTCAAGACGCCTGCAAATCTTGAAAGTAATATGAAATGGGTTGTAAATATAAAAACAGATGACAAATTGGCAATTACTTTATAATTTCTGATTTTTTCACGTTTTCAGATTCCTATTTCACTGGGCCTTAACCTAATTTAAATACATCTTCAAGGTACTTTAAATCTGGCTCGACATTTCGGTATTAAAAATAGTTTGGAACCCACAGAAATATGCGAAATTGGCCCTGGCCAACCAAAAAACAACTGCAATAAATTGCATAAGAAGTCGCAATGAGCTATATATAAATTATTAAAAAAATAGGGAATGGTCTGACTTGTGGGCCTATTAAGTTGACGCGTATGCAAGATTTTTTTAGTTATTGTATACGTCAACAAACGATTCTAGCAGACATAACCGTTGGATGTCAATCCAACGGCTGTCGTGTTTCTTCAACCTCTGATCTTCTTGCTCTAGCCGCCAAATCCAGCACCGGCGGGACCGCCTGCTCCCGCCTCCTGTGCAGGCCTTACCGCCCCCTACTACTCCCACAACTGGCCGGGCATCCCTCTACTCGCCCACACCCCCTGTTATTCTTCGGTGACGGCAGCCTCACACCGCAGCCGAACCAGTGAACCCTCGTACTCCTTTCCGCGTGGGGCATCCACTGTCGTGTCTTCCCCGGCTTCGTGTTGTCCCCTTCCTAGGCCTCGCTGTCGTCCACCGCACTGGTGCTCTCGGCGACGCGTGGTCAACATGGTCAAGGAACGACTTCCATTGGAAGAGTACTGTACGTGGAGAGGATGACAGCTAGGTCCACGGCAGCCGCAAGGAAGTGCCTCCTTATTACGCGGAAAATAATTATTCCTCCACCTGACAGTAGGGACCAACCGGACGGGCCACCGTATTTGGCGAAAAAAACATTTCCCCCCTGACTGGTGGGACCCACCGGATGGGCCACCGTATTTCGTGAAAAAACGTTCCGCCCGCTGTCAGCTCCGACCCACCGGAAGTGCCTCCTTATTACGCACAAAAAAATGATTACCCCCCTGCTAGTTGGGACCCACCTTGGTAGGAGGCTGACTTGTGGGCCTACTAAGTTGACGGGGACGGAGTGCTTTGTCAACTTAGCCATTATGAACGATTCTAGCTCCAGTGACCGTACGATGTCCATCCAAAGGCTGTGGTGCTTCTTCAACCTCTGGTCTTCTTGCTCCAGCCGCCCAAAGCAGCGCCAGTTGTGCCGCATGCTCCTGCCTCCCATGGCCGGCTGTGCTACCTCGGAGGCATCACCGCCCCCTACTATTCCCACCACTGGCTAGGCCCTGCGGCGACGACAGCCTCACACCGCAGCCGAACCAGTGAACCCTCTTACTCCTCTCCGCGCGGGCTTCCACTGCAGCGTCTTCCCCGGCTCCGCGTCGTCCCCTTCCTAGGCCTTGCCGTCGTCCACCTCCCTGGTGCTCTCGGCACGGCGTGGTCAACATGGTCAAGGAACGGCTCCCATCGGACGTGGACTGTATGTGGAGAGGCTGACAGCTGGGTCCACGGCCGCAGCAAGGAAGTGCCTCCATATTATGCAGAAAATAATGATTACTCCACCTGATAGCAGGGGGCCATCGGACGGTCAACCGTATTTTGCAAAAAGAAAAACGTTTCCCCCTGACTGCTGGGACCAACCAGTGACATCTTCGCATGCAAGGAAGTGCGTTCGGGCAAAAAAACAATTCGCCCCCTGACTGTTGGGACCCACCAGCTACATCTTCACACGCAAGGAAGTGCCTGACAGTCGGGACCCACCTGGTCGAAGCGTACGTAGCATTGTCATTCTGGTCGCGAACGTGTACGTACATACTGGTCAATGAAGAGGCGCGCATGTATCGTAGTAGAGGCGCACACGTAGCATGTACACGTACGTACAGCGGCCAGGGTGCAAGAAAGTAAATACGGCCACGTAAGTACATACGGGAAGGGTCTCGAACGCCTACTCGCGCATACATATGGCCAGGGCTCGTGTACATGCTGGGTCGGAACAGAGAAACTGCCTCGTCGTGTTCATCGGGAGGGCT
This sequence comes from Aegilops umbellulata, assembly GCA_032464435.1. Classification (NCBI taxonomy): domain Eukaryota; kingdom Viridiplantae; phylum Streptophyta; class Magnoliopsida; order Poales; family Poaceae; genus Aegilops; species Aegilops umbellulata. The sequence continues at coordinate 39,242,442 of CP136056.1, read as the reverse complement.
TGGACGGAATGGCCGATGGAAACCAGGCATGGCGTACCGCAGAACGGAGGAAACAGCCTTGTGTTCGACCGGCCACGTTAGAAACGGGATCCTGTTCATCGGGAGGGGTCTGCCGTACTGCTAAACGGAGGAAACACACCTCCTATGGTCGAAACAGGGGTCCTATTTATCGGGAGGGGTGTGGTGTACCGCAAAACAGAGGAAACAGACTTGTGTTGGAGCGCTACGGTCGAAACGGGGGTCCAGTTCATCGGGACGGGTGTGGCGTACCGCAAAACGGGACTCCACAGGATACTGTTCATCTCCACCATCGACCCCCTCCAGCCTCCACGAGCTATTGTTCATCCACCGTCGACCTCCTCCAGCCTCCACCTGCGACTGTTCATCCACGGGCTCCTGTTCATCTAGCCTCCAATGTGCTACTCCGTCGGCTACTGTTCAACCAGCCCTGTCCACGGGCTCCTATTCAACCAGCCCTCCACGGGCTACTGTTCATCCAGCCCTCCACCATCTACTATTCATCCAGCCCTCCACGGTGTAGTCCTGTTCATCCAGCCCTCCACGGGGTCCTCTTCATCCTTCCCCAACCGGCTCGATCGATCGGGGTCTGTTCATCCAGAGGCAACACCACGGGGTCCTGTTCATCCACCCCCACCGAGAACTATTCATCCAACCCCCCCAGCAACGCTCACTGTTCATCCAGAGGCAGCATCGATCCGCTTCAGTTAGCAGCACTAGCGAAGGAATCGCTCGATCAGGTTCAGTTAACAGCTATCGATCGATCGCTCGGGTTCCGTAACGCGTAGCCTGTAGTGCAATCGCTCGGGTTCAGTTAGAGCCCAACGCCTCGCTCGGGTTCAGCTAGATCCCAACGCCTCGCACCCACGCGCGTGCATGTACGAGAGAAACATGCATCGCTCGGCCCCGACCACCCACCATAACCGGGAACACCCCGATATTTTCCTCGTCCTCGCTTCTACCACATTTTTTTCCATCATGGACGGCCCAAAGAATGTCATGCAGCTGCGTCTCCGGCCCGCCCAGGACGAGAAGCCAATTTTCTGTCATGATTTTTTGTCATAGAAGTAGGAGCCCACCACATCTATGATGATACTGGGTTTTGTCACAATTATCGTCATAGAAGTGTCATAAGTATGACAGAAAAAAATTGTTCGGCCCAAAATGTCACAAATGTGTCTTTTTTTGTAGTGGTGGCGTTAGCGCTGTGGCACGACCAACAGATCAACACTTAGCTCGTCGAGGATGCACGGGGCACCGAAGTGCACGCGCGCCCCGACGCGTCTGCTGAGTGGTGTAACCCGGCCAACTGCATCCCCAGGACCTGAGACCATGCCAGGTCGTCTTGCTTTTTCAATGACATGTGGGGTCGCATGTGAGCAAAGGGCATCTCCAACGTTGCCACGACTGCAGCTGACTACCCTGGCACACCAAAAACCCTCGTCCCTTGCAACGTCGCACGGTGCATTCATAGCTGGCGCCAGCTGCCCATATTCATGTCGTCCGTCCGTATGCTGTCGTTAAGAGGCTCATTGCCCGAGGAACCAACTCCGGCGACTTAATGACGCACCCAGACGCTTGGCCTCACCGGAATGCGCTACATAAAGCGGCAACGCCCAGGTAACCTCCATACCATAGTGCATTGTCCTGCTACCTAGCACCACATCCTCCATGACCACAAGTGCGAACACTCTGCGGGAGAGCTTTTCCTCGGGGATGAAGCTCGAGGTCGCCGCCCTCGCTCAAGTCGCCGCCCGTGACGCAATAGCGGTGTAGCCAGACGCGGGCGCGATCGAACAAGCGGTGTCCACGCTGGCGGCCGACGACGGGAGCAATGTCAGCCACGCGTCCTACTTGCCGCCGTCCAACGTCCGACAACGCCGAGGTCGGGGACTCCTCCGAGGATGAGTAGGGCATGGGAGGTGGCAGGGCATGGTGTGCCAACTAGCGGGTCCGTCTCCCATGTTCTACTCTTCCTCGCCGGAGACCGTACCTTCACTTCACGGGTCTTGAACCCCGCCCCTTTACATGGAGATCGTAGATGGAGGACGTCGGTCGCCGCCGTAGAATAGGTTTAGGGTCAGGTTTATTTTATTTTTCTGTCCTATAAAAGTTCGAAATGTAATGAAGATCTGTCGTGTTTGCATTAATCTCAGCTGGTGTATATGGACTTTCACAATAATATAGTATATTGTAGGAGTACTAGCAAGATGCCCGTGTGTTGCACGAAACATCAAGATCTTGTGGGAGAAAAGGATGAACGAGGGAAGGCCTTATCTGCAAATGTGGAGAGGACTGCGGGTAAATTGTCATAGTTTCCTTCCTATCCGCTAGATATAGATCGGATGACCTATATTGCAGGATGGCAGGCACACCATCATGACCAACTCTGCTTTTTGTTGTACTGAGACAAAGCTAACATGCGAAGTAAATAAGCACATAGGGTCTACATACACAATTTATCTTAGGCACTCCAATAGTATGTCCACTATACATTCACGCATTTCACATCTTTCTACATCTATGGGGACCTACGAAAGGGCTAACATAAATTGCCTCTCTCTCTCCTCCCTGATGTTCATGGTGGTGGGCCCCTACCTCCCCCAATCTACAATCAACAACTCACACATTCACATTACGTAACTGGGATTACGTAGGTGTAGCATTACTTGTCCTAAAAAACCAACTAAGCCAACCTCCCAGCATATCGCATGGGAAAAGACCCGGCCGCACCGTTTTAGTCAGGATTACTGGATTACTTAGTAGTAGTATAGATGGATCACGCGAAGCACCCAGTTTTTTTAGGGGGCGAAGCACCTAGTTTAAAAGGAAAAAAGGCGGTACACTCACAGCACCCCTGTCGCGGTCGCAATGCACCCCACACACGTTCGGTCCTGCACACGGCTCACGCAAACGGAATGCGCTTTGGCTTGCCTCTTCACTGACACGTGGGACTACACTTGGAGAAATCGAACATGCGCTAAACTCCCCCCGCCCACTGCGTGAAAATCCCCCCACCCCCCGCAAAAATTCCCCCCAAATCCCCAACTCAACTGCCCTTCGGCCAACTAGCCAATAATATTCCCCAAACCCCCCTCCCCCTATCCCCTCCACTACATTCGCTCTGCCAAAGCCGTCCTCCCCGCCGCGCCGATACGTCGGCATCGCGGTTCGTTGAGGGGACACACGGCGATCCTCTCGCTCCCACAGTATGCTCTCATAGTCTGTCGTCCTCTAGCCGCGCCGCCACCGCTGGCGACATTCTTGTGGAGGCGCACGGCGGTCAGTGCTGCCACCGCTGGAGACGTTCATGTGGAGACGCACTGCGGTCAGCTTCTCCCACGGTATGCGCATTCTATACTGAGGCCCCATGCATGTCGGTGTAGCGCTAAATGTTAGCTGACAGACGCTGTTAATCTCACTGTTTGCCGAAGTAATTTACAGTCAATATGCTCTGCTTAAGAAGCTTCCTTGCCCTGTTCTGCACTCAATCTGCTTAGCTGAGATGGCATGCCAAGCCCGATTAGTTGCTAAAATATCCTGTCATACATTTATTGTGACGTAGATTGCCATGGTCTAGTAGCCAATCTGTTAGGTGAAATAGCTCTACACTATTTATGCTCGATCTTTGTTGTTGCGATGGCCTTCGATAGTTTGATGGCTGTGTGCTCGGCCTCATTGACTGCTGAAACAACCTGCCATAATTTAGCACTCAAATCTATTTGCTGAATTAGCTTTACATATATTTTGTTACTTAGATCTGCTCGTCCAAATATCTTGCCATAGCTTTAGACATCGACCTAGGTTTTTTTTTCTGGACTTCATAAAAAAGCATATATGTTTTTCCTGTAATATCTAGTAGAAGAACTAATTTGTATGTATAACAGATGGACAGGACTTGGATAACTTCTGCTCGAAGATTCTCCGTTGCATATGTCAAGGGGGTTGAAAACTTCATGAACTTTATCAGAGCTGAGTACGGTGGTCTAAAATAAGACGTGCTCTGCCCATGTAGCAGTTGTATGAATTCAGTTACAAGACCCCAGTCAACTATGCAAAATCATCTACACTTGTATGGGATGTCAGTCACATATACTAGGTGGGTTCATCATGGTGAAGCTGTGAATGTCAATGTTACTAACTACGTGGAAGCAGCAGATCACCATCTTGATCTGGCTGATGCTCTAGGGGAAGAGGAGGAGGAGGTGGTGGTGGCGGAGCCAGTGAGTTTGACCAACATTGAAACAGTGCTACGAAATGCTCGTGCATTTCGTGAACTCTCACTTGCAGAAGAAAAATGGTGGGCCCGCATGTTGGAACAATGCAACATGGCTGTCACCCCAGGAAATAAGCTGTCAGTACTCTCAGCTATGGTCACCTTTCTTCAGGTGAAGACCTCTGAGCGGATGACCAAAAAATCATTAGATGCGATGTTGGCTGCTTTCCGCAAATCTTTCTCAGATGCGTCTGAGCTGCCACACACCCATAGTAAAATGAAGAATTTCCTTCGTGCAGTTGGAATTGGATATGATATGATCCATGTTTGTAAGAATAATTGTGTTTTGTTCCGGAAGGATTATGCCAACTTAAGTGAATGCCCGAAATGCAAATCATCAAGATGGAAAGATGGTGATTCTGTGAAGAGGATTCCTCATAATGTTCTGAGACATTTTCCAATTATACCAAGATTGCAGAGGTTGTTACATGATGCTGAAACAAGAGAGGATGTACTGTGGCATTATAGGAACCAGGAGTACAGAGATCAGAATGTAATGAGCCATCCATCTCATGGTAGTGAGTGGCAAAGCTTCAATCAGAAACACAAAAAGTTTGCTGCTCACCCGAGAAACATTAGACTTGGCTTAGCTTCAGATGGATTTAACCCATTTGGCCACCAAAGCGCCACATATGGCATGTGGCCAGTGCTTGTGATCCCTTACAACATGCCTCCAAATGACTGCACCAAAGAATCAAACTACATGATGGCCTTGCTCATCCCAGGTCCAAAAAGTCCTGGAAAGGATTTTGATTTATTCATGGAGCCTCTTGTGGAGGAACTTCAATAGCTATGGAGGGGTGTTCTCACTCGAGACCTATATAGCAGCCCACCAGCTGATTTCTTTCTGCGTGCTATTATAATTTGGTGCATCCATGATTATCCGGCTTTGGGCACTATGTCAGGGCGAACGACACATGGTTACAATGCATGTGTTCGCTGTGACAGGAGTCCGTTGTCATACGCAATACTTAGCAAGATCTGTTACATTGGACACCGCCGTTTCCTTGCTAAGGACAAGCCGCGTCCTACAAAATACCGAAGACATGTGTTCAATGCAAAGCATGAAAACCGTGATGCGCCAAAGAGGCTCACCGCCGATGAGTTACAAGTGAAAATTAGAGAAGGCCAGGCATATTACACCAGGAAATCATCCTGGTAATGGTAGCGGGAAAAGGAAGCGTGGAAGGGAAGAAGAGAGATTATTGTTTACCCGCAGGTCCACTTTGTGGGACTTGGAGTATTGGAAAGATTTGGATCTGCGGCATAATCTTGATGTGATGCACATCGAGAAAAATATATGTGACAGCATTATCAGCACACTTCTTAATATTGAAGGCAAGATGAAAAATACCTTAAAATCTAGGATTGATTTGACACACCTGGGTATCAGAAAGGATTTGCAGGTTTAAGATGAAGGTAAACCACGGGATATGGCACCAGCTATGTACGTCTTGGACTAGGTAAAAAGAAAATAATTTTGTGAGGTCCTATCACGTGTGAGATTCCCACATGGATTTGCTTCCAACCCTGAAAGGAGAGTCAGTGCAGATGGAAACAAGGTACAAGGGTTGAAAACTCACAACTGCCACGTCCTACTTCAAAGGGTTTTACCTGTTATCCTTAGAGGATTGGGCCACCCTGACTTATATAGAGCAGTTGCAGAGTTGGGACAATTCTTCAGGGAACTCTGTAGTAGAAATATCAGGATAGATGCTTTGGAGCGTCTTAGAGACAAGATACCAACTATCCTCTGCAACCTTGAGAAGATATATACTCCAGCCTTCTTTGATGTGATGGTGCATTTGGCTGTTCATCTACTTGATGAGGCACTACTTAGAGGTCCAGTACAGTATGGCTGGATGTACCATATTGAAAGGCAGCTAGGCACTTTCAAGGGCTATGTTAGGAATGGAGCTAGACCCGAGGGTTCCATTGCAGAGTCCTACATTGCTACAGAGGCATTGACATTCTGCTCAAAATACATTGAAACAGCTGATCATCTTAGCAAAGAGGTGGGTGAAGACAATTCCGGGCTCAATGTTTTCGATTATTCTGTTCGATTTACAGGGAAGAGTCAACAAGAGGACAAACCTAAAGATTTGGACAAAATGGTTTGGTATGTGTTGAATAACTGTCCTGAGATACTACCTTATATCAAGTAAGTGCTAAGTACTGCACCTTATATATCGTAATCTACTAAACTTGCAGCACATTCTTATATATTTAGATGTTTGACGCGATCACTATGTTGTGCAGCATCTACAAAAAGGAGTTACTGCCGCAAAATCTAAGAAACATTGACAAACTGGTTATGGCAGGATTTGTGAAATGGTTCAAGAGCCATGTAAGCTTTTGAATTGCACTGTCAATTTTTTTAATTTTTTGAGTACATAAGATGATCACCTTGTCTATTTTCTAACCATAGGTTAAGAAGATGCGGGGGATGCGCAGGCAGTTGATGATACCCTTTACACACTAGCAACGGGTCCTGATACTCGGGTAAGACATTATGAATCTTGCGTTGTTGGAGATGGGCGCTACAACACCCTTGCATGCGACGAAGGCAGGAAGACACAAAATAGTGCCATCATGAGCACGGATATGTACGACAGAGAGACAACTGAAATGTATGCTAATATAACAGACATTGTTCAGTTGCAGTATATCTCCAGTTTCGAGGCTCATCGGTGTGTGGTTCTGTTGTGCTATCATTGGTATAACCTGTTTTCTAGGATCGCAAAACCCAGAGCTAATGATTATTTCAAATCCATCAATGTCAAGGCGGCGTACTAGACCAACGAGCCTTTTATTTTGGCAAATCAAGCAACACATATATTTTTCTTGGAAGACACATTGGCACGTAGCGATGACTGGAGAGTATTGCAAAGATTTGAGCAGAGGAATTCGTTTAATGAAGTTGCACAACAAGATGATGCTTACATTGCTCCTGGTGTACAAGATTCCACAGATGTTCCTAATATCTTTGAGAACCATCACACCAATGATGGTGGTGAAAAGATTGCCTATCGTGCTGTGGACATACAAGAGTTGATCAAGAAGAAGCCAACGTTCGAGGACATTGAGGATGAAGGAGAGATGACACTATGGGGAATTATGATTCAGACTGATACACATGGCAAAGTTGTTGACGCTGCTGCTGCGGATGAAGATTAGATTGCTTTTGTCGTATTTTCCTGTTAGAAGACGTTTTTTTATCTGCTATGTGAAATTGTGTTTGTTATGACAACTGAAACCTCATGAACGTGTCGTTTAGTATTTTGATGTGAGAACATCACTTGTTCTGTATGTTGATTTGTGTTTGGTGATTGTATGACGACTAAAACATGATGACATTGTTGTTTAGTTGTACTCATATTTGGCTGTGAAACTTGAATTTGAGGACATAATCTGCTATTGGACTACAATTTGCTCGACATCTTCGAATGGGAACAAAGTTGACCCGATAGGGCCTCTACTAATTTATTTATTTATTACCAAAAGGGCCTCTGCTATTTATTTATTTATGAGCAAAAGGGGATACCCCCCGATTTCCACTAATAGGAATCATTAGATGTTCATAACACTACGCCCAGCCTGCTACACATGTTTCATTCATTACTAGTTTCAGCAAAGTGCTCATGTCATAGCCACTTAATACATCATGAGTACTACATACACTACAAATAAAGAGAAAATCATCCTACAGAGCACATTGATTTTGCCCATTATCTTCACAAGATCTTTCATCTCCTTGTTGCTGTCAAGGCCGTTCACTAGCTGTTTCTTGGCCATGATTAGAGGAACTACATCTTTTAACATTCTGCTCTACATCTTCCTCTTATGTCGTTCCTTCAGTTACTTGTCCAACAGCCCAACCTGCTGGTACTGGGATTCCTCGGCTAACCAAATAATCAGCATAGTTGCATTCCCCCACATCAGCAACTTCCTAGAAATACAAATCACAGAATCTTCCCTTTTCTACATGAATCAAATTGGAAGATCATCAACCAAACTATTAAAAAAAGTAGCAATTGAAAGCAGCAGAACAACACTTAAACATATTATTACCCCATGATTCGAGTATTTGTAGAAGACTCGGCCAGGGTTGAGGATTGTGGTTGAGACGCGACAGACGACTTTGCGTGATTTGCAGAAGTGGCACCGCACCAACGGCAGTGGGTTGCGATGAGCAACCGGGTGCATGTGTCGGCGGGGGTGTGATGAGACCCACAGGCGATGGTACGGGTGGTGACTTGGCGCATATCTGGTTGTTGCCTGCTGAAGAGCAGGTGGACGAGCAGCCAGCAGACATGGTTGATGCGACCAGAGCTTCCGATGCTAGGCAAAGTAAGTAGAGAAGAGGAGAAGCGAACGTTGGATATGTCAGTTTCATTACTTTCAGAGTAGCATAGCACCATATATAGTCATAGTCTAGGTTTGGATTTGAACCAGCTACAGGAGCACATCTCTCTTTTTTTTCTAAAACTCAGCAACGTCTCTTTACTGGTACACTAGCTTGTTTTGTACGCCTTCTCAAGTCTTTGATTTTCTTTCTTTTTTGCGAGGAAGGAAGGGGACAAAATTGAGAGTTCCTGGGACTCGAACCCAAGACCTCTCGGTTGAAAACTAAGGGTGCTAGTCACTTATGTGGCGAACGTTCCCTGGGAGGAGGATGGCAGACGAATGCATTTTCCTCGCAGTTTTAGTTGTGACGTAAGATCGAAGGATCGCAGTTTCGGGAATGTTATCAGGCGAACGAGCCCAGTTTTTCTTTTCTTCCTATACATAAAAAGGTATGCTACTTGGTGTCGGCTTAGTCAACAAACGATTGTGCCAACCTTCACTATTGGATTGACATTCAACGTCTGTCGTGTTTCTTCAGTCTCTTCTTCCTCTAGCCGCCAAAGCTAAACCAGTGCGGGCGGGACCGCCTGCTCCCGCCTCCCATGGCTGGCTGTGCTGCCGCGCATGCATCGTGTCCACATCGCACCCTAAAACTCTGCGCATCTTCCCCAGCTCCTGTTCTTTCCCGTCCGAGGCCTCGCCATCGTCCTCCGCCTTGGTTCGCTCGCCGCGGCGCCGCCCTCCGGTGTTGTCAACATGGTCAACAACCGAGAGGAATAAGGAGATGACTGTACATGGTGAGGATGATACTAGGGACCTAGTAGCGCGCGCATAAATTTTGTCTATTCAGGACAGAGAAGGGTATCAAGTGGGTTGTTCGGGACCTATGGCCCGTCTAGCCCAAGCTTTTATTCCATATGTTTAACACATGACCAGCCCAGTTTGTTTTTTTCATTCTGAAAATGGCTAGCCCAGATATTTTGTTTTTTGCAGAATAACCAACATAGGTCTACTTGCTTTTCTACGCCCTGCTGGGCCGAGAATCTTTCAAGACGAGGAGGGATGCATTTTGCCCAGAAAATGGGCTATAAGTAATAAGAAATGGGCTATAAGTAATAATAAATGGGATGTAAAATGAAAAAATACAACAAACATGCAATTAGTTCCAAAATACTTTTTCTTTCGGATTTTGATATTTTAAATTTCATTGTTTTTGTGCAGGTAAAATTTCATTGATTTAAATTAAGGTATGTTTAGTTTTTAAATTATTTGAATCTGGCAAGAAATTTCGGGTTGTATGCTGTTTGGGACAGATTTTGAGGGTGACGTGTGAGGCTACTAGGTTGACGTGTACGAAAGGCTTTGTCAACTTAGTCCACAAACAATTCTAGCAGCAGTGAGTGTTGGATGTTAATCCAACGGCCGTGCTGCTTCTTCAATATCTAATCTTCTTGCTCCAGCCGCCCAAACCAGCGCCAGTGCGACTGCCTGCTCCCGCCTCCCGTGGTCGGCTGTGCTACCGCACAGGCCGCACCGCCCCACCCTACTCCATTGCTGGCTAAGCCATTCCTCTACTCACCCACACCTCCTGTTATTTTTCGGTGACGGCAGTCGGACCAGTAAACCCTCGTACTCCCCACCGCGTGGGCAACCAGTGCCGAGTCTTCCCTGGCTCCGTGTCATTCCCTTCCTAGACCTCGCCGTCGTCCACCACCCTGGTGCTCTCGGGCGCCGTGGTCAACGTGGTCAACGAACAACATCCATCGGACGTGGACTGTACATGGAGAGGCTGACAGCTGGCACTACTGCAGGATGCTGTTAACGCGACACTACAATCAGAGACCCTTCGAGAAACTGTGTGTGATGCCATAATCGCAAACGGTGTTGTATGAAAACTGTCAAAAAAGGTGAAAACGTTTGCGATGGAGGATGCATGAAACGCGGTTTAGATTTTAGTTGCATGTGCTATCTAGGGCATACAGTTCAGTCCAATGAACTATTTGCAATGAGACATAACAAAAGAAATGGGCAGCCTGATGAAGGCCTGTGCGATATAGAGCATACGGTTCACTCGGATGAACTGTTTGTGATTAGGCAACACAAAAAAACAGGCAGCCAGATGAAGGTGTGTGCGATATACAACATACGGTTCACTCGGATGAACTGTTTGTGATTAGGCAACACAAAAGAAATGGTCAGCCAGATCAAGGTGTGTATGATTGAGGGCATACGCTTCAGAAGGATTAACTGTTTGCGATTATGCAACATAACAGAAACGGGTAAGCCAGATCAAAGTGTCCGCGATTGATGGCGTACACTTCACATGGATGAACTGTTTGCAATTAGCCACAACAAACTGAAACAGTTAGATAGATCAACGTGTGTGCGCTAGATGGGCACGCCCATTCTAATTAAAAGACGTGTGTTGACACTGCCTATTGCGGTGCACCCTATGGTGCAAACGCCACGTACACATCCGAGAAGGCGTACGTGCCCACGTTACACCTTCCAGGAATAGTGCCGCACTTATAACCATCAGTAAATTTTGAGCATGCGTCGCGTCACATTCCAAATTGCAAACCTGTTCACACCGATCAAAACATAATGGTTTCCCACTTAGGAGCATATTACTACACGGTTATAAATACTACTACTCCAAGATGACTGCACATTCCTCCTCAACTCCTCATCCACAAAAAGTAAAAAACAAACAAGTCATTCATCATCGTTCCCTTGCGTCCGCCATGGCCAACTTGAGTTCTGGGTCGAGAGATTGCGACCAGGGAGAGGCGAGCCTGGAAGCGGGAGCACGAGAGATGTCCCGCCTCACCGCGATAGCAGCCAACATGTCCCGCCGCACGGTCATAGTAGCAGAGAGGTCCCGCCGCACCGCCGAAGCCGCACGGAGGACCCGCCGCGTCGTCGATGCAGCAGACTGGTCCAGTCGCACCGTGGAAGCAGAAGAGATGTCCCACCGAGCCGCCAATGCAACATAAATGTCCTCCCTTGCTGCGGCGGCCTGGGAAAATGCCTCGCGGGCAAGCGAGGACTCTTACAGGCGCATGTGTGCCCTCGTCCATAGGCAGATGGATCAGATCTCCAGGTGGACGAGGTTGCATGATGACCTGCAAGCCTCGTTTGAACAGTCTACCGACGTCATCCGACAACTAAATGAGAGCAATGCGAAGCTCCGGGCCAAGCGCGACCTGTTGAGGGCGAAGATCGTCGGAAGTGCGGAGCAGACTACTGCCTTGTTGAAGAGGACCGGCGTCATCGTCGAGAAACTTATGGACGAGAATAACAAGCTGCACATCAAGCGCAGAAGGCTGGTGGAGGAATTCGTGGATGCTCTCAAGCAACATCTTGAGGACAAGAAAGAGCTCATCGCCGCTCGCCACGGAGACTAGTTCCTGCGACCTGCAGCAACGCATCAAGAAAGCAGAGATCGGCGAGCCAGATCCTTGCCTTCCTTCTTCTTTTGCCCTTGTGTATTTCGGGCGTTGCCGCATGTGGCTTTTTTAATTATGTTTCTATATATGTAAGATAATTATTATCCACTGTCATCGTCCTTATATTCATCATGCTTGCTATAAGTCGCAGTCGATGCTATATAGGTCCGTCGGATCTTACATCAAGATCCGTGCAAAACTTTCTTTTTAGATTTCATTTTTGTCTCTTAAATCTCAGTCCAGTGAGACATATAGCCACGTCGTAAAACAAGTGCTCGGGCGACATTAATAGAGACGTTGGGAGGGAGGTGCGTGGTGGGTAGCGGTCAAACGGCTCTCCTCCCGGTGAGCACGCGCAGGGGTCTGATCGCACGCCTCCCGTACTCAAATAGCTACCCCACACGACACCTCCTAGCCAATAAAAAAAGGGGCGCGTGGCCGCACGTAATTGGTAAGTCGAACGCCCAAGGTTTCAATAATACTTGTGTTTCCGATTTGTAACATGACAGCACTTGTTCCAAAATGACTTTATTGATAGTTAATGTGTGGGCCTTCGCAAATCGGACAGAAAAATTACCATGGCATGTTGGTGCCATGTCATGAGACCATGCCAAGTTTCGTGATTTTCAAGCGTGTTTTGGAATTGCAGAATTAAAAAACCAAGTTCCTCAATCTTTCCGGCCGAGCCATGATGCCCAGATGTTTGAATTTCAGTCCCATCTCTTGCATGGGACCTAAAAATTCACCTAAGGACACACATGTGATTTTTCAAACAACTTTGGTGCACTGGAGCATGTGCTTGTAGTTCAAATTTGATTAATGCACATTAAATACCCAGAAACTCAATTAATGTATAAAAAAGGCCAAACGAACCCGGAATAATTCCAAAATTTAGCACGATACTTCTATTTGGTCTAATCTGGCTGTGTAAAAAAATAAGGCGAGAGAAGGCAGTGTACGTATGTCGTTTCGCACACGGATGTGACACGTTTCCTCTCAGAACCACGAGCCTTCTTGAGGGAAGCTCCGGTTTGCAACAATCTTACACCAAAGCTTGTCCTAATTCGGCCAAAAATATTACCACAACATGTTGGTGCCGTATCATGACACCATGCCAGGTTTCATGATTTTCAGGCGTGTTTTGGAATTACAAGAATTAAAAAACCAAGTATCTCAATATTTCTGGCCGAGCCACGACGCCCAAATGTCTGAATTTCACTCCCATCTCTTGCATGGGACCTAGAAATTCACCCAAGGACACACATGTGATTTTTCAAACAACTTTGGTGCACTGGAGCATATGCTTGTAGTTCAAATTTGAATTATGCACATTAAATGCCTAGAAACTCAATTAATGTATTAAAAAGGCGAAACGAGCCCGGAATAATTCCAAAATTTAGCACGGTACTTCTATTTGGTCTAATCTGGTTGTGTAAAAAAATAAGGCGGGAGAAGGCAGTGTATGTATGTCATTTCGCACACGGAGGTGACACGTTCCCTCTCGGAACCACAAGCCTTCTTGAGGGAAGCTCCGGTTTGCAAGAAGCTTACACCAAAGCTTGTCCCAATTCAGCCAAAATATTACAACAACATGTTGGTGCCATGTCATGACACCATGCCAAGTTTCATGATTTTCAGGTGTGTTTTGGAATTACATCAATTAAAAAACCAAGTTTCTCAATCTTTTCGGCCAAGCCACGATGCCCAGATGTTTGAATTTCACTCCCATCTCTTGCATGGGACCTAGAAATTCACCCAATGACACACATGTGATTTTTCAAACAACTTTGGTGCACTGGAGCATGTGCTTGTAGTTCAAATATGAATTATGCACATTAAATGCCGAGAAACTCAATTAATGTATAAAAAAGGCAAAACGAGCCCGGAATAATTCCAAAATTTAACACGGTACTTATATTTGGTCTAATCCGGTTGTGTAAAAAAATTAAGGCGGGAGAAGGCAGTGTACGTATGTCGTTTCGCACTCGGAGGTGACATGTTCCCTCTCAGAACCACGAGCCTTCTTGAGGGAAGCTTCGGTTTGCAAGAAGCTTACACCAAAGCTTGTCCCAATTCTGCCAAACAAATTACCGCATCATGTTCGTGCCATGTCATGACACCATGCCAAGTTTCATGATTTTCAGGCGTGTTTTGGAATTACATGAATTAAAAAACCAAGTTTCTCAATCTTTCTGGCGGAGCCACGACGCCCAGATGTTTGAATTTCACTCCAATCTCTTGCATGGGACCTAGAAATTCACCCCAAGGACACACATGTGATTTTTTAAACAACTTTGGTGCACTGGAGCCTGTGCTTGTAGTTCAAATATGAATTATGCACATTAAATGCCCAGAAACTCGATTAATGTATAAAAAGGCGAAACGAGCCCGGAATAATTCCAAATTTTAGCACGATACTTCTATTTGGTCTAATCTGGATGTGTAAAAAAATTAAGATGGGAGAAGGCAGTGTACGTATGTCGTTTCGCACTCGGAGGTGACACGTTCCCTCTCAGAACCACGAGCCTTCTTGAGGGAAGCTTCGGTTTGCAAGAAGCTTACACCAAAGCTTGTCCCAATTCTGCCAAACAAATTACCGCATCATGTTCGTGCCATGTCATGACACCATGCCAAGTTTCATGATTTTCAGGCGTGTTTTGGAATTACATGAATTAAAAAACCAAGTTTCTCAATCTTTCCGGCGGATCCACGACGCCCAGATGTTTGAATTTCACTCCAATCTCTTGCATGGGACCTAGAAATTCACCCCAAGGACACACATGTGATTTTTTAAACAACTTTGGTGCACTGTAGCCTGTGCTTGTAGTTCAAATTAGAATTATGCACATTAAATGCCCAGAAACTCGATTAATGTATAAAAAAGGTGAAACGAGCCCGGAATAATTCCAAATTTTAGCACGATACTTCTATTTGGTCTAATCTGGATGTGCAAAAAAATTAAGGCTGGAGAAGGCAGTGTACGTATGTCATTTCGCACACGGAGGTGACACATTCCCTCTCAGAACCACGAGCCTTCTTGAGGGAATCTACGGTTTGCAAGAAGCTTACACCAAAGCTTGTTCCAATTCGGCCAAAAAAAATACCGCGGCATGGTCGTGCCATGTCATGACACCATGCCAAGTTTCATGATTTTCAGGCGTGTTTTGGAATTACAGGAATTAAAAAACCGAGTTTCTCAATCTTTCCGGCCGACCACGACGCCAAGATGTTTGAATTTGACTCCCATCTCTTGCATGGGACCTAGATATTCACCCAAGGACACACATGTGATTTTTCAAACAACTATGGTGGACTAGAGCGCATCCTTGTGGTTCAAATTTGAATTATGCACATTAAATGCCTAGAAACTCAATTAATGTATAAAATAGGCCAAACAAACACGGAATAATTTTAAATTTTAGCATGATACTTCTATTTGGTCTAATCTGCATGTGTAAAAAAATTAAGGCGAGAGAAGGCAGTGTACGTATGTCGTTTCACACACGGAGGTGACACGTTCCCTCTCGGAACCAGGAGCCTTCTTGAGGGAAGCTCCGGTTTGCAAGAAGCTTACACCAAAGCTTGTCCCAATTTGGCCAAAAAAATTACTACAACATGCTGGTGCCATGTCATGACACCATGCCAAGTTTCATGATTTTCAGCTTGTTTTGGATTTACAGGAATTAAAAACCAAGTTTCTCAATCATTCAGGCTGAGCCACGACACCCAGATGTTTGAATTTTATTCCCATTTTTTGATGGGACCTATAAATTCACACAAAGACACACATGTGATTTTTCAGCAAACTTTGGTGCATTGGAGCATGTGCTTCTAGTTCAAATTTGAATTATGCACATTAAATGCCCAGAAACTCAATTAATGCATAAAAATGCCAAACGAACCCGGAATAATTCCAAATTTAAACACGATACTCATGTACTAGTTGCATGTTCATTGTACGTAAATGTTCTAGCAATTCAAACACCATCCTTTCCCTCCGTAACACCATTTTGTCTTTCAAAACATAATGAAAAAATCAGGTATACCACGTACAGTTTAGTAGAAAGAATCGTGTGGGATGTGATATAAAATATCTTGGGGCACCGTCTTGTCTGGCTTACGCAGGATGCTTCGTCGTCTATAGTCCACCGCCCCCGCTTGAACCACACTTGCGCGCCAGTTTCTTGCGGCACCGAGCGAATTTTTTTCCCACCGCGGAAATATCTATCTCCCCGCCCCCTCCCTCCTACCAAAAGCCACATTTCCACTATTCCTCCTTGCTTTCCAAGTTCAAACCTTCACTGCTACTTACTGGCAGCTCAGCCTCCTCATCGGTGACCCTTCTTCTTGCAGCGCCGCCTCCTCGCCGGCTACCCTTCTTCTTGCAGCGCCGCCTCCTCGCCGGCGACAGTTATTCTTTGTCGGTGTACTAAAATAGGGGTACCTTAGTACCCCGAACTTGTGCACGGGCAGTCGCAGCGCCCCGCGGCAAGGCTCGCCAGGGGAACGCCTAAAACCCTCCATGGCCCCTTTCTGGGCCATTCAAGAACAAAGTATTTAAGCCAAGAAGACAAGGCCCCGGCAAGAGGAGCTTGCCGGGCCGAAGAGACAAGACCCCGGCAAGAGGAGCTTGCCGGGAAGACCAGCTGAAGCACAGAGGCCCTGGCAAGAGGAGCTTGCCGGGAAGGCCAATCAAGGCATCTCAGGAAAGCTCACCGCGGCGCACCACGCGCCCCGGCAAGGCCTGGCGAGCGGCAAGTTCCCAGGCGCGGCAAGACAGCAACCGCGGCAAGACACTTGCCGCGGCAAGTCACCACCCCGGGCCTGCGCTCCAGCTCACCCACCCACGCGTCACTCTGGGGCTCTCCCAGAGGCACGTGGCGGGGCACTGCGCAGCCAGGGGCATGCGGTGGCATGCGGCGCTGACAAGATAGCCATCGTGGCAAACGGGGGCGCCCCTAACGGTCCATTTCAGCACTGTTCGGGCGACCCAGACGGGCATTTAATGCCCCTGTCCCCTGCCGTCAGAGTTAGGTGCGATAGCACTGTGCAGCCACTGTACACGCGGCTCTTTTCCATTTTTACCCACATCTGTGTTGCCACCTGTGGGGAGCCCCTTGAGCATATAAAAGGAGGCCCATTCGCACGTAGAGGGAAGAGGAACCCAGAGGGCTCCCATTCACGCCCAGCCCCAAGCATACTGTAGCACCTAGTGCTCTCAAGCAAGAACCCAATACAATCAGACAAGCAGCAGTAGGGTTTTACGGATCCGTGCGGCCCGAAGCTGGGTAAAATCGTATGCGTGCATCGCCTCGATTTGCTCTTCGCGCGACCTCCGCCCCCCGCCGAACAGAGAAGGGGCTCCTTCCCCATAGGTGTTCGAGGAGGCAGATTTCCCCCGACATCTTTGGCGCGCCAGGTAGGGGGCGTCGAGGTTGTGTGAACCTGATCCGGCGTCCGCGCAGGCTAGATCTTCATCATCTCCATCGGCATGCCATCGAAGAAGAAGGCTCCGGAGGTGGCTGGTCCGTCCACGTCGAACCCATCACCCATGGAGCAAACGGGTGGTGGGGAAGGCACCGGCGGAGGAACGAGCGTCGTCGAACCAGTTCATGGTGCCACGGCGTCCGAACTCGCACCGCGCCCCTCTCAGGAGACGCGGGACTGGCAGCGTCTTGGTACCCACGGTACCATACGCTCGCTGGACCCAGATCGAGCTGGCGAAACCCAGGGACCTTTGTGCTCAAGCTGACTCAACCATCCGTAACACCGTCAACTGGACAGAGCAAGAAGAGGAAGTTGGTCTCCGGCGACTATCTTCCGGCAGAGCTTCCCGAAGCTGCCGCCAAAAGAGTCCCCAAGATCGACGCCAAGAGTTCTGAGGAGCAGTCTGCTCCGGCAAGCCCCAGGGTTTGTTCCGTCGAAGCAGGTGCTCCCGACAAGTTCTGCTCCGGCAAGCTTGCCGGGGAACGTCAAGCTCCGGCCGAGCCCCAGATTCTCGCCGTAGAAGCTGATGTTCCCGTAGCCGCAGACATGCCTTTAGTCCTTGTTGTCGAGCCGCAAGCTCCGACATGGGCGCAGCAGATCGTTCGTTTCCTTCAGACAGGAGAACTTCCCGAAGAGCAAGAAGAAGCGGAAAGAGTAGCCCGGTAGTCCAGTATGTACCAGTTTGTTGACAGCACACTGTATAGAAGAGAACGCAATGGGGTGAAATTGAAGTGCATCCACCGGGAAGACGGACAGAAGCTGTTGGCGGAGATACATGGAGGCATATGTGGTCACCACATTGGTGCAAGAGCACTTGCCGGCAAAGCGTTCCGGCAAGGTTTCTTTTGGCCCGAAGCCCTCCAGGATGCAACTGGACAAGTAACCAAGTGTGAAGCGTGCCAGTTCCATTCCAAGCAGATACACCAGCCAGCTCAAGCTCTCCAGACGATCCCTTATCCTGGCCATTTTCGGTCTGGGGGCTCGACATTCTCGGCCCCTTCCCCCGAGCTGTCGGGGGCTTTGAGTACTTGTACGTTGCAGTCGACAAGTTCACAAAGTGGCCGGAAGTGGAACCAGTGAGGAAGGTGACAACACAGTCAGCAGTCAAGTTCTTCAGGTTGATTGTTTGCCGTTTCGGGATCCCCAACCGGATCATCACCGACAACGGTACGCAGTTCACGAGCCGCGCCTTCATGCAATACGTCCAAGATCTCGGTGCCAAGGTCTGCTTCGCTTCTATTGGTCATCCCAGGAGCAACGGTCAAGCGGAGAGGGCCAATGCTGAGGTGCTGCGCGGGCTCAAGACCAGGACTTTCGACAGGCTGCACAAGTGCGGAAGAAACTGGATCGAGGAGCTGCCGGTGGCTCTTTGGTCGATCAGAACGACGCCAAATCGAGCCACTGGCCAGACACCATTTGCTCTAGTCTATGGAGCAGAAGCAGTTACCACCACGGAACTCGTATACGGGTCACCTCGAGTGCTCGCTTATGATGAGCTTGAGCAAGAGCGGCTGCGTGAAGATGACGCGCTGCTCCTTGAGGAGGATTGTCTTCAGGCAGCTGTGCGAGCCACTTGCTACCAGCAAGCTTTGCGTCGCTACCATAGCCGCAAAGTTAAAGCCAGAAGCTTCGAGGAAGGCGACCTTGTTCTTCGGCGCGTTCAGTCGGCCAAGAATCATAACAAGTTGACGCCAAAGTGGGAAGGCCCTTACCGGGTGAAACGAGTCACGAGGCCCGGCACCGTCCGCCTCGAGACCGAAGATGGCACTCCGGTGAGAAACTCCTGGAATATTGAGCATCTTCGTAAGTTTTACCCGTAAGGCGCGGTTGTCGGACCCTGTCCGGCAACCAACCTTTTGTACAAGTCTTGCCGCCGTTGCATGTAATCCTTTGTACAAAGCCAGGCGCAGACCCTGAGCAGCAGATAATGAAGCGCTGGCGCCCCAAGTCATAGCATGCATGCTGAGTCGAGTCTCGTCCTTGGTTAGGGTTGATAGTGCCTAACAACTGCTAACCCCTAGCTTAGAGGTCGAGTCTGCGTCCTTTTTCCTGTTCTTTCGTTTCCCTTGGTTCGCAGGGTTTACATATCCTAGCTGGGCCGCTTGAGGACGAAGAAGAGAAGAAGGACGAGCCAGCACCTACATCCCGGCAAGCCAAAGTTGCCGGGAGCTGCAAGTGCAAGGATTCGCCCGCGGCAAGCCAGACCTGCCGGGGGATGCAATCTCAGATAAGTTTTTGCATCCCTTGTCATGCATTCTCTTATGAACTGTGGAATACGAAAACCTTGTTTCCTCCTAAAAACTACCGTGCTCCCTTAACTAGAGGCCCCAGAGAGCGTTCCTGGGGCCCGTTTTGGTAGTAGCCGCGACATCAAAGGGACGAAACGAGGGGCCAGAACCCGCCTTCTCCCTACCTCCGCCAAGGGCGTGAGAGAGGTCGAGTGGCGCGGGAAGACGGCAGGGCCTGTTGCCGGGCAAAGAAGTGTCTATCTTAACGATACAAAGGATTCGCTCCTTGGTGTGCGTTTCACCCGCGAGACAAGTGGCCCGGCAAATATCCCCTTTTCATTAAAAACATTCCGCTCAGGTACAGTTCAGAGAGAATGAAAAACATGAAAGATGGGTTTACAAGTTCTAAATGCAACTAAGGCCCGAGGGCTTACAAGCTAAAAAGAGATAAGGTGCCCGTAATCCCTTTCTTGTCCCTCTCCTCAGAAGGTAGGACAAGGAGGCGAGAAAGGCAAAAGGAGCGCCTAGGCGAGCTACGGGTGGCAGAAGACACCAAGAGAAGATCCCGGTGGTTGTCGCCGAGAGCAAGACGGCGTCGGGAGTGAAGCTGGAAGATGAGGCGGCGGAACGTCAGCACGCTGTCGAAGGCGACGCGTACTCCGACTTCGCGGTCTTGCCGCCCGCCCTCTTCCTCTTCCGCAGCCTCCCTACGCCAGCCGCCCAAGGAGACGACCCCGGGGAGTTCAAGGAGCCGGCGACGCGGATGATGGGGTCGCCGGTGCCACACGGAGCTGCGACCGGCGCCTAGTCGGACCCGCCATCCCGACGACCGCTACCCTCGTCGTCGCTGTGGCTCCCCTCCTCGTCACTCTCGCTCGAGGAGGAGCCTTCTCTGTCGGAGGAGCTATCCACACAGCACCGGGCCCGGGTGCTGAAGTCCCCGAAGACCTTGACGGAGAGGAGATCCCCCTCCATCAACTTAAAATGGAGGGTGAACCCCTCCATCAAGCTGTGGATGCGGGCGAACGACTTCCACCCTCGACCAAGATACATCACGCCGGGGGCTGGGAATTCAACGTGGACTCGCGTGCCACTGATTCCACAGCCCCTCATGCGCAGATTCAGCATCTCGGGTTGCTCCGTCTCCATCACGCTCGCGAAGGGGGCTGGGAGGCTGAGGCGACGACGAGGCGCTCGGCGCAGCCTGACGAAGAACTCGCAAGGGTCGTCCCCGATGTGGACCGCCGTGAGGAGAGGAGCCGCTGGCGGAGGCGAGGCCGGTGCGTTGCTCCGTCCGCCTCGTCCCCGAGCGCCCCGGCCTCGTCCACGACCTCTTCCACGGCCTCGCCCCCTCCCCCTTCCCCTTACGGCTGGCTCCTCCACCGCGGGTGCAAGGGGAGGAGGGGCGCGCTGCCTAGCGGCGACCCTCGCCGCCACCGATGAAGGACCAGGGTTCCCTTTCTCCATGACAAATGGAGAGAGGGGATCAGAAGCCGAAGAAGAAGAAGAGATGAAGGAGTGCGGGTTTCCATCGCCCCCTTTCGCTCCTTATAAAGGAGCAGGTTGGGGGCTCGGCCTCCCCGCTCAGCCAATCAAGACGGAGGAAGAGCAGGCGACTGGGACCAACCCGCTGCCTCCACCCACGACGGCCCGACTTCCTGCCTCCACCGTCGCGACCCCAAGTGCATGGAGGCCACGTGGCGGGCGCGCAGAGCCGAGGCGACGGGTGAGGCGACCTCTCCCCACCCCATGATCGTGGGGAGCGGACGCCTCAAAAACCGCGCCTCGGCCCCGTTCGGTGAACGAACCGCGCCTCCACGCCTCCCCCCACTTATGGAGAAGGCGCGAACCGCCCCCTTTATTACGACGTGACGCATGCCTGCGGGACTCAGCCCCGCGCACGCCGCCCACGTCACGCACGCCTCTCCCCACGGCGCCGCGTTCGACGTGTGCCACTTGGGGAAGGCACGATGGATGCGGAGTTAAGATACAGCGTGACCCAGGCCGCGCGTGCCCGTGAACTGTTTTGGGCCTGGCCCAACAGCGCTGGGCACCGTGTATGGCCCAGGCCCGGGGGCTCCTGTCGGTGTACTAAAATAGGGGTACCTTAGTACCCCGAACTTGTGCACGGGCAGTCGCAGCGCCCCGCGGCAAGGCTCGCCAGGGGAATGCCTAAAACCCTCCATGGCCCCTTTCTGGGCCATTCAAGAACAAAGTATTTAAGCCAAGAAGACAAGGCCCCGGCAAGAGGAGCTTGCCGGGCTGAAGAGACAAGACCCCAGCAAGAGGAGCTTGCCGGGAAGACCAGCTGAAGCACAGAGGCCCCGGCAAGAGGAGCTTGCCGGGAAGGCCAATCAAGGCATCTCAGGAAAGCTCATCGCGGCGCGCCACGCGCCCCGGCAAGGCCTGGCGAGCGGCAAGTTCCCAGGCGCGGCAAGACAGCAACCGCGGCAAGCCACTTGCCGCGGCAAGTCACCACCCCGGGCCTGCGCTCCAGCTCACCCACCCACGTGTCACTCTGGGGCTCTCCCAGAGGCACGTGGCGGGGCACTGCGCAGCCAGGAGCATGCGGTGGCATGCGGCGCTGACAAGATAGCCATCGTGGCAAATGGGGGCGCCCCTAACGGTCCATTTCGGCACTCTTTGGGCGACCCAGACGGGCATTTAATGCCCCTGTCCCCTGCCGTCAGAGTTAGGTGCGATAGCACTGTGCAGCCACTGTACACGCGGCTCTTTTCCATTTTTACCCTCATCTGCGTTGCCACCTGTGGGGAGCCCCTTGAGCATATAAAAGGAGGCCCATGCGCATGTAGAGGGAAGAGGAACCCAGAGGGCTCCCATTCATGCCCAGCCCCAAGCGTACTGTAGCACCTAGTGCTCTCAAGCAAGAACCCAATACAATCAGACAAGCAACAATAGGTTTTTACGCATCCGTGCAGCCCGAAGCTGGGTAAAATCGTTTGTGTGCATCGCCTCGATCTGCTCTTCGCACGGCCTCCGCCCCCCGCCGAACCGAGAAGGGGCTCCGTCCTCATAGGTGTTCGAGGAGGCCGATTTCCTCCTCGCCGGCGACCCTTCTTCTTGCTACGTGGCCTCCTCGCCACCGACCCTTCTTCTTATTGCGTGGCCTCGTCGATATGGTCAGGTAATCCACACCCCACCCACACCATCCTCCTCCTTTCCCGTCCCACATGCCCCGACTGACGAAGCGACACCTTCCACTGAAATCACTGCCCCCCTCCTCCATTTAAGCACCGCCCACATCCATTTTACACGCAGTATAACATGGAGCTGAGTAGCATGAGGCCGCACGCACGAACAAGGTCGCTATGGCTGACATGTGTGTGGACCGCTAGATCTTGGAGGAGCACCTCGTCTTCGAGGCCACCATTGACACCACCGCGCAGTTGTCTACTTTAAAATACAGTTCATGATGTTTTCTCGAGGTCACCGCCAGTGCCTTCTAGTGATTTGTCCTCTGTAATGTTAATATGCAATCTGATGTTCAGTTAACAGTTTGGTCCTCTCAAATGTAATGTTCAGTTAACCTTTAGTCCAACAATTGCTACATTTCGTAGTACTGTTCTCAAGCATTCTTTGTTTTGTTAATTTTCTTATCTTCTAGTACATGTTTCTATTCTGCAATGTCGTGCTCAGTTAACTATTTTGGTTCATTTGATCTGTTGTCCATTTAACTGTTTGGTTCAGTTCTACAATTTGATTTTCATTTGCTGTGGGTACAATTTTGTATTGTTATGCATGTGACACCAACCGAATTTGGCTGTACTCAATACATATTCTACTGATAGTATGGCAACTCTCAGTTAACCTGATCAAGATCTTCCTTATGTGTGTTGCAGGGAAACAATGGGAGACACTGTGGTTTACCATCGAGGTTCGTTCAAGCAGGGTCCTTTGGCTAATAGCACATTATTGTGCAGTTGCAGGAATCATTCTAATATTTAGGTTTCTTACAATTTGGTCTTGCACATGTAGGTCCTGCTGTCAGAGGCTTAGACCCACTGTTCGACCCATTTTGCATATGGGGCAATGAGATGTCCATGAATATCAGTCAAGTCAAGAAACTAAGCAAGATTGTTAGGATGAAGAAACTTGCGACGAATAACAGCAAGATCTTTGTTTGCACAATGAAGAAGACATCAGTCAACTATACGATGGTACCAACTCTTTTACCTTGTTTTTACCCCTTGCGCCATTTCAAAATTTACAATAGCGATTTATGCATAGCTTTGTTTTCAGTACTTTTCAAAGCAGTTCACCGATGATTACCTCTCAAACCACCTGCATGCTCAAGAGGCAAGGAAGGTATTCATTCAACACCCACGGTACAATATTGAAGTCTTGCTGAAGAGGACGAAGGTTGGGAGGGCAATTATCCATAGCCACTGGCCTAAAGTTGCAAGGACATTCAACATCACTGAAGTCTCAATATTTGCCTTCCGCTTCTGCAGTTTCCCAGATGATATTCATCTATCTATTTATCGTGTATGATGCTACTTTCCAAAGGTTTTTGATGCTGCATGTGAAACTTGGTGCTGTTGTGTAATGGCATAACTGAGTGCCGAACCTATCTGATGTAATTCGATTATGAAATCCTGGTTGCTTTTATACTGATATGAAATATCTGGCGTGTTCTATGAGAAATATCAGTTTGATTAGTACATGGATTATCAATAATAGGCTAATTACCCTGCTTATTGGGGGTTTCTATTGCAAACGGTTAATCAGACAGCACAGTGGGCGATGAACTCAAACAACCTGCACGGTTTCTAGAAAGTAGGCGTGTTCGATCAACTAACAATCACACACGGCTTTCGGCAGCGAACTGTTTGCGTTAGGCCACCTTGCACACACGTTTCCACACAAAGAACTGTGTGGGATGTACATACCTACGGAAATGATTTTATGGGATTCACCGTGTGCGATGTACATACCTACGGAAATGATTTCTGGGATTCACCATGTGGGATGAACATACCTACGGAAATGATTTCTAGGATTCACGGTGTGGGATGTACATACCTACGGAAATGATTTCTGGGATTCACCGTATGGGATGTACATACCTACGAAAATGATTTCTCGGATTCACCGTGTGGGATGTACATACCTACGGAAATGATTGGGTTTCCATGCCTCACCCGATCGCACACGGCCCCAGCCTAGGTCCCACGAGGGCCTATCCCCAATGATTTCTGGGACGTGTGGGAAGGACCCCCTATCGCCCACACTCACTTGGCGACCGTTCCAAATGCTGTCGCGAAAAGGAGTTTTAAACCGTTTGTTTAGGACGTCGATGTACCAGTGTGGGTTGATAATCCCTGAGGGAGTCCTAGATTAGGGGGTGTTCGGATAGCCGAAATATGACCTTTGGCCGGACTCCTGGACTGTGAAGATACAAGATTGAAGACTTCGTCCCGTGTCCGGATGAGACTTTCCTTGGCATGGAAGGCAAGCTTGGCGATATGGATATGTAGATCTCCTTCTGTTGTAACCGACTCCGGGTAACCCTAACCCTCTTCGGTGTTTATATAAACTGGAGGGTTTTAGTCCGTAGGACGAACAACAATCATACCATAGGCTAGCTTCTAGGGTTTAGCCTCTCTGATCTCGTGGTAGATCTACTCTTGTACTACCCATATCATCAATATTAATCAAGCAGGAGTAGGGTTTTACCTCCATCGAGAGGGCCCGAACCTGGGTAAAAACATCGCGCCCCTTGTCTCCTGTTACCATCCGCCTAGACGCACAGTTCGGGACCCCCTACCCGAGATCCGCCGGTTTTGACACCGACATTGGCGCTTTCATTGAGAGTTCCTCTGTGTCGTCACTTTTAGGCCCGATGGCTCCTCCGATCATCAACGGCGAGGCGATCTAGGATGAGACCTTTCTCCCCGGATAGATCTTCGTATGTGGCGGCTTTGCACTGCGGGCCAATTCGCTTGGCCATCTAGAGCAGATCGAAAGCTACGCCCCTGGCTATCAGGTCAGATTTGGAAGTTTGAACTACACGGCTGATATCCGCGGAGACTTGATCTTCGACGGATTCGAGCCACAGTGTCAGGACCCCGATCCTAAGCCACATCGATCCAGCATGTAACACTTCATATCACTTTGCGGCCTCACGCACGGTACTCCCACGGGTGCCACCTTACCTGGCCCGGGACCGTTTGCGCCTTTTGGCTCACGTATATGATAATGTCGCTAGCATCCATATGACAGAGAACCCGGGCCGACATGGCTAGTCGTGAACCCAAAGCGGCGCTAGCCTATGAGGACAGGCAAACATGAATCACATCGAGCATGTCGGTCATCAACGTATCTATTCGGGCTGTAGCACTGGGCTAACAGGACTCCGGTAACCCGGGCTGTAGCAGGCTAGGCAGGACTCCGAATATCAGCGCGTGACATTTCCCCGAAGGGACAGACATAGGAACGACGTGAAACACATGCCGGCCAGTCAAGTGTCCAAGCAGTAGTGCTGGGCTAGCAGGACTCCGGTGAACCGGGCTGTAGCGGACTA
Source organism: Aegilops umbellulata (assembly GCA_032464435.1). NCBI lineage: Eukaryota > Viridiplantae > Streptophyta > Magnoliopsida > Poales > Poaceae > Aegilops > Aegilops umbellulata. The sequence goes on along the minus strand of CP136056.1, from coordinate 39,216,093 downwards.
CTATCGCTCAGAAGCACAAGACTTACATTTCCCCATATGAAAGGCTGCCAAGGATAAACAACTAGATAGTCGGATCCCACTCATACCAAGCATTTCAATCATACACACAATATGCCCGATATGAGTAGATACAACATGGCAACACAACAGTACTCTACGACTCAAGTACTTTATTTAGAAGGCTCCGAGGAGCCATACATATCATTCATACAGATAGGGGTCACATGACCCAACACTCAAGTCATACAAACATACAAGCACATGCGGAAGCAAACTAGTCTGAGTACAGACACTAGAAAGAAAGAAGGCTTGATGTAGCCTGTCTATCTACAACGACCCTTCACAAGTCTTGGATCACCACCTGGGTGATAAGTCACTCGTCAACGTCGAGGTCTACATAGAACCCATCAGAAGGGTTGGTGCAGTCGTCTGAAAAACATGATTAAAGCAACATGAGTACGGAGGTACTCAGCAAGTCTTACAACAGGAACCTACTATATATGCACATTCTCAAGAAGGTGGTGGGGTTATTGCAGCAAGCCAGCTTTGACTCTTGGCTAAGCTATCCTACGATAGACACCACTTGTAAACCATTTGTCGCACACGAGTCCACTAACACCAACACAATACTCCACCGTGGATCCTCTCTCGCCATCCCACAAGAGGGCCATCCGCGGTACTCACACTTATCTTGAGATTTTTAGTAGTATCCATTTAACTTGTCTATGAACTGATATGAGCGAACCAGAAGTCCATTACCGCGGACACGGCTATTCGAATAGATCATTTATAACCCTGCAGGGGTGTACTTCTTCACACATGTTTCCACCACTTAGCGTCTGCACACGACATGTGCTCGGCAGACTTCAAGCGAAAGCCGACGTGGGTGTAGACCACGACCTACCTAAACACTCAAGTCTCTAGTCCAGGTTTATCGCCTATTCGGGTTCCATCCGCAGGGAGTCCGGCCGAGGTTTCCACTAACGGCCCCGAACGATGTGAACAGGGTTCCGAGACACCAAACGGGCGCCCGGTTGACCCGGCCACGTGCCTACCGCAACACAGCCCACCCCGATGGTCAGCGCCGCGTGCGGCCCCCAGCATACTACAAACACCAGAAACTACTTGCAACTCCTGGACAGAGAACAAGGGTGGATAAGAAGTCGAGCGGGGTCATATTTCAGGGCCCAATGTGTGGTAGTAACTGTATCATGGATCACAAACACAGATCTCAGTTCTTAAGGACGGCCTCAATGAAACAACCCACCATGTACTCCTACATGGCCTCTCATCGATTCCTTTACCAAATCGTGTTCAACACTCCACTCTTGTCACCGACACAACCTTTCACTCCAGTTCATCATCCCGATGAGCCAGACCTGACACAACTCTAAGCATAGCAAGCATAGCATGGTAGGAACACACACACATGTAATGGCTCAAACAACTCCTACCCATGCTAGTGGGTTTCATCTAGTTACTATGGCAATGACAGGTCATGCAAAGGAAGTGGGTTCAACTACCGCAACACACAGCAGTTTGAAACGCGTTGTCTTAATGCAGTAAACAAGGGCAGAAGCGAGAACATGGGTTTGTATCGGAATGATCAATGGGTTGCTTGCCTGATGGAGTGGTCGTGGGATACTGCCCTTCAGTTGGATACTCGGAGATATCCTCGGAGGCAGAACCTACCACGATGAACACGTCGGAACACAATCAATACATGGCAATATGCAACAATATGATGCATGCTATGACATGGCAATATGGATGTGCCCTGACCTAGTGTAAGTTAAGTCAGAAGGAAATGACCCCATTTGAACCAAAGATTCAAATGGTAGTGCATTTATAAGATCATATTAGTGCAAAAACTCATAATGCCTAAACAGTGGGTTTAACTTGTTTTAACATGCATGAAACCAGTACCAATGGATAGATTGGATTTTTCTGATAATTTTTCATATATAAAACTTTGCATTTGGAGTTATAGATAATTTTCTATGAATTTTTGAAGTTTGAACCATTTTCTGGATTTTCCTGTATAAAAATAAATCCAGCAAAATAGATTACTGCGTCAGCCTGAAGTCATGCTGACCTCAGCAGTCAAACCAGCTGGCTGGTCAAACCTGACGTGTGGGGACCACACGTCAGTGACACAGGGCTAATCCCGGTCAAACCCGCGCTGACTGGGGTTTGACTGGACCCTAGGGCCCACTGTCAGTGACCCAGGGTGGTTATTAGCTGGTGGGGTTAGTTGCTAATGACAGCCACGTCGACTCGCCGGAGTTTCGCCGGCGGCGACCATCCAGTGCGGCGGAGGAAAGTGCAAAATCGCGCTCCGGTGACCAAAAGAGCGGCGGAGGACATCTACAGCTAGCCAAGGGCAAGCCGCGTCTATTGGTGGCGGTGGTTTGTCTCGGGGTCGCCGGAAACAACGCCGGCGACGTGTTTGGCGGCGCCGGAGCTCGGGTCGAAGTGCGAAACGAGCTACGGGGCACGGCGAGGTGCGTGCGGTAGTGCGTTGGCCTCCTAGGGTTGCGGGGAGGCCGTTGGACAAGGTGGGGTGGCCAGTGGCTGGCCGGAGACACGCCGGCGACGTGCTCCGCGGCGGTGCGTGCGGGTGAGCATCGTGCGCTCGCTGTGGTGCACGAGGAAGAGAAAGGAGAGGATGGGGAGGTAGCTGAGCTCACCGCGGTCTCGGAGAAGTGGACGTCGGGGTCGGGGACGAGCTGGTGCGGCGGTGAGGTCGAAGGGGATCTCCGGCGGCCGGAGGTTGAAGAAGAGCTCGGGGAAGCGCTGTAGAGCGAGCGAGCGATCGGGGCTCAGCTAGCTCGAAGAAGAGGAGGGCGGTGGAGCTGCTGGACAGGTCGGAGCGGCGCAAGGACGACGGGGAGCGCGACTACGGCGACGGTGCAGCTGCGGTGGCGTCGGCCATGGCGTGGAGGTGCGTGGGAGAGAGGCAGAGGGGCGAATGGCGTGTCCAGGGCGTCGGGGGCGCGACGTGGAGGCCGTCCAGGACAGCGGGGCGGCGAAGCGGCGAGCAGGGAGGCAGGGCGCTGCGTGGCGAGCTCCTGCTCCGGCGTCGAGCACCTGCCTGCCTGGCTGGCGAGGCGAAGCAGCTCGCTGGCGCGGCTGGTGGGCTGGGCCGGCCAGGTGGGCCGCCAGGTAAGTCAGTTGGCTTTCTGCTTTTGGTTTTTCTTTTTCTATTTCTTCTGCAACTTTGTGGAGTTATTTAAAATACCTAGACCACTCCAAAAATCCTCAAACTGCACATGCTTGCTATTTAAAATATAGACAACATGAAACATTTCTGTTTGAGAATATTTGAACATTTAAAATATTTTTATAAATTTTAAATGCCCAAATTCAAATACTTATGTGTTAATTCAAAAACCTTCTGTTGACCTAGAAAATTGTGCACCACTTTTGTCAAAGGTTTAAACCCAAAACAAAGGGGGTGAACATTTCAGAAGGGCATTTCAGGTTCATTGAAAAAGATTTTAGTAAACCCTAGTTATTTCCAGGGGGGGGGAAGTGTGTGTTGGGGGTTCTGGCATTTCCCATTTCAAAATTAAATAGAATTTAAACATGATGCACACTCTAATGCATGGCCTAGCTGGGATGTGACAACTCACCCCTACTCAAAAGAATCTCGTCCCGAGATTTAGGTTCCTCCGGAAAGAAGGCGGGATACTCAAGTCGAAGACGATCCTCCCTTTCCCATGTAGCTTCTTGCTCGGAATGGTGTGACCATTGAACCTTGAGAAACTTGATATTGTGGCGTCGAGTGGTACGCTCGGCTTGATCAAGGATACGAATGGGGTATTCCCGATAGGTGAGGTTATCTTGGAGATCAAGCGTTTCGTGGTCCACTCCACGGATAGGATCCGCGAAGCAACGCCTGAGTTGAGAAACGTGGAAGACATCATGAACTCTGGAGAGATGCGGAGGTAGTTCCAGTTGGTAGGCAACTTCCCCTCGTTGGGCAAGAATGCGAAAGGGTCCAATGTAGCGAGGAGCCAATTTGCCTTTGATACCGAATCGATGGGTTCCCTTTAAAGGTGTAACCCGAAGGTAAGCCATCTCGCCGACTTCATAAGCCATGGGCTTATGCTTGCGGTCATACTGACTCTTTTGTCGAGATTGGGCGGTTTTCAACTTCTCACGAATAATACGAACCTGCTCTTCTGCATCCTGGATCATGTCCGGGCCAAAGAGTTGTCTCTCGCCGGTTTCTGACCAGTTAAGAGGCGTTCGACATTTTCGTCCATAGAGAACTTCGAAAGGGGCTTTGCCCAAGCTAGCTTGATAACTGTTGTTATAAGCGAACTCGGCGAATGGAAGGCACTTCTCCCAATTCATACCGAAAGAGATGACAGAAGCTCGGAGCATATCCTCCAGAATTTGATTGACTCGTTCTACTTGACCACTTGACTGAGGATGGAAGGCGGTGCTAAAGGAGAGTCGAGTTCCCAAAGCATTTTGGAAACTTTCCCAAAATCGAGAGGTGAAAAGACTTCCACGGTCTGAATTAATTTCCAATGGAACACCATGGAGAGATACTATTCGAGAGATGTACAAATCAGCTAGCTGGCTAGCGGTTATACTCTCGCGAACAGGTAAGAAGTGGGCTACTTTGGAGAGACGATCGACAACAACGAGGGTAGCATTATTCCCTCTTTTGGTTCTGGGAAACCCGGTAATGAAATCCATACCGATTTTATCCCATTTCCATTCAGGAATCTCCAAAGGTTGAAGGGTGCCAGCAGGCCGTTGATGCTCTGCTTTAACACGACGACAGACGTCGCAAGTTGCAATGTATTGAGCGATTTCTCTCTTCATCCTAGTCCACCAAAACCTCTGGCGTAGGTCTTGATACATCTTAGTGCTACCGGGATGAATGGTGAGAGGGGATTCGTGAGCTTCCTTAAGGATCAATTGACGTAAATGTTGCTTCTTGGGAACCACCAAGCGGTTCTCGAAGAAGACAACACCTCGTTCATCCATGGAGAAACATTTAGCAACTCCGCTAGCGATGTTTTCCTTAATCCGAGATATGCCTTTATCGCGCTTCTGGGCAGCTATGACTTGATCCATAAGGTTAGGTTTCGCCACCAGGGTGGAAAGGAATCCTCGAGGAACAATGTGAAGGTTAAGCTTACGAAATTCCTCGTGGAGAAGTGGTTGACCTTGTTGTAACATCAGGTTGTTACAATAAGATTTACGACTTAGCGCATCAGCCATGACATTGGCTTTGCCTGGGGTGTAAGTTATTCCTAAGTCGTAATCCGAGATCAACTCGACCCAACGTCTTTGCCTGAGATTCAAATCCGGTTGGGTGAAGATATATTTCAAACTTTGGTGATCAGTGTAGATTTCGCAACGATTACCCAGAAGGTAATGTCGCCAGGTTTTGAGTGCATGGACTACCGCTGCAAGCTCTAGATCATGAGTGGGATAATTATCCTCATGTGGACGCAACTGTCGAGATGCGTAGGCAATCACATGACGATCTTGCATGAGTATGCAACCTAGTCCTTGTCGCGAGGCGTCGCAATAGATAACAAAGTCCTTAGAGAAGTCTGGTGGTACCAGTACGGGAGCAGATGTCAGGCGTCTTTTCAGTTCCTGAAAGCTAAACTCGCACTGTGGGGTCCACTCGAACTTTTTATCTTTCTTAAGGAGTTCAGTTAGAGGCTTAGCAACCTTGGAGAAATTCTCGACGAAGCGGCGGCAATAGCTCGCTAAACCAAGAAAACTCCGAACTTGCTTGACCGTCTCAGGTGGAGTCCAGTCAAGGACAGCTTGAACTCGCTCGGTATTGACAGCAATGCCCTTGCCAGAGATTACATGGCCCAGATAGGTCACTTCTGGCAACCAGAATTCGCACTTGGAGAATTTGGCATAAAGGCGATGCTCTCGAAGTTTCATCAATACTAGCCTTAGATGTTCAGCATGTTCTTCCTCATTCTTGGAGTAGATGAGTATATCATCGAGGTATACCACGACGAATTTATCCAAGTACTCCATGAAGATCGAGTTCATTAACCGAGAGAAGGTGGCTGGAGCATTGGTTAAACCGAAGGACATGACGGTGTACTCGTATTGGCCGTAACGAGTAACGAAGGCCGTTTTGGGAATGTCCCCGTTCTTGATTTTGATTTGATGGTAGCCCAACCTCAAATCCATCTTGGAAAAGACTGAGGATCCAGCGAGCTGGTCATACAGGTCGTTGATCCTGGGGAGCGGATACTTGTTCTTGATGGTGACCAAATTGACAGGTCGGTAATCTACAACCATCCGATCCGTTCCATCCTTCTTCTTGACGAAGAGGACGGGGCAAGCCCATGGAGATGAACTAGGACGGATGAAACCTTTTTGCAAGGACTCATCGAGTTGTTTCTTAAGCTCAGCTAGTTCTAGGGGTGCCATCTTATAAGGTCTCCTAGAGATTGGAACGGTTCCTGGAACAAGGTCTATCACGAATTCGACATCTCTGTCAGGTGGAACACCTGGCAATTCCTCTGGAAAGACATCCGGAAAGTCACGAACTACCGGAATATCTTCGAGGTCTGGAAGGGGATTGGCATTTAGAGAGTAGAGCTGACGCTCCGATACTCGGGTCAAAACATTGACTGTCTTGCCCGATGGATGGGTAAGTTGAACAGTTCTAGTTGAGCAGTCAATCTTGGCGTAATGAGCTGACATCCAGTCCATACCCAAGATGATGTTTATGTCTGAGGACTTGAGAGCTATTAGTGACGCAAGGAAAACCAATCTGTCCACAAGAATTTCATTTCCATGGCTGATCCTAGAGGTTTGCCATCTAGAACCGGGAGTTTGAATTTCCATGGAGGTGGGCATGTCACTAAAGGTAGTGTTGTGCAATCGAGCATAGCTCTCAGAAATAAATGAATGAGATGCTCCAGTATCAAAGAGAACAGTTGCCGGATGGCAATTAACAAGGAGCGTACCGAGAACGACGTTGGGGTCCTCTTGAGTTTCTTCAGCTGAAACGTAGTTGACATGGCCACGAGCAGTGGTGGCTGGCTTGGCGACAAGCACTTTTGCTGTTGACTTACCACGGCCAACAGACTTTCCGAACTGGCCGGGGTTGTTCTGGGGACACTCACGGATGTAGTGGCCCGGCTCACCACACTTGAAACAAGTTGTTATATTGGGACGTGGAGCAGCATTGGCAGTGGGGCCACCAAAAGTCTTGGGCGGCACATACTGTTGATTGGGGCGAGGCGCCTCAAAGGATGGCCTCGGGGTATACCTGGGTGGCATAGCAGAATTTGGAATCCAGACCCGGCGCTTCTGAGATCCAGAGCCGGATGAAGATCCATAGTCACGGGAGTGCTTGCGTGAAGCTTCAAAATCATTCTGCCCCGTCTCGGCACTGATGGCCTTATTGACTAGCTTCGGAAAAGAAATGCATTCATGCAGATGAAGGTCACGTCGGAGCTCAGGGCTAAGTCCCTTGCGGAACCTTGCCTGCTTCTTGGCATCGGTGGATACCTCTTCGGGAGCATAGCGTGCAAGCTTCCCAAACTCGCGACTGTATGCATCCACAGTCAGCTTCCCCTGGGTGAAGTTACAGAACTCCTCCCTCTTGCGATCCATAAGACCTTCCGGGATATGATGCTCACGGAAAGCAGCACTGAAATCAGCCCAAGTAGTGAGTTGGCCGACCGGACGCATAGCTTCATAATTCTCCCACCAAAGGCTGGCAGGGCCTTCGAGGTGGTAGGCAGCAAAGGTAACTTTATCAACTTCAGCTACGTTGGCAAAACGTAGCTTGTGGGCGATGCTGCGGAGCCAGTCATCCGCATCGAGAGGTTCGATGGAATGATTGAACTTTGGCGGGTACAGCTTGACAAAGTCATTGATGGACACCGAATTGATCCTCTGCTGACGTGCAGTGTTCTGCTCAATCCGCTCTAACAAGCGATTGGTGTCGCGCCTGTTGCGCTCTGCCTCCAGCATCACTTCGGCCAGAGAAGGTGGTTGAGGAAGACTTTCCTCTCTAGGTGCACTAGCTTCCCCCTGCTCCGGAACAGCAGGGTTGCTGCGGGTGTTGACCATCCTGGGAAAACAAAACAACGATTTAAACCAGGATGGCAAAATCTGGTCAAGGAAGTGCGGAATGTAATGGATAACAAGGAATGCAGAGATGATCATCCGTATGACATGGTAATATAGAAACTGCCATATATATACCAACGGTCATACACATCATACATAGTTTAGTACAAGCTCAAGCTGAAGTACAACTAAGACGAGAGACGTTACATCTCATCGAAGGCATTCCAAGCTCCTATACATTATTTTTCTACACCTCCGGAATTGATACACACTAAGTTATATTCCACAATCACGCAGGACGGTGGACATACAACTATTACAATACTAGCGAGACTGCTACTAGCTCAGACAGCTCCGTAGAAGTCCTCATAGAAGTCACCACCCAGACCTGGAAGCGGAACATGGTCATCTGGGAACAGACGGTCCTGCGGTGCTTGTGGACCATAGGGACTTGGGTGCGGCCTCGGTCCAACAGATGGCGGCAGAAGAGGCCCACGAGGAGGGGTGATGCCTCCCACCTCACGCCATTCCATGAAGTCTGGCAGACTAGCCCGCACAGGGTACAAGTCTCTCGTGTCCATGTATCCGGCTTGCACAGCAGGTGCAAACCTCGTCAAGGTGGCCCAATGATCAGCACGAGCATTAAAAAGCTCCATACGCAAGGCCCGGTTTTCACGGTCCTTATCTTCCAACATCTCAGTAGTGGTGCAAAGGAGTGAGTCCTCATGGGATGCATCACTGTACATGCCCTGAAGGTAGCCATGCGCCCCAGGGAGGGATGCTGGCATGTAGCGAAATTCAGTGTTGCTCAACAAGGCAGTTCTAGCTCGCATAATGGTCATCATCGAGTAGGCTGCATCTTGAACGGACATCCCAATGGTGATCCCGAGTCCATAAGAACGGTGGAGTGGTTCCGTGGCTCCGGGATAAGACGGATATATTCTGACCGTGCACAGATATTGGCTCTGGTTGAAATCTCTAAACTGCTCTTCGACGGTGTATTCAGGGTACCATCGGTAACCTGCCTCAACCATCACTCGAACCAACATGGCGGTATGACCACATACACCGATGCAACGGGTCAGACGAACCACTTGGTTTTGGGGACGGGTAGCCATCTGAAAGCACAAAATAGTGCAAAGGCATTAGAGTTTCTGGATGAAATTGGACAGCATAACGGCTGTAAATGCTCAGGAAAGGAATTGAGACATCCACAACAGTTTGCGAAACCACTCAACAACAACATATCAAGGTTCTGGTTCAATTGGCAACATACTAGACTTTAGTAGAGCTGAACTGGGTTGTAACCAACAATCCTATAAGTTACTACGGATTTAGTAACACGTGAACCTGATAGAGAGAAGAGAGCCTAGTTCCTTAACCCACGTAGAATGAGAAGAGAATGACTCAGAATAGAGGGCATAAGGTAAAGGAGTAAAAGAGCCTTACGTTCCCTCCCACAATCAATTCCCCTACATATAACTAAAGCATTTCTAGACTCGACATCGACCAGTTTGGCTTAGCGAACCTACAGGCAGTCCGGCTCTGATGCCAACGCTGTCAGGACCCCGATCCTAAGCCACATCGATCCAGCATGTAACACTTCATATCACTTTGCGGCCTCACGCACGGTACTCCCACGGGTGCCACCTTACCTGGCCCGGGACCGTTTGCGCCTTTTGGCTCACGTATATGATAATGTCGCTAGCATCCATATGACAGAGAACCCGGGCCGACATGGCTAGTCGTGAACCCAAAGCGGCGCTAGCCTATGAGGACAGGCAAACATGAATCACATCGAGCATGTCGGTCATCAACGTATCTATTCGGGCTGTAGCACTGGGCTAACAGGACTCCGGTAACCCGGGCTGTAGCAGGCTAGGCAGGACTCCGAATATCAGCGCGTGACATTTCCCCGAAGGGACAGACATAGGAACGACGTGAAACACATGCCGGCCAGTCAAGTGTCCAAGCAGTAGTGCTGGGCTAGCAGGACTCCGGTGAACCGGGCTGTAGCGGACTACTATCGCTCAGAAGCACAAGACTTACATTTCCCCATATGAAAGGCTGCCAAGGATAAACAACTAGATAGTCGGATCCCACTCATACCAAGCATTTCAATCATACACACAATATGCCCGATATGAGTAGATACAACATGGCAACACAACAGTACTCTACGACTCAAGTACTTTATTTAGAAGGCTCCGAGGAGCCATACATATCATTCATACAGATAGGGGTCACATGACCCAACACTCAAGTCATACAAACATACAAGCACATGCGGAAGCAAACTAGTCTGAGTACAGACACTAGAAAGAAAGAAGGCTTGATGTAGCCTGTCTATCTACAACGACCCTTCACAAGTCTTGGATCACCACCTGGGTGATAAGTCACTCGTCAACGTCGAGGTCTACATAGAACCCATCAGAAGGGTTGGTGCAGTCGTCTGAAAAACATGATTAAAGCAACATGAGTACGGAGGTACTCAGCAAGTCTTACAACAGGAACCTACTATATATGCACATTCTCAAGAAGGTGGTGGGGTTATTGCAGCAAGCCAGCTTTGACTCTTGGCTAAGCTATCCTACGATAGACACCACTTGTAAACCATTTGTCGCACACGAGTCCACTAACACCAACACAATACTCCACCGTGGATCCTCTCTCGCCATCCCACAAGAGGGCCATCCGCGGTACTCACACTTATCTTGAGATTTTTAGTAGTATCCATTTAACTTGTCTATGAACTGATATGAGCGAACCAGAAGTCCATTACCGCAGACACGGCTATTCGAATAGATCATTTATAACCCTGCAGGGGTGTACTTCTTCACACATGTTTCCACCACTTAGCGTCTGCACACGACATGTGCTCGGCAGACTTCAAGCGAAAGCCGACGTGGGTGTAGACCACGACCTACCTAAACACTCAAGTCTCTAGTCCAGGTTTATCGCCTATTCGGGTTCCATCCGCAGGGAGTCCGGCCGAGGTTTCCACTAACGGCCCCGAACGATGTGAACAGGGTTTCGAGACACCAAACGGGCGCCCGGTTGACCCGGCCACGTGCCTACCGCAACACAGCCCACCCCGATGGTCAGCGCCGCGTGCGGCCCCCAGCATACTACAAACACCAGAAACTACTTGCAACTCCTGGATAGAGAACAAGGGTGGATAAGAAGTCGAGCGGGGTCATATTTCAGGGCCCAATGTGTGGTAGTAACTGTATCATGGATCACAAACACAGATCTCAGTTCTTAAGGACGGCCTCAATGAAACAACCCACCATGTACTCCTACATGGCCTCTCATCGATTCCTTTACCAAATCGTGTTCAACACTCCACTCTTGTCACCGACACAACCTTTCACTCCAGTTCATCATCCCGATGAGCCAGACCTGACACAACTCTAAGCATAGCAAGCATAGCATGGTAGGAACACACACACATGTAATGGCTCAAACAACTCCTACCCATGCTAGTGGGTTTCATCTAGTTACTGTGGCAATGACAGGTCATGCAAAGGAAGTGGGTTCAACTACCGCAACACACAGCAGTTTGAAACGCGTTGTCTTAATGCAGTAAACAAGGGCAGAAGCGAGAACATGGGTTTGTATCGGAATGATCAATGGGTTGCTTGCCTGATGGAGTGGTCGTGGGATACTGCCCTTCAGTTGGATACTCGGAGATATCCTCGGAGGCAGAACCTACCACGATGAACACGTCGGAACACAATCAATACATGGCAATATGCAACAATATGATGCATGCTATGACATGGCAATATGGATGTGCCCTGACCTAGTGTAAGTTAAGTCAGAAGGAAATGACCCCATTTGAACCAAAGATTCAAATGGTAGTGCATTTATAAGATCATATTAGTGCAAAAACTCATAATGCCTAAACAGTGGGTTTAACTTGTTTTAACATGCATGAAACCAGTACCAATGGATAGATTGGATTTTTCTGATAATTTTTCATATATAAAACTTTGCATTTGGAGTTATAGATAATTTTCTATGAATTTTTGAAGTTTGAACTATTTTCTGGATTTTCCTGTATAAAAATAAATCCAGCAAAATAGATTACTGCGTCAGCCTGAAGTCATGCTGACCTCAGCAGTCAAACCAGCTGGCTGGTCAAACCTGACGTGTGGGGACCACACGTCAGTGACACAGGGCTAATCCCGGTCAAACCCGCGCTGACTGGGGTTTGACTGGACCCTAGGGCCCACTGTCAGTGACCCAGGGTGGTTATTAGCTGGTGGGGTTAGTTGCTAATGACAGCCACGTCAACTCGCCGGAGTTTCGCCGGCGGCGACCATCCAGTGCGGCGGAGGAAAGTGCAAAATCGCGCTCCGGTGACCAAAAGAGCGGCGGAGGACATCTACAGCTAGCCAAGGGCAAGCCGCGTCTATTGGTGGCGGTGGTTTGTCTCGGGGTCGCCGGAAACAACGCCGGCGACGTGTTTGGCGGCGCCGGAGCTCGGGTCGAAGTGCGAAACGAGCTACGGGGCACGGCGAGGTGCGTGCGGTAGTGCGTTGGCCTCCTAGGGTTGCGGGGAGGCCGTTGGACAAGGTGGGGTGGCCAGTGGCTGGCCGGAGACACGCCGGCGACGTGCTCCGCGGCGGTGCGTGCGGGTGAGCATCGTGCGCTCGCTGTGGTGCACGAGGAAGAGAAAGGAGAGGATGGGGAGGTAGCTGAGCTCACCGCGGTCTCGGAGAAGTGGACGTCGGGGTCGGGGACGAGCTGGTGCGGCGGTGAGGTCGAAGGGGATCTCCGGCGGCCGGAGGTTGAAGAAGAGCTCGGGGAAGCGCTGTAGAGCGAGCGAGCGATCGGGGCTCAGCTAGCTCGAAGAAGAGGAGGGCGGTGGAGCTGCTGGACAGGTCGGAGCGGCGCAAGGACGACGGGGAGCGCGACTACGGCGACGGTGCAGCTGCGGTGGCGTCGGCCATGGCGTGGAGGTGCGTGGGAGAGAGGCAGAGGGGCGAATGGCGTGTCCAGGGCGTCGGGGGCGCGACGTGGAGGCCGTCCAGGACAGCGGGGCGGCGAAGCGGCGAGCAGGGAGGCAGGGCGCTGCGTGGCGAGCTCCTGCTCCGGCGTCGAGCACCTGCCTGCCTGGCTGGCGAGGCGAAGCAGCTCGCTGGCGCGGCTGGTGGGCTGGGCCGGCCAGGTGGGCCGCCAGGTAAGTCAGTTGGCTTTCTGCTTTTGGTTTTTCTTTTTCTATTTCTTCTGCAACTTTGTGGAGTTATTTAAAATACCTAGACCACTCCAAAAATCCTCAAACTGCACATGCTTGCTATTTAAAATATAGACAACATGAAACATTTCTGTTTGAGAATATTTGAACATTTAAAATATTTTTATAAATTTTAAATGCCCAAATTCAAATACTTATGTGTTAATTCAAAAACCTTCTGTTGACCTAGAAAATTGTGCACCACTTTTGTCAAAGGTTTAAACCCAAAACAAAGGGGGTGAACATTTCAGAAGGGCATTTCAGGTTCATTGAAAAAGATTTTAGTAAACCCTAGTTATTTCTAGGGGGGGGGAAGTGTGTGTTGGGGGTTCTGGCATTTCCCATTTCAAAATTAAATAGAATTTAAACATGATGCACACTCTAATGCATGGCCTAGCTGGGATGTGACACACAGCCGGGCGCGCCGCACTGTCACGAAGGGCATGATCTAGCTCTGCCGCCGGACAGTGCCCTGGAGGCTGCACCCGCATCCGCTCTGACCCTTAGCTCGGAGCCGAATGCAACAATCGAGAACGGGTGGCTGGACACCGCCTCGCGGGCTGCAATCTCTACAGCGATCGAGCCGAACACCAGCCTTACCCTTTGCGAAGCCCGTGACTCCAAGGTGCCGGACTCCTCTCCGGACTCCGAGCCCCCCGCGCCCTTGCCAATCGAATCCGATTGGGCGCCGGTCATGGAATTCACCGCCGCAGATATCTTTCAGCACTCGCCCTTCGGCGATATTCTGAATTCACTAAGGTCTCTCTCTTTGTCAGGAGAGTCCTGGCCGGATTATGGCCAACAGGATTGGGATGCGGACGACGAAGAAATTCGATGACCACCCACCACCCACTTTGTAGCCACTTTCGATGATTTAACCGACATGCTAGACTTTGACTCCGAAGACATCGACGGTATGGACGACGATGTAGGGGATGAACAGGAACCAGCGCCTATAGGGCACTGGACAACCACCTCATCTCACGAGGTATATATGGTGGACAAACCCAAAGGAAGCGACAACGAGGGTCAACGGGACGCAACGAGGGATAATTCCCTCGAGAAGCAGTCAAAGCGGCGACGTAAGCGCCACTCCAAGCCCCGCCTCGACAAAGATAGCAGCCAGACGGACCCAGCCACAGAGCAGGGCGAACCGGCGGTCAGTGAACTTGCCATCGAGCAACCGTCTGAACAAGATAACTTGGATACACAAACCGCACAACCCGTCCTTGGCGAAGATAACAGTCCGGACGACCTCACGCCGGACAAACTCCTAGAACAGGAAAACCTCCACAAAAGGTTCGCCGCCACGGCGCGCAGCCTGAAAAAGCAGAAGCGAAAGCTCAAAACCGCGGAAGACGCACTCCGAATCAGATGGAGCAGAATATTCAACACCGCAGATAAATACGGCGATAGTCGCCACACAAAGAGCTACCCGAAGCGAAAGCTACTGCCCGAATTTGATGAAGAGGCCCTAGAGCCCCCAAAATCAAAAAATCAGGAAGCCACCTAGTCGGATTGACGACCCCATGGCCAATACAGAACGGCATATGGTGCCGCACACAAATCAACATGCGATCCACCCAAGGATTCGCATCAAAAGGATGGCCCAACAAGGTCTCTCTATGGGCCAAGAAAGCAAGCTCTAGTAAGCAATGCGACGCAATAAACATCCGCACAACACGGCACACCCAAATACAGGGGTTCCGCACACCCCCTCTGTTTCACCAATGAGGTGCTGGACCATGAGTTTCCAGTAGGATTTAAGCCCGTAAACATAGAGGCATACGACGGAACCACAGACCCTAGAGTCTGGATTGAGGATTATATCCTCCACATACACATGGCCCGAGGAGACGACCTCCACGCCATAAAATACTTACCCCTCAAGCTCAAAGGGCCAGCCCGGCATTGGCTTAAAGGCCTTCCCGAAAACACCATTGGAAGTTGGGAAGAGCTCGAGGAGGCTTTTCGGGCAAATTTTCAAGGAACCTATGTCCGACCTCCGGATGCAGATGATCTAAGTCATATAACTCAACAGCCCAGAGAGTCAGCCCGGAAACTCTGGAACAGATTTCTTACTAAAAAGAACCAGATAGTCGACTGTACGGACGCCGAAGCTTTAGCAGCTTTCGAACACAGCGTTCGAGATGAATGGCTCGCCAGACACCTCGGCCAAGAAAAGCCAAGAACAATGGCCGCATTAACAAGCCTCATGACCCGCTTTTGCGCGGGAGAGGACAGCTGGTTGGCAAGACGCAGCACAAGCGACCCAAGTACATCCGAATTCAGTGATGGAAACGGAAAACCACGACGTAGTAAGGAACAGCGCCGGAACAAGGAAAGCAGCGCGAAGAGCACGACAGTCAAATCCGGATTCAAAAGCTCTTGGCAGAATCAGAAAAA
The DNA here is from genome assembly GCA_032464435.1 of Aegilops umbellulata. Taxonomy (NCBI): domain Eukaryota; kingdom Viridiplantae; phylum Streptophyta; class Magnoliopsida; order Poales; family Poaceae; genus Aegilops; species Aegilops umbellulata. The sequence continues at coordinate 39,200,357 of CP136056.1, read as the reverse complement.
GCTGCCCCCCAAGGATAACAGGGATGAGCTATCTAACCTAAACAAAATCTTGGATAAAATATGTCAAATCCGCAGCACCCCCGGGAAGCCTGCAAACCATACCCACAGAGAATGTTGTGTCTTCAAGCAATCCGGCCAACTCAACGCCGAACACAAGGGGCTCGACACACCAAGTGAGGACGATGACGAGCCCCAAAAGCACAGCACGGGGAAACAAAAGAATTTCCCACTCGATGTCAAAACAGTAAACTTACTTCACGTGACAAAAGGAAAAAAATAGAGTGGCGCCTATGCGGCCTACCCCAAAGGAGTCCCGCCAATGGTTGTTAAAACCAATCACCTTCGACCATCAGGATTACTCTAGAAGTATCCGGAACGAAGGCTGGGCTGCCTTAGTGCTAGATCCAATAATCGAAGGGCTCTACTTTACACATGTCCTGATGGACGGCGGCAGTGGTTTAAACCTACTATATCAGGACACAATCCGCAAAATGGGGATAGACCCAACAAGAATTCGCCATAGAAACACTTCCTTTCAAGGAGTAATGCCAGGCCCCGAAGCCCATTGCATGGGTTCTCTCCGGTTAGAAGTTATGTTCGGCTCCCCCGATAACTTCCGCCACGAAAAGCTAACATTCCACATCGCCCCATTTTCAAGTAGCTATCAAGCACTACTAGGACGAGAGGCTTTCGCCCGCTTTAACGCAATACCGCATTATGCATCTCTTATGCTTAAGATGCCCGGTCCACGAGGCATCATCTCACTAAAGGGAAATACCAAGTGTCCCGTGCGCGTGAAAGAATTTGTGGCTGCCTTGACAGCCATACATTAAAACAGCTTCACCAACAAAAGCATCTACCAGGTCATCAAGACCACGGACTCGGCTAGGCGAGTCCGGAGAAAACACATAATTGATAAAGGTTTAGTAGCCGTACACCCCTATACAAGGGGCTCCGCGTATGTAAAATACATGACAATAAGGCTCAATTTTACCCATCTTAAATTATACATTGTTTATCTAGTACATCGTACTTTCCGCACTACTATTATTTTTCTTGTCAGCTAAGTTCCTCTCTTTTACAGATGAACACCATGCTACCCCCGTCCAGAACACGGCACAATGGAGACACAGGCGCAGACGTGTAGCAGGGACCCATCCCTAGGATTCTTTTTAGATTAAGACCCTGCGTAAACCTTTTTTACTGTCTCTTGTTGATATACATCCCCCGGATTTTCAGTATAACCGAGGAGGAGGCTGGCGTCTTGGCATGTGGCCACGTCAGAATTTTGCACATACCTGGACACCAGGGGCTTATTATCAAGGGCACTGATTAGCCCGTTTTTCATAAAGACCGAATACCTTAGGGAGTGTTCGGCGTCGCGAGTTTGGCCTTATATGCATCAGCTCCGAATCATGTCTTTGGTCAAATGTTGGGTTTGCCTGGCTCCTGTGTTTTGTTGCCTTACATTCCGCTCTATCGGCTAAGGCGACACCAGGAGAACTACTGCGATTGTGCCCCGGTTCAGCCAGGCGAGCACCTCAGTAGAGAAAGCCGAAAACTGACTGTCATGATATAGCGTGAGACTGGTCAACAACTCGATGACCCGCCGGAATCTTTAGAATTCCTCCGCATTAACGAAGGGCCGTTTCCCGGCCAGACACACACGCGCCCCGAATTCCAGCAAGCGCGGTGCCACCAGGGGCCATATAGTAGCTCCATGGTCAAACTCCTATGGCTAAGTGAAAGTGATAAAGCATTATAGTCCGGTTGCCTAGTTCTCTGCGCTACCACCTCCTTAATGGACCAAGACGTTGGATCAAGTGTGATGATGCGCCTTTTGCGAACACCCCCGCATTATATGCATGGGGGCTGAAGCCAACGACTGCAATCTTTCAGGTTATATATACATATACGTAAACGGCCGCACAGGAGGCATTATAATTCTTGTAAGCACAAGTATAAAAAGCTATTCCATTCAATCAAAGTATTGTTTTACAATGCTAAATGCTATTCGAACATAATATCCTTCGAGCACTGCGTCTCTATTAAACGAGCGCCCTCCAGGACATCTTGAAAGTAGTGCTCAGCAGGTACTCGGCTTTCGCCCGAATCCTGGGTTGCAACAGCGGTGGCCTCCATCTCCGCCCAGTATGTTTTGACATGGGCAAGGGCCATCCGCGCACCCTCCAGACACGCTGACCTCTTCATTGCGTTGATATGCGGCACCACACCAAGGAACTGCTGCACCAAGCTAAAATAACTGTTCGGCTTTGGCCTTTTCGGCCACAGATGATCCACGACATACTTCATGGCGACTCCAGATAACATATTCAGCTCGGCCCATCTCGCCAAGCGATCGGGTAATGGAAGCGGACGCTTGGGATTGTGGAACTGCGACCAGAAAAGCTTTTCCACTTCATGACCTTCCTGTTCTCGGAAGTGTTCGACCGCATCAGTGGCACTCGCCGCTAAATCCATATGTGCGTCCGCCGAACTCCACATCCGGTCCAACAGAGTATATTTAGGATCCCCGAACTTCATCCGCAGCATAAAGGGTTTTCCAGCCGCGATATCTCCGGCCTGACGCAGCTCCTCCTTCATCGCTCTCATTGCAGAACGAGCATCCTTGGCCGCCGTAATGGCCTTTTCCAGGTCTGTCCACTCCGCCCGATCTTCTTTCTCAAAAAGCTTGCAGTGGTCTTCAACTCCGCAGCCATCTCGGCCATCTTGTTTTTGCTTTGGCAATGAGCAGCCTGTTCGGCTTTCAGCTCCTCAGCCGCCTTTAAGGCAGCCGCATCGCTTTTCCTGGCTTGCTCCTTGGCTCGGGCAAGCTCTGCCCGAAGGTCCTCCACAGAGGCAGCCCCATCTGCATCAGGTGCAAACACTGTAAGATACTGGTGTCAAGCTCCTCTTACTAGGTGTCTCTGGACAAATTACATACCTTGTGCCTCGTCGAGCCGCTTGTTGACAAGCACGATGTCGGCATCTGCCACATCAAGTTGCCGCTTTAGTTCGGCAAATTCATCAGTCCGGCTAGCCGCCGGACATTTCGCCACCTACACATGACAGGCGACATATTATTCCTGGGATTATGATCCTCTGCGCGCCGTCACTTTTGACACCGCACAGAGTCTCAGGGGCTACTATCTACACATGACGCATTTTATATATGCGGAACTGGCAAAAGGTACGTTATTTCGCGTACCTCAAAACCTGTCAGTAAACTCCTGACGGCCTCATGCAACCCGCTCTCCGCGGATGAAATCCTTTCAATCACCGCACCCATCAATGTACGGTGTTCTTCTGAGATAAACGCTCGCCCGAGTAGATCCTTCAGCTCCTCCGGCCGTGCACCAGACGGTGCCGAACTCGTCCGATGGCCTTTTTCAAAGGCCGGATACGGAGAGCTTTGGGGAGACATATGACTGCCTTCCGGCCTTGCCGGATTCGGGGAAACCCTCCGTGAAGACACCTCGTGGTCGCCCGCCTCGTGAGGTGGTATGGCAAGGGGAGGCGATCCGCTCTCCATCATCTCTAGAAGAAGATCCCCCGAAGATGAGCTCTGCTGAGAAGGGCTGAGATCCGAACTACAAGGCAAAAATTCGGTTATTTTCCTCAGGAATAAAACAGGGGTGTTTCTCATCTTAAACTCCCCTCTCTACTTATGGCTCGATGGAGGGCTGATCCCCTTGGGGGCGCAGTACGGCCGAGGTATCCCTCAGCGCAGGACTCTCTGGCGAAGATTTCTTCCCCCGCTTTGAGACCATGGTCTCCGGGTCTTCAGAGGCGCTCCTCTTCTTCCCCTGGGTGGAGGAATTTTTGATTCCTTCTTTCCCAACAGACTCCTTCGAGGAGCCGGTAGCTCCCTTGTCCCCCTCCTCATTCTCTTCCAAAGGCACAATCTCCAGCATCCTGGTCAACACGGGATTCGGCGAGGCCTCAGGGAGGGGGTCCGGACACCTGATTAACTTTGCCTTCGCTACCCACTCCTGTTTCAAACACAACTCTTTTAAGGGTGATGTCGTGATAAATGAACAGATGGTGTGTCCGAAAACAGGGCTACTTACTTGGGTATCCGGACGATTGCAGCTTAGTCCCGTGTCCTCCGTAGAATCCGGACACATTACTTGTGGTCCGAAGAACAACTTGTACATCTCCACGGGCGTCATGCTAAGAAAGTGTTGGAGAGCTCGTGGTCCCTCCAGGTTGAACTCCCATAGACGGAGAGGGCGACGTTTGCAAGGCAGGACTCGGCGAATTAACATAACCTGCGTCACCACGACCAGACTGATATCTCTTTCTAGGAGATCTCGGATGCGGCCTTGTAATAGGGGCACGGCTTTTACCGGCCCCCAGTCCAGCCCCTTATTGACCCATGACGCTAGTTGGGGCAGGGGACCCGAGCGGAAAACATGCGGCGCCACCCACTTGGTGCCCCTGGGAGCGGTGATATAGAACCACTCTTGTTGCCATAAGGTCAACTCCTCCTGAAAAGAGCCCTCGAGCCATGGAGCATTAGCGTTCTTGCTTATAACAACGCCTCCGCACTCCGCGTGCCGTCCCTCGATCATCTTCGGCTCTACTTTAAAAGTCTTAAGCCGTAGTCTGAAGTGAGGGGTAATGCGGAGGAAGGCTTCACACACAACGATGAATGATGAGATATGGAGGATGGACTGCGGAGCTAAGTCGTGAAATTCCAGCCCATAATAAAACATGAGCCCACTCACGAAGGGATCCGTCGCGAAGCCGAGCCCTCGGAGGAAATGAGACACGAATACCACACTCTCACCGGGCTCGGGAGTAGGAACAACCTGCCCTTGAGCAGGCAGCCTACGCGAAATTTCGCCGGTCAAGAACCTGGCTTCTCTCAGCTTCAGCACGCCCCCCTCCGTAACGGAGGAAGGCGTCCATCGGCCTCGGAGGTCGGATCCGGACATCGTCGAAGGTCCGAAGCGCCTGAAATCTAGGGCCTTGGGTGTTGGAACTCGAGGCGAAGGGCGAACTCGATTGAGATTGAAAGAAAGGAGTAAGGCCTTGGTCTCTTTATAAGGGGTTGAATACCAAGAGCCCTCCCTGTGACCGTTTGAGACTCACCTTTAATTGAATAGACACGCCAACGGGCATGACTCGGTTGCCCATGTCCATATTGATGAGAATCCCGTAAATTAAGGGGACAAGATCTCTGCTTCGACAAGACATGCCAAGGAAACCGCCTCACTAAACGCGCTGAGGTGGGACAGTAAAACGATTTGAATAAAGACTTGGCCGTGGTGTGATGTTACACTGCGGGGTACGTCAGCAGATTAGATTTGTGTAAATGTTATTCTCTCTATGGTAATATGTGGAACTTATTTTGCAGAGCCGTACACTATCCTTGCGTTCGCAATCTTCTACGAAGTATTCAAAGGAGGAACCTGCCTTGCAATGCCGAAGACAATTTGCGTGCCAGACTCTTCGTTATTGAAGCCTGGTTCAGGGGCTACTAAGGGAGTCCTGGATTAGGGGGTGTTCGGATAGCCGGACTATGACCTTTGGCCGGACTCCTGGACTGTGAAGATACAAGATTGAAGACTTCGTCCCGTGTCCGGATGGGACTTTCCTTGGCGTGGAAGGCAAGCTTGGCGATACGGATATGTAGATCTCCTTCCGTTGTAACCGACTCTGGGTAACCCTAACCCTCTCTGGTGTCTATATAAACCGGAGGGTTTTAGTCCGTAGGACGAAGAACAATCATACCATAGGCTAGCTTCTAGGGTTTAGCCTCTCTGATCTCGTGGTAGATCTACTCTTGTACTACCCATATCATCAATATTAATCAAGCAGGAGTAGGGTTTTACCTCCATCGAGAGGGCCCGAACATGGGTAAAAACATCGTGCCCCTTGTCTCCTGTTACCATCCGCCTAGACGCACAGTTCGGGACCCCCTACCCGAGATCCGCCGGTTTTGACACCGACAATCCCCAAGTGCAAGGAATCATCGTAGCACTTTCCAAAGGTGGAAGTGTTAAGTATGGAGTGTCGAACCCACAAGGAGCTAAAGGTAAGATCAATATTCTCTCAAGCCCTATCTGCCACTGATACGACTCTACGTGCACCGAACGTTTGCTTCCAACTAGCAACGAGAAATAAAACTACGTTGTCGATATGAAGAGGATAACTTTGCATGAAGTCGGAGAGCTAAAACATAAAAGTAGGTGCTGTTATCATAAAGTTAGAATATATTACTTAGTATTATAAATAGCGAGTGTGGAATAATGGTGGATCGGTGTGCGGAATTGTCCTAGGCAATTGTTAACAAGACCGGTAATCACTATTGCAGTTTCATATGAGTGAGAGGCATAAGCTAACATACTTTCTCTACTTGGATCATATGCACTTATGATTGGGACTCTAGCAAGCATCCGCAACTACTAAAGATCATTAAGGTAAAACCCAACTATAGCATTAAAGCATCAAGTCCTCTTTATTCCCATACGCAACAATCCCTCTTACTCAGGTTTAAGCTTCTGTCACTCTAGCAACCCACTATAAGCGAATCATGAACGTATTGCAACACCCTACAGTGGGAACCCCTCACGCTTGCGCGACACGGAAGGCACCGTAGGACAGCACCAAAGTAAAACATACAACTCATACCAATCTAGATCATCAATCAACCCAAAGACAAAAGATATCTACTCAAAACATCACAGGATGGCAACACATCATTGGATCATAATATGTGGCATAAAGCACCATGTTCAAGTAGGGGATTACAGCGGTGTGCGTGAGAGTGGACCACGTAAAAGAGATGAGGATGGTGATGATGATGGTGATGGTGATGAAGACGATCACCGCGGAGATGATTCCCCTCCCGATGGCACTCCGGCGCCACCGAAAGACAGGAGGAGAGGCTCTCCCCCTTGTGCTTCCTCCTCCATGGCCTCCAACCTCTGGTCCTGGGCCTTCATGATGATGATGGCCCCTCCGGTATACTCCTCCATGGCCTCCGGTGATGATGGCCCCCTCCGGCAGGGTGCCGGAGAGGGCCTAGATTGACTTTCTCGTGGCTACAAAGGATTGCGGCGGCGGAACTTTTGATCTAATCTCCGTTCTGGAAGTTTTAGGGTATGAGAGTATATATGGGTGTAGGGAGTACGTCGGTGGAGCTTCGGGGGCCCCACGAGGCAGGGGGCGCGCCCCCCACCCTCATGAGCACCTCCCTTATCTCCTGACGTAGGGTCCAAGTCCATCGGTAGCTTTTCTTCCAAAAATAACTTCTCCAGTTGATTTCGTTCCGTTTCGACTCCGTTTGATATTCCTTTTCTTTGAAACACTGAAATAGGGAGAAAAAAACAGCAATTCTAGGTTGGGCCTCCGGTTAATAGGTTAGTCCCAAAAATAATATAGAAGTGGATAATAAAGCCCAATATTGTCCGAAACAGTAGATGAAATAGCATGGAGCAATCCAAAATTATAGATACGTTGGAGATGTATCAGGCATCCCCAAGCTTAATTCCTGCTCGTCCTCGAGTAGGTAAATGATAAAAAAATAATTTTTGATGTGGAATGCTAGTAAGTGCTTTAAGTTTTATCAATGATAATTCCAATAACTTTTTCTAGCATCATTACATATCATAACAATAGCTCATCTCATAAAACTTTTCATGATCAAGTAACAAGCAAGTCACAAGTTTAAAGTACGGATCATAAACTTTCTTGAAAACTAACAAACAACATTCTCAGTCATCAAGCAATATCAATTCATCCTATTTTCAGGAAGAGTCTATGTCAGAGCTTTGATTTAGCAAACTTCACATACTCAACTATCATGTAGTATTTCACAATTGCTAACACTCACACAATACTTGTGCTTATGGAGTTTTAATCGGACACAGAGAAAGATAGGGGCTTATAGTTTCGCCTCCCAACCTTTTACCTCAAGGGTAATGTCAACAATAATAACTCATGCTCCCCTACATCCAATTAGAAGATAATAATAAAAGATAGGCCCTTCACAGAGGGAAGCAGAGGTTGCCATGCGCTTTTATGGTTGGATGCACAAAATCTGAATGCGAAAGAACGTCACTTTATATTGCCCCTTGTGATATGAACCTTTATTATGCAGTCCGTCGCTTTTATTACTTCCACATCACAAGATCGTATAAAGCTTATTTCTCCCACACCAATCAATCATACATATTTAGAGCAATGTTTATTGCTTTGCACCGATGACAACTTACTTGAAGGATCTTACTCAATCCATAGGTAGATATGGTGGACTCTCATGGCAAAACTGGTTTAAGGATTTTGGAAGCACAAGTAGTATCTCTACTTGGTGCTGAGAATTTTGGCTAGCATGAGGGGGAAGGCAAGCTCAACATGTTAGAGAATCCATGACAACATACTTTATCTCAGATATAAGAAAACATAACTCATTACGTTGTCTTCCTTGTCCAACATCAAATCTTTAGCATGTCATATTTTAATGAGTGCTCCCAATCATAAAAGATGTCAATGATAATATATTTATATGTGAAACCCCTCTTCCTTCAATATTCTTTCATGAATTGTTCAAGTGACCAATTCTTCGTTTGCTAACTTTCAATAAGTTTACTACCTATACTTATTATGTGTGAAGTCATTACTCCCCATGTTATAAGCATATGAAACATATATAAATTCAGGTTTATGACATTCAATTTATTCAACCATTTAATCATAGGATATACGTGAAGCACATGAGTAAATGACAAACTACTCCAAAAGATATGAGTGAAGAACACTGAGTAGTCAAATAATTAACTAGCCATGGGAGGATTATTTTTCATTTAATATTTCAGATCAAATGATTTTATTCAAACAGGAAGTAAAATTGAAAATACGCTCCAAGCAAAACACATATCATGTGATGAATAAAAATATAGCTCCGAGTAAGGTATACCAATAGTTTTGAAGATGAAAGAGGGGATGCCTTCCGGGCATTCCCAAGCTTATGCGCTTGAGTCTTCCTTGAATATTACCTTGGGGTGCCTTGGGAGTCCCCAAGCTTAGGGTCTTTCCACTCCTTATTCTCCTCATATCGATATCTCACCCAAAACTTGAAAACTTCAATCACACAAAACTTAACCAAACTTCGTGAGATAGGTTAGTAAGATAAAGAGCAAACCATTCACTTTGGTACTGTCAAAGATAAGGTTCATAATTGTTCTCACACAATGCCTACTGTACCATCTCATTTCTACAATTTATATTGAGAAATATAAGCCATAGAAACTAGAAAACAAGCAAACTATGCAATGAAAACAGAATCTGTCAGAAACAGAACAGTCTGTAATGATCTAAAGAATAACCATACTTCTGCTACTCCAAAAGTTATGAAATAAATTGGTGGACCTGAGGAATTTGTCTATTAATCTTCTGCAAAAATAATCAACTCAAAAGCACTCTTCTGTAAAAAATGACATCTTTTCTCGTGAGCGCAAAGTTTCTGTTTTTTACAGCAAGATCACATTAACTTTCACCCAAGTCTTCCCAAAGGTCTTACTTGGCACATTGAAACAAAAGCTATAAAACATGATCACTACAATAAGTTAATCATGTAGACACACAAAAATAGTAAGGGTGAATATTGGGTTGTCTCCCAACAAGCGCTTTTCTTTAATGCCTTTTAGCTAGGCATGATGATTTCAATGATGCTCACATAAAAGATAAGAATTGAAACACAAAGAGAGCATCTTGAAGAATATGACTAGCACATTTAAATATAACCTACTTCCTATGCCTAGGGATTTTGTGAGTACACACTTATGGGAACAAGGATCAACTAGCATAGGAAGGCAAAACAAGTATAACTTCAAAACTTTAAGCACATAGGGAGGAAACTTGATATTAATACAACCCCTACAAGCATGTATTCCTCCCTCATAATAATTTTCAGAGGCATCATGGATAGCAACTTTGTTCTCACACTCAATTGGAACCCCTTCCGAAATAGTGGAATCATTACTAGCTAAAGTTGACACTCTTCCGAATCCACTTTGTCGGTGTACTAAAGTAAGGGTACCTTAGTACCCCGAACTTGTGCACGGGCAGTCGTAGCACCCCGCGACAAGGCTTGCCAGGTGATCGCCAAGACCCTCCATGGTCCCCTTTTGGTCCATTCAAGAACAAAGTATTTGAGCCAAGGCCCCGGCAGGAGGAGCTTGCCGGGAAGGCCACCCGAAGAGAGCGAGGCCCCGGCAAGAGGAGCTTGCCGGGACTGCCGCTCGAAGCACAAGACCCCGGCAAGAGGAGCTTGCTGGGAAGGCCGACCACGGCACGCCAGAGGCTTGCCGCGACGCGCCCCGTGCTCCGGCAAGGCCCGGTGAGCGACAAGCTCCCGGGCGCGACAAGACATCTGCCACGGCAAGGTGCTTGCCGCGGCAAGTTACCACCCCGTGCCTGCGCTCCAGCTCATCCACCAACGTGTCGCTCTGGGGGCATTCCAGGCGCACGTGGCGGGAGGCTGTGTAGCCAGGGGCATGCGGTGGCGAAGCAAAGCTGACAAAGTAGCCATCGTGGCAAACGGTGGCGCTCCTGACGGTCCTTTTCCTGCGCCGTCTGGGCGATGCGGACGGGCATTTAATGCCCTTGTCCCCCGCCGTCAGAGTTAGGTATGATAGCACTGTACAGCCACTGTGCAGTCAGCTGTACCCACTACAGCATTCTCCCATTTTTTCCCCCACCTACGCTGCCACCTGTGGGTAACCCCTTGAGCATATAAAAGGAGGCCCCGTGCGCGCGTAGAAGGGGAGGACACCCATTTTTACGCTCGGTCTCGCCAGCGGCTCGTGTGTACTGTAGCACCACGCGCCTCCGAGCAAGAACACAATACAAACCACAAAGCAGCAGTAGGGTTTTACGCATCCGTGCGGCCCGAAGCTGGGTAAACCCCTTGTGTGCATCGCCTCGATCCGCTCTTCGTGCGACCTCCGCCCCCCGCCGAACCAGTAAGGGGCTCGGTCCCTATAGGTGTTCGAGGAAGCCGATTTCCCCCAACATCTTTGGCGCGCCAGGTAGGGGGCGTCGAGGTTGTGTGAACCTGATCCGGCGTCCGTGCAGGCTAGATCTCCATCATCTTCATCGACATGCCACCGAAGAAGAAGGCTCCGGAGGTGGCTGGTCTGTCCGCGTCGAACCCACCGCCCCTGGAGCAAACGGGTGGTGGGGACGGCACCGGCGGCGGGACGGACGTCGTTGAGCCAGCTCATGGTGCCACGGCGTCCGAACATGCACCGCTCCCCTCTCAGGAGGCGCGGGACCAGCAGCGTCCCGGTACTCACGGTACCATACGCTCGCTGGACCCAGATCGAGCTGGCGGATCCCAGGGCGTTCAAGGCCAGCATGCACACCAGCGTGTTGGCGCGAGCGTGGCGCGACTGCCTGGACCGGGTGCTGCTCCTTCTAACATAGTTAGAAGTTCGAGCACATCCCGCTCCACGCGCCGTTCGCCGCCGCTGCCCGCCACTCCAGCAGAAGCTCTAGCATGAGGTCAACTGCTCCTAGATTACCCTCCAACGGCGGACAAGCTCGACGACTGGAGGGCCACGATACAGAGTCTCATCGGCTTCACTAACGGCGACACCCCGTGGCAGCACAGTGCGTCGCAGCCGCGGCAGGTCGGCCAGGCGCGAACCGATGGCGCAAAGACCGGTGGGGGTGCAACCACCGTGCATTCCCCGCCCCAGAGGCCGAGATCGCCGACTCGCCGGAACCATCACGACAACGACTCCACCGCGTCGTCGAATCCGCGAACTCGTCGCGATCAACGCCAAGTTCTTCACGAACGAAAGCAAGAGGACGCTCGCACTCGCATCGAGCGTCGGAGAGAAACGCGGCGTCAATCAGACGAGCGCGCTGGGCCCTCTGTCGACATGCATGCGCCGGGGGACCAGGCGACCTGCCGTACGCGGTAGGTTGCCCTGCGTTCACCCGTGAGCTGCGGCAAGTCCAGTGGCCCAGCACGAAGAATTTCAAGCCAGACGTACCAGAGAAGTACGACGGCAAGTCGCATCCGTCGGAGTTCCTCAGCATCTACACCATTGCGGTGCAGGCTGCCGGGGGGCGAGACGACAAGATCCTTGCCAACTACTTCCCGCTGGTACTCAAATCCAACGTCAGATCCTGGCTCATGCACTTGCCGGACAACTCCATAACCTCCTGGACAGACTTGTGCCATCAGTTTGTTGGCGCCTTTACAGGCGGCCACAAACCCCATGGCCAAGCGAGCGACCTCCATCTGCTCGTCCAGAAGGAGGGAGAACCTCTACGCAAGTTCATTCAGAGATTCAGCCGTGTGCACTACAACATCCCCGATGTCCACCCTGCCGCGGTCATCAGCGCGTTCCATCAGAACATGCGCAACCGCAGGATGCGGGAGGAGATGGCGATGTGCAAGATCAAACACGTCAGCGAGCTATATGCCCTGGCCGACAAGTGTGCACGTGCTGAGGAAGGGAGGAAACTCCCCGGAGAGAACATTGGGGCAGCAGAATCTGACAGTGAGGATACCGCCCCGGCAAGGAAGAATCGGCGGCGGAGCAACAAGAAGAAGAAGAGCCAAGAAGTACTGGTTGTTGAGCAGTCCAGCGATGAAGGCGCCGCCAAGAAGGCCCAGGCTGGTAGCTCCGGCAAGGAGGTTGCCGGATGCGCCAACTGCCAGGCCGTGGAGGTCGCCGACAAGCGGGACGGCACCGACAAACAGTACTGCAAAGATCCACCGCACCAAGGGCCATGACCTCCAGAGTTGCAAGCAGGTCGAGCGGCTCGTCGAGCTGCAAAAGGCCGAGTACGAGCGACGCGACAAGGAGAAAGCCCGAGGAGGTGGCGGAGGATCCGGCACGAAGCGCCCCGGCCAGGGAGGACGCCGCGACAAGGACAAGCAGCGGCAAGCAGACAGACCTCCCCGCGGCCGCGACAAGGACGAAGACGACGACGAAGACGAAGACATGGATGATGTCGAGACCAGTGAGCAGGAGTTTTAGAAAGCCACAGAGGTCTTGTGCGTAGACGGCGGTGCTTCTCTGCATACTTCTCGTCGCCAGGTCAAGCAGTGGGCGCGGGAAGTCAATGCAGCGGAACCGCCCGTCGAGTCACGCAGGCCTCTGAAATGGTCCAGCACGCCTATCATCTTCGATATTGAGGACCACCCTGACCGCACAACTGCGATCGGGTGCTTGCCGATGTTGGTCTCACCGACAGTCCGCAACCTCAAGGTCACTAAGATGCTAGTCGACGGCGGGGCCGGCTTGAACCTGATCTCCTCCGCTGTGCTCCAGAAACTCCAAGTCCCCGACAGCGAGCTCGAAGAGACCGGCACGTTCCAAGGAATCAACCAGGGAAGGAGCAAGCCGAAAGGGAAGATAACGTTGCCAGTGACATTTGGCAGCGAGCTGAACTTCAGGACAGAGAGGATCACTTTTGATGTTGCCGATTTTCCGTTGCCCTACAATGGAATTCTCGGCCGTCCAGCGCTCGCCAAGTTCATGGCGGCCTCTCACTACGCATACAACATGCTCAAGATGCCAGGCCCGCTAAGCTTCATCTTTGTCCCTGGTGACAAGAAGGATGCCCCTATCTGTGCCGACAAGATCTACCGGGAAGCAGCAGTCGTAGCGGATCACAAGCCACTTGCCGCTGAAGCTCCCGGAGGTAAGAAGAAAACCAAGCCCGGCAAGTGCTCTGGTGCCTACTCCGGCAAGCGCACCTCTTCGGAGTGCTGCGATGTCGTCGATGACGTGCCATCGAGCTCCGCCGGCAAGAAGAAGACCAAGCCCGGCGAGTGCTCTGGTGCCCACTCCGGCAAGCGCACCTCTTCGGAGTGCTGCACTGCCGTCGAGGACGCGCCATCGAGATCCACCGGCAAGAGTAAGAAGTCGATGGCAGCCCCGCCAACGACCAAGAAGGTGCCCGCCAAGGAGGACGGCACTGGTGGTACCTTCACCATCAGTGCCACTCTCGACCCCAAATAGGAAAGCGCGCTCGTTGCTTTCCTGCGGGCGAATGTCGATGTGTTTGCCTGGCAACCATCCGACATCCCCGGCGTTCCCAGGAAAGTGATTGAGCACCACCTTGCCGTCTGTCCTCACGCGCGGCCCGTCAAGCAAAGAGTCAGGGAACAAGCAGTGGAGCGCCAAGAATTCATTGCAGAAGAGATCAGGAAGTTGGAAGCGGCAGGCCTCGTCAGAGGTGTGCTCCATCCGACGTGGTTGGCCAATCCTGTTGTCGTGCGCAAAGCAAACGGGAAATGGAGGCTTTGCATCGATTTTACCGATGTCAATAAAGCTTGTCCCGAAGATCCGTTTCCCTTGCCGCGCATTGACCAGATTGTTGACTCCACAGCCGGATGCGACCTGCTTTCATTTCTTGACGCATACTCAGGATACCATCAGATCTTCATGGCTGAAGAAGATGAAGAGAAGACCGCGTTCATCACTCCATGTGGCACGTACTGTTTCGTACGGATGCCTTTCGGACTGAAGAATGCCGGTTCAACATTTGCCAGGGTTGTCCACACCGCTTTTGAGCCACAAATCCAGAGAAATGTGGAGGCCTACATGGATGATATAGTGGTCAAGAGTAGAGACAGGGCAACCCTGATTAAAGACTTAGAAGAGACCTTTGCGAACATGCGGAAGATCAGCCTCAAGCTCAACCCCGAGAAGTGCGTGTTCGGAGTCCCTTCCGGCAAGCTTCTCGGGTTCTTCGTGTCTTAGCGGGGAATCGAAGCCAATCCCGACAAGATCAAGGCCATCGAGCAGATTGAAGCACCAACATGCGTCAAGGATGTACGAAGGCTTGCCGGCTGCGTGGCGGCTCTCAGCAGGTTTATTTCCAAGTCCGCAGAACGCGCCCTGGCATTTTTCAAAGTTTTGAAAAAGGTGGGTCCAGTAAAATGGACTCCGGAAGCGGAGGCTGCGCTGCGGGACTTGAAGAAATACCTGTCCTCCGCTCCAATACTTGTCGCGCCTAAACCACAAGAGAAGTTGCTGCTATACCTGGCGGCAACCAATCAAGTGGGTAGTGCTGCGTTAGTAGCGGAGAGGGAGGTAGATGATGAGCTAGCAACCGCGGCAAGTGCATCCAGCGACAAGCATGGGGCTCCCCCGACAAGCTCTGGCCCCGACAAGGAGGGATCCGCGCAGGCGCAAGAGGAGGTGCAGAAGAAGAAAATGGTGTAGCGCCCAGTTTACTTTGTCAGTTCCCTCCTGCAGGGGGCTAGGTCAAGGTACTATGGTGTGCAGAAATTGCTTTTCGGCCTCCTTATGGCCTCGAGAAAGCTGCGCCATTACTTCCAAGCACACGAGATCATAGTTGTCACTCGCTTTCCGCTAAAGAGGATACTGCAAAATCCCGAAGGGACAGGCAGGATCGTGGAGTGGGCACTGGAACTGTCAAGCTTTGGCCTCAAGTTCGAGAGCACTTCAACTATCCAAAGAAGAGCATTGGCAGAGTTCATAGCAGTGTGGACGCCGACGCCAGACGAAGAAATTCCAGAGACGAGCATCTCCGGCAAGGAACCAAGCAAAGAGTGGCTGGTGTACTTTGATGGGGCCTTCTCGCTGCAAGGCGCCGGTGCCGGCGTGCTGCTTGTCGCGCCCACCGGAGAGCACCTCAAGTACATCGTCCAAATGCACTTTCCCAAGGAGCAAGCAACCAACAATACAGCAGAGTATGAAGGTTTGCTTGCCGGTCTCAGGATCGCAGCAGAACTTGGGATCAAGAAGCTCATTGTCAGGGGAGACTCGCAGTTTGTCGTCCGCCAAGTGAACAAGGATTACCAGAGCCTGTTGATGGAAGGGTACATTGATGAAGTGAGGAAGCTAGAGGAGCGCTTTGACGGCCTGCAAATGGAACACGTTCCAAGAACTGAGAACGACGTTGCCGATGGCCTGTCAAAGTGCGCATCACTTAAGTTACCTGTGGAATCAGGGACTTTTGTGCTCAAGCTGACTCAGCCATCCGTAACACCATCAACCGGACAGAGCAAGAAGAAGAGGTTGGTCTCCGGCGACTATCTTCCGGCAGAGCTCCCTGGAGCCGCCGCCAAGAAGGTCCCCAAGATCGATGCCAAGAATGCTAAGGAGCAGTCTGCTCCGGCAAACCCCAGGGTTTGTTCCGTAGAAGCAGGCGCTCCCGACAAGTTTCACTCCGGCAAGCTTGCCGGGGGACATCAAGCCCCGACTGAGCCCCAGATCCTCGCCGTGGAAGCAGGTGTTCCTGCAGCAGCAGACGCGCCTTTAGTCCTTGTCGTCGAGCCACAGGCTCCGGCATGGGCACAACAGATCGTCCATTTTCTCCAGATAGGAGAACTTCCCGATGAGCAAGAAGAAGCAGAAAGAGTAGCTCGGCAGTCAAGTATGTAACAGTTTGTCGACGACACACTGTACAGAAGAGGACGCAACAGGGTGAAATTGAAGTGTATTCCCCGGGAAGACGGACAAAAGCTGTTGGCAGAGATACATGGAGGCATATGTGGCCACCACATTGGCGCAAGAGCACTTGCCGGCAAAGCGTTCCGGCAAGGTTTCTTCTGGCCGACAGCCCTCCAGGATGCAACTGCACAAGTAACCAAGTGTGAAGCGTGCCAGTTCCATTCCAAGCAGATACACCAGCCAGCTCAAGCTCTCCAGACGATCCCTTTATCCTGGCCATTTTCGGTCTGGGGGCTCGACATCCTCGGCCCCTTCCCCCGAGCTGTCGGGGGCTTTGAGTACTTGTACGTCGCAATCGACAAGTTCACAAAGTGGACGGAAGTGGAACCAGTTAGGAAGGTGACAGCACAGTCAGCCATCAAGTTCTTCAGGTCGATTGTTTGCCGCTTCGGGATCCCCAACAGGATCATCACCGACAACGGTACGCAATTCACGAGCCGCGCCTTCATGCAATATGTCCAAGATCTCGGCGCCAAGGTCTGCTTCGCCTCTGTTGCTCATCCCAGGAGCAACGGTCAAGCGGAGAGGGCCAATGCCGAAGTACTGCGTGGGCTCAAGACCAGAACTTTCGACAGGCTGCACAAGTGCGGAAGAAAGTGGATCAAGGAGCTGTCGGTGACTCTTTGGTCAATCAGAACGACGCCAAATCGAGCCACCGGCCAGACACCATTTGCTCTAGTCTATGGAGCAGAAGCAGTTACCCCCACGGAACTCGTATACGGGTCACCTCGAGTGCTCGCTTATGATGAGCTTGAGCAAGAGCGGCTGCGTGAAGATGACGCGCTGCTCCTCAAGGAAGATCGTCTTCAGGCTGCTGTGCGAGCCACTCGCTACCAGCAAGCTTTGCGTCGCTACCATAGCCGCAAAGTTAGAGCCAGAAGCTTCGAGGAAGGCGACCTTGTTCTTCGGCGCGCTCCGTCCGCCAAGAGACACAACAAGTTGACGCCAAAGTGGGAAGGCCCTTACCGGGTGAGACGAGTCACGAGGCCCGGCGCTGTCCGCCTCGAGACCGAAGACGGCACTCCGGTGAGCAACTCCTGGAATATTGAGCATCTTCGTAAGTTTTACCCGTAAGGCGCGGTTGTCGGACCCTGTTCGGCAACCAACCTTTTGTACAAGTCTTGCCGCAGTTGCATGTAATCCATTGTACAAAGTCAGGCGCAGACCCTGAGCAGCAGTCAATGAAGCGCTGGCGCCCTAAGTTTTAGCATGCATGCTGAGTCGAGTCTCGTCCTTGGTTAGGGTTGATAGTGCCTAACAGTCGCTAACCCCTAGCTTAGAGGTCAAGTCTGCGTCCCTTTTTCCTGTCCTTTCGTTTCCTTTGGTTCGCAGGGTTTTGCATATCCTGGCCGGACCGCTAAAGGACGAAGAAGAGAAGAAGGGCAGACCAGCATCTGGTCCCCGGCAAACCAGTGTTGTCGGGGGTTGCAAGTACAGGGACTCGCCCGCGACAAGCCAAAGTTGCCGGGGGCTGCTATCCCAGATAAGTTTTTGCATCCCTTGTCATGCATTCTCGTATGAACTGTGGAATACAAAAACCTTGTTTCCTCCTAAAAGCTACCGTGCTCCCTTAACGACAGGCCCCAGAGTGCGTTCCTAGGGCCCGTTTTGTTAGTAGCCGCGGTAGCAAAGGGGCGAAACGAGGGGCCAGAACCCGCCTTCTCCCTGCCTCCGCCAAGGGCGTGAGAAGGGTCGAGTGGCGCGGAAAGACGGCAGGGCCTGTTGCCGGGCAAAGAAGTGTCTATCTTAACGATACGAAGGATCCGCTCCTTGGCGTGGGTTTCACCCGCGAGACGAGTGACCCGACAAACATCCCCTTTTCATTAAAAACATTCCGCTCAGGTACAGTTCAGAGAGAATGAAAAACATGAAAGATGGGATTACAAGTTTTAAATGCAACTAAGGCCCGAGGGCTTACAGATTGAAAAAAGATAAGGTGCCCGAGGGCAAGAAGGCGAGAAGGGCAAAAGGGGCGCCTAGGCGAGCTACGGGCGGCAGAAGACACAAACAGAACGCCCGGAGGGCCGTCCAGGGGCTCCGGAGGCTGGCTGGTGACGGCGGCGCCGGAAGTGGAGCTCGAAGATGAGGCAGCGGGACGTCAACACGCCGTCGAGGGAATCTAGCCCTCGTACTCCGAGTTGACGGCCTTGCCGTCTGCCCTCTTCCTCTTCCGCAGCCTCGCCACTCCAGCCGCCCAAGAAGACGACCCCGGGGAGTTCAAGGAGCCGGCGACACGGATGATGGGGTCGCCGGTGCCACAAGGAGCTGCGACCGGCGCCTAGTCAGACCCGTCATCCCGACGACCGCCACCCTCGTCGTCGCCGTCGCTCCCCTCCTCGTCACTCTCGCTCGAGGAGGAGCCTTCGCTGTCGGAGGAGCTATCCACACAGCACCTGGCCTGGGCCCCGAAGTCCCCGAAGGCCTTGACGGAGAGGAGGTCGCCCTCCATCAACTTAAAATGGAGGGTGAACCCCTCCATCAAGCTGTGGATACGAGCGAACGTCTTCCACCCTCGACCAAGATACATGATGCCGGGGGCTGGGGACTCAACGTGGACCCGCGTGCCACTGATCCAGCAGCCCCTCATGCGCAGTCTCAGCGTCTCGGGTTGTTCCATCTCCATCACGCTTGCGAAGGGCACCGGGAGACGGAGGCGACGACGAGGCGGCCGGCGCAGCCTGACGAAGAACTCGCAGGGGTCATCCCCGATGTGGACCGCCGTGAGAAGGGGAGCCGCTGGCGGAGGCGAGGCCGGCGCGTCGCCCCGTCCGCCTCGCCCCCGAGCGCCTCGGCCTCGTCCACGACCTCGCCCCCTCCCCCTTCCCCTTACGGCTTGCTCCGCCACCACGGGTGCAAGGGGAGGAGGGGCGCGTTGCCTAGCGGCAACCCTCGCCGCCACCGATGAAGGACCAGCGTTCCCTTTCTCCATGGCGAATGGAGGGAGGGGATCAGAAGCTGAAGGAAAGAAAAGATGAAGGAGTGTGGGTTCCCGTCGCCCCCTCTTGCTCTTTATAAAGGAGCAGGGTGGGGGCTCGACCGCCCCGCTCAGCCAATCACGGCGCAGGGAGGCCAGGAGACTGGGACCGGCCTGCTGCCTCGACCCGCGACGGCCCGGTTTCCTGCCTCCACCATCCGCAACTCCAGGTGCATGGAGGCCGCGTGGCTGGCGTGCAGGACCAAGGCGACGGATGAGGCGACCTCCCCCCACCCCGTGATCGTGGGGAGAGGACGCCTCGGAAACCGTGCCTCGGCCCCGCCCAGCAAACGAGCCACGCCTCCACGCCTCCCTCCACTTATGGAGATAGCGCGAACCGTCCCCCTTTATTCCGACGTGACGCATGCCTGCAGGGCTCAGCCCCGCGCACGCCACCCTTGTCACGCACGCCTCTCCCCATGATGCCGCGTTCGACGCGTGCCGTTCGGGGAGGGCGTGGTGGACGCAGAAGCAGATACAGCGTGACCCAGGCCGCGCGTGCCCGTGCACTGTTTTGAGCCTGGCCCAACAGCGCTCGGCACCGTGTATGGCCCAGGCCCGGGGGCTCCTGTCAGTGTACTAAAGTAAGGGTACCTTAGTACCCCGAACTTGTGCACGGGCAGTCGTAGCACCCCGCGGCAAGGCTTGCCAGGTGATCGCCAAGACCCTCCATGGTCCCCTTTTGGGCCATTCAAGAACAAAGTATTTGAGCCAAGGCCCCGGCAGGAGGAGCTCGCCGGGAAGGCCACCCGAAGAGAGCGAGGCCCCGGCAAGAGGAGCTTGCCGGGACTGCCGCTCGAAGCACAAGACCCCGGCAAGAGGAGCTTCCCGGGAAGGCCGACCACGGCACGCCAAGAGGCTTGCCGCGACGCGCCCCGCACTCCGGCAAGGCCCGGTGAGCGACAAGCTCCCGGGCGCGACAAGACATCCGCCACGGCAAGGCGCTTGCCGCGGCAAGTTACCACCCCGTGCCTGCGCTCCAGCTCATCCACCAACGTGTCGCTCTGGGGGCATTCCAGGCGCACGTGGCGGGAGGCTGTGTAGCCAGGGGCATGCGGTGGCGAAGCAAAGCTAACAAAGTAGCCATCATGGCAAACGGTGGCGCTCCTGATGGTCCTTTTCCTGCGCCGTCTGGGCGATGCGGACGGGCATTTAATGCCCTTGTCCCCCGCCGTTAGAGTTAGGTATGATAGCACTGTATAGCCACTGTGCAGGCAGCTGTACCCACTACAGCATTCTCCCATTTTTGCCCCCACCTACGCTGCCACCTGTGGGTAACCCCTTGAGCATATAAAAGGAGGCCCCGTGCGCGCGTAGAAGGGGAGGACACCCATTTTTACGCTCGGTCTTGCCAGCGGCTCGTGTGTACTGTAGCACCACGCGCCTTCGAGCAAGAACACAATACAAACCACAAAGCAGCAGTAGGGTTTTACGCATCCGTGCGGCCCGAAGCTGGGTAAACCCCTTGTGTGCATCGCCTCGATCCGCTCTTCGCGCGACCTCCGCCCCCGCCGAACCAGTAAGGGGCTCGGTCCCCATAGGTGTTCGAGGAAGCCGATTTCCCCCGACACACTTTCATAAATATCACACTAAGATTCAACATCTTCCAAAATAGTGGGATCACTAATTCCTAAAGTTGACACTCTTCCAAACCCACTTTAAATTATAGTATTATTCATACTCCAAAATATATAAGTGAAGTTCTTGGAGCATTCTACAACTAACCAAATATCCAAGCTCAAAATGTATAAGTGAAGCACATGAAGCATTCTATAAAACCATACTCAAAAGATTTAAGTGAAGCACAAAGAGTAATTCTATAAGATCATACTTAAAAGATTTAAATGAAGCACATGAAGTATTCTATAAATTGATGAAGGGGCATCAACACTACAAGAAATATGTCAACTTGTGACCTCCACTATTGGTCACTGAAAGGTCATAGTTTTTCATTTACGACCTTTTTGTGACCAAAAATAGAAGGTCAAAAGCTGGTGGTCGTAAACTGACTATAGCGACCTTCTTCGGGATAAGGTCGTAGACGTTTACGACCAAAACAAAAGGTCGTGGAACCCATGACCTTTTGTTTTGGTCACTGGCTGTCTGCCTAGGCCATGTCGGATCCAACGTGGCAATCTGACATGGCAAAATTGCAACGAATTGAAAAGGTCGTTACTTAGAATGAGCCCGGTCCAATTCTGTCTTTTACATGGGCCGAGCCCATTAATTCAGCCTTTTAGGATTTTTTCCTTGTTAATTCTAGTCCGCTTCATGGGCCAAGCCCAACGTTGTAGCCTTTTTTATTGTTGGGCCGTGGCCTTTTATTATTTATTGCTTTTCTATTTTCATCCATTATATATTCAAGCTGGTCCCACTAGTCAGAAGGGTCCGACAAGTCATAATGCCATACATGAGTCCCACATGTCATAAATTTCAAAATTGCTCAGATTATATTCATAAGTGGGTCCCATTGGTGAAGTTTCCATATCTTCTCAACATACATAACTGCTATTTCAAACAGGACAGAACAAACATAGTTCATCAAATAACACTACATAGCCTTTTACAATCCGTTACAATATTACAGTTTACAGTCTACTACAGAGCCAAAAGAACTCTTTGCAAAGTACGGCTTCACTGCTTCGCACTTGGCTTCACGGCTTCACACTCAGAAAAATTAGGACTAGAGTTCCTGTAAAAGAGTGAATGACAAGGAAAAAATTAGGCTTGGAGCTCCTAAAAAAGAGTGAACGCATAAAGGAAAACAAGTAAGAAAACTATACAGGAAAACAAGTAGAGTGTATTGAGCATATATATGTTGTCCCTGGAAGGCGAACACATACAACAACAAGAACAGCAGGAGAATTATCCAAGAATAGAGCATGGAAGCGGATTAACTATATGGAACCAAAAACTGAATCATTGCAAATCAGATTACACAGGAACAGAATGTAGAAGCAGATCATATGGTAGCAAAACCAAATCATTATGGAGAACATAATAATACATGAAGAGAAAGATGCAACTATCCACACCAACAGCAGCAGTAGCACAACGAGAGAAGTAGCCCTATTTGCATCATGTTGACCAACACAAGCAGCCATATATGCATCGCAAACAAAGAACACTCGACATCCAACATCTGAAGACATTGCAATGATTTCTAAGCACATCTAGCATACTAGTTTCCGCAAAGAGCATAAGCAAGCATGATACCATATCAATTACATCACATCAACCAAATTATTCAGGGAGCACAATATGCACATGAACAAAGACAGGTTCTGGGTCTGTTTGATTCACCTAGTTGATGAGGGCGGCTGAGCGGGAGACGAGCTCGATGTCGTTGCCATCAAGGACGATCTCATCCTTGACCTTCTCGGACTATAGCTCCACCAGATGCAGCAGCAACACCTCCGACAACCACAGCAACAGCACCAATAATGACTTGCGTGACATTTCATATCATCATTATAGAATAAAAAAATTAAGACAGAGGCAGCAAATATAGCTTCAGCATTATGAAATTATCATGTAACTGTTGAGCAGACAGGAATATAGCTTCAGCATTATAGAATTATCATGTAACTGTTGAGCAGATAGGAATATAGCTTCAGCATTATAGAATTATCATGTAACTGTTGACTGTGAAGCTGTCAAACAGAAACCTGATTATAAACTATGGACTATGAGATGTCACAGCCGATCTAGTGGACTGTGAGATGTCAAGCGGAGCAACATCTGCTAGAGAAACAGCTCCATGGACTAAAATAAATGCCCACAAGGATCATGAGAAAGAGCTAAAAAGGTTTGTTGTAAAAGAGTGAACATAAAGCTACCATTAGAGTGTACTACTGCTGAGGCCAGAACCAAACAACTTCAATGGAAACACTAAATGTAAGCGGTAGAACAGATCTAAAAAGGTAAACAAAATATGAATTATGGTTCACTTAAAATGTGATAGATGTTTAGCAAAATTGTTTGTGGGAGTAATCTTAATTGTTCAAAATCAGAGTTGAAAATGCAAGGAAATTAAGTTGCAGAAGACAATTAGGTATTCTATTTACACAACATTGTCAACAATAATAGAAGGAAGCCTTGATGTTCCCTCGACAAGGTTTCGATATATACGGATATAGCATATTATTTTGGTACAATTTCGTTAAATACCACATAAAAAAGAGCATATACTTGCTAAATTGAGTAGGTGATAAATTTTCTTAACTATAAACTAACACCACCAACACTCATTCCAATTCTGTAGCACAAACAGTAAGGTATTTACCCAAACTGTACCACTGTAAGCTAGTGCAAACACTTGCATGCATTAATGTTCATTCTGTAGTAGCACACTAGCATGCGGCACAGGGCCACCAAGCCTTTATAGAGGAGCACTGTACAAGTACGCACATCACTTGCATGCACAAATCACTCCTGTGTAGTAGACTAGTAGTAGCACACTTGCTCTTGGCAACTAACTTTAATATGTTCACTGTTGTTCTAATGCGTAGATGACTAGGGGAGATGCATGCATGGTGATGACCAAGTCACTATATATTGCAGACAAACACATCATCCCAGGATGATTGGGGCTGTATGATTTTTGTATGATAAGCATCAACAACAAATGGAAGTTAGTTTTTACCGGCTTCTTGTTTACTCCTAGTTGTGCCCACGTGATGCCTTAAGCAACTCCTCCAAGGTTCCATAGCCACCTGTCCAATTAACTGAATGTCAAAACACTTGTTGAAGAACTGTATTAAGAAATTTCTTTCACTTACGGAAGAATTGTACAGGTACTTAGTAAAGCAATAAAAGCGTCAACAAACCAAGTATAAACCTGACGGGTGGCCTACATGATAACTTGACCTACATGACTTGACCTACAACAATATAGGAGCATGGATCAAGTTTGATCTAGTAAACAACAGTATAAACCTGACGGGTGGCAATAATGTACTACTAAACAGTAGTGCTCCCCCAGCCAGCTTGTTGCAGCTCAGCAGAGAGGGGACCCAACACTCCCCAACCCCACAAGACCCAGAGCAAGAAAACTAACAGTAGGGTGAAATAGATATCTATCAAGCCTCTACAGATTTGGTAAATAAAACACACAAATATAAGTTGCTGATGCAGTACAAGTCGAATAAAAATGTTGCAGATTGGTTTGTGGGAATTGAACACCAAACCAACAGTATAAACCTGATTGGTTTGTTCGTCTAGGTGTCTGTCATAGCATACACATTCAGCTTATTTGGTGACAACGGACTAAAAGATGCCTGATATACAATCCTAATTGCAGAAAATTCTTACTAGCACCAAAATACTCAGGCTGAAATCAATGAGTTGAACATACACCATATTGCATCTAATCACAGGACACTAGTCTGTAACAAACTACCTGGTATTGGCATACAAGAGTACGGCTAGGCACGAAGAAGGGTAAAACTATCACTTTATTTGCTGCCCAAATGCAAGAAGCTAAGGCACTAAAAAGAGGGCAGAAGCTACAATCTTCCTGGTCTAAGCATCATCTGATCAAAGAAGGAAGTACAGGCAGAGGCCAAGCTGTACTACTCGCTTCCGAGCACCAGTTCCATCAGCTCTTAATACCACCGCATCTACTGGCCGGCCATGGACGAACAAAGTCGCAGCAATACATGGAGCTCAAGAGCTAGGGGTCGTTGACACACGCACGGGCAGCCGAGTGCGTCGAGGAGGGTACCTTGGTGTGGTTCCCGGTGTTGCCGACGGTGAGGGGCCCGTGGTCGGCGAGGATCTGGAGGAGGCGGCCAGAGATGGCCAAATTGGATGGAGAAGGAGCTCCATCTCCTTGGTGGCGACCCGTCCCATGGAGGTTCGCCCCTCCTGCCATCGTCGTCGTCTCATCCACAACCATGTTGACCTGCCGAAAGGGAACACAAGACGAGGTGAGGTGAGGAGGAGATAGTGCGCGGATAAGGAGGGGAGGGGCTTACCGGTGCCAGATCCGGCCACCTCTGGCCTCGCCGTCGCCGGATTTGGCAGATCCCGACGAAGTTAGGGGTGGCGGCCGAAACCCTAGCCACTTGTGAGGGTTGCGGGCGAGTACTAGAGGGCGCGGGTCGGGGCGTGGGCTCGATGGTGAGGGTCGTCGATGGTGGGGGTGGGCGGCGGAGGGGGTGGGCGACAGTGGGCGGCGGTGGGGGTGGGCGACGGTGTGCGGCGGTGGATTCAGATCAGATCGGAGTGAGGGAGAGGAGAGAGGGGCGTCAGTGCGAGGGAGAGAAGGGTGCGAGAGGAGGAGTGCGGGACGTGGGTGAGACGGGCGACGTGCGGGCCATTGGATCCAGGAGCATCCGACGGTGATTATCCACGATCCGCGTGAGAGGCCTCTGGACCAATCAAAACGCAGTATACAGGTATGATATTTTGACCATTTAAATTGGTCATAATCGACTAAAAGTAAGGTGCTAAATCATGTTAGCTATTTTATTATGACCTGAAAAATTGAAAAAAAAACTTCGCATTGTGTCAGCAAATTTGAATTTAATTTTTAGGAATAATCACAAATTGAAATAAGACAAATATTTTTATAAAGAGGTATGAGAAATGACTTCTTTTAATTCATTTTTTCATTTATCGTGTGTCCAAAATGAGTCCTTTTGTGAAGGACCTATCATATATTTATTACAAATTTTTATCAAATTAATTTTCTAAAATACTAGAACATATTTAATGCACAATTGACCAAATAGTTGGGTGTAAAAAGTTTTGATCTACCTCTCGTGAAAAAGACAAATTTCGCCGATTCAGGTGGAAGCGGGTCAAATTTGAACTGTAGCTACCTCGTAGTTTGCTATTTATTTTTTCCAAAAATCATTTCTAGGTACATAAGTATATATTTTATCAGAGAAACACCAACAAAATTCCAAGATTCAACCACTAGCTAGGAACGGTCATTCCCGGCGTTTTGACCGCATTTTGAAACGGGCATAAAAAATTCAAAAAAAAATCAAAAAATTGGGAAACCTTCACATGGTGTCATTATATGTGGCCAAGTTCCTAGGAAAAATAACAAACTTGTAATACGGCAATTATTTTAAAAAAGTGTTCTCAGAAACGAGCTATCACGTATGGAGATCAATGGCTTTCAAGCCAAATGATCAATCTTATGGCCACATTCATGACATAGTTTGTTCAAATGATCTCATATTGTGCACAAGGGTGCATATTCAAATGGCAAACAATGTTGCCTAAGGAAGTTTTCATTTTCTTTGGACGAAAAAACCATTTTTCATTTTTCGAGTGCCCAAAAGGAGGTTTTTTTGTGAAGGACCTCCCAAATAATTGTTGCAAAATTGGACCAAATAATTTTTATAAAATTCTAGGACATATTTAATGCACAATTGACCAAATGGTTGGGTGCGAAAATTTTTGATCCACCTCTCGTGAAAAAGACAAATTTCCGCCGATTCAGTTGGAAGCGGGTCAAATTTGAACTGCAGCTGCCTCATAGTTTGCTATTTATTTTTTCCAAAAATCATTTCTAGGTACATAAGTATCTATTTAATCAGAGAAACACCAACAAAATTCCAAGATTCAACCACTAGCTAGGAACGGTCAAGCCCGCCGTTTTGACCGCATTTTGAAACGGGCATAAAAAATTCAAAAGAAATCAAAAAATGGGGAAACCTTCACATGGTGTCATTATATGTGGCCAAGTTCCTAGGAAAAATAACAAACTTGTAATATGGCAATTATTTTAAAAAAGTGTTCTCAGAAATGAGATATCAAGTGTGAAGATTCATGGCTTTCAAGCCAAATGATCAATCTTATGGCCACATTCATGGCATAGTTTGTTCAAATGATCTCATATTGTGCACAAGGGTGCATATTGGAATGGCAAAAAATGTTGCCTAAGGAAGTTTTCATTTTCGTTGGACGAAAAAACCATTTTCCATTTTTCGAGTGCCCGAAAGGAGGTTTTTTTGTGAAGGAACTACCAAATAGTTGTTGCAAAATTGGACCTAATCAATTTTATAAAATACTAGGACATATTTAATGCACAATTGACAAAATGGTTAGGTGCAAAAAGTTTTGATCCACCTCTCGTGAAAAAGACAAATTCCTGTCGATTCAGCTGGAAGCGGGTCAAATTTGAACTGCAGCTGCTTCATAGTT
Organism: Aegilops umbellulata; assembly: GCA_032464435.1. Lineage (NCBI taxonomy): Eukaryota > Viridiplantae > Streptophyta > Magnoliopsida > Poales > Poaceae > Aegilops > Aegilops umbellulata. The sequence continues at coordinate 39,172,763 of CP136056.1, read as the reverse complement.
TGCTCTTTATTTTTTCCAAAAATCATTTATAGTTACATAAGGACCTATTTAATCAGAAATACATGGTTTGATGGCGAGACATCGAGGTTTGGATGGTGGCCGAGGTCCCCAACTCTAGAGCGCGTAAGCTCGCATGCCCGCCGCATGGTCACCGCGTGACCGTGGTGTTGCCATGTGTTTTGGGCGGCCTAGGCATGTCTAGTGGGTTGGGCACTCCCCAGGTAGGTGCTACGAACAAAATTACAACATAAGATTCTCATGAGGAGACCGATCGATGCTCAAATATGAATTAGCAGCCAAGTGTTTGATTAGCGGTACGAGAAATGTACTAGGCTAATGGGCGTGAGTTTTGGCTGAGGATGATCAGTTACTAAGAAGACCGTCTTCAAAAAATTTCAGCTCAAAAGGAGGAGCATAGGTGGTACTTGCTTTGCAAACCACCACACTGGGCATAAATACGAATGTTGAAGCTCGGCTCAAAATAATGAATGGATTGAGCTGGCATTTGGTGGAGGATGGTTATTTGGGCATAGGAAAGCACTGTAGAAAATGGATGCTATTTGGACATGCCAAAGTGGTACTTCCTTCACAAACTGTTACTCTGAACAAAATAGGAAAATGAATATTTTTGAATTATTTTTGAACTAGGCAAAGAAGGTTTTTACATATTTGAGGAAGATATGACCCAAAGAATTTATGAGATTTGTTTAGGAATTTTGGCCATGACAGAAATATAGGTTGCTTCACAACCTAGGGCAAAAACTGCCACATGGACATGACACATAGGCAAAACTGATGAGATGGCGCCTAGTCATCGCAACCCACCATAATTTACAAGGCTATGACCATCTATATTGGTCGTTAACAACTAGAAATAAGGCAGCGGACTAGCGCTGTTTTCTTTATGACCATTTCATGTAAGAAAATTACGACCTTTCTGACCAAAATGGTCGCAATGGTTTAGGGTTTGGAGCCCCTTGAACAGCTTTTGACCAATTGGTCTCAAATGGTCATAAATCTATGACCAATTCTTCCAGGGTCACTGACATAAGGTCATAAGTTGACATATTTCTTGTAGTGCTCATGCTAGCATGGTTCTTAAAGGAAAAACAAAAACACAAAGGACACAAATCATGTGAACAAAGCAAAAACCGAGGTATACCGATAATCGTTGAAGAAGAAAGATGGGATGCCAACCGGGGCATCCCCAAGCTTAGATGCTTGAGTACCCTTTGAAATATTTACTTGGGGTGCCTTGGGCATCCCCAAGCTTTAACTCTTGCCTCTCTTTATTCTTCTCATATTGATAGCTCCTCGACCTTCGGACACTTCATCCACACAAAACTTTAACAAAAACTTGTGAGATCCGTTAGTGTAACTAGTAAAATGCCCGTGCGTTGCACTGAGAGAAACAAATCCTTACATGCCCATTTGCCTCCCAACATGAAGGCATGACAGAGTATTCAGCAATGGTCACAAGAAAAAATAGACATGTGGACAGATAGGAGGAGGCAGTGATGGTGGTAAGATCAAACGATGTATGCTATAATAATGGGGTACAACATCCTCATTACCTTGCTCCCCCTCTCCCATTCTTCTTCCTCCTCCTCCTCTCGAGGGCCATCCATAGGTCCCAGACCCTCCCACCTTCACCTCCACCTCCCGGACTTGCATCCCCTCCGTATATGATCCCGCTCTCGAGCCTCCACCTCCACATCTACTTGTTGCTTCGAATCGTCCTCGACCTACAATAGCTGGGTCATCATCCCTACTAACATGCGAGCAATGGCCTACCTCGGTGTGTGGATGCGGAATCGACATTTATGTATGGTCAACTTTGTTGTATGATAAAGGACCTAATGACCAACCGGGTGAGCCAGAAGAAATGGGTCTTTTAAGGGCTAAAAAAATAGGTACGCAACTAGCAACAGATCGGTTCCTTGGTTGGCCTCCTTAAAAACCGGGCGAGTCGCTAGAAACACATACTCACTGAGCCATAAATCAAAGATTGATTTCTCCGCTGCACACATACCTTATCACTTTCTCTGTGTAGTATAGGAATTGGTAATGTTTAAATCGTATATGCAACATGTATTTGTGCCAAGGAGTTTGCTGGCCCAATATATTTTTTATATTTTTCAGAATCTCTTCACACGCCCAGTTGATTACTAAGGTACAAACGAAGAGACCCGTTTGATGTGATCCTATTTAACGCCCGCATATGTCAAGGAGCCGTGGCATCACTAAAGCGGAGTGAGCGACAACGCCACACGGGCCGACCCACTTTGAGGAGCAACCGGTTTTGGAACCTTCTAGAAGGATCCTTGGACTGGTTATCTCCAAAAAAATATTTTCCTCATTTTCCCAGTTTCTTCATGTTTTCCGAACTCGTTTTCATGTTTTTATGTTTATTTCTTTCTTTTTTTCTCTATTTCCTTTTTTTGTTTCTCATCAACCCGAAATTTTCAAAAAAAAATTCACATTTTTCAAGTTTGTTAAACATTCATAAAAATGTCTGGATCCAAAAAACTACATTTTAAAAGACATATTCACGTTTAAAAAAAATCATGTTTCAACAATGTTCCGGAAATGTTTACCATGCATTAAAAAAATTCACTGTCCATAAAAATTGTTCGCTGTATATTAAAAAATGTCACTGTGTATAAAAGAATGTTCTTTGTGTACAAAATATGTTCATCATTCAAAAAACCTGTTCACTATAAAATAAATCACTTTTCTAAAGAAAATCTTATAGTTGGAAAAAAAGTCGGGAATCAAACTTTGTTCACAATTTCTTTGGAATGTTGTTCACGATACAATAAATTCACTTTTCTAAAAAAATCATAGTCGAAAAATAAATTGTTCAGGAATCAAAATTTGTTTACAATTTATTCGAATTCTTTTGTTCATCTTTTCAAAAATTGTTTGCGTTTTCAAAATTTTGTTCACTTTTTTGAAACAAAAATCATGTTTTAGAAAACTATTCTTTTTGTTCCCATTTTATTGAGTTTTTGGGAAAAAAATATCTTTTAATTTTGTTCATGTTTTCCAATATTTCGTCACTTTTTCAAAAAAATAAAAAAATACGTTTTTAGGTTCTGTTTTGAATTTCAAAACTTTTCAGTATTTCAAACATTATTCGATTTTTGATAGAAAAAACGTTTACCTTTTTCCAACAAATGGCTGAAATTTTCAGTTTTTTTATTCGCCGCTGCATAATGTTTATTAACGCTCGCGCTTCCTTTTTGTCACGTACAGGTAGCAGCTCAACTGGTAGGTAACATTGTGTCCCCTTTGACATGTTGTGAGTTTGATTCCCTTAAAGCGCATATTTTTTGTACTTGGGGTGCCTTTGGCATCCTCAAGCTTTAACTCTTGCCTCTCTTTATTCTTCTCATATTGATAACTCCTCGACCTTCGGACACTTCATCCACAAAAAACTTTAACAAAAACTTGTGAGATCCGTTAGTGTAATAAAACAAATCACTACCTTTAGGTGCTGTAATGAACTCATTCTTTATTTGTATTGGTGTTAAACCTACTGTATTCCAAGTTCTCTATGGTTCATACCCTCCAATAATAGCCATAGATTCATCGAAATAAGCAAACAACACACTCAAAACAGAATCTGTTAAAAACAGAACAGTCTATAGTAATCTGGAAGTTTGACAAACTTCTGTAACTCCTAAAATTATAAACTAAATTTTACAATTTGAACAATTTGTACGGAAGTAATGTGCAAAAAGTTTCAGACCCATTTGACTTTCCAGTAAAAAATGTAAATTCATGCACTACAGCCAAAGTTTCTGTTTTTATTTTGCACATAGCAAACAAGCAGTCTAATCATCCTAAAACCAAAGATTGACACATTTATTTTTATAATAAAATGAATATATACAAGGGGATAATTATTTAAAGCGCATATTTTTTGTACTTGGGATGCCTTGGGCATCCCCAAGCTTTAACTCTTGCCTCTCTTTATTCTTCTCATATTGATAGCTCCTCGACCTTCGGACACTTCATCCACACAAAACTTTAACAAAAACTTATGAGATCCGTTAGTGTAATAAAACAAATCACTACCTTTAGGTGCTGTAATGAACTCATTCTTTGTTTGTATTGGTGTTAAACCTACTGTATTCCAAGTTCTCTATGGTTCATACCCTCCAATACTAGCCATAGATTCATCGAAATAAGCAAACAACACACTCAAAACAGAATCTGTTAAAAACAGAACAGCCTGTACTAATCTGGATGTTTGACAAACTTCTGTAACTCCTAAAATTATAAACTAAATTTTGCAATTTGAACAATTTGTACGGAAGTAATGTGCAGAAAGTTTCAGGCCCATTTGACTTTCCAGTAAAAAATGTAAATTCATGCACTACAGCCAAAGTTTCTGTTTTTATTTTGCACATAGCAAACAAGCAATCTAATCATCCTAAAACCAAAGATTGGCACATTTATTTTTATAATACAATGAATATATACAAGGGGATAATTATTTACAAAGAAACTTCCATGAAAAATTCTACATTGTTTCCGTGAGCATGAACACAAGTGCTCAAGGTCGACCCTCACTTCTTCAATGCAAAACCTTCCGATCACTTCTCTTTTTGAAAAACTTTTTGGGACAATTGCATTTTTACCCCTAGTTGGTTCCTACCCACAGGTTTTGCCCTTACTTTTCGAGCTTGCTCAGTTTTGCCCTTACTTTTTCCGTCGTGGTCCCTCGAATGCCCTTTGACCGTTTGACCAAAACTTTGAAAATTCATAACTAATTCATATGAACTCAGAAAAATGAAAATAAGATATCAAAATATTCAGGTAAACATTACCTTTATGTGCATATCATTTGCATTCAGGACAAAAGCACCCTTTAAACTACCTGAGGTAATTAATGTTATTAGCATTATTAAAAATAAAAAGGTATAAACAATATTTTTTTTCATGAATAAAAACTACTTGCAAATGTAGGTGATGCTTTCTGAACATCCAAATATCTTATTTGCATTTTTCCGAGTTTGTATCATATTTTTAAGAATGTTCTAATGACTTTGACTATTATTTGGAAACTTCATAACAAGTTGATACGAACTCAGAAAAATGCAAATAAGATATCAGGATGTTCAGAAAACAGCACCTATATTTGCATGTAATTTTTATTCATGAAAAAAAATATTGTTTATACCTTTTTACTTTTAATAATGTTAATAACATTAATTACCTCAGGTAGTTTAAAGGGTGCTTTTGTCCTGAATGCAAATGATATGCACATAAAGGTAATGTTTATCTGAACAGTTTGATATCTTATTTGCATTTTTCTGAGTTCATATGAATTAGTTATGAATTTTCAAAGTTTTGGTCAAACGGTCAAAGGGCATTCGAGGGACCTCGACGGAAAAAGTAAGGGCAAAACTGAGCAGGCTCGAAAAGTAAGGGCAAAACCCGTGGGTAGGAACCAACTAGGGGTAAAAATGCAATTGTCCCAAACTTTTTAGGCATGAGAGGCAAGTAATATTTTTTGTATTTTCATTTTTATTTTTTCTGTATGTTTCACCCACAACTAAACACAAACAAATAGGAAAAACAAAATCTACTTAGTGAAGGAAGCAAACAAGCACACACGAGAATATCAACCCCACGCTATTGCTCCCCGGCAATGGCGCCAGAAAAGAGCTTGATAATCCCGAAGTGCAAGGAATCATCGTAGCACTTTCCAAAGGTGGAAGTGATAAGTATGGAGTGTCGAACCCACAAGGAGCTAAAGGTAAGATCAATATTCTCTCAAGCCCTATCTGCCACTGATACGACTCTACGTGCACCGAACGTTTGCTTCCAACTAGCAACGAGAAATAAAACTATGTTGTGGGTATGAAGAGGATAACTTTGCATGGTATCGGAGAGCTAAAACATAAAAGTAGGTGCTGTTATCATAAATTTAGAATATAATACTTAGTATTATAAATAGCGAGTGTGGAATAATGGTGGATCGGTGTGCGGAATTTTCCTAGGTAATTGTTAACAAGACCGGTGATCACTATTGCAGTTTCATATGAGTGAGAGGCATAAGCTAACATACTTTCTCTACTTGGATCATATGCACTTATGATTGGAACTCCAGCAAGCATCCGAAACTACTAAAGATCATTAAGGTAAAACCCAACCATAGCATTAAAGCATCAAGTCCTCTTTATTCCCATACGCAACAATCCCTCTTACTTCGGTTTAAGCTTCTGTCACTCTAGCAACCCACTATAAGCGAATCATGAACGTATTCCAACACCCTACAACGGGAACCTCTCACGCTTGCGCGACACGGAGGGCACCGTAGGACAACACCAAAGTAAAACATACAACTCATACCAGTCTAGATCATCAATCAACCCAAAGACAAAAGATATCTACTCAAACCATCATAGGATGACAACACATCATTGGATCATAATATGTGGCATAAAGCACCATGTTCAAGTAGGGGATTACAACGGTGTGCGGGAGAGTGGGCCGCGTAAAAGAGATGAGGATGGTGATGAGAATGGTGATGATGATGGTGATGTTGATGAAGACGATCACCGCGGCGATGATTCCCCATCCGATGGCACTCCGGCACCACCGGAAGAGAGGAGGAGAGGTTCTCCCCCTTGTGCTTCCTCCTCCATGGCCTCCAACCTCTGGTCCTGGGCCTTCATGATGATGATGGCCCCTCCGGTATACTCCTCCATGGCCTCCTGTGATGATGGCCCCCTCCGGCAGGGTGCCGGAGAGGGCCTAGATTGACTTTCTCGTGGCTACACAGGCTTGCGGCGGCGAAACTTCTGATCTAATCTCCGTTCTGGAAGTTTTAGGGTACGAGAGTATATATGGGTGCAGGGAGTACGTCGGTGGAGCTTCGGGGGCCCTACGAGGCAGGGGGCGCGCCCTAGGGGGGTGGGCGCACCCTCCACCCTCGTGAGCACCTCCCTTATCTCCTGGCGTAGGGTCCAAGTCCATCCGGTAGCTTTCCTTCCAAAAATAACTTCTCCAGTTGATTTCATTTCGTTTTGACTCTGTTTGATATTCCTTTTCTTCGAAACACTGAAATAGGCAAAAAAACAGAAATTCTGGGATGGGCCTCCGGTTAATAGTTTAGTCCCAAAAATAATATAGAAGTGGATAATAAAGCCCAATATTGTCCGAAACAGTAGATAAAATAGCATGGAGCAATAAAAAATTATAGATACGTTGGAGACGTATCATGGGTCCATGGCCGCACACAAGGAAATGCCTCCTTATTACACGCAAAATAATGATTCCTCCACCTGACATCTGGGACCATCGGAAGGGCCTCTGTATTTCGTGAAAAAATGTTCCCTCCGCTGACAGGACGGACCCACCAGCTATAACTTCGCACGCAAGGAAGTGTCTCCTTATTACGCACAAAAAATGAATACTCCCCCTGCTGATACGTCTCCATCGTATCTATAATTTTGGATTGTTCCATGCCAATATTCTACAAATTTTACATACTTTTGGCAACTTTTTATACTATTTTTGGGACTAACATATTGATCCAGTTCCTAGTGCCAGTTCCTGTTTGTTGCATGTTTTTTCGCAGAAAATCCATATCAAACGGAGTCCAAACGGGATAAAAACTGACGGAGATTTTTTTGGAATATATGTGATTTTTGGGAAGAAGAATCAACGCGAGACAATGCCCGAGGGGGCCACGAGGTAGGGGGCACGCCCCAGGGGGGTGGGCGCGCCCCTGACCCTCGTGGCCACTCCGTAAGGCGGTTGGTGCCCTTCTTTCGCCGCAAGAAATCCAATATCTGGATAAAATCGTGTCCAAAATTCAGCCCAATCGGAGTTATGGATCTCCGGGAATTTAAGAAACGGTGAAAGGCCAGAATCTGGAGCGCGTAAACAAAGAGAGAAAGAGAGACAGATCCAATCTCGGAGGGGCTCTCGCCCCTCCCACGCCATGGAGACCAAGGACCATAGGGAGAACCCTTCTCCCACCTAGGGAGAAGGCCAAGGAAGAAGGAGAAGGAGGGGGGCTCTCTCCCCCTCGCTTCCGGTGGCGCCGGAGTGCCACCGGGGCCATCATCGTCACCGCAATCTACACCAACACCTCCGTCATCTTCAGCAACATCTTCATCACCTTCCCCCATCTATCTACAATGGTCCACTCTCCCGCAACCTGGTGTACCCTCTACTTGAACATGGTGTTTTATGCTTCATATTATTATCCAATGATGTGGTGTCATCCTATGATGTCTGAGTAGATTTTTGTTATCCTGTCGGTAATTGGTGAATTGCTATGATTGGTTTAATTTGCTTGTAGTTATGTTGCTTTCCTTTGGTGCCCATTATATGAGCGCGCGCGTGGATCACACCATAGGGTTAGTTGTATGTTGATAGGACAATGTATTGGAGGGTAAGAGTGACAGAAGCTTCAACCTAGCATAGAAATTGATGCATACGGGATTGAAGGGGGACCAATATATCTTAATGCTATGGTTGGGTTTTACCTTAATGAACGTTAGTAGTTGCGGATGCTTGCTAATAGTTCCAATCATAAGTGCATAGAATTCCAAGTCAGGGATGACATGCTAGCAGTGGCCTCTCCCACATAAAACTTGCTATCGGTCTAGTAAAGTAGTTAATTGCTTAGGGACAATTTCGCAACTCCTATCACCACTTCTCCACACTCGCTATACTAACTTTGTTGCTTCTTTATCTAAACAGCCCCTAGTTTTTATTTACGTACTCTTTATATTCTTGCAAACCTATCCAACAACACCTACAAAGTACTTCTCGTTTCATACTTGTTCTAGGTAAAGCGAATGTCAAGCGTGCGTAGAGTTGTATCGGTGGTCGATAGAACTTGAGGGAATATTTGTTCTACCTTTAGCTCCTCGTTGGGTTCGACACTCTTACTTATCAAAAGAGGCTACAATTGATCCCCTATACTTGTGGGTTATCAAGACCTTTTTCTGGTGCCGTTGTCGGGGAGTTGTAGCATGTGCGTAGATAGGAACTACATCTGCGCCTCTCCATGTTTCCAATATGATAAAATTGCAAAAACTGTTTATACTATGCATTGGCCTTTACTATGTGTGCATGAATTGTTCTTTTATGACATGCCGATGCATAGGAAGAGAGTTAGACTCCATTTTTGCATGATATATGTTACTTTGTGCTCACTACTAAATTACAAATCATTGTTAATTAAAATTGGCTTTGATATACCTTGGGATCCGGGTGGATCCATTACTTGAGCACTATATGCCTAGCTTAATGGCTTTAAAGAAAGCGCTACCAGGGAGACAACCCGGAAGTTTTAGAGAGTCATTTATTTCTGTTGTGTGCTTTTATAAAGTTTAGAAATAAAAATAATGTGCCAAGATTTGCCTTTAGGATGTTTACATTGCTTGTTGGTTTGTGCGGTGCAGAACAGAAACTGTGTCTGTAGTGCGCGATTTTACATTTTTTACTGGAACGTCATACGGTTCTAAAACATTTTGCACTGTCTTTATATACAAATTGTTTATTTTTCCTAATTGTTTCAGAACTTTTGGAGTACCATAAGTATGGTGAATGTTCAGATTACTGTAGACTGTCCTGTTTACGACAGATTCTGTTTTTGATGCATAGTTTGCTTGTTTTGATGAAACTATCGATTTCTATCTGTGGATTAAGCCATGGAAAAGTTATATTACAGTATCTACAATGCAAAAACAAAATTTTAATTGGTTCGCAACAGTACTTAGAGTAGTGATTTGCTTTATTATACTAACGGATCTTACCGAACTTTCTGTTGAGTTTTGTGTGGATGAAGTGTTCGAAGATCGAGGAGGTCTTGATATGAGGAGAAGGAGGAGAGGAAAGAGCTCAAGCTTGGGGATGCCCAAGGCAACCCAAGTAAATATTCAAGGAGACTCAAGCGTCTAAGCTTGGGGATGCCCCGGAAGGCTTCCCATCTTTCTTCAACAAGTACCGGTATGTTTTCGGTTTCGTTTCGTTCATGTGATATGTGCAAATCTTGGAGCGTCTTTTGCATTTAGTTTTCACTTTTATTTGATGCACCATGCTGGTATGAGATAGTCCACGGTTGATTTATAGAATGCTCTTTGCACTTCACTTATATCTTTTGAGTATGGCTTTATAGAATGCTTCATGTGCTTCACTTATATCATTTGAAGTTTGGATTGCATGTTTCTCTTCATATAGAAAACCGGCATTTGTAGAATGCTCTTTTGCTTCACTTATATTTGTTAGAGCATGGGCATATCTTTTGTAGAAAGAATTAAACTCTCTTGCTTCACTTATATCTATTTAGAGAGTTGATAGGAACTGGTAATTCACATGGTTAGTCATAAAATCCTACATAAAACTTGTAGATCACTGAATATGATATGTTGGATTCCTTGCAATAGTTTTGTGATATAAAGATGGTGATATTAGAGTCATGCTAGTGGGTAGTTGTGGATTGTAGAAATACTCGTGTTGAAGTTTGTGATTCCCGTAGCATGCACATATGGTGAACCGTTATGTAACGAAGTTGGAGCATGAGGTATTTATTGATTGTCTTCCTTATGAGTGGCGGTCGGGGACGAGCGATGGTCTTTTCCTACCAATCTATCCCCCTAGGAGCATGCACGTAGTACTTTGTTTTGACGACTAATAGATTTTTGCAATAAGTATGTGAGTTCTTTATGACTAATGTTGAGTCCATGGATTATACACACTCTCACCCTTCCATCATTGCTAGCCTCTTCGATACCGTGCATTTCCCTTTCTCACCTCGAGAGTCGGTGCAAACTTCACCGGTGCATCCAAACCCCGTGATACGATACACTCTATCACACACAAGCCTCCTTATATCTTCCTCAAAACAGCCACCATACCTACCTATCATGGCATTTCCATAGCCATTCCGAGATATATTGTCATGCAACTTCCATCATCATCATATACATGACTTGAGCATTTATTGTCATATTGCTTTGCATGATCGTAAGATAGCTAGAATGATGTTTTCATGGCTTGTCTGTTTTTTTATGTCATTTCTACACTAGATCATTGCACATCCCGGTACACCACCGGAGGCATTCATATAGAGTCATATCTTTGTTCTACTATTGAGTTGTAATATTAGGTTGTATGTAAATAAAAGTGTGACGGTCATCATTATTAGAACATTGTCCCATGTGAGGTTAAAAAAATAGAGAGGCCAAAGAAGCCAAAATAAAAAGAAGGGGGGGTACAAAGAAGCCCACCAAAAAGAAAGAAAAAAAAGAAGAAGAGAAAATAAAAAATGAGAGAAAAATAGAGAAGGGACAATGCTACTTCCTTTTACCACACTTGTGCTTCAGAGTAGCACCATGTTCTTCATATAGAGAGTCTCTTGAGTTATCACTTTCATATACTAGTGGGAATTTTCATTATAGAACTTGGCTTGTATAATCCAACGATGGGCTTCCTCAAACGCCCTAGGTCTTCATGAGCAAGCAAGTTGGATGCACACCCACTTAGTTTCAGTTTGAGCTTTCATACACTTATAGCTCTAGTGCATCCGTTGCATGGCAATCCCTATTCCTCACATTGACATCAATTGATGGGCATCTCCATAGCCCGTTGATTAGCCGCGTCGATGTGAGACTTTCTCCTTTTTGTCTTCTCCACACAACCTCCACCGTCATATTCTATTCCACCTATAGTGCTACGTCCATGGCTCATGCTCATGTATTGCATGAAAGTTGAAAAGGTTTGAGAACATCAAAAGTATGAAACAATTTCTTGGCTTGTCATCGGGGTTGTGCATGATTTGAATATTTTGTGTGGTGAAGATGGAGCATAGCCAGACCATATGATTTTGCAGGGATAATTTCTTTGGCCATGTTATTTTGAAAAGACACGATTGCTTTATTAGTATGCTTGAAGTATTATTGTCTTAATGTCAAATGATAGACTATTGCTTTGAATCATTCGTGTCTTAATATTCATGCCATGATTAGATTACATGATCAAGATTATGCTAGGTAGCATTCCACATCAAAAATTATCTTTTTATCATTTACCTACTCGAGGACGAGCAGGAATTAAGCTTGGGGATGTTGATACGTCTCCGTCGTATCTATAATTTTTGATTGTTCCATGCCAATATTCTACAACTTTTACATACTTTTGGCAACTTTTTATACTATTTTAGGGACTAACATATTGATCCAGTGCCTAGTGCCAGTTCCCGTTTGTTGCAAGTTTTTTGTTTCACAGAAAATCCATATCAAACGGAGTCCTAATGGGATAAAAACTGACGGAGATTTTTTTTGGAATATATGTGATTTTCGGGAAGAGAGTGCCACAAAAGCTAAAAGGCAAGTTCTACAGGACGGCGGTTCAACCCGCAATGTTGTATGGCATGGAGTGTTGGCCGACTAAAAGGCGACATGTTCAACAGTTAGGTGTGGCGGAGATGCGTATGTTGAGATGGATGTGTGGCCACACGAGGAAGGATCAAGTCCGGAATGATGATATACGAGATAGAGTTGGGGTAGCACCAATTGAGGATAAGCTTATCCAACATCGTCTGAGATGGTTTGGGCATATTCAGCGCAGGCCTCCAGAAGCTCCAGTGCATAGCGGATGGCTAAAGCATGCGGAGAATGTCAAGAGAGGGCGGGGTAGACCGAATTTGACATGGGAGGAGTCTGTTAAGAGAGACCTGAAGGATTGGAGTATCACCAAAGAGCTAGCTATGGACAGGGGTGCGTGGAAGCTTGCTATCCATGTGCCAGAGCCATGAGTTGGTTGCGAGATCTTATGGGTTTCACCTCTAGCCTACCCCAACTTGTTTGGTACTAAAGGCTTTGTTGTTGTTCTTGATGTGATTTTTGGGAAGAAGAATCAACGCGAGACGATGCCCGAGGGGGCCATGAGGCAGGGGGCGCGCCTCAGGGGGTGGGCGCGCCCCTGACCCTCGTGGCCACTCCGTAAGGCGGTTGGTGCCCTTATTTTGCTGCAAGAAAGCCAATATACGGATAAAAATAGTGTCCAAAATTCAGCCCAATCGGAGTTACGGATCTCCGGGAATTTAAGAAACGGTGCAAGGCCAAAATCTAGAGCGCAGAAACAGAGAGACATATCCAATCTCGGAGAGGATCTCACCCCTCCCAAGCCATGGAGACCAAGGACCTGAGGTAGAACCCCTCTCCCACCTAGGGAGAAGGCCAAGGAAGAAGGAGAAGGAGGGGGGCTCTCTCCCCCTCGCTTCCGGTGGCGCCGGAGTGCCATCGGGGCCATCATCGTCACGGCAATCTACACCAACACCTCTGCCATCTTCACCAACATCTTCATCAGCTTCCCCCATCTATCTACAACGGTCCACTCTCCCGCAACCTGATGTACCCTCTACTTGAACATGGTGCTTTATGCTTCATATTATTATCCAATGATGTGGTGTCATCCTATGATGTCTGAGTAGATTTTTGTTGTCCAATTGGTAATTGGTGAATTGCTATGATTGGTTTAATTTGCTTGTAGTTATGTTTCTTTCCTTTGGTTCCCATTATATGAGCGCGTGCGTGGATCACACCATAGGGTTAGTTGTATGTTGATAGGACTATTATTGGAGGGCAAGAGTGACAGAAGCTTCAACCTAGCATAGAAATTGATGCATACGGGATTGAAGGGGGACCAATATATCTTAATGCTATGGTTAGGTTTTACCTTAATGAACGTTAGTAGTTGCGGATGCTTGCTAATAGTTCCAATCATAAGTGCATAGAATTCCAAGTCAGGGATGACATGCTAGCAGTAGCCTCTCCCACATGAAACTTGCTATCGGTCTAGTAAAGTAGTCAATTGCTTAGGAACAATTTCGCAACTCCTATCACCACTTTTCCACTCTCGCTATACTAACTTTATTGCTTCTTTATCTAAACATCCCCTAGTTTTTATTTACGTACTCTTTATATTCTTGCAAACCTATCCAACAACACCTACAAAGTACTTCTAGTTTCATACTTGTTCTAGGTAAAGCGAACGTCAAGCGTGCGTAGAGTTGTATCTGTGGTCAATAGAACTTGAGGGAATATTTGTTCTACATTTAGGTCCTCATTGGGTTCGACACTCTTACTTATCGAAAGAGGCTACAATTGATCCCCTATAATTGTGGGTTATCACCTGCTATGAGGAACTCCCATTTGCCGTTTGCCGGAGGAACACTTTGTGTGCTACCAAACGTCACAACGTAACTGGGTGATTATAAAGGAGCTCTACAGGTGTCTCCAAAGGTAGATGTTGGGTTGGCGTATTTCGAGATTAGGATTTGTCACTCCGATTGTCGGAGAGGTATCTCTGGGCCCTCTCGGTAATGCACATCACATAAGCCTTGAAAGCATTGCAACTAATGAGTTAGTTGCGAGATGATGTATTACGGAACGAGTAAAGAGACTTGTCGGTAACGAGATTGAACTAGGTATTGGATACCGACGATCGAATCTCGGACAAGTAACATACCGATGACAAAGGAAACAACGTATGTTGTTATGCGGTCTGACCGATAAAGATCTTCGTAGAATATGTAGGAACCAATATGGGCATCCAGGTCCCGCTATTGGTTATTGACCGGAGACGTGTATCGGTCATGTCTACATTGTTCTCGAACCGCAGGGTCCGCATGCTTAAGGTTTCGATGATAGTTATATTATGAGTTTATGAGTTTTGATGTACCGAAGGAGTTCGGAGTCCCGGATGAGATAGGGGACATGACGAGGAGTCTCGAAATGGCCGAGACGTAAAGATTGATATATTGGACGACTATATTCGGACATCGGAAAGGTTCTGAGTGGTTCGGGTATTTTTCGGAGTACCGGGGAGTTACGGGAATACGGGAGAGAAGTATTGGGCCTTATTGGTCCATACGGGAAAGGGAGAGGGGCTGCCTAGGGCAGGCCGCGCGCCCCCCAAGGCCTAGTCCGAATTGGACTAGGGGGAGGGGCTGCGCCCCCTCCTTCCTTCCCTTCTCTTTTCCCCTTCCTTGTCTCCTACTCCTACTACATGGAAGGACTCCTAGTTGGACTAGGAAAGGGGGAATCCTACTCCCGGTGGGAGTAGGACTCCCTAGGGAGCACCATAGAGAGGGCCGGCCCTCCCCTCCTCCACTCCTTTATATACGGGGGCAGGGGGCACCCCATAGGCACACAAGTTGATCTTTGTGATCGTTCCTTAGCCGTGTGCGGTGCCCCCCTCCACCATATTCCACCTCGGTCATATTGTTGCATTGCTTAGGCGAAGCCCTACGTCGGTAGTACATCAAGATCGTCACCACGCCGTCGTGCTGACGGAACTCGTCCCCGAAGCTTTGCTGGATCGGAGCCAGGGGAACGTCATCGAGTTGTACGTGTGTCAAGAACTCGGAGGCGCCGGAGTAACGGCGCTTGGATCGGTCGGATCGGGAAGACGTACGACTACTTCCTCTACGTTGCGTCAACGCTTCCGCTTCGGTCTACGTGGGTACGTAGACAACACTCTCCCCTCTCGTTGCTATGCATCACCATTATCTTGCGTGTCCGTAGGAATTTTTTTGAAATTACTACGTTCCCAAGTCGCATATTGGGCGTGACAAGTTGGTATCAGTGCCTCGACCGACCATAGGAGCCCCCTTGATTGATCGTACTTGGCCATTGTTGAGTCTTGAAGAAACCTTTTTTGGAGTCTAGTTATATCAGAGAGTAGGACTTCTTTTTACTCCTCAGCCCCTTTGTCACTCTGGTGAGAAATCTTGACGTAGGTATTTTGGCTTACTCCTCTCCCCCTTCAATTTTTTTAGGATCACGCGGGCTTCTTTTGATCTTGTGCTCTCAATACTCTTTTCATCCGGCGCACTTCTCTTTGAGTTGATTCATCCCTCTTTGTCTTTTGCAAGATCAGTCCTTCGTTCTTTCTCAAGGACGTTGCTTCCCCGTCCGAAGATAAACAATGTCGTCTGCAATTGTCTTTCTTTTTCCCACCCACCCACCCCTTTTCTTCTCAAAGCCGGGGTCCTTAATCGAGTATCCATCCTACCCGTGCGAAGCCTTTGCATTCTTTCCTCAATTATTTCAACCGGTGCTTTTCTCTTCAAGTTATTTGTCGGTTCACCGTTCCAAGTTGCCTTGGTTTTCCCACCCCTTTTCTTACCGATGTCTGAGCCTCTATTCGAGCATCAATTTCATTCGCGCGGAGCCTCTTTAGTCTTTCCTCAATTGTCTCAACTGGTGAATTCTCGTCTAGTTAATCATTATTCGTCTCGTTTTCTTTTCGGTGGAGTCAATTCAAGTTTTTCGGTGTTGATCGTATTTTTTCCTTGACTGGAATGTTTTCCCCTGCTCGTTCGCCTCGCTCTAGTTTATCCTTCCGGAGTGCTCAAGACATCTCAGAAGATTCATGGTTGTGTTCAAATTAATTTGAGGTTGTCACCTCATTCGAGTCTTTCAATCGTTTTGGTGCATCATTTCTCATTCAAACAATCCATTCCAATGATGCTTCTTTTCAGTGGTCCCTAACCCACAGGTATTTTCCCAGGATCTTACCTGACTCTTCTAATTTTCCTGGAGTTATTCTCAAATTATTTTTCGAATTTGAAGTAAGAATGAATTTCATCAGTCAGATGCTTTTCCAAGATTGATTTCAAATATTTTGATTGTTGGCTCAACCTTCGCTTTTCATTCTCCCAGAGTATCTCAACAATTTTGGTGATGTTTCTCGTCGTCATTCTCAACATTTGAAGACCGAAGAAGAGTTTTCCCCTAAATATTGTCCGTTCTCTCAGAGATTCGTGGTGCTAGCAGCTAAGTTTATGGTAGGTTATGCTCCATCATATTGGAACACAATGCAGCTAAGTTTTTCTTTTTCAATGACGTAATATGTAAGTGTCTGTTGTGTGTAAACATTGTGTTGCAACGATATCTTACAACTCACGACTCACGTGCAAAGCACGTGCAACCCACTAGTCAAGTAATAATAGACACTATGCTTGTAATAAATTTTAAATCAATAATGTTTTAGTCTATGTATGTACATATTCCCATGCATCCTATTGTCAGCAAATAATTATGAAGTACTATTACATGAACATAAAAGTATAGATGTTCTAATTACTCCAACATATGTTTTTATGTGTTTGAATGATATGTTTGTTACATTTGGCGACTTATCTTAGTGTTACTATTTAAAATTTACAGTTTGGGTCACTGAATACTATTCTTGTTTTAGCTCTAATAGTTTTAGATCTTAAATATTTATATTTACACTTCTAGTTTAAGTTTTAGATATTACAGCAAACTGTTTAGGATTTACAATTTAGGATTTATGGTTTTTTACTTTTTGCAAATATTTCTAATAGATTTAATTTGCAAATTAGGGTTATCGTTGAATTAGGCTTTATCGTTTAGGGTTTAAAGCAAAAAAACATAAATATGATAACTAAACTTATTATCTAAATCAGTCCAAACAGTCACACATCACAATGATATCGACATCAGCAACAATAAAGTCAATCTAACAGAAAATTAATAAGAGGAGTACTACTTTGTCTTCGAGTTTCATTAGAAGTAACTTGGCTTTACAACTACATACAATTGAGTTTTGATACGCCTCCAACATATCTATATTTTTTTATTTTTCCATGCTATTATATTATCAGTCTTAGATATTTTACATCATTTTTATGCTATTTTATATCATTTTTTGGGAGTAACCTATTAACCTAGTGCCTAGTGTCGGTTGCTGTTTTTTTCTTATTTTTGTCATTACAGAAAATCAATACTAAACAGAGTCCAAATGGAACGAAACTTTTTTACAATTTTTCTTGGACAACAAGACCCCCTGGAAGCTTCGGGAGGAAGTCAGAAGGGCCACGAGGTGGCGACAATCTTAGGGGGCGTGCCCTCCAAGCTTGTGCCCCCCCCCCCCGTGGCTCCTCTAACCCTAATTCTATAAATACCCAAATACTCCCTGAAGACTAGAGGGCACACCAAAATTACTTTTTCGCCACCGCAATGATGAGTACATGAATACCTTGGATACAACCAAAAATATTGCATACATGTATATTTGTGAGGTGATTTCTAATGCAAACAATGCAATAATTTATTTATGTCATCCAGGACAAAAATACTTCACAAACTTTTGTGTCATGTCTAATTGCAGGTGTGTGGGACATTTGTACAATACACATATGAAAATAAGGGAAAAAGAGAAGTTTAGGTGTTGTTCAAAAAGTCCTCTCACGTCACTTTTGGGCCAAGAGAAGATAGAGTCCAAGTCTCTCACGTTCTGGACTCAGATTCAGATTACACAGACATACCTGACCAAGGTTGTTAGAATCGTGATCTTCAATCGGATTGGAGCTTCGATGGTAGGATCGCAAATCGTAGAATCTTCACTATCAGGATCATAGAAACGTAGATTCTAAGAACTAAAATCGTAGAATCATAGGGGTTAGTTTGGATCGTAAAGTCGTAGAATCGTATAACAGAATCGCGATTCTGACAACCTTGTACCTGACTCAAAATAGCAAGAAATCTTTCATACAGACTCCGAATTGGGTGATTTTTTTGTTGGAAGGTAGATTTCATGCTCTTTCCAACCCAATTGGATTCACCTTAAAATTCGTCCGGAGCATTGAGTTATTGATGAAACAATCTGACGCTACAGCAGAATCCGAGTCAAACTACAAGTCCAAAGGTGTTGCCTCACCTCCACTTGGGCCCATTGGCCTTGTACGACCTAAGGTTAGTTTTAGGCTGCCTTGGGATGTCCTCCCACCTCCTTGGCCGCCAACCCTTGCTCCTATATAAGTAGGTCCATCTAGTAGCTTTTTGCATGGGATGTTTAGTTAAAAGTTAGCCAACACACTTCTTGTACTTTATTTGTGTCCAACGACCAGAGCAAGACCACTTTCGGGTTCCCACCATTATCAATACTTCATCCATATTCGCAATATTCAGATTGCTTTTTCATATTCTTGCTTGTTCTTTGATTGCTTGTAGGAATAAACCTTCTTGGTCAGGTTGATCATGCTCCAGCATGGTCAATAACCTCTCGGAGTTAGTTTAGCGACAGCTAAGGCGCAACGTCGTGCACGTTTGTAGTCAGCTCATCAAAGTCGACTCCACCAAATCGATAGTTATCATCTCATCGAAATATCAGGACACCCTGCCTCTATCAAGTGGTATCAGTTTTTAGGTTGCTCCATGAGAATTTCCAGCTATCCCTACATTAGATTTATTTTCTTACATATTGTCCAAGAAAAAGCCACAAAAAAGTTAGATCTATTTATCCTTTGTCCTAGCTAGTTTGAGCCTTGAAATTTTCTTTTCATTGTTTGCATTATTGAATTATCGGTTGCATCGTCGTGTAGAGTTGCTGGTCTTAGTGTCTAGTTCGTTTAGACTTTTGAGTTCTGTTCACATTAGTCATGTCGCCGCTGCATCGTTATCCCTTCCGCTGTCTACCGCCCCATCCATCAATTTCCACCACATGCTACCGATCGTTCATTGTCACAATCATAGTTTAGGTCGTTCACATCTTCGCTTGATCCAATCTACATCTTATCTAGTTTGTCTTGGAAAGAGGGAGAGAGAGAGAAAAAAAAAGTTTAAAAAAGTCACATAGAAAAAGGAGAGAAAGAAAAAGGAAAATGTGAGAGAAAATAAAAGAAATTTCGGATATATCTAGAATCAATCTCGTACCTGAATTCGGATTGGAATCTGTTTTGTGAAGTGTTCAGTAAAACAAGCATATCTTTTTCATACAAGTCCATTTTGGTTCCACAAGTACTCAAATTAAAGCTAGCAATGAGCCGCATATGAATAATTGCAAAATCAAGTTTAATATTTGGCGTCTCAAAATCGTCTTCTAAATAGGTCTTTTTGCCCTCCGAAGTTCGCACATACAGCTTGTTCTAGTTTTTTAGGATAGATTTAGAATTCTTTGACTCCTCATATAACTTCGGTATTGAGTGATTCTTTTTGCATTGGAAAGCTTGAGTTAGTAGCATTCTTTGAAAAAATTATCAAAAAATTGGCTCAAACTTTTCAAGAGGAAAGTTGGAGAGAGAGTTCTTGTATATCCTGCTTGGCAGTTGTTTTTCATCATTATCTTTAGTGCCTTTGTGAACTTCACTTATATCTTGCTGTCCGGAGCTACTTCGTATCCTTTATTGATGCTAGTTGTGCTACGTCGTGACCTCATTAGTGTTCTAGGCTCGCATCTCTAGTCCAGTCTAGCCTAGGACCAGGGTAGTACCGTATTTGAGCGTTTATTCAACGTTGCATCTCTGAATTGATTATTGCTAATCTTTTGCTACCATATATAGCCAACCCAGCTCCACATATTTCTACACTGTGTATACGTACGTTCCCCTGGCAATCTCTTTACTCAATCTTCGGAGTTATTTGACACCGCTGGTTGCCTGTCACCATCGGTTGCATGGTAAGAACTTGTAAGATATTGATATTTGCTTTACTATGAGCGCTTTACCACCATATCCTAGTAGTTCATAGGAACATTATTTTTGATTTTTTTGGTTTCTACTAATCATGGTAGGTTTCGGAGTTGTTAATTCTTGGGCTTCATCGATTGTGGGAGATTTACCACCACCTAAGAAAATACAACAACCATCACAAGAGGAGCAACAATATCAGAATGCACATAATCAGGTTAATGTTTCCGTTCCACCATTTATTGGTCGTCTTAGGACTGATTTATATATTGAATGGGAGTACGAAATAAATGCTATATTTGCATCTCATAATTTTGACATGCTCCATCATTGTCATATTGCTTTGCATGATCATGTAGTTGACATCGTATTTGTGGCAAAGCCACCGTTCATAATTCTTTCATACATGTCACTCTTGATTCATTGCACATCCCAGTACACCGTCGGAGGCATTCACATAGAGTCATATTTTGTTCTAAGTGTCGAGTTGTAATTTTTGAGTTGTAAGTAAATAAATGTGTGATGATCTTAATTATTAGAGCATTGTCCCATGTGAGGAAAGGATGATGGAGACTATGATTCCCCCACAAGTCGGGATGAGACTCCGGTTGAAAAATAAAAAAAAATATAAGAGGCCAAAAAATGAGAGAAGGCCCAACAAAAAAATGAGAGAAAAGAGAGAAGGGACAATGTTACTATCCTTTTACCACACTTATGCTTCAAAGTAGCACCATGATATTCATGATAGATGGTCTCCTATGATATCACTTTCATATACTAGTGGGAATTTTTATTATAGAACTTGGCTTGTATATTCCAATGATGGGCTTCCTCAAAATACCCTAGGTCTTCGTGATCAAGCAAGTTGGATGCACACCCACTTAGTTTCTTTTTGAGCTTTCATAAACTTATAGCTCTAGTTCATCCATTGCATGGCAATTCCTACTCACTCACACTGATATCTATTGATGGGCATCTCCATAGCCCGTTGATACGCCTAGTTGATGTGAGACTATCTCCTGCTTTTTGTCTTCTCCACAACCACCATCTATTCCACCTATAGTGCTATATCCATGGCTCACGCTCATGTATTGCGGGTAAGTTGAAAAAGTTTGAGAACGTCAAAAGTATGAAACAATTGCTTGTCTTGTCATCGGGATTGTGCATGATTTGAATATTTTGTGTGATGAAGATGGAGCATAGCCAGACTATATAATTTTGTAGGGATAAGCTTTCTTTGGCCATGTTATTTTGAGAAAGATAATTATTTTGTTAGTATGCTTGAAGTATTATTATTTTTATGTCAATATTAAACTTTTGTTTTGAATCTTACGGATCTGAACATTCATGCCACAATAAATAGAATTACATGGATAAATATGTTAGGTAGCATTCCACATCAAAAAAATTGTTTTTATCATTTACCTACTCGAGGATGAGCAGGAATTAAGCTTGGGGATGCTTGATACTTCTCCAACGTATCTATAATTTTTTATTGTTCCATGCTATTATATTATCTATTTTGGATATTTTATATGCATTAATATGCTATTTTATATGATTTTTGGGACTAACCTATTAACCTAGAGCCCAGTGCCAGTTTTTGTTTTTTCCTTGTTTTAGAGTTTCGCGGAAAAGGAATACCAAACGGAATAAAACTTTCGCGATGATTTTTCTTGGACTAGAAGACACCTAGGAGACTTGGAGTGCAAGTCAGAAGAATCACGAGGCGGACACAAGGGTGGAGGGTGCGCCCCCCAATCTTGTGGGCCATTTGGTGACCTCCTGGCCTAGATCTTCCTCCTATATATACTCTTATACCCCCCCAAACTTCCAGAGGAGCCATGAAACCACTTTTCCACCGCCACAACCTTCTGTACCCGTGAAATCCCATCTAGGGGACTTTTCCAGCATCCTGCCGAAGGGGGATTTGATCACGAAGGGCTTCTACATCAACACCATTGCCTCTTTGATGAAGCGTGAGTAGTTTACCACAGACCTACGGGTCCATAGCAAGTAGCTAGATGTCCTTTTCTCTCTCACTGATTCTCAATATCATGTTCTCCTCGATGTTCTTTGAGATCTATTCGATGTAATACTCTTTTGCGATGAGTTTGCCGAGAACCGATGAATTGTGGATTTATGATCAGCTTATCTATGAATATTCTTTGAATCTCCTCTGAATTCTTATATGCATGATTTGATATCTTTGCAAGTCTCTTCAAACTATCGATTTTGTCGTAGAATCGTCACGGCAGATGTCCTTAGTGTGAGGACTTAGTCGCGAGGCCAACACATCTATGTGGTAGCTTGAGAGGGGTTGAGCGGAATCGAGAGACGCAACACAAGACAAGGGTTTAGACAGCTTCGGGCCCCGGGAATCATCATCCGGTAATAACCCTACATGGTTTTTGTGGCTAGATCTCATTATGCTCATGAGGGAGTCACCGTATAAGCCGGCTCCCCCTTTGTGTCTAGCCCTAGATGTTGTTTCTTGTTGCTTGTCCCTCTTTGGGGAGCCCTGCCCCTACTTATATAAGTTGAAGGGGCGGCTTACATGTAGAGTCCTATTAGGATTAGAACTAACTTATTCTCTATTACAAGTCAGATACAAGTACGGGTCTTGCTTCCTCGTAAAGCAAATATTCCTCATGCCTTCTGTCTTAAGCCGGCCCACCATAATATGAGCCGGCCTACTAGGCGTTGGGCCTAGTCTTCTATGTGACCCGCCGTCGGGGTCATCCGTGAGTCGTCTGACCAGTGAGCCGCCAGACCCGTGAGTCGCCAGTCCTCCGGCGGGTCATCGGTGAAGCGCCAAGTCCGGTCGGGTCATACTTCCAGCCAGGTCATACCGCGAGGTATATCCCCGACATTAGCCCCTAGTTTAATTTGGATTTATCCATGTTAAACTGATCATGTAAAACAAACACAAGAACAACTTTGACAGATTGTGTTCCGGGTTAAAAAATTCTTGTACGCCGGCACCTGATCATCCTTAATTCCTTGTGCTCCAGGTTAAATATTCTCCTGAAATGGGACCTGATTATCCTTAAGTCCAATTGTCATTTCCTTCATCTAGAAAATATGGGTCAAATAAGCTAGCTTCATACTCAATTTCCTGATGTTGGTTTCTCACAGAAAATATTGTGAAGAATAATCCACTTGAGTCGGCTTCCAAGGCGCCGGGTTAAATAATTTTGGTCTTCAAATACTCATCTGATATTCAGCCGGCTTGAAGATGTAAAACTTGCTGGTTTATATTACCAAAAACTGCCGAATTATAAAACAGACGATGCCAGGTCATAATTGTTGTTGACACCGGTTTATGTAATTGATCCTCCTGATTTGCTCAAAACTGATAATTTGAAGATTTTTCTCCCTTATATCCATATTACCTGTAGCCCCCAAGTCTTGATCAGAACAAAGTGATGGTTTAAGACTTTCTCCAATAAATGTTGCAACCTTGAAGAAATCCGGTTTATTCATCTCAATCATATAAACTGAATATTCCACACATGTAGCCCCCAAGTGTCGGGTTGTCATGCTTGCAGCAACCTGGGACTTGTAATTGCTTTATGCTCATGAAAACTTTAACCAGTGTAGCCCCCAAGGGCCGGGTCATTATGCAATAATGAGCAGGGACTTTGTAGATATAACCATGTAAATTTGAACAACAATGTGTAGCCCCCAAGGGCCGTCTTAGTAAGATAATACTGAGCTGGGACTTTGTATATAATTGATAATAACATCATATAATATAGTCTCCACCATGGGGCTTGAACCCACGTCCACAAGGTTAAGAGCTTTGTATTCCACCAATTGAATAGTGGACCGTTCAATATAATGGATTAATGCTTGTGTACCTTGAATTTTTGACAGGAGCAATTGGTAGCCCCCAGGAGCCAGCTCATTTAGAATGTGATGAGTCGGGTCTTCAATAAGTTGAGAAAAAAATGACTTTGCATTAGCCCCCAAGTGCCATGGTGCATGCTGGCAGTGACATGGTGCATGCTGGCAGTGACATGGGACTTGCATATCTGAATAATGTAGCCCCCAAGTGTCGGGTCGTAAGCCTGCAGCGACTCGGGACTATTCCTTCCATTGTAGAATAAATCATATCCATTGATAAAAATAATAGCCATTGCGCTAAAGCGACTTTGAAAACCTCAATCATAACACTGGTTATTGATAATCACAATAGAAATCCAGCCATGTTGGCTATTCAAGATTTGAATAATATAATCTGGTATGAAAACCTCAATCATTCAATATCATCATGAAAATCCAGCCAGTTTTGGATATTAAAGATTTGAATACCTCATCGGTTGACAAGTAAATCCGGAGTTTAAATACCTGGTGGCTTTTGGCCGATGACGACTTAATGCGCATTCATTGTAAGCCGGAATTTTTGTAACCCGGTGGCCAATAGCCCTTGAGAAAATCAATAATTGATAACCCTTTTGAGACACCAATTTCAGTGATGAGTTTGGACTGAAGCATTTATATAAGTCATAATTCTGCAAATCCTGCACAGAGTTTAAACAACATATGCCCTGGCGACTTAACGTCAAGAGACAGGGCGGGTAACCACCCAAATGTAGTCTTACCCTGCACACAAGTAGATCACAAGAACCCTTGGCGGTTTACCATAGGGCGGGTCATAATACCTCACATATAACCACTATGATATTGAATTTGTACTGCCGGTTTACATGACCTGTGCAGTAAGGGTGATAACCCAATCTTTAGAAGCCAATGCTTCCACATAGATGATGATTGTCATAATCTGGCGATTTATAGTCGAAAAGTCAAGCCGGGTTAAGCATAAACCACTCATATATATTTGAGATATGATCCAAAAAAGGTCTCAAGTCAAACCAAAAAATTGTTCGCCAAAAAAGACTAAAAAAGTTTAAGGCTTCTGATTCGTATACGATCAGAAAACCGTTCCAAAGGGGTTGACCTAAGATTCGAATACGATCATATAGCCCCCAGTGGCTCTGGCGTTGTCGATCAAGAGGGTAGTGACAGTTATGTTCTCTTTGGTTCGAATATGACCTATGTTTGAACAGGAAGCCCCCAAATGACCTTGAGAGTTGTTTAACGATGCTGATTCGAATATGATCCACGTCGAACCCAAAAGAGGTTAAGCTATGATTCGGATACGATCAGGAAGCCCCCTAGTGAGCTTGGCATTGTGCCGATCAAGAGGGTTTCGACAGCTATGTTCTCTTTGGTTTGAATACGACCTATGTTTGAACAGGAAGCCCCCAAGTGACCATATATTAGCATTGCACCGACCAAGAGGGTACCGACAGCTATGCTCGATGAGCAGGAAGCCCCCGAGTGACCATAATAAGATAAGTCGTAAGGCAGGATACCTATGTTTGAACCACGCATCATGGCAGCAAGTTCTTTTTGGCAACCTTTAATTTTTCTTAGAACTCGAACTTGCGATAGATTAATTCTTTTTGAACCGGAACTTTAAACCGGATTTGAAAGCTTCAAAATTTTGTGAGAGATAAATTTACCTTGAACCGGTTTTTGAACCGGATTTGAGAGCTTCAAAGCTTTGTGGTAAATAAATTTCCTTTGAACCGGTTTTTAAATCGGATATTAAGAGCTTCAGTGCTTTGTGGGAGAGAGATGTCTCTTGAGCCGGATTTTTAACCGGAATCCTTTCTGATGACCCGGAACTTCTTCATTGAGCCGAGATTTTGTAACTGTCATATACTTTCTAAGCCAGAGATTTTTCGACGGCCTTTACATTTTCATCAATATAACAATATGTCGGGGGATATCGGCCTCCACGAGCACCTATGGGGACGGAGCCCCTTGTCGGTTCGGCGGCGGGCGGAGGATGCACAAAGAGCAGATCGAGGCGACACACACACACACAACAATTTTACCCAACTTCGGGCCGCATGGATGCGTAAAACCCTACTGCTGCTTGTCTGGTTGATTCGAGTTCTTGCTCTGGAGCGCAAGAAGCTACAGTAAGTGGGAGCTGGACGTAGACGGGGGTCTACTGGGTGTCCTCCTTCCGGTTTGGATCTCTTCTAGGGTTCCTCCCTCTCTACGTGCGCATGGGCCTCCTTTTATATGCTAAGGGGTTTCCCACAGGTAGCGACGCAGGTGAGGGTAAAAATGGCAAGGAACTGTGCGAACAGTGGCCGCACAGTGCTATCGCACCTAACTCTGACGGCGGGGGACAAAGGCATTAAATGCCCATCTGGATCGCCTGAACAGTGCCGAGGCGGACCGTTAGGGGCGCCTCCGCTTGCCACGGGGGCGACTCCGCCAATGTCGCATGCCATGCGCGCGCCCCAGGTTGCGCGGCGCCCCGCCACGCGTCTCCGGGGAAGCTCCAGAGTGACGCGTGGGCAGGTGAGCTGGAGCGCATGCCTGAGGTGGTGGTTTGCCGCGGCAAGTGGCTTGCCGCGGTGGTCGTCTTGCCGCACCTGAGAGCTTGCTGCTCGTCAGGCCTTGCCGTGGCGCGCAGAGCGCCGCGGCGGGCTTCTCTTGGTGTGCCTTGGTTCGGCCGTCTCGGCGAGCTCCTCCCGTCGGGGCCTTGGTGCTTCGGCTTAGTCGTCCCGGCAAGCTCCTCTTGCCGGGGCCTTGTCGCCTTGGCCCGGCAAGCTCCTCTTGCCGGACCTCGCCTTCTCGCCCCGGCAAGCTCCTCTTGCCGGGGCCTGGTCTTCTAGGCTCGATCACTTGGCCTTCGTCCGGCCCAGAAAGGGCCGCGGAGACTCTTGTCGCTCCCCTGGAAGGCCTTGCCGCGGGACGCTACTACTACCCGTGCACAAGTTCGGGGTACTAAGGTACCCCTACATTAGTACACCGACAGGAGCCCCCGGGTCTGGGCCATACACGGTGCCGAGCGTTGTTGGGCCAGGCCCTAACAATGCACGGGCACGCGTGGCCTGGGTTGCGCTGCTCCTTAACTCCGTGCTCGTCGCGCCCTCCCCAAGTGGCGCGCGCTTATCGCGGCGTCGTGGGGGGGGCGAGGCGTGCGAGGCGTGCGTGACGTGGGTGGCGTGCGCGGGGCTTGAGGCCCGCAGGCATGCGTCACATCGGGCACGATCTCTTTATTTGGAAAGGCGAAACGTCCGCCCCCACTTTTGAGTGGGGGGGGGGGAGAGGTCGCCTCATCTGTCGCCTCGGCCCTGCTCGCCCGCCACGCGTCCTCCATGCGCTGGGGGTTGCGGTGGTGGAGGCAGGAAGCCGGGCCGACGCGGGTCGAAGTAGAGGGTCGGCCCCATCGCCTGCCCTTCCTCTGCTTTGATTGGTCGGGCAGGGCGGCCGAGCCCCCACTCCGCCCCTTTATAAGGAGCGGAAGGGGATGACGAGGGTCCGCACTCCTTCCTTCTTCCTTCTCTTAGATCCCTGGTCCCCTCTCCCCAACTGTCATGGAGGAAGGGAACCCTGGTCCTTCTTCGGTGGCGGCAAGGGTTGCCGCCAGGCAGCGCGCCCCTCCTCCCCTTGCTCCCGCGGAGGCGAAGCCAACCGTAAGGGGAAGGGGGAGGGGGCGAGGTCGTGGACGAGGCCGTTTACGGGGCCGAGGCGCTCAAGGCGGGCGGGGCGGCGCGCCGGCCTCGCCTCCGCTGGCAGCTCCGTTTCCCACGGCGGTTCATCTCGGGGACGACCCCTGCGAGTTCATCATCAGGTTGCGCCGGGCGCCTAGCCGTCGCCTCCGCCTCCCGGCTCCCTTCACGGACGTCTTGGAGGCGGAACAACACGAGACGCTGAGACTGCGCATGAGGGGTTGCGGGATCAGTGGTACGCGAGTCCACGTCGAATCCCGAGCCCCTGGCGTGATGTGTCTTGGCCGCGGGTGGAAGACGTTCGCCCGGATCCACAGCTTGATGGAGGGGTTCACCCTCCATTTTAAGCTGATGGAGGGCGATCTCCTCTCCGTCAAGGCCTTCGGGGACCTCGGCACCCGGGCCTGGTGCTGCGTGGATAGCTCCTCCGACAGCGAAGGCTCCTCCTCGAGCGAGAGTGGCGAGGAGGGGAGCGACAGCGACGACGAGGGGAGCGGCCGCCGGGATGATGGGTCCGACTAGGTGCCGGTCGCAGCTCCGCGTGGCACCGGCAGCCCCCATCGTCCGCGTCGCTGGCGCCGTGAACTCCCCGGGGTCGTCTCCTTGGGCGGCTGGCGTAGGGAGGCTGCGGAAGAGGAAGAGGGCGGGCGGCAAGGCCATTGCCTCATCTTCCAACTTCGCCCCAGACGCCGTCACCACCCCTTCTTGCGGCGGCGACCACCGGGGTCTTCTCTCCGGCCCGGCAAGCTCCTCTTGCCGGGGCTTCGTCTTCTCGGGCGGCCGGAGTGGCGAGGCTGCGGAAGAGGCTGGCGGCAAGGCCGTCAACTCGGAGTATGAGGGCCAGATGCCCTCGACTGCGTGTTGACGTCCCGCAGCCTCCTTCTCGAGCTCCGCTTCCGGCGTCGCCGTCTCCATCCAGCCTTCGGAGCTCCGGGGCGGAGCCTCAGACGCTCTCTTGGCGTCTTCTGCCACCCGTAGCTCATCTAGGCGCCCCTTTTGCCCTTCTCGCCTCCTTGCCCTACCTCCTGAGGAGAGAGACAAGAAAGGGATTACGGGCTCCTTATCTCTTTTTATCTTGTAAGCCCTCGGGCCTTAGTTGTGTTTAAATCTTGTAATCCCATCTTTCATGTTCTTCATTCTCTCTGAGCTGTACCTGAGTGAAATGTTTTTAATGAAAAGGGAGTGTTTGCCGGACCATTTGTCTCGCGGGTACATCCCGCGGCAAGGAGCGAACCTTTTGCATCGTTAAGATAGACACTTCCCCGCCCGGCAACGGACCCTGCCGTCTCCCCGCGCCTCTTGGCCCTCCTCACGCTCTTGGCGGAGGCAGGGAGAAGGCGGGTTCTGGCCCCTCGCTTCCTCCTCTTGCCGCCGCGGCTACTATCAGAAGCGGGCCCCGGGAACGCGCTCCGGGGTTTGTCGCTTAAGAGAGCACGACAGCTTTTAGGAGGAAGCAAGGTTTTCGCATTCCGCAGCTCATGAGAGAATGCATGATAAGGGATGTAAAGACTTATCTAGGGTTGCAGCCCCCGGCAACTCTGGCTTGCCGGGGCGCGGGTGCTGGCTCGCCCTTCTCCCCTTCTTCGTCCTTGAGCGGCTCGGCAAGGGTATGCAACTCCTGTGAGCCAAAGGGAAAGGACGGGAAAAAGACGCGGACTCGACCTCTAAGTTAGGGGTTAGCGACTCTTAGGCACTATCAACCCTAACCAAGGACGAGACTCGACTCAGCATGCATGCTAAAACTTGGGGGCGCCAGCGCTTCACTGCGGCCAGGGTCTGCGCCTGGCTTTGTACAAAGGATTACATGCAACTGCGGCAAGACTTTTGTACAAAGAGTTGGTTGCTGGACGGGGTCCGACAACCGCGCCTTACGGGTAAAACTTGCGAAGATGCTCAATGTTCCAGGAATTGCTCACCGGAGTACCATCTTCGGTCTCGAGGCGGACGGCGCCGGGCCTCGTGACTCGTTTCACCCGGTAAGGGCCTTCCCACTTCGGCGTCAACTTGTTGTGTATCTTGGCCGACTGAACGCGCCCAAGAACAAGGTTGCCTTCCTCGAGGCTCCTGGCTTTAACTTTGCGGCTATGATAGCGACGCAGAGCTTGCTGGTAGCGAGCGGATCGCACAACAGCCTGGAGACGATCCTCCTCGAGGAGCAGTGCGTCATCTTCACGCGACCGCTCTTGCTCAAGCTCATCATAAGCGAGCACTCGAGGTGACCCGTATACGAGTTCCATGGGGGTAACTGCTTCTGCTCCATAGACTAGAGCAAATGGTGTCTGGCCGGTGGCTCCATTTGGCGTCGTTCTGACCGACCAAAGAACCGCCAGCAGCTCCTCGATCCAGTTCTGTCCGCGCTTGAGCAGCTTGTCAAAACTTCTGGTCTTGAGCCCGCGCAGTACCTTGGCGTTGGCCCTTTCCGCCTGACCGTTGCTCCGGGGATGAGCAACAGAAGCGAAGCAGACCTTGGTGCCGAGGTTTTGGGTGTACTGCATGAAAGCGTGGCTTGTGAACTGCGTACCGTTGTCGGTGATGATCCTGTTGGGGATCCCGAAGCGGCAAACAATCGACCTGAAGAATTTGATCGCGGACTGGGCAGTCACCTTCCTCACCGGCTCCACTTCTGGCCACTTTGTGAACTTGTCGATGGCAACGAACAAGTACTCAAAGCCCCAGATGGATCGGGGGAAGGGGCCGAGGATATCGAGCCCCCAGACCGAGAAGGGCCAGGACAAAGGGATCATCTGGAGAGCTTGAGCTGGCTGGTGTATCTTCTTGGAATGGAACTGGCACGCTTCACACTTGGTTACTTGTGCAGTTGCATCCTGGAGGTCTGTGGGCCAGAAGAAACCTTGCCGGAACGCTTTGCCGGCAAGTGCTCTGGCGCCAATGTGGTGCCCACATATGCCTCCGTGTATCTCTGCCAACAGCTCCTGTCCGTCTTCCCGGTGAATGCACTTCAATTTCACCCCATTGCGTCTTCTTCTATACAATGCGCCGTCGACGAACTGGTACATACTGGACTGCCGGGCTACTCTTTCCGCTTCTTCTTGTTCTTCGGGAAGTTCTCCTGTCTGGAGGAAATAGACTATCTGCTGTGCCCACGTCGGAGCCTGTGGCTCGACGACGAGGACCAAAGGCATGTCGGCGGCTGCGGGAACATCAGCTTCTACGGCGAGGACTTGGGGCTCAGCCGGAGCTTGACGTTCCCCGGCAAGCTTGCCGGGGCATGGCTTGCCGGGAGCGCCTGCTTCGTCGGGACAAACCCTGGGGCTTGCCGGAGCGGGCAGCTCCTCAGCACTCTTGGCGTCGATCTTGGGGACTCTCTTGGCGGCGGCTTCGGGAAGCTCTGTCGGGAGATAGTGACCAGAGACCGATCTTCTCTTCTTGCTTGGCCCAGTCGATGGTGTCACGGATGGCTGAGTCAGCTTGAGCACAAAAGTCCCTGGTTCCATAGGTAGCTTTAGTGCGGCGCATTTTGACAGGCCGTCGGCGATGTCGTTCTCTGCTCTTGGAACGTATTCCATTTGCACGCCGTCAAAGCGCTCTTCCAGCTTCCTCACTTCATCAACGTAAGCCTCCATCAACGAGCACTGGCAATCCTTGTTCACTTAGCGGACGACGAGCTGCGAGTCACCCCTGACAATGAGCTTCTTGATCCCAAGTTCCGCCGCGATCCTGAGACCGGCGAGCAAACCTTCATACTCTGCCGTATTGTTGGTTGCTTGCTCCTTGGGGAAGTGCATCTGGATGACGTACTTGAGGTGCTCTCCGGTGGGCGCGATGAGCAGCACGCCGGCACCGGCGCCTTCCAGCGAAAAGGCACCATCAAAGTACATCAGCCACTCTTTGGTTGCTTCCTTGCCGGGGATGCTCGTCTCTGGAATTTCTTCGTCCGATGTCGGCGTCCACTCTGCTATGAACTCTGCCAATGCTCTGCTCTGGATGGTCGATGTGCTCTCGAACTTGAGGCCAAAGCTTGACAGTTCTAGTGCCCACTCGACAATCCTGCCTGTTGCTTCGGGATTCTGCAGTATCCTCTTAAGCGGAAAGCGAGTGACCACGGTGATCTCGTGTGCTTGGAAGTAATGGCGCAGCTTCCTCGAGGCCATGAGGAGGCCGAAGAGCAATTTCTGCACACCAGAGTACCTCGACCTAGCCCCCTGCAGGAGGGAACTGACGAAGTAAACTGGGCGCTGCACCATCCTCTTCCTCTACACTTCCCCTTGCGCTTGCGCGGATCCGCCTTTGCCGGGGCCAGAGCTTGTCGGGGAAGCCCCCTGCTTGCCGTCGGACGCGCTTGCCGTGGTTGCTGGCTCGTCATCAGCTTCCCTCTCCGCAACTAACGCAACACTAGCCACTTGATTGGTTGCCGCTAGGTAGAGCAGCAACTTCTCTTGCGGTCTAGGCGCGACAAGTATAGGAGCGGAGGACAGGTATTTCTTCAAGTCTTGCAGCGCAGCCTCCGCTTCCGGAGTCCATTTTACTGGACCTGCCTTTTTCAAGATTTGGAAAAACGGCAGGGCGCGTTCCGCAGACCTGGAAATAAATCTGCTGAGAGCCGCCACGCAGCCGGCAAGTCTTCGCACGTCCTTGACACGCGTTGGTGCTTCAATCTGCTCAATGGCCTTGATCTTGTCGGGGTTGGCTTCGATCCCACGCTGAGACACGAAGTACCCGAGAAGCTTGCCGGAGGGAACTCCGAACACGCACTTCTCGGGGTTGAGCTTGAGGCTGATCTTGCGCAAGTTCGCAAAGGTCTCTTCCAAGTCTTGAACCAAGGTTGCCTTGTCTCTGCTCTTGACCACAATGTCGTCCATGTAGGCCTCCACATTTCTGTGAATCTATGGCTCGAAAGCAGTGTGGACAACCCTTGCGAACGTCGAGCCTGCGTTCTTCAGTCCAAAAGGCATCCGCACAAAACAGTACGTGCCGCATGGAGTGATGAACGCAGTCTTCTCTTCGTCTTCTTCAGCCATGAAGATCTGGTGGTACCCGGAGTAGGCGTCAAGGAATGAAAGCAGGTCGCATCCGGCCGTGGAGTCAACAATCTGGTCGATGCGCGGCAAGGGAAATGGATCTTTAGGGCAAGCTCTGTTGACATCGGTGAAATCGATGCAAAGCCTCCACTTCCCGTTTGCTTTGCGCACGACAACAGGATTGGCCAACCACGTCGGATGGAGCACGCCTCTGACGAGGCCTGCCGCTTCCAACTTCCTGATCTCCTCCGCGATAAACTCTTGGCGCTCCATCGCTTGTTTCTTGACCTTTTGCTTGATGGGCCGCGCATGAGGACAGACGGCGAGGTGGTGCTCAATCACTTCCCTGGGAACGCCGGGGATGTTAGATGGTTGCCAGGAAAACACATCGACATTCGCCCGCAGGAAAGCAACGAGCGCGCCTTCCTATTTGGGGTCGAGAGTGGCACTGATGGTGAAGGTACCACCAGTGCCGTCCTCCTTGGCGGGCACCTTCTTGGTCGCTGGTGGAGCAGCTGTCGTCTCCTTGTGTTTACCGGCGGGGCTCGATGGTGCGTCCTCAACGGCAGCGCAGCGCTCCGAAGAGGCACGCTTGCCGGAGTGGGCACCAGAGCATTCGCCGGGCTTGGCCTTCTTGCCGGCGGGGCTCGATGGCACGTCCTCGACGGCAGCGCAGCACTCCGAAGAGGCGCGCTTGCCGGAGTGGGCGCCAAAGCACTTGCCGGACTTGGTCTTCATGCCGGCGGGGCTCGATGGCACGTCCTCGACGACAGCACAGCACTCCGGAGAGGCGCGCTTGCCGGAGTGGGCGCCAGAGCACTTGCCGGACTTGGTCTTCATGCTGGCGGGGCTCGATGGCACGTCCTCGACGGCAGCGCAGCACTCCGGAGAGGCGCGCTTGCCGGAGTGGGCGCCAGAGCACTTGCCGGACTTCTTCTTTCCCCCGGAAGCTCCAGCGGCAAGCGGGCCGCGGGCCGTTGCCGCTGTTGCGTCCCGGTATATTTGGTTGGCGCAGATAAGGGCATCCTTCTTGTCGCCGGGGACAGAAATGACGCTTATCGGGCCAGGCATCTTGAGCATGTTATACGCGTAGTGGGAGGCCGCCATGAAATTGGCGAGCGCTGGTCGGCCGAGGATCCCGTTGTAAGGCAACGGAAACTCGGCGACGTCAAAGGTGACCTTCTCAGCCCTGAAATTCAGCTCGCTGCCAAATGTCACCGGCAGCGTGATCTTTCCCTTCGGCTTGCTCCTTCCCAGGTTGATTCCTTGGAACGTGCCGGTTTCTTCGAGCTCGCTGTCGGGAACTTGGAGTCTCCGGAGGACAGCAGAGGAGATCAGATTCAAGCCGGCCCCGCCGTCAACTAGCATCTTAGTGACCTTGAGGTTGCGGATCGTTGGGGAAACCAACATCGGCAAGCACCCGACCGCGGTTGTGCGATCAGGGTGGTCCACAATGTCGAAGATGATAGGCGTGCTGGACCATCTTAGGGGTCTGCGTGACTCGACGGGCGGCTCCGCTGCATTGACCTCCCACACCCACCGTTTAAGCTGGTGGTGGGAACTGTGCAGGGAGGCACCGCCGTCCACACACAAGACCTCAGTGGCTTTCTGAAACTCCTGCTCGCTGGTCTCGGGGTCTTCCATGTCTTCGTCGTCGTCATCGTCTTCGCCCTTGTCGCGCCCCCGGGGAGGTCTATCTGCTTGCCGCTGCTTGTCCTTGCCGCGGCGCTCCCCCGGGCCGGGGCGCTTCGTGCCGGATCCCCCCCACCTGCTTGGTCTCTCTCCTTGTCGCGTCGTGCGTACTCGGCCCTCTGCAGGTCGATGAGCCGCTCGACTTGCTTGCAACTCTGGAGGTCGTGGCCCCTGGTATGGTGGATCTTGCAGTACTTCTTGTCGGTACCGTCTCGCTTATCGGCAGCGGCCACCGCCCGGCAGTTGGCGCACCCGACAATCTCCTTGCCGGGGCCTCCCGCCTGGGCTTTCTTGGCGGAGCCCTCGCTGCCGGACTTCTCGACAACCAGTACCTCTGGGTTTTTCTTCTTTTTGCTGTTCCGCCGCCGGCCTCTCCTTGCCGGGGCGGTACCTTCACTGTCGGATTCTCCTTCTCCAACACTTTCTCCGGGGAGCTTCCTCCCCTCCTCAGCGCGTGCACACCTGTCGGCCAGGGCGTAAAGCTCGCTGACCTCCTTGATTTTGCACATCGCCATCTCCTCCCGCATCCTGCGGTTACGCATGTTCTGGTGGAACGTGCTGATCACCGCGGCAGGGTGGACGTCTGGGATGTTGTAGTGCACACGGCTGAACCTCTGGATGAACTTGCGCAAAGGCTCCCCCTCCTTCTGAACAAGCAGATGAAGGTCGCTCGCCTGGCCATGGGGTTTGTGGCCGCCCGTGAAGGCACCAACGAACTGATGGCATAGATCTGGCCAGGAGGAGATGGAGCCGTCCGGCAAGTGCATGAGCCAGGATCTGACGTTGGGCTTGAGTACCAGCGGGAAGTAGTTGGCAAGGATCTTATCGTCCCGTCCCCCGGCAGCCTGCACCGCAATAGTGTAGATGCTGAGGAACTCAGACGGATGCGACTTGCTGTCGTACTTCTCGGGCACGTCGGGCTTGAAGTTCTTCGTGCTGGGCCACTGGACTTGCCGCAGCTCGCGGGTGAACGTGGGGCAGCCTACTGAATACGGCAGTTCGCCTGGTTCCCCCGGCGCGGGCATGTTCCCAGAGGGCTCAACACGCTGGTCTGATTGACGCCGCGCCTCTCTTCTGCGCTCGATGCGGGTTCGAGCGTCTTCTTCCCTTCGTTCGTGAAGGACTTGGCGTTGGTCGCGGCGAGTTCACGGGTTCGACGACGTGGTGGAGTCGTTGTCGAGGTGGGCCCGGCGAGTCGGCGACCGCGGCTTCTGGGGCGGGGAGTGCACGGTGGTCGCACCCCCGCCATTCTTGGCGCCATCGGTTCTCGCCTGGGTGACTGGCCGCGGCTGCGACGCGCTGTGCTGTCGCGGAGTGTCGCCGTTGGCGAAACCGATGAGGCTCCGGATGGTTGCCCTCCAGTCGTCGAGCTTGTCCGCCGTTGGAGGGTAGTCTAGGAGTAGCTTAGCTCGCGCGAGAGCTTCCGCTGGGGTGGCGGGCAGAGGCGGCGAACGGCGCGAGGAGCGGGATGTGCTCGAACTCCTAACCATGTTTGAAGGAGCAGCACCCGGTCCAGGAAGCCGCGCGACGCTCGTTCCGGCACGCTGGGTCGCATGCTGGTCCTGAGCGCCTTGGGACCCGCCAGCACGGTCTGGGTCCAGCGAGCGTATGGTACCATGGGTACCATGACGCTGCTGGTTTCGCGCCTCCTGAGAGGGGCGCGGGGCGAGCTCGGACATCGCGGGACCAGGAACTGGTTCGACGGTGCCCGTTCTTCCGCCGGCGTCCTCCCCACCACCCGTCTGCTCCATGGGCGGTGGGTTCGACGCTGACGGACCGGTCGCCTCCGGAGCTTTCTTCTTCGGCGCCATGCCGGCGCAAACAATGAGAGTCTGGCTCGTGCGGACGCCGGATCTGGTTCGCACAACCTCGACGCACCCCTACCTGGCGCGCCAGAGATGTCGGGGGATATCGGCCTCCACGAGCACCTATGGGGACGGAGCCCCTTGTCGGTTCGGCGGGGGGCAGAGGATGCACAAAGAGCAGATCGAGGCGACACACACACACACAACGATTTTACCCAGCTTCGGGCCGCTTGGATGCGTAAAACCCTATTGCTGCTTGTCTGGTTGATTCGAGTTCTTGCTCTGGAGCGCAAGAAGCTACAGTAAGTGGGAGCTGGACGTAGACGGGGGTCTACTGGGTGTCCTCCTTCCGGTCTGGATCTCTTCTAGGGTTTTTCCTCTTCTAGGGTTCCTCCCTCTCTACGTGCGCATGGGCCTCCTTTTATATGCTAAGGGGTTTCCCACAGGTAGCGACGCAGGTGAGGGTAAAAATGGCAAGGAACTGTGCGAACAGTGACCACACAGTGCTATCGCACCTAACTCTGACAGCGGGGGACAAAGGCATTAAATGCCCGTCTGGATCGCCTGAACAGTGCCGAGGCGGACCGTTAGGGGCGCCTCCGCTTTCCACAGGGGCGACTCCGCCAACGTCGCATGCCATGCGCGCGCCCCAGGTTGCGCGGCGCCCTACCACGTGTCTCCGGGGAAGCTCCAGAGTGATGCGTGGGCAGGTGAGCTGGAGCGCATGCCTGAGGTGGTGGTTTGCCGCGGCAAGTGGCTTGCCGCGGTGGTCGTCTTGCCGCACCTAAGAGCTTGCCGCTCGTCAGGCCTTGCCGGGGCGCGCGGAGCGCCGCGGCGGGCTTCTCTTGGTGTGCCTTGGTTCGGCCGTCCCGGCGAGCTCCTCCCGCCGGGGCCTTGGTGCTTCGGCTTAGTCGTCACGGCAAGCTCCTCTTGCCGGGGCCTTGTCGCCTTGGCCCGGCAAGCTCCTCTTGCCGGACCTCGCCTTCTCGCCCCGGCAAGCTCCTCTTGCCGGGGCCTGGTCTTCTAGGCTCGATCACTTGGCCTTCGTCCGGCCCAGAAAGGGCCGCGGAGACTCTTGTCGCTCCCCTGGCAGGCCTTGCCGCGGGACGCTACTACTGCCCGTGCACAAGTTTGGGGTACTAAGGTACCCCTACTTTAGTACACCGACACAATAGCCTCTGGGACCAAGTTATCCTTCCCTCCATCGTCCAGGGGTTCTTAAATATGCTGAAACTGGCCAGATTTTCTGAGTCATGTCATCGTAGCTCTCGAGTCTTAAGACGACTTGAGGAGTTGTCTTGAGATTCTCTGTATTTGACCATAGCAGAAGGTGTATATCATTGGTGTTGATAGCGCAGTGTGAATCCATAGAAGGTTGAGGTGACTGCGGCGGGTTATAAATGATCCCATATGAGCCGTGTCAGCAACTCGACCAATGGTTCCTTCCAACTGGCGATTTGAAGTTTAATCAAACTGTAGTGGCATCGACTTGTGCGTCTGCCCATTGAGCCATCCAGTGCAGACGGCGGCTGATGATAATTTGCCTCCATTTTGTTAGACAAAAACCGGGCTACCCAAGCAGTGATTTTCTCATACTCGGCAGACAGCTCATGCAGACAGGTGCGATCCGGTATGTTGATGTAGACCAGGCCGCGAGAAATGCACAGCAAAGACGACCGCAGTATCAGAGACAGCTCGGACAGATGAGTCGTCCACATGTCACGGCGTTGCAAACCGGTGCGGACGGGGAACATCGTCACCGGTGTTGTAAACCGGCACGAACGGGCGAGTTAATGTAGACCGGGTCCGCAGAGGCGGCGGCTTTGTGCACGTCCATTGAACAGCAATCAAACGCGATCCCGACAAGTTGATGTAGACCGGGCCGCAAGGGCCGCGACTTGTGCGCGTCCATTCAATGGGTAACATGTCACGGACTATCGCCGGGCGGAACATTATCATCACGTGCTTCATACCCGTGGTGTAAACCATATTTGTAGTGAATGATTGTCGGGTGAGTCGGTCGCGAGAGCAGATAGATGAGTCGGCCCGGTGTTGTAAGCCGATGCGGACGAGCAAGCCGCATTGTAAACCGGCGCGGACGCGTGAACCGGCCGCGAGGGCGGACGAACGAGTCGTCCGTGGCGTTGTAAGGAAGTGCGTACGGGCAAGTTGGCCGACGCGTTGATGTAAATCGGACCGCAATATGCGTGTCCCTGAAGCTGCGTGGCACAGCCGAACGTGCCTCCGCGGTATAATACCACCCCTTTTTCTTCTAATAGCCGTCCTACATGAAATATATTGAAAAACAGAGTGATTGTTCTCAAACAATGTAATATATGCTGATAAGATATATAGAAAAGATAGCACCTAGTAATTTTGTCGGATGAGCGCAGATGTTGATAACAAAAAGATTGATGAAATACCACTCTGCAAATGTCATAGTACTTGTAGAACTGTACCAGGTCTCCACACTGGGTAATAGTCCACCAATATTTACTCAAACCAGCCTTGACATGATTGATCTAGTAGTACTTTGCTTCTTGATTTGACTGACTTTGACTGCCATTGATCTGCTGCAATTTTAATAGTAGTACTTACCCACTGGGACTCCTGCCCAGGGCCGGAGATCAATCATGATGGCAGGGTGCGGGGCACCGGCAACGGCAGCCAGGTAATAGACCGATTTAACTCCTGGTAACAGAGGATGGAAATGACACGACGGGTCTCAGTCGCGCCCGCTCAGCGCATGGCGGCGGCTGCTCAAATAAAATCGCAGGGCGACCACGGCGACTTAGCGCGGTCGTAGCAAAAATTCGACTTTGTGTGATCCAATCCCTCTCTGGGTCGTGGTCACATCCGCGGTAGTAGCGGAGTCTTCGACGCGATGACGGCTCGAAAGTGGCTCCGAGGTGCGCCCTACGGCCACAATAGCAGGGGCAGTAGGCGCTCAAAGCGAGAGCGTGGGCCTCCACGGTGGTTTAGCGCAGATAGCCACGGGGCGGCGGCTCTAAAGGTCGCGCGTGTAGCAGAAACAGTGTACATCAACCAGAGGCGACTCCAGGCCGCAGTGGTATAGTGGCTCTCCGCAAGGATGAAACGGTAGCGGAGGCGCGAGGCACTGGGCGGCTCGGGAACAAGTATGGGCCGGCGGAAGTGGATCCAGCGGGTCAGCTCACGGAGGCATGGGCGGAGCCGTAACCGGTCCGGAGTAGGTGGAGGTGACATGGTAGAGGCGACACGGCCGCTGAGGTTTGGCCAACTAGATTGGTTTTTCTTGCAATGGGAGAAGTGCTTAGCTTTGGGTTCAATCTTGCGGTGCTTGACCCTAGTGACAGAAGGGGAACCGAAACATATGGTATTGTTGCCATAGTGGATAAAAAGATGGGGTTTTCATCGTAGTGCTTGATTTAATTCCTCTACATCATGTCATCTTGCTTAAGGCGTTACTCTGTTCTTATGAACTTAATACTCTAGATGCATACTGGATAGCGGTCAATGTGTGGAGTAATAGTAGTAGATGCAGAATTGTTTCGGTCTACTTGACACGAACGTGATATCTATATTCATGATCATTGCCTTAGATATCGTCATAACTTTGCGCTTTTTTATCAATTGCTCGACAGTAATTTGTTCATCCACCGTAATAATTCCTTTCTCGAGAGAAGCCTCTAGTGAAACCTATGGCCCCCGGGTCTATTTTCCATCATATAAGTTTCTGATCTACACTTTTTAGTTTCCTATTTACTTTCTTTGCAATCTTTTACTTTCCGTTCCATAAACCCAAAAATACCAAAAATATTACTTTGTCATTTATCTATCTCTATCGGATCTCACTTTGCAAATAACCGTGAAGGGATTGACAACCCCTTTTTCGCGTTGGGTGCAAGTTGGTGTTTGTTTGTGCAGGTATTCAGTGGTTTGTCCCGTTGTCTCCTACTGGATTGATACCTTGGTTCTCAAACTGAGGGAAGTACTTACTCTACTTTGTTGCATCACCCTTTCCTATTCAAGAGAAAAACCAACGCAAACTCAAGAGGTAGCACACATCACCCCCGAGAGTGGCTACATCAGCTGAGTTGATCATAAGAGGTAATAACAAAGGTACCAATCTTCCACCTCTACATGAGAATGAGGAATGCCTTGTCAATTTAAATGCACCATCTGATCAGCTACCCGCTACTTTTGTGGCACCCCGGCTCAAAGAAACCGGAACACACCGTATTCCAGCCTAGAGATCGAGAAGAAGTCTCTGGAATACGGCATTGCTTGACATAGAACAAATCAGCTCTTATTACAAAGGATAAATACACGGGTCTGATGTTACAAAGGTTCACATCAGCATGGTGACACTACGCCTGCGATAGTACACTTGCTCTATGCTAGCAGCGGAACAACTCGTAGCAGCGGAAAAGTGACGGAGGTGGTGAACTCCACTCTGCAGGGACTCTGGCTGGGACACGAGCTAGCTTGCACGCACGGTAACCTCGACAAGAAAAGCAATCAATCACGACATCACCTGCAATCTGGCATGACACGCCAGGTCAGTACATTGAATGTACTTGCAAGCTCACGACAACAAAAAGCATCAAGTCAAGACAACAACATAGCATTAGCAGATTAACTTAATTAACAACTACTATGATACGAAAGCAACTCCTAAGCATGGTATGAAACTACTACAATGCTAATAAACTAACATCTTAATCTCAATGAACCATCTCACGCTTGGCTATCCGGCCTAGTAATATACCATCTCGATCACCTCGTGATCCACCTGTTCACCTTATGATCAAAACATCCACATGATCACTTTGTGAACACATCACAAACTGAATGATCATCTCATATCATCATCTGCATCCTACCAAACTATTACAGCTCACAATATCAACATATAAATCACATATATATCCCATGGCCTCGCACTCCCATTCGGGTGGACCAACGGCGTTCCGACAAAACCGACCTACTACCATGACACCCTCCCGGCCACTCCGACCAACAACCCTTTTGGGTTCAGTCTTGTGTGGCCCCGTGCCTACCAAAGGCATCAACGGCCACCGTCGTGGCAAAACAAAAACGGTCCCAAACAGGGACAAAAAGGCGCCTAACAACAACTAAGGGCACACAAGGTTATGCCTGCCTACCGGATCAGGGTAATGCATGCCCATAACCTTCCCTCGTTGGAGCCACCGGCGAGAGACATGACAATTAACCGCATTAGGGCCTTCCCATAAAGGCAAATGTGGTTGCACTAGAAAAATCCTGTTTCAGTGGCACCTAACCAACTTAATAACAGAATTTATCCCCAAAATATAACAATGATAACTGATACTCCGATAACATCTATCAACCTGCAATCCAAGCCATAGCAATATCCAACAACTAATCCAAAGCATAATATCGTCATATCACACTACCCCGAGGATAGCATAACACTACGATCATGATGAATCCAAGAATGATAATAGTATTACTCCAATAACAAGAACAAACTATCCAACTAAGATCCACATGCAAGCATCATCTCCAAAATCATACTCCAAAACATAATATCAACTAGCATCATGATAAAAATAATTCTAGCCACAAAAAATCGAAAGGCAGCATGACATTAAAAGTAATACTCCAAAATATGATATCAGATACCAACATGAAAATAATCATAACATGAGCCACTGATAATCCAATGGCAACATGTCATCCTTATAAGCTGCAAAATATTAGTCCTAGAACTCCAAGCAATATCATGGCAATACCAAGATCGAAACAAAACCCCGAGAAATGCCATGAACAAATCATACATAGCCAAAGCAAATTTTAAATAAGTTTAAATAAGTAAACCATGTCACTGCATTGCAATCATGCAAATGGAGGGTGTGGCATGCCTGGGATGGAAG
This sequence comes from Aegilops umbellulata, assembly GCA_032464435.1. Lineage (NCBI taxonomy): Eukaryota > Viridiplantae > Streptophyta > Magnoliopsida > Poales > Poaceae > Aegilops > Aegilops umbellulata. The sequence continues at coordinate 39,130,370 of CP136056.1, read as the reverse complement.
GATTCACCGGGAAGAAGTGCGAGTAACTCGCGGAAAGAATCGCCGAAAAACGTTGTCTCTCGGAGGGGGCTGATTTAGTGCGAGCACAAAATGGTCATTTTCAGAATGTTAACACATGGAGAAAATAACACAAACAAAACAGGCTCGACGAGATGAAGAACTGGGCTTTGGATTCACCTCATTTGGAGTTACGGGTAAAAAGATATGACCGTTTAAAGCCTAGGGACTAATCTGCAAAAATAACTTATACAAACTGGTCCCTGGCAGTTTAAACATAACGCGCCTTTCACAGAAATACGCTTTCCAGATAGGAAAGCGCACTCAGGCCCGGAGAATAAGTGTAATACGCTTTCGATAAGGGAAAGCGTACCCACCTGGAGTACGTCTCCACTTATCCACGTCAGTGTGGGCGGGGACGACTAGCTGGGTTGCTTACAAGCGGGTCCCACCACTGCTTCTCTCTCCTCCCATCTCCTTCTTCCTCTCCTCCCAACGGCACTGGAACGGGGCGAGGATGGCCGGCTCCGACGAGGATTCCGGGCGGCTCCAGGCATGGTTCTCACCGGCCGACCTACCGGAGAGCTCAGCGCGTCGAGCCGCACCCATCGAGTAGTAGAACGGAGCTCGAGGTGGGCGGGACAGGGAGCAGCAACAAGGACGGCGGACGGCGGCTCAGGCAACTCCGAGCACGGGGCCCCAGTCTTGGAGAGGAGGCGGAGAGCTACGGGGAAGGGTCTAGGGGGGAGGTGGAGACTGGTGGAGGTGGTCGTGTGGAGGGAGGGGCTCAGCATCGAGGGAATTTAGGCGGCGGCCGGCGGATGGGCTCCGGCCATGGTCGAGCAGGGAGAGCTCTTCGGGCTAGCTGGAGAGGTCAAGGGCGCTACTAGGAGGGGGAGGAGGCCGATGGAGAGGCAAGGCGCTGCCGGGGTGGCTTAAATAGACGAGGAGAGGCGGTTAGGAGAGGGCCGAGGCCATGTGCCGCCGCTCAAGCTCGGCCAATGCCCTGGCGCGCTCAGCGAGCAAGGGCGGGCACGGTAACACGACAAGGGATCGATGCAGGCTTCATGGGGAGGTAGACGACGTCGGGGAGCAGAGGAAGCGGCCGAAACGAGCTCGGAGCCAAATGGGGCACAGTGCACCCGTGGCCGCTCGTCGGCTTGCTCCGGCGAGGATGCTTCGGGAGGGGGCAGAGGGTCGAGGGTGGCGTGAGAGGGAGGGGAAGTCGGGTCGGCACGCCCAGACGCGTGGAAACGGTCGATGCCGAGCTAGCCGACGCGTCACGACGCCCAGAGCACGGCCAACGCTGACAGAGCGCGTGAAACGCAATGCCAAGGGGGCAGTTACCATGGGCACTGGCATGATGAGGACAAGAGAGGCTACCAGGAGTTCTCTAGAGACTAGTCCCTGCATCACTCACGTAGTGGGAGGAGAAAAAAAGCGGAAGAAGCCATGTACAGTTGGGATTCATCGAGAGAAGTTTGTTGCATCAGACTTGGACGAGCACTGCTGATCAACAGGAACTTGATTGGGTCAAATAGCGTTGTGTGGGGCGTCTAGGATAGGAAGGACTATGATCCTGGAAAGTTTGAGGATAATTGGACCAATATAAATCCTACTTACTTCACAACTGCATTTTTCGTCCAGAATAGAAATCAGGATGATGCACTCAAGTGGTGAGGCCACTGGAGCTGAAATTTGGCAAGGCTTGATGATTTGGTCATATCAAGATGCTGTAAAACTTTCATACCAAATGGACAAGCCAAAATGATACTTGCTTCACAAACATCATGTCTGACCAGAAACTTGGAATAATTTTGGAGAAATAATGGCTTGATGAAATGATGCCAAATTTGGTGGAGAGATGTTATTAGGGAAGGAGCACAAGTGTGACGCCCGGATAATTAGGCTACAGTAATCCCTCGTTAATGATACTGCGTCACCTCTATCACTGTAGTTAATCTCGGGTTAGTTCAAAAATCGATTCAAAATTCAAATTCAAAATCAAGTCAAACTAGTAAAGTTTTCAAATGTCAAAACTAAAAAGTACAAACGGTGACAACTAATGCATGGGTAATTAAGGTGAAGAAACCACACTTTTATAAAATGTTTGAATGCTCTAAAATGATTTAAGCAGTAGCTAAAACAACTAGATAAATGCCTTTTATAATTAATAAAATATTAAACTAATTTATTTGTGGACTAAACCTTATGTGGTAGTAGTATATTTAGTTATACTAATTCAGGAGCTACTCCTATATTTTAGAATTAAAATTAATGTAAGAATAAAATTTAAAAAATAAAGAATAAAATAAGAAAAGGAAAGGTACGTAAAAAAAGATAAAACCCCCACCCCCTGGTCCAATTGGACAAGCCGGCCAACAAGCCACCATGGCCGGCCCAAAGCCCACCTAAATCCCCCGTAACCCTAGCCGATCGTGAGCCCAGCCTCCTGACCGATCCCCATCTCTACCGATCCCCTCGCTCCTTGCCCCTTTTCCTCCTCGCGCTACCAGCCACAGAGGGAAGCGCTCGCGCTTGACCCCCCCTTTCAGGCTCTCCCGACTATGTTGCCCCGCAGCTTCTCCCGCTGTCCTCGCGCCGCCGCCAGGATCTCCACGCACGGCCGTGGGTGGCGCTCACCGGCGCGCGTGTGTGCTCGCCTGAGCCCCCCGTCCATTGCCTCGTCACCGGCGCCCCCGCCTAGTCGGCCACCGAAGCAAGCCGGCCAGCACCACCGGCTCCTTTCGCGCGACGCCCGCACCCTCCTCCGCCGATAGGCCCGCACCCACGTCGTGCGAGGGAGCTTGCGCCAGAGCCTTCCTCCCCAAGGCCATGGCGTCCGCCGTGGATGCGCCATCTTCGCTGCGCCCTCCTTCTGCTCACCATCGCTGTGAGCCCTCACGTCTTCCCGTCTCTCCCCTAGCTCGAATGCATGTCGTCTCGTGAAACCCCCGCGCTACCGCCCGCCATGACCGGAGCTCCGCCTCCACAAGCTCCTAGTGGCGCCCACACCCCCTGCGCGCCCTGGCCGAGCCGCAGCCGCCGCGCCCAGCGCCCGTCTGCACCGCTTGCTGATGCTCTGGTCGGCGCCGCCTAGCGCCACTATTGCGCGTCGCTGCTACTTCGATGTAGCTGCAACTGCAGCTGCTGCGAGCTGCTGCTCGCCCTGGCCGCCGGCGTCCCTGTACGCCGTGCGTGCTGAGGCCGCTGCTAACTGGGTCGTCCCCCTGTTAATTAGTGGGAGCAAATCTCCCTTTATTACTAAACCCCACTGACCATTGGACCCCCCTTGTTAATTAGTTAAGTTAATTAATCTAATTGCCTAGATATTTTAGCTAATAGACACTGACCGGTGGACCCCATCTAGTTAAATAAGCTACTAAAACTCTGTTTATAACATGTTCCTATGACACATGTGTCCCGCTGGTCCCTTTTGACCAGTCAAACTGCTGACTGGGATAACCCACACAATGACATGCGGGTCCCCTGAGACCTTTGACTAGTCAACGGTCTCAGTTGACTGCTGACTTGGCAGTCAACTGGACCCCACCAGTCAGCCCCTGTGCAAATAGCTGGGTACACTTCTGTGTACCCATAGCAATTTAGCCATTTAATTTTGAAATAATAATAATTCCAGAATATTCATAAAACTTTGAAAATTAATAGAATATAAACCGTAACTCGGATGAAAATACTTTCTACATGAAAGTTGCTCAGAACGACGAGACGAACCCGGAAACGCAGCCCGTTCGTCCGCCACACATTCCTAAAATATCAAACTCACAACTTTTCCCCTCCGGCTCCTTTGCCCGAAAACGAGAAACACCGGGGATACTTTCCCGGATGTTTCCCCCCTTCACCGGTATCATCCCATACCGTGTTGGGGCACCTCTAACGCCGTTACTTGTCATGTCATGCATCACTATGCATCTGCTTGCTTAAATATTTATTGTTTCTTCCCCCTCTTCTCTCGATAGACGCCGAGACCGACGCTGCTGCTGCCCCGTTCGACTACGGAGTTGACAACCCCTCTCTCTTGCCAGAGCAACCAGGCAAGCCCCCCCTTGATCACCAGATATCGCCTACTCTCCTCTATACTGCTTGCATTAGAGTAGTGTAGCATGTTACTGCTTTCGTTATTCCTATCCTGATGCATAGCCTGTCTTTGATACTGCTGTTGATATCTTTACCTGCAATCCTACTTGCTTAGTATAGGATGCTAGTGTTCCATCAGTGGCCCTACACTCTTGTCCGTCTGCCATGCTATACTACTGGGCCGTGATCACTTAGGAGAGAGGTGGGCCTGGCCCTGGTCGGCGTTCGCGGATACTTAACACGCTTAACGAGATCTGGGTATTTGATCTGAGTTTGGCCGTTTGGTCTATACGCACTAACCATCTACGTGGGAGTAGTTATGGGTATCCCGGCGTCGTGGTATCAGCCGAAGCACTTTTGACGTCAGCGACGGAGCGGCGCGCGCCGGATTGGACTGGAACGCCACTAGGCTAGGTCTGCTTCCGGCCGCCCTTGCAACATGCACGTGTGCTCAGGGCGATGAGCCCAGACCCCTGCGTGCATAGGTTTAGACCGGCGTGTTGACCTCTCTGTTGTGCCTAGGTGGGGCTGCGACGTGTTGATCTTTTGAGGCCGGGCATGACCCAGGAAAGTGTGTCCTGCCAAATGGGATCAAGCGTGTTGGGTTATGTGGTGCACCCCTGCAGGGAAGTTAATCTATTCGAATAGCCGTGATCTTCGGTAACAGGACGGCTTGGAGTTGTACCTTGACCTTATGACAACTAGAATCGGATACTTAATAAAACACACCCTTCCAAGTGCCCGATACAACCCGGTGATTGCTCTCCAACAGGGCATCGAGGAGGGGATCGCCGGGTAGGATTATGCTATGCGATGCTACTTGGAGGACTTCAGTCTACTCTCTTCTACCTGCTGCAAGACGGAGGCGACCAGAAGCGTAGTCTTTGATAAGACTAGCTATCCCCCTCTTATTCTGGCATTCTGCAGTTCAGTCCACTGATATGGCCCCTTTACACATATATCCATGCATATGTAGTGTAGCTCCTTGCTTGCGAGTACTTTGGATGAGTACTCACGGTTGCTTTTCTTCCCCTTTTCCCCCTTTCCCTTCTACCCGGTTGCCGCAACCAGATGCTGGAGCCCAGGATCCAAACGCCACCGTCGACGACGACTCCTACTACACTGGAGGTGTCTGCTACTACGTGCAGCCCGCTGACGACGACCAGGAATAGTTAGGAGGATCCCAGGCAGGAGGCCTGCGCCTCGTTCGATCTGTATCCCTGTTTGTGCTAGCCATCTTATGGCAACCTTGTTTAACTTATGTCTGTACTCAGATATTGTTGCTTCCGCTGGCTCATCTATGATCGAGCACTTGTATTCGAGCCCTCGAGGCCCCTGGCTTGTATTATGATGCTTGTATGACTTATTTTATTTGTAGAGTTGTGTTGTGATATCTTCCCGTGAGTCCCTGATCTTGATCATACACATTTGCGTGCATGATTAGTGTACGATTGAATCGGGGGCGTCACAAGTTGGTATCAGAGCCAACTGCCTGTAGGAATCCCTCTTCCACACTCCTTGGCCGACGTCGAGTCTAGACATTACAAAAACTTTTACTAACTTGGCTGTGTGCCTTACGGGTCCACGTCGCCATCGGGTGGTATTAGGATCTTTTATTCCTCAACCTATACTCTGGGACTCTGATCTCTCTTCTATTCGGGTTAAATGAATTATTGCTAAAGTCTAACATTAGGTTCTCGTAACAACTTTCTCCCGGAGAGCCCCTTGTTACAGATGATCGCCGGCGGCACCTGAAGATTTCGAAGTTACTCTCCGATACTCTTTCAAGACTTTGTGCTTGTTACTTTTGCAATTCCCTACCACCGGAATATCCCTATGTATAAATACATACACTTGTCGTTCTTACTTTTATTCCTAGTTGATCTTGTTATTACAAGATACCCTGAAATTCTCTCTATTGATCCGATAATACTTGGAGCTTACTACCTTGTTGCTCTTTGTCACCTGAATACCCCTACGAATAATTCTCGCACTTATCAAGTATCCGCTCATCCCCCAGTTGTTCATGTATTTCACAATGGTCTTTGAAATACTATTCGATCCTCCAAAAATCCTTAGTAGCTTATTGCTCTACAATACTTGACTGCTTGCATGATGGATGCTTTCCATATGTCTGGCAATATTCGTTAGTATCCTTAGGCACCATCATTTTGATCCTTCTGATTCAACATGAGTGCGAATGCGCGCAATCATCGTTTGATCCTTTTAAATTAGCTTTCTGGCTCGGATGTCATTCTGAACATGAGCTAGTTATCGACCAATCAAGTTGATGTCGATTGTATCCCTAAGTCTATTCAACTTATCCACCCCTAATCAGAGCATTGCTTCTGATCCCTTGTCTCGGAAATCGTAATTCTTTTGCATTTGAGCTCTTAATTAGTCAGTTGTTTCTATAGTCTGATCTTCTTGCATTGTTTCTTCCCTTGGTTGAGTACCGGTGCTCACATCAGATCCCTTGACGACCACCGGATCCTTTGTTGGATTTTATCCGATAGCGACCTTCATATTCAATTCCGTTGGAAGTTCTTTCTACATTGGTAAATCCTATCCTCTGATTGACCAACCATGCTGTACTTTCGAGCTTGTGGTATACTATTGAAGCTTGTGGTATATGTTTCCACGATACCCTGACGGGTTGAACCTATGCCTTCCTTAATATGTGTGAACTCGAAAGTTTTCACGAGTCATAGTCTTCTGGTGTTTTGCTAGATAAAATCTCAACACTACAACTTCTTCGAAAATGAGAGGTGAATGGAAGGTTATACATTGAAGAAGTGGGAGTCGACCTTGAACTTTTGTGTTCATGCCCATGGACACGATGTAGATCCTACCATAGAAGCTTCTTGTAATAATAACTATTTTGCTGATATGAGATCATCTGGTATTTGTGAACTGATCCTATGCAATCGTGGTTTTGACCACATTTTCTCTTTGATCCCATTTATCGGGCAAGTTAAAGCACTTGTCTTTTGCAAGTCAATACACCAGCCCAACCTCTACCTTGATCTACAGCCGAGTATTAACCTCTGGTATCTCGAGTATATCTAAGAACTGTGTTGCATCTTATGAGTCACCATCAGTTATTATTTCTCACCGATTCCAATTTTTCATGGGTTCTGAGTTGTTAGTCGCTCAAGAACACCGGTAAGTGAACCAATTCCGCACTCTAGTTCGATAACTCTAAGTAATCTTCGTTGCTTATGAGTTTAATAATCCTTCAAGTCATTCCAAGCCTGATAGGCTATATCATTATCAAGCTAAATTTTAACTGTGCTACCTGGTCCTTAATCCCGGAGCACAACTTTCGATGATGAGCTAAGCTTACGTCGATCTTCCTCGTCATATCAGTTCACCTTGAAAAACAAGCTTGATTTCAAGTTTGTGTCCTACCCATGGTTCCAATAACCTTCCGCTTCATCATTCCTTTGACTTGATGTCGTCGCTGATTGATTACATCTTGAAATCTCTAGACAAATGTGTCGTGAACATCATCAACCTTATGAGGTCTCCCAAGATATCCATCGAATTCTTGATGAGAAATAGCATCCTTTGCCCTCGATGATTTGGGTTATCATCGACAACATTATTGCAATCCCTCCAACACAAAACTTGTTCCTGTTTTGTGCTGTACCTTGAGTTCCTTGCTATCCAACTTATGTTATGTTCTACCGCGGAGTATTACCATCTTTGATGTTAAGAATGTTGTGAGGATTGCTCCACCTCTTAAGAATTCTTGCTATAATGATACTTCTCACCATCACCATTCTTTCTTGGTCCTCGTGTCAATTCCAACCGAGGTACCCACAAGTGAACGGTGTTGTTCGGATTCTGCACTCCTAGCAACCCTATTGCTTTGAAGTTAATGATCGATAATTCATTCTTAGCCTATTGGTTGCTGAACCACAATTCTAAAATTGATCATGCTACTATAAGCCCATCTTTCGGGTGCACTTTTCAACCAATTTTTAATTGTGTAAGTTTTCCTCGAGCATACATCATTATATCATCCGATCCGACAAATGTTATCTCCTTGTTCACATAACTGTGGAAATCCACATTTTTGGAAATCTCGAGGATTGTCGCTGACTCCATCAGCTACCCCGTCATCCTCTCTTTGGTTTAAATGATGAACTCTTGTGTCGATACTCACTCCCTTAGTTCATTTCCCGAGAATCTTACCATGGCATCTCATCAATTTGTGTTGCACCTTTTCTTCTCTGGCATCCTAAGTCGGAGTTATCCTGTCACCAATCAGATTTGAATCTCGGTTAGATATGATGGTTGGGACATTTTCCAGAAGTCGTAACGTTGGTCTTTATGTGACCCGATAAGGTGATGTCGCGACTAGAACACCTGGCCGGAGGCCCTATTGTTATAGATTCCTTTTCAGCAAGGTTATCCATTCTTCCATGAGGAAATTGTAAGACTTATTCTATAAGTTGTTCCTGATGGACCCTTTTTGTCTCCAAAGTCTGATCTTCACCTGTTGACCAGGTCAATGCTATCTCAAAGCATGCCTATGGTACTCCGATTTTCAACAGGAACATTTGAAGCCCAATGTTAATGTTACCTGCTCAATTATCCAAACACCGCTATATGGGTAATGTCATGAAAATTCTCTCTCGTACCTAAAGAGTTTTCTACATTATATCCTGTCATGGATATCATGCTCTGCTTGCCCTTGGGAAGGAAATACCCTTGAAATATGTGTTTAACACATTTTCCCTTCCATTGTCTGTTTAACCTGGTAATCACCTTTCCTTTCCATTGGATTGCTTAACCCTTCTTGTGATCAATATGATCTAAGCAATAATTTTCTCCTCCTTATGTAAACACCTTGGTGTACAACCGTGTAAGTAAGACCCCGTTGCAATTGTTGATGACATTTCGGTAACCATCGATGGACGAGAACCTTGCCTACTGGTCCGCCTCGTTCAACGAGCAGGAAAATGGTTCTCTTCGTCCCTCGCCCTTGGTACCAATGTGTTGCCAACATAACTGACGGGCTATCCTCTGACATGCCTTGTTATCATGACCGAGCAAGATGTCAACGCCCTTCCTACTTTCAACCACAAAGTGGGCCCATAACCCACAGTTCCAAAGGATCGAAACCTGACTCTCCTGTACAACCCTGTTACTAATGGTTGTTCCCCACGCTTAGCTTCGTATTTAATTCACGGGCCACCTTCCTAGTGCTCTATTCTGGTATCAGACGCAATACTTACTCTCGCTGCTCTGAACCCCTTTCTCACTCTGGTTCGGACTTCGAGCAGCTATCTATCCGCTTGGAACCTCTTATCGATGTATTTTATATGTTCAACTCGAGAGATAGTCTAATGCTCATTCATGGGTTAACCCCAGATTGTTTACCTCATAAGCATTCTGTCGTAGCCGAGCTGCCCCTTACCTATTTGTAAGTACGTTGGAGTTCCCAAGGAAAAGGACGACTTCATCATGATGACATGAAGCAGAGAATTGAAGACATCAACGAAAGGGGATTAACTTCTTCGAGAAAACTCGTTAGAATTTCGTAACCAACGCCCCCTTACTCCCCTCTTAAATCTTGGGACGAGATTTCTTGTAGTGGAGGAGAATTGTGACGCCCGGATAATTAGGCTACAGTAATCCCTCGTTAATGATGCTGCATTACCTCTGTCACTGTAGTTAATCTCGGGTTAGTTCAAAAATCGATTCAAAATTCAAATTCAAAATCAAGTCAAACTAGTAAAGTTTTCAAATGTCAAAACTAAAAAGTACAAACGGTGAGAACTAATGCATGGGTAATTAAGGTGAAGAAACCACACTTCTATAAAATGTTTGAATGATCTAAAATGATTTAAGCAGCAGCTAAAACAACTAGATAAATGCCTTTTATAATTAATAAAATATTAAACTAATTTATTTGTGGACTAAACCTTATGTGGTAGTAGTATATTTAGTTATACTAATTTAGGAGCTACTCCTATATTTTAGAATTAAAATTAATGTAAGAATAAAATTTAAACAATAAAGAATAAAATAAGAAAAGGAAAGGTAAGTCAAAAAAAAGATAAAACCCCCACCCCCTGGTCCAATTGGACAAGCCGGCCAACAAGCCACCATGGCCGGCCCAAAGCCCACCTAAATCCCCCGTAACCCTAGCCGATCGTGAGCCCAGCCTCCTGACCGATCCCCATCTCTCCTGATCCCCTCGCTCCTTGCCCCTTTTCCTCCTCGCGCCGCCACCCACAGAGGGAAGCGCTCGCGCTTGACCCCTCCCCCCTTTCAGGTTCGCCCGACTTTGTTGCCCCGCAGCTTCTCCCGCTGTCCTCGCGCCGCCGCCTGGATCTCCACGCACGGCCGTGGGCGGCACTCACCGGCGCGCGCGTGTGCTCGCCTGAGCCGCCCGTCCATTGCCTCGTCAACGGCTCCCCCGCCTAGTCGGCCACCGAAGCAAGCCGGCCAGCACCACCGGCTCCTTACGCGCGACGCCCGCACCCTCCTCCGCCGACAGGCCCGCACCCACGTCGTGCGGGGGAGCTCGCGCCAAAGCCTTCCTCCCCAAGGCCATGGCGTCCGCCGTGGATGTGCCATCTTCGCTGCGGCCTCCTTCTGCTCACCATCGCTGTGAGCCCTCACGTCTTCCCGTCTCTCCCCTAGCTCGAATGCATGCCGTCTCGTGAAACCCCCGCGCTACCGTCCGCCATGACCGGAGCTCCACCTCCACAAGCTCCTAGTGGCGCCCAGACCCCCTACGCGCCCTGGCCAAGCCGCAGCCGCCGCGCCCAGCGCCCGTCTGCACCGCTTGCTGCTGCTCTGGTCGGCGCCGCCTAGCGCCACTATTGCGCGTCGCTGCTACTTCGATGTAGCTGCAACTGCAGCTGCTGCGAGCTGCTGCTCGCCCTGGCCGCCGGCGTCCCTGTACGCCGTGCGTGCTGAGGCCGCTGCTAACTGGGTCGTCCCCCTGTTAATTAGTGGGAGCAAATCTCCCTTTATTACTAAACCCCACTGACCATTGGACCCCCCCTTGTTAATTAGTTAAGTTAATTAATCTAATTGCCTAGATATTTTAGCTAATAGACACTGACCGGTGGACCCCATCTAGTTAAATAAGCTACTAAAACTCTGTTTATAACATGTTCCTATGACACATGTGTCCCGCTGGTCCCTTTTGACCAGTCAAACTGCTGACTGGGATAACCCACACAATGACATGCGGGTCCCCTGAGACCTTTGACTAGTCAACGGTCTCAGTTGACTGCTGACTTGGCAGTCAACTGGACCCCACCAGTCAGCCCCTGTGCAAATAGCTGGGTACACTTCTGTGTACCCATAGCAATTTAGCCATTTAATTTTGAAATAATAATAATTCCAGAATATTCATAAAACTTTGAAAATTAATAGAATATAAACCGTAACTCGGATGAAAATACTTTCTACATGAAAGTTGCTCAGAACGACAAGACGAACCCGGAAACGCAGCCCGTTCGTCCGCCACACATTCCTAACATATCAAACTCACAACTTTTCCCCTCCGGCTCCTTTGCCCGAAAACGAGAAACACCGGGGATACTTTCCCGGATGTTTCCCCCCTTCACCGGTATCATCCCATACCGTGTTGGGGCACCTCTAACGCCGTTACTTGTCATGTCATGCATCACTATGCATCTGCTTGCTTAAATATTTATTGTTTCTTCCCCCTCTTCTCTCGATAGACGCCGAGACCGACGCTGCTGCTGCCCCGTTCGACTACGGAGTTGACAACCCCTCTCTCTTGCCAGAGCAACCAGGCAAGCCCCCCCTTGATCACCAGATATCGCCTACTCTCCTCTATACTGCTTGCATTAGAGTAGTGTAGCATGTTACTTCTTTCGTTATTCCTATCCTGATGCATAGCCTGTCTTTGATACTGCTGTTGATATCTTTACCTGCAATCCTACTTGCTTAGTATAGGATGCTAGTGTTCCATCAGTGGCCCTACACTCTTGTCCGTCTGCCATGCTATACTACTGGGCCGTGATCACTTAGGAGAGAGGTGGGCCTGGCCCTGGTCGGCGTTCGCGGATACTTAACACGCTTAACGAGATCTGGGTATTTGATCTAAGTCTGGCCATTTGGTCTATACGCACTAACCATCTACGTGGGAGTAGTTATGGGTATCCCGGCGTCGTGGTATCAGCCGAAGCACTTTTGACGTCAGCGACGGAGCGGGGCGCGCCGGATTGGACTGGAACGCCACTAGGCTCGGTCTGCTTCCGGCCGCCCTCGCAACGTGCAGGTGTGCTCAGGACGATGGGCCCAGACCCCTGCGCACATAGTTTTAGACCGGCGTGTTGACCTCTCTGTTGTGCCTAGGTGGGGCTGCGACGTGTTGATCTTTCGAGGCCGGGCATGACCCAGGAAAGTGTGTCCGGCCAAATGGGATCAAGCGTGTTGGGTTATGTGGTGCACCCCTGCAGGGAAGTTAATCTATTCGAATAGCCGTGATCTTCGGTAACAGGACGGCTTGGAGTTGTACCTTGACCTTATGACAACTAGAATCGGATACTTAATAAAACACACCCTTCCAAGTGCCAGATACAACCCGGTGATTGCTCTCCAACAGGGCATCGAGGAGGGGATCGCCGGGTAGGATTATGCTATGCGATGCTACTTGGAGGACTTCAGTCTACTCTCTTCTACCTGCTGCAAGACGGAGGCGACCAGAAGCGTAGTCTTCGATAAGACTAGCTATCCCCCTCTTATTCTGGCATTCTGCAGTTCAGTCCACTGATATGGCCCCTTTACACATATATCCATGCATATGCAGTGTAGCTCCTTGCTTGCGAGTACTTTGGATGAGTACTCACGGTTGCTTTTCTTCCCCTTTCCCCCTTTCCATTCTACCCGGTTGCCGCAACCAGATGCTGGAGCCCAGGATCCAAACGCCACCGTCGACGACGACTCCTACTACACTAGAGGTGCCTGCTACTACGTGCAGCCCGCTGACGACGACCAGGAGTAGTTAGGAGGATCCCAGGCAGGAGGCCTGCGCCTCGTTCGATCTGTATCCCTGTTTGTGCTAGCCATCTTATGGCAACCTTGTTTAACTTATGTCTGTACTCAGATATTATTGCTTCCGCTGCCTCGTCTATGATCGAGCACTTGTATTCGAGCCCTCGAGGCCCCTGGCTTGTATTATGATGCTTGTATGACTTATTTTATTTGTAGAGTTGTGTTGTGATATCTTCCCGTGAGTCCCTGATCTTGATCGTACACATTTGCGTGCATGACTAGTGTACGATTGAATCGGGGGCATCACAACAAGCTGCTAATTTCTCAGAATTTATGAAGCAATAAAAAATATACTTGCTTCACAACCTGACAATACTAACAGGATCAAAGATTTGATCATGTGCTCACATAGATGATGGGATGGGGCTGAAATTTGGAGGAGCGTGATAATATGACCACATTAAGGAGTTTGCAAAATTTCAACTCATTTGGATACTCCTAGCAGTACTTCCTTCACAAAGGCTTCTATTTGACAAAAACTTCCAAAAATCACTTAGGAAGAGTGGCTAGGCAAATAAAGTTGAATATTGCATGGAGCAATTATTTGAACATAAAAGAATACCCAAAAAGTTTGGGAGCAAACAAGATAGGATAAATGGCACTTCCTTCACAAAATGCCATTCAGGACAGAATAGAGGAAGGAATATTGGGGAATTATTCTTGGGCTAGGGCATGAAAGTTTGGGCATATTTGAGCAACATATGACCCAAAGAAATTATGAGAATTATTCGGTAATTTTGGGAGTGACAGAAATATAGGTTGCTTCACAACCTAGGACAGACATGGTTATTCCTTTAATAGAAAAAGGAATATTCAGCAAGAAAAAGGATTATGGAGTTGGGCTAGGATGGAAATGGCATGGTCTAGGGAAAGATTTGAGGATGATGAACCACTTGGGAGAAGAAATGAGGATGATCTCCCAGGTTGCAAGGCCACAGATCCACTTCAAAAAGAAAATAAGAGAAAAAACCAAATAAATCAAAAGAAAAAGAAAAGGGCCAAAAACCAGGCTGTTACAAACCTTTCCCCCTTAAAGAAATCTCGTCCTCGAGATTTGGTTGCTCAGGAACAATTATGACTTGAGGATACTGTTTCCAACTCGGGCATCCTTTTCCTTTATTTTTGTTCCCCTGATTTTCTCATGATTTGATTAACTTTGCTCGGGGTGGTTTGCTTCACCTTTCCCCAAATTCTGACGGGTTTTTGCTCACATACGAAATCCTTTTGCTGATGTTGATTCTTTCATATCTGCGGTGATATCCAATGGATCTGAGCATAAATTTACTTTTGTCATGAAAACCTTTTTACTTCTACCACGGTGTTTGCTCAAACAAATGCATGTCTTCCGGGTCCAAATAATGCTAAGAATTATGACCATTCTCCTGACGGGATCTGACTGCTCATAGGTAGTACTGATTATCTTGATTTATTCCTTTGGCTCGAGCATGGGGTATGTACCAAAGATTCAACTGCCTTCTGTTGTGAGTGATATGCAAGGGTATGGACTTATAGTTGTAGCATACCTCAAATGTTAACATCTTGAGACTGTCCTAATAGGAGTGCTGGCGGGAAAATACTTTTCATGACCTGTTGTCCATGCACTTGGTTCCCCCAGTGAATATACCTGATCTGAGCTGATGGTTCGGCCTTATATTTACCCATTTTGTCGGTACCCATCTGCGGTAATTGACTGTGCGATGATTTAACACTGTCGCTGAAGTCAAACTGCTGAGGTTGCCAAATATTCTTGGATCTGACAGAGCAGACTTGGGTATTCCACACTAACCATTCCAATCGGGTCAGCGGAATATGAAATCCTTGTAGAGCAGAGTAGGACTCTTAGGGTATACCTTTGTATATCCATATGGGAATTATGGCCTCCAATTGACTTGGGTATCCGGACCCTGATGGTTGTGCAAATATCACCATACCTTTGTTGTCAATCTCATCCTTTGGCGGTCATGATTTTCTTTGTCAGGATACCTTACCGAAATAACTTGGCCAAACATGTCCTTGATTCTCCGTATGATCATGGATGTGGGTAGTGTAATATTTTTGGCATAATTCCTTGTGCTTGTTTTCTGACCTGGGTCCGCACATATATGTCATATGATCGGGGCTTGTAGCTGTACAGAGCTCATTGTTGAGACCAACCATCCAAGAGGGTGACAAAAGTTCATGAGACCTCCTTGTCGGTGCGGGAATATTGGCCTTGGTGGCCACTGTCAAGACCGTTGATTCTGTGATGTCATATCCTTGTATTACATAAGATGAGTATCTCTGCTTATCTTCCTTTTCATGGCTCATGAGGTTGTTGGATCCGTACCTTCCTTAGGTATATCTACTTGATCATTGTCGTATCCCGTATGAGTGACCGATCTGAACGGGGATACATGCTCAACATATGTATAAGGATCATATGCAACCGAATACCCGATTCTTGCGGTAGACATATGTCTTTACTAAATTGTACCTCTGTCAAAATTATTCCAAATCTGATCCTTGAACTGCACTGTCATATACTGCCTTCTCACTGTGTCATATCTTGTAACAATACTGAATACATCATGTTGTGTCGTACTGAAGATGGCAAGGTGTCGTGGGTTGAAAGTTATCCTAGTAACTTGTATGTCCGGGGATACCTCCTCACCATATATGTGGAAAGATGTGTAGCCGAACATTTGATTTCTGAAGCAGACATATGCTTTGACTGACTTGTACTTTTGACCAAAAATATTGTTGATCTGACTCTTGAGATGTACTGCCATATACTGCCAACTCACCGCATAATCTCTGAGGACGGTGCAATAGTGTGGTACTGGTGCAGACTGTGTGGCTTACGAGAGAAGCCATCCGGGTAGCTTGCTGAGGAAGACATGTTAGCTTTTGCTCGCATCTTTTGTCCGGGTAGCGTGCAAAAGAAGCCGTGGTAGCTTATGCACGAAGCTTGACCTGAGTATTGTGCTGGAGAAGCCTGGGTTCCGTACTTGAGAAACTTTTCCTCTGATTGCTTGTTGGAAAAGATTCATTCCCGTTTGTCAGAAGCTTTCACTGATGTATCTTGCTGAGAAAGGCTGGGTATCTCGGACCAAAATCTTTCCGAATTTCGTACTGAGAAAAATTGAGGATCCTTGCATCATAAGTTTCTTCCAATAGCGTGTGGAAGACGACTGAGTTTCTCATATCCAAAGCTTCATATTGTGATATGCAGACTGAAAACCATATACACACCCATAATATTCTGCGGCTGATTGTTTGACTGTCTTCCTTGATCATAGCTCATTCTGGCTTTATTTCGGATGATAACATATTTCAAGCATCATTTTTTGCTAAGCCAGACCTTGTATATGAGACATACCTTTGACTGAAAATATTCCATTGGTCTTGCAACTGGCTTGTCTTTCTGTTGGCTTGATCATTACTGTTGTGATGAGTTTGTACTAATGTGGACTCGATGCTGATAATCAATCCAAGACCCCATTGGTATTCCGAGTGGATATTAATGCGGTTGACTGGGCAGACCATAATGTTTAGCTGAGCTTCTTCCAAATATATGTAATCCTTATTGCTTCTTCGAGTCCAATGTCGAAGGATGAGAAACTTCCATAAGGGGAAAATAGGGTAACACTGAGGGCCCAAAAAGAAAGAAGCAAAAGAAATAACTCAACTGAACAAAAGCACACAACAAACAATTCACACACAAACAATGTCACATAATACTGCTAGTCACACAATATGCATGCCTACTTAAGCACACAAATTTCGCGGGATCTCTGGTACTACGATCTAACATGTTGTGACAGTGTGCACGAGGACGAATCACTATGTGGAAGGCTTGGTGTAAACATCGCTACACCAAGTGCTGGCTTAGCCAGGTAGCAACCTGGACTAGCTTGGAAACGAGGACGTACTTGGTAACCATGTAGCAGGACATGAATGTCGCGACCACATTATTGTCAAGTGGATGAAAAAGATCCGTACCCATCCAAGAAATAGGATAGTGGGGCAAAACTAAGTCTGCTGACATTGCCCTTCCTTGATAGCTAAGATCATTAAGGGTTGCCAACACAACAAGATAAAAGGACGATATGAGATAGAAGCATGTCTATCACCGAAACAATAGGTGAGGCTGAAAGAATGATATCGGCGCGATACCTGAGCACCATTTTTGCAAACAGTGTAGAGATCACTTGGCATCACTCCGGTGGGACAGAAATGATGCCAAACACCAAAGAAAAGGCAAGAAAACAAAACTAGAGAAATGCAGGGGCTGAGCTGTAGTGAATCCGAACTGATGCCAGCTATACTCACAAGATAAATCGTTAGAAACAAAATAATAAGGCTATATGCATGCTATGCAACAAACAAATGCAGCAACCAAATGCAATAAACAAGGCAGACTCTATACTACTGATTTCTACCGCTCGCGCTAACTAGGGTGTCCTACAGCTAGACCTGCTCTGATACCAAGCTTTGTGGCACCCCGGCTCAGAGAAGCCGGAACGCCCCGTGTTCCAGCCCAAAGATTGAGAAGAAGTCTCTGGAATACGACACTGCTTGACATAGAACAAATCATCTCTTATTACAAAGGATAAATACACAGGCGTGATGTTACAAAGGTTCACATCAGCACGACGACACTACACCTGTGATACTACACTTGCTCTATGCTAGTAGCAGAACAACTCGTAGCAGCAGAACAGCGACGAAGGTGGTGAACTCCACTCTGCAGGGACTCTGGCTGGGACACGATCTAGCTCGCACGCATGGTAACCTCGACAAGCAAAGCAATCAATCATGACATCACCTGCAATCTGGCATGACACGCCAGGTCAGTACATTGAATGTACTTGCAAGCTCACAACAACCGAAAGCATCAAGGCAAGACAACAACATAGCATTAGCAGATTAATTTAATTAACAACTACTACGATACGAAAGCAACTCCTAAGCATGATATGAAACTACTACAATGTTGATAAACCAACATCTTAATCTCAATGAACCATCTCACGCTTGGCTATCCGGCCTAGTAATATACCATCTTGATCACCTCGTGATCCACCTGTTCACGTTGTGATCAAAACATCCACATGATCACTTTGTGAACACATCAAAAATTGAATGAGCATCCTCAAGATCATCTCAATATCATCATTTGCATCCTGCCAAACTGTTATAGCTCACAATATCAACATATAAATCACCTACAAGTCATTTTGTCATGTGAGTGTTGATTGAACGGTGTGACCTAGTACGAACTTGTGCCCATGACCAAAGACGCGGCTATTGATGGATTAAACATACACACTCTGCAGAGATAGTGCACTTTACCCACACCACGGAACCCATGGCCTCGCACTCCCATTCGGGTGGCCAACGGTGTTCCGACAAAACCGACCTACTGCCATGACACTCTCCCAGCCACTCCGACCAACACCCCTTTTGGGTTCAGTCCTGGGTGGCCCCGTGCCTACCAAAGGAATCAACGGCAACCATCGTGGCAAAACAAAAATAGTCCCAAACAGGGACAAAAAGGCGCCTAACAACAACTACGGGCACACAAGGTTATGTATGCCTACCTGATCAGGGTAACGCACGCCCATGACCTTCCCTCGTTGGAGGCATCGGCGAGATACATGACAATCAACCGCATTAGGGCCTTCCCATAAAGGCAAATGTGGTTGCACTTGAAAAAGCTCGTTTCAGTGGCACCTGGCCAACTTAATGACGGAATTTATCCCCAAAATATAACAGTGATAATTGATACTCTGATAACATCTATCAACCTGCAATCCAAGGCATAGCAATATCCAACAACTAATCCAAAGCATAATATTGTCATATCACACTACCCCGAGGATAGCATAACACTACGACCATGATGAATCCAAGAACGATAATACTATTACTCCAATAACAAGACCAAACTATCCAACTAAGATCCACATGCAAGCATCATCTCCGAAATCATACTCCAAAACATAATATCAACAAGCATTATAATAAAAATAATTCTAGCCACTACAAATCCAAAGGCAGCATGACATTCAAAGTAATACTCCAAAATATGATATCAGATACCAACATGAAAATAATCATAACATGGGCCAGTAATAATCCAATGGCAACATGTAATCCTCATAAGCTGCAAAATATTAGTCCTAGAACTCGAAGCAATATCATGGCAATAGCAAGATCAAAACAAAACCCCGAGAAATGCCATGAACAAATCATACATAGCCAAAGAAAATTTTAAATAAGTTTAAATAAGTAAACCATGTCGGTGCATTGCAATCATGCAAGTGGAGGTTGTGGCTTGCTTGGGATGGAAGGATTCACCGGGAAGAAATGTGAGAAACTCACGGAAAGAATCACCAGAAAACGTTCTCTCTTGGAGGGGGCTGATTTGGTGCAAGGACAAAATGGTCATTTTCAGAATGTTAACATATGGTGAAAATGTCTCCAACTGAATAGGCTCGACGAGATAAAGTTGGCTTTGGATTCACCTCATTTGGAGTTATGGGTAACAAGATACGACCGTTTAAAGCCCAGAGACTAATCTGCAAAAATAACTTCTACAAACTGGTCCCTAGCAGTTTAAACAGAACGCGCTTTCATAGAAATACGCTTTCCAGAGAGGAAAGCGTATTCCAGCCGGAAGAAGAAGAAAAATACGCTTTTGAAAGGGAAAGCGTACTCACTAGGAGTACGTCTCCACTTATCCACGTCAGCGTGGGCGGGGTCGGCCAGCTGGGTCGCTTACAGGCAGGTCCCATCGCTGCTTCTCTCTCCTCCCATCTCCTTCTTCCTCTCCTCCCGACGGCACTGGAGCGCAGCGAGGGCGGCCGGCCCCGACGAGGATTTCGGGCGGCTCCGGCCACGGTTCTCGCTGGCCGACCTACCGGAGAGCTCAGCGCATTGAGCCGCACCCATCCAGGAGTAGAACGGAGCTCGAGGAGGGCGGGATAGGGAGCAGCAACAAGGACGGCGGCTCGGGCAACTTCGGGAACGTCGCCCTGGTCTTGAAGAGGAGGCGTAGAGCTACGGGGAAGGGTCTAGGGGAAGGTGGATACTATTGGAGGTGGTGGTGCGGAGGGAGGGGCTCGGCATCAAGGGAATTTAGGCGACGGCTGGCGGATGGGCTCCAGCCATGGTCGAGCAGGGAGAGCTCTTTGGGCTAGCTAGAGAGGTCAAGGGCGCTATTGGGAGGGGGCGGAGGCCGATGGAGAGGCGCGGCACAATCGGGGTGGCTTAAATAGCCGAGGAGAGGCGATTGGACGAGGGTCGAGGCCATGTGCCGCCGCTCGAGTTCGGCCAACGCTTTGGCGCGCTCAGCAATCATGGGCGGGCACGGCAACACGACGAGGGATCGATGCAGGCTTCACGAGGAGGTAGACAACATCGGGGAGAAGAGGAAGCGGCCGAAACAAGCTGGGAGCCAAACGGGGCATAGTACACCTGTGGCCCCTCGTCGGCTTGCTCCGGCGAGGACGCTTCGGGATGGGACAGAGGGTCGAGGGTGACGTGAGAGGAAGGGGGTGTCAGGTCGGCACCCCTAGATGCGTGGAAACGGTCGATGCCAAGCTGGCCGACGCGTCCCGACGCCCAGAGCACGGCCAACGCTGCCAGAGCGCGTGAAACGCAATGCCAAGGGGACAGTCACCACGGGCACTGGCATGATGAGGACAAGAGAGGCTATGAGGAGTTGTCTAGGGACTAGTCCTGCGTCACTGAGGTTGTGGGAGGAAAAAAATAAGCAGAAGAAGTCATGGACAGCTGGGATTCACCGAGAGAAATTTGTTGCATCAGACTTGGACGAGCACTGCTGATCAACATGAACTTGATTGGGTCAAATGGTGTTGTCTGGGGTGTCTAGGATATGATGGACTAGGATCCTGGAAAGTTTGAGGATAATTGGACCAATATAAATCCTAGTTGCTTCACCACTTCATTTTTGGTCCATAATAGAAATAAGGATGATGCACTCAAATGGTGAGGCCACTTGAGCTGAAATTTGGCAACGCTTGATAATTTTGTAATATCAAGATGCTGTAAAAATTTCATACCAAATTGACAAGCCAGCATGGTACTTGCTTCACAAACATCATCTCTGACCAGAAACTTGGAATAATTTTGGAGAAATAATGGCTTGATGAAATGATGCCAAATTTGGTGGAGAGATGTTATGAGGGTAGGAGCATAATCTGATAATTTCTCAGAATTTATGAAGCAATAAAAATTATACTTGCTTCGCAACCTGAAAATACTAACAGGATCAAAGATTTGATCATGTGCTCACATATATGAAGGTATGGGGCCGAAATTTGGAGGAGAGTGATAATATGAGCACATTAAGGAGTGTGTAAAATTTCAACGCATTTGGATACTCCTAGCTAGTACTTCCTTCACAAAGGCTTATGTTTGACATAAACTTCCAAAAA
This sequence comes from Aegilops umbellulata, assembly GCA_032464435.1. Taxonomy (NCBI): domain Eukaryota; kingdom Viridiplantae; phylum Streptophyta; class Magnoliopsida; order Poales; family Poaceae; genus Aegilops; species Aegilops umbellulata. The sequence continues at coordinate 39,108,777 of CP136056.1, read as the reverse complement.
TCACTGAGGAAGATTGGATAGGCAAATAAAGTTGAATATTTGCATGGAGCAGTTATTTGGACATAAAAGAATGCCCAAAAATTTTGGGATCAAACAAGATAGGATAAATGGCACTTCCTTCACAAAATGACATTCAGGAGAGAATAGAGGAAGGAATATTGGGGAATTATTCTTGGGCTAGGACTGGAAAGTTTTGGCATATTTGAGCAACATATGACCCAAATAAATTATGAGATTTATTTGGGAATTTTGGGAGTAACAGAGATATAGGTTGCTTCACAACCTAGGGCACACAGGGTTCTTCCTTTAACAAAAAAAGGAATAATCCCGAAGAAAAAGGATTATGGCGTTTGGCTAGGATGGAAATGGCATGGTCTAGGGAAAGATATGAGGATGATGAACCACTTGGGAGAAGAAATGAAGATGATCTTCCAGGTTGCAAGGCCACAAATCCAATCCAAAAAGAAAAACAGAGCAAAAACCAAATAAATCAAAAGAAAAAGAAAAGGGCAAAAAACTAGGCTGTTACAACTTTGATCACACCACCTGTTTTAGAGGACTATGTTGATAAATTGACTTTTCCATGTGATCAAACAACTAAAAGATCAACAATTTTGAGTGGACCCATTGAATTAACTGTTAATATGAAAGAACCATGTGAATCAGGGCATATGTCAGATTTGGATCGAATACGCATCAAAATTATTGTGCCAATGTTTAATCATTTTGATATGACCTCTAATCTTGGTGATGATTCTATGTCAAATGACTTATTGCATGTTTGCTTATTTAAGCATGTTGTAGCATGTAAATTTGATGCAATTAAGGTTTATTCACCAATGTTGGCATGGTTTAATGATGAACATTGTCAACCTTTTGAAATGAATAAGAGCTTCACTTATATGTGCAAACTGAGTTGCAATATTTTCATGCCTTCTACTTCTTGTGACAATATTTTGGCTTTAGATTTTATGAACTATGAAGGTTACTCATGTATACATGTGTCATATGTGCAAAAACCAAGAGAAGTACAAATGGATGACATATACATGTACAACACGTACACCTTGTTTCTTTTGTTTGCCACATTTCAGATTGAGCAACGCCGAGGACGGCTTTGTTTTCAAGATGGGGAGAATGATGAGGACATGACTACCTTGTATACGACCAAAAATATTGCATACATGTATATTTGTGCAGTGATTTCTAATGCAAACAATGCAATTATTTATTTATGTCATCCAGGACATAAAATACTTCACAAACTTTTGTGTCATGTCTAATTGCAGGTGTATGGAACATTTCTACAATCCACATATGAAGATAAGGGAAAAAGACAAGTTTAGGTGTTGTTCGAAAAGTCATGTCACCTCACTTTTGGGCCAAGAGAAGATAGAGTCCAAATATCTCAGGTTCTAAACTCAAATTCGAACTGCACAGACATACCTGACTTGAAACGGCAAGAACTCTTTCATAGGGACTCCTAATTGGGTGATTCTTTTCTTGTTGGAAAGTAGATTTCATGCTCTTTCAAACCAACTGGATTAACCTTAAAATTTGTCCGAAGCATTGAGTTATTGACGAAATAATTCGACGCTGCAGCAGAATACGATTCAAACTACAAGTCCAAAGGTGTCACATTATCTCCACTTTGGCCCATTGGCCTTGTATGACCTAGGATTAGTTTTACGCTGCCTTGGGACGTCCTTCCACCTCCTTGGCCACCACCCCTTGCTCCTATATTAGTAGACCCATCTAGTAGCTTTTTGCTTGGGATTTGTTTTGTTAAAAGTTAGCCAACGCAACTTTGTGTACTTTGTTTGTCCAACGACCAAACCAAGACCGCTTTTGGATTCCCGCCATTATCAATACTTCATCGATATCTGCAATATTCAGATTGCTTTATCATATTCTTGCTTGTTCTTCGATTGCTTGTGGATAGACCTTCGTGGTCAGGTTGATCGTGCTCCGGCGTGGTCAATAACCTCTCGGAGTTGCTTTAGCGATTGCTAAGGCGCAACATCGTACACGTTTGTAGTCGGATCGTGAAAGTCGACTCCACCAAATCGATAGTTATCATCTCATCGAATGATCGAGACACCCCGCCTCTATCAAGTGGTATCAGTTTTCAGGTTGCTCGGTGAGAATTTCCAGTTATCCCTACATTCGATTTATTTTCTTACATATTGTCCAAGAAAAAGCCACAAAAAAGTTAGATCTATTTATCCTTTGTCCTAGCTAGTTTGAGCCTTGAAATTTTCTTTTCATTGTTTGAATTACTGAATTATTGGTTGCATAGTCGTGTCGAGTTGCTGTTCTTAGTGTCTAGTTCATTTAGAGTTTCGAGTTTTGTTCACATTAATCACGTTGTCGCTGCATCGTTATCCCTTCTGCTGTCCACCACCCCATCCATCAATTTCCACCACATGCTACGCATCGTTCATTGTCACAATCATAGTTGAGGTCATTCACATCTTCGCTTGATCGAATCTGCATCTTATCTAGTTTGTCTTGGAAAGAGGGAGATAGAAAAAAAGTTTAAAAAATTCACAGAAAAAAGGAGAGAAAGAAAAAGGAAAAAAGTGAGAGAAAAAAAATTGAAATTTCAGATCTATCTAGAATCAATCTCGTACCTGAATTCGGATTGGAATTTGTTTTGCGCAGTGTTCAGTAAAACAGGCATATCTTTTTCATAAGAAGTGTGTCTTGGCTCCACAAGTACTCACATTAAAGCTACCGACGAGCCGCATCTGAGTAGTAGCAAAAGCTATTTTAATATTTGGCGTCTCAAAATTGGCTTCTAAATAGGTCCTTTTGCCCTACGAAGTTCGCACATACAGCTTGTTCTAGTTTTTCAGGCCAGTTTTGGAATTCTTTGACTCCTCATATCAATTCGGAATTAAGAGATTCTTTTCGCATTGGAAAGCTTGAGTTAGTAGCATTCTTTGAAAAAATTATCAAAAAATTGGCTCAAACTTTTCAAGAGGAAAGTTGGAGAGAGAGTTGTTGTGTATCCTGCTTGGCAGTTGTTTTTCATCATTATCTTTAGTGCCGTTATGAACTTCACTTATATCTTGCTATCCAGAGCTACGTCGTGACCTCGTTAGTGTTCTAGGCTCGCATCTCTAGTCCGGTCTAGTCTAGGACCAGCGCAGTACCGTCGTTGAGCGTTTATTCAACATTGCATCTCTGAATTGATTATTGCTAATATTTTGCTACCATATATAGCCAACCCAGCTCCACATATTTCTACACCGTATATATGTACGTTCCCTAGCAATCGCTTTATTCTATCTTCGAAGTTATTTGACATTGTTGGTTGCCTGTCACTGAAGGAAATATGCCCTAGAGGCAATAATAAAGTTATTATTTATTTCCTTGTATATCATGATAAATGTTTATTATTCATGCTAGAATTGTATTAACCAGAAACATAATACATGTGTGGATACATAGACAAACAGAGTGTCACTAGTATGCCTCTACTTGACTAGCTTGTTAATCAAAGATGGTTAAGTTTCCTAACCATAGACAAAGGAGTTGTGATTTGATTAACAAGGTCACATCATTAGTTGAATGATCTGATTGACATGACCCATTCCATTAGCTTAGCACCCGATCGTTTAGTATGTTGCTATTGCTTTGTTCCTGACTTATACATGTTCCTATGACTATGAGATTATGCAACTCCCGTTTACCGTAGGAACACTTTGTGTGCTACCAAACGTCACAACGTAACTGGGTGATTATAAAGGTGCTCTACAGGTGTCTCCGAAAGTATTTGTTGGGTTGGCGTGTTTCGAGATTAGGATTTGTCACTCCGAATGTCGGAGAGGTATCTCAGGGCCTTCTCGGTAATGCACATCACATAAGCCTTGCAAGCATTGCAACCAATGAGTTAGTTGCGAGATGATGTATTACAGAACGAGTAAAGAGACTTGCCGGTAATGAGATTGAACTAGGTATTGGATACCGACGATCGAATCTCGGGCAAGTAACATACCGATGACAAAGGGAACAACGTATGTTGTTATGCGGTCTGACCGATAAAGATCTTCGTAGAATATGTAGGAGCCAATATGGGCATCCAGGTCCCGCTATTGGTTATTGACCGGAGATGAGTCTCGGTCATGTCTACATTGTTCTCGAACCGTAGGGTCCGCACGCTTAAGGTTTCGATGACAGTTATATTATGAGTTTATGCATTTTTGATGTACCGAAGTTAGTTCGGAGTCCCGGATGAGATCACGGACATGACGAGGAGTCTCGGAATGGTTGAGACGTAAAGATTGATATATTGGACGACTATATTCGGACATCGGAATGGTTCCGAGTGGTTTCGGATAATAACGGAGTACCGGGGGGGTTACCGGAACCCCCCGGGGGGTTAATGGGCCCATATGGATCTTAAGGGAAAAGAGGAGGGGCGGCCAGGGCAGGCCGCGTGCCCCCTCCCCCCTAGTCCGAGTAGGACAAGGAAGGGGGGGCGGCGCCCCCCTTTTTCCCTCCCCCTCTCTCCTTCCTTCTCCTACAAGGAAAGGGAGAGGAGTCCTACTCCCGGTGGGAGTAGGACTCCTCCTTGGCGCGCCCCTCTAGGGCGGCCGCCCCCTCCCCCTTGCTCCTTTATATACGGGGGCAGGGGGACACCCCAGAACACACAATTGATCAACGTGATCGTTCCTTAGCCGTGTGCGTTGCCCCCCTCCACCATATTCCACCTCGGTCATATTGTCGCGGTGCTTAGGCGAAGCCCTGCGTCGGTAGTACATCAAGATCGTCACCACGCCGTCGTGCTGACGGAACACCTCCCCGAAGCTTTGCTGGATCGGAGCCTGGGGATCGTCATCGAGCTGAACGTGTGCTAAGAACTCGGAGGCGCCGGAGTAACGGTGCTTGGATCGGTCGGATCGGGAAGACGTACGACTACTTCCTCTACGTTGTGTCAACGCTTCCGCTTCAGTCTACGAGGGTACGTAGACAACACTCTCCCCTCTCGTTGCTATGCATCACCATGATCTTGCGTGTGCGTAGGAATTTTTTTGAAATTACTACGTTCCCCAACAGTGGTATCAGAGCCTAGGTTTTTATGGTTTGATGTTTTGCACGAGTAGAACACAAGTGAGTTTTGGACGATACAAGTCATACTGCCTACCAGCATGTCATACTTTGGTTCGGCGGTATTGTTGGATGAAGCGGCTCGGACCGACATTACGCGTACGCTTACGCGAGACTGGTTCTACCGACATGCTTTGCACACAGGTGGCTGGCGGGTGTCAGTTTCTCCAACTTTAGTTGAATCGAGTATGGCTACGCCCGGTCCTTGAGAAGGTTAAAACGGAGTTTATTTGACAAACTATCGTTGTGGTTTTGATGCATAGGTGAGATTGGTTCTTGCTTAAGCCCGTAGCAGCCACGTAAAACTTGCAACAAACAAAGTAGAGGAAGTCTAACTTGTGTTTTGCATGGCATGTTGTGATGTGATATGGTCAAGACATGATGCTAAATTTTATTGTATGAGATGATCATGTTTTGTAACCGAGTTATCGGCAACCGGCAGGAGCCGTATGGTTGTCGCTTTATTGTATGCAATGCAATCGCCCTGTAATGCTTTACTTTATCACTAAGCGGTAGCGATAGTCGTAGAAGCATAAGATTGGCGAGACGACAACGATGCTACGATGGAGATCAAGGTGTCGCGCCGGTGACGATGGTGATCATGACGGTGCTTCGGAGATGGAGATCACAAGCACAAGATGATGATGGCCATATCATATCACTTATATTGATTGCATGTGATGTTTATCTTTTTATGCATCTTATCTTGCTTTGATTGACGGTAGCATTATAAGATGATCTCTCACTAAATTATCAAAGTAATAGTGTTCTCCCTGAGTATGCACCGTTGCGAAAGTTCTTCGTGCTGAGACACCACGTGATGATCGGGTGTGATAGGCTCTACGTTCAAATACAATGGGTGCAAAACAGTTGCACACGCGGAATACTCAGGTTTAACTTGACGAGCCTAGCATATAACAGATATGGCCTCGGAACACGGAGATCGAAAGGTCGAGCGTGAATCTTATAGTAGATATGATCAACATAGTGATGTTCACCATTGAAACTACTCCATCTCATGTGATGATCGGACATGGTTTAGTTGATTTGGATCACGTGATCACTTAGAGGATTAGAGAGATGTCTATCTAAGTGGGAGTTCTCAAGTAATATGATTAATTGAACTTAAATTTATCATGAACTTAGTCCCTGATAGTATCTTGCTTGTTTATGTTGATTGTAGATAGATGGCTCGTGCTGTTGTTCCGTTGAATTTTAATGCGTTCCTTGAGAAAGCAAAGTTGAAAGATGATGGTAGCAATTACACGGAGTGGGTCCGTAACTTGAGGATTATCCTCATTGCTGCACAGAAGAGTTACGTCCTGGAAGCACCGCTGGGTGCCAGGCCTGCTGCTGGAGCAACGCCGATGTTGTGAACGTCTGGCAGAGCAAAGCTGATGACTACTCGATAGTTCTGTGTGCCATGCTTTATGGCTTAGAACCGGGACTTCAACGACGTTTTGAACATCATGGAGCATATGAGATGTTCCAGGAGTTGAAGTTAATATTCCAACAGAATGCCCGGATTGAGAGATATGAAGTCTCCAATAAGTTCTATAGCTGCAAGATGGAGGAGAATAGTTCTGTCAGTGAGCATATACTCAAAATGTCTGGGTATTATAATCACTTGATTCAACTGGGGGTTAATCTTCCGGATGATTGCGTCATTGACAGAATTCTCCAATCACTTCCACCAAGCTACAAAGGCTTCGTGATGAACTATAATATGCAAGGGATGGATAAGACAATGCCCGAGCTCTTCGCAATGCTAAAGGTTGCGGAGGTAGAAATCAAAAAGGAGCATCAAGTGTTGATGGTTAACAAAACCACTAGTTTCAAGAAAAAGGGCAAAGGGAAGAAGAAGGGGAACTTCAAGAAGAACAGCAAACAAGTTGCTGCTCAAGAGAAGAAACCCAAGTCTGGACCTAAGCCTGAAATTGAGTGCTTCTACTGCAAGCAGACTGGTCACTGGAAGCGGAACTGCCTCAAGTATTTGGCGGATAAGAAGGATGGCAAGGTGAACAAAGGTATATGTGATATACATGTTATTGATGTGTACCTTACTAATGCTCGCAGTAGCACCTGGGTATTTGATACTGGTTCTGTTGCTAATATTTGCAACTCGGAACAGGGACTACGGATTAAGCGAAGATTGGTTAAGGACGAGGTGACGATGCGCGTGGGAAACGGTTCCAAAGTCGATGTGATCGCAGTCGGCACGCTACCTCTACATCTACCTTCGGGATTAGTATTAGACCTAAATAATTGTTATTTGGTGCCAGCGTTGAGCATGAACATTATATCTGGATCTTGTTTGATGCGAGACGGTTATTCATTTAAATCAGAGAATAATGGTTGTTCTATTTATATGAGTAATATCTTTTATGGTCATGCACCTTTGAAGAGTGGTCTATTTTTGATGAATCTCGATAGTAGTGATACACATATTCATAATGTTGAAGCCAAAAGATGCAGAGTTGATAATGATAGTGCAACTTATTTGTGGCACTTCCGTTTAGGTCATATCGGTATAAAGCGCATGAAGAAACTCCATACTGATGGACTTTTAGAACCACTTGATTATGAATCACTTGGTACTTGCGAACCGTGCCTCATGGGCAAGATGACCAAAACACCGTTCTCCGGTACTATGGAGAGAGCAACAGATTTATTGGAGATCATACATACAGATGTATGTGGTCCAATGAACATTGAAGCTCGTGGCGGATATCGTTATTTTCTCACCTCCACAGATGATTTAAGCAAATATGGTTATGTCTACTTAATGAAACACAAGTCTGAAACATTTGAAAAGTTCAAAGAATTTCAGAGTGAAGTTGAAAATCATCGTAACAAGAAAATAAAGTTTCTACGATCTGATCGTGGAGGAGAATATTTGAGTTACGAGTTTGGTCTACATTTGAAACAATGCGGAATAGTTTCGCAACTCACGCCACCCGGAACACCACAACGCAATGGTGTGTCAGAACGTCGTCATCGTACTTTACTAGATATGGTGCGATCTATGATGTCTCTTACAGATTTACCGCTATCGTTTTGGGGTTATGCTTTAGAGACGGCCGCATTCACGTTAAATAGGACACCATCAAAATCCGTTGAGACGACACCTTATGAACTATGGTTTAGCAAGAAACCAAAGTTGTCGTTTCTTAAAGTTTGGGGTTGCGATGCTTATGTGAAAAAGCTTCAACCTAATAAGCTCGAACCCAAATCGGAAAAATGTGTCTTCATAGGATATCCAAAAGAAACTGTTGGATACACCTTCTATCATAGATCCGAAGGCAAGACTTTTGTTGCTAAATTCGGAGTCTTTCTAGAAAAGGAGTTTCTCTCAAAAGAAGTGAGTGGGAGGAAAGTAGAACTTGATGAGGTAACTGTACCTGCTCCCTTATTGGAAAGTAGTACATCACAGAAAACTGTTTCTGTAGCACCTACACCAATTAGTGAGGAAGTTAATGATGATGATCATGCAACTTCAGATCAAGTTACTACAGAACCTCGTAGATCAACCAGAGTGGTACGGCAATCCTGTTCTGGAAATCATGCTACTAGATCATGGTGAACCTACGAACTATGAAGAAGCGATGGTGAGCCCAGATTCCGCAAAATGGCTTGAAGCCATGAAATCTGAGATGGGATCCATGTATGAGAACAAAGTATGGACTTTGGTTGACTTGCCCGATGATCGGCAAGCAATAGAGAATAAATGGATCTTCAAGAAGAAGACTGACGCTGATGGTAATGTTACTGTCTACAAAGCTCGACTTGTCGCAAAAGGTTTTTGACAAGTTCAAGGGATTGACAACGATGAGACCTTCTCACCCGTAGCGATGCTTAAGTCTGTCCGAATCATGTTAGCAATTGCCGCATTTTATGATTATGAAATTTGGCAAATGGATGTAAAGACTGCATTCCTGAATGGATTTCTGGAAGAAGAGTTGTATATGATGCAACCGGAAGGTTTTATCGATCCAAAGGGAGCTAACAAAGTATGCAAGCTCCAGCGATCCATTTATGGACTGGTGCAAGCCTCTCGGAGTTGGAATAAACGCTTTGATAGTGTGATCAAAGCATTTGGGTTTGTACAGACTTTTGGAGAAGCCTGTATTTACAAGAAAGTGAGTGGGAGCTCTGTAGCATTTCTGATATTATATGTAGATGACATATTACTAATTGGAAATGATATAGAATTTCTGGATAGCATAAAGGGATACTTGAATAAAAGTTTTTCAATGAAAGACCTCGGTGAAGCTGCTTACATATTGGGCATTAAGATCTATAGAGATAGATCAAGACGCTTAATTGGACTTTCACAAAGTACATACCTTGACAAAGTTTTGAAAAAGTTCAAAATGGATCAAGCAAAGAAAGGTTTCTTCCCTGTATTACAAGGTGTGAAGTTGAGTAAGACTCAATGCCCGACCACTGCAGAAGATAGAGAGAAGATGAAAGATGTTCCCTATGCTTCAGCCATAGGCTCTATCATGTATGCAATGCTGTGTACCAGACCCGATGTGTGCCTTGCTATAAGTTTGGCAGGGAGGTACCAAAGTAATCCTGGAGTGGATCACTGGACAGCGGTCAAGAATATCCTGAAGTACCTGAAAAGGACTAAGGAGATGTTTCTCGTGTATGGAGGTGACAAAGAGCTCGTCGTAAACGGTTATGATGCAAGCTTTGACACTGATCCCGGACGATTCTAAATCGCAAACCGGATACGTATTTACATTAAACGGTGGAGCTGTAAGTTGGTGCAGTTCTAAACAAAGCGTCGTAGCGGGATCTACATGTGAAGCGGAGTACATAGCTGCTTCGGAAGCAGCGAATGAAGGAGTCTGGATGAAGGAGTTCATATCCGATCTAGGTGTCATACCTAGTGCATCGGGTCCAATGAAAATCTTTTGTGACAATACTGGTGCAATTGCCTTAGCAAAGGAATCTAGATTTCACAAGAGAACCAAGCACATCAAGAGACGCTTCAATTCCATCCGGGATTTAGTCCAGGTGGGAGACATAGAGATTTGCAAGATACATACGGATCTGAATGTAGCAGACCCGTTGACTAAGCCTCTTCCACGAGCAAAACATGATCAGCACCAAGACTCCATGGGTGTTAGAATCATTACTCTGTAATCTAGATTATTGACTCTAGTGCAAGTGTGAGACTGAAGGAAATATGCCCTAGAGGCAATAATAAAGTTATTATTTATTTCCTTGTATATCATGATAAATGTTTATTATTCATGCTAGAATTGTATTAACCGGAAACATAATACATGTGTGGATACATAGACAAACAGAGTGTCACTAGTATGCCTCTACTTGACTAGCTTGTTAATCAAAGATGGTTAAGTTTCCTAACCATAGACAAAGGAGTTGTGATTTGATTAACAAGGTCACATCATTAGTTGAATGATCTGATTGACATGACCCATTCCATTAGCTTAGCACCCGATCGTTTAGTATGTTGCTATTGCTTTGTTCATGACTTATACATGTTCCTATGACTATGAGATTATGCAACTCCCGTTTACCGTAGGAACACTTTGTGTGCTACCAAACGTCACAACGTAACTGGGTGATTATAAAGGTGCCCTACAGGTGTCTCTGAAAGTATTTGTTGGGTTGGCGTATTTCGAGATTAGGATTTGTCACTCCGAATGTCGGAGAGGTATCTCAGGGCCTTCTCGGTAATGCACATCACATAAGCCTTGCAAGCATTGCAACCAATGAGTTAGTTGCGAGATGATGTATTACAGAACGAGTAAAGAGACTTGCCGGTAACGAGATTGAACTAGGTATTGGATACCGACGATCGAATCTCGGGCAAGTAACATACCGGTGACAAAGGGAACAACGTATGTTGTTATGCGGTCTGACCGATAAAGATCTTCATAGAATATGTAGGAGCCAATATGGGCATCCAGGTCCCGCTATTGGTTATTGACCGGAGATGAGTCTCGGTCATGTCTACATTGTTCTCGAACCGTAGGGTCCGCACGCTTAAGGTTTCGATGATAGTTATATTATGAGTTTATGCATTTTTGATGTACCGAAGTTCGTTCGGAGTCCCGGATGAGATCACGGACATGACGAGGAGTCACGGAGTGGTCGAGACGTAAAGATTGATATATTGGACGACTATATTCGGACATCGGAATGGTTCCGAGTGGTTTCGGATAATAACGGACTACCGGGGGGTTACCGGAACCCCCCGGGGGGTTAATGGGCCCATATGGGCCTTAAGGGAAAAGAGGAGGGGCGGCCAGGGCAGGCTGCGCGCCCCCTCCCCCCCTAGTCCAAAAAGGACAAGGAAGGGGGGGGGCGCCCCCATTTTTCCCTCCCCCTCTCTCCTTCCTTCTCCTACAAGGAAAGGGAGAGGAGTCCTACTCCCGGTGGGAGTAGGACTCCTCCTTGGCGCGCCCCTCTAGGCCGGCCGCCCCCTCCCCTTGCTCCTTTATATACGGGGGCAGGGGGGCACCCCAGAACACACAATTGATCAACATGATCGTTACTTAGCCGTGTGCGGTGCCCCCCTCCACCATATTCCACCTCGGTCATATTGTCGCGGTGCTTAGGCAAAGCCCTGCGTCGGTAGTACATCAAGATCGTCACCATGCCGTCGTGCTGACGGAACTCCTCCCAGAAGCTTTGCTGGATCGGAGCCCGGGGATCGTCATCGAGCTGAACGTGTGCTAAGAACTCGGAGGCACCGGAGTAACGGTGCTTGGATCGGTCGGATCGGGAAGACGTACGACTACTTCCTCTACGTTGTGTCAACGCTTCCGCTTCGGTCTACGAGGGTACGTAGACAACACTCTCCCCTCTCGTTGCTATGCATCACCATGATCTTGCGTGTGCGTAGGATTTTTTTTGAAATTACTACGTTCCCCAACAGTCACCACCTGCTGCATGGTAAGAGCTTATAAGATATTGACATTTGCTTTACTGTGAGCGCTTTACCACCATATCCTAGTAGTTCATAGCAACATTTTTTTGTTTCTACTAATCATGGTAGGTTCCGGAGTTGTTAATTCTTGGGCTTCATCGATCGTGGGAGATTTGCGACCACCTAAGAAAACACAACAACCGTCACAAGAGGAGCAACATCATCAGAATGCACATAATCAGGTTAATGTTTCAATGCCACCACTTACTGGTCATTTTTGGCCTAATTTATATATTGAATGGGACTACGAAGTAAATGCTATATTTGCTTCTCATAATTTTGATGGCGAGGAAAATTTAAATTTTCGGTTAGTATGTTCAGTAGCTTTGCTTTGGTTTGGTGGAGCGAACATTGTCGGTTATACCCTGATTATATACCTACTACGTGGGATGATTTAAAACTTCTCATGAGAGATAGATTCGTCGATGTTTACTATACTCATGGCATGACTAAAAAAACTAGAACATTTAAAACAAGGTAGTGACACCATAACAAAATATAATGATGATTTACAAATTACTTTGTTACAAGAAAGTGAAGAAGATTTAATGGATATATTTTGGGGAGGGTTAAATCGTGATATTCAGGAGATACTAATTCAAGAAGAGTGTTATCCTATGGACCGTTTGTTTCATCTTGCTTGCAAAGCTGAACAGGCAATAAAACGACGTGTTCCCCATAAGGAGAATAAGCACATGGTTCACTTTCCAAGAGTTGATACGATTGTTCCTTCAACTACTAGTTGTACTATGACAACCACATCTGTTGTTGTGAGGACTACATCACCACCATGTGACACATCACCCCCGAGAGTGGCTACATCAGCTGAGTTGATCATAAGAGGTAATGAAAAAGGTACTGATCTTCCACCTCTACATGAGAATGAAGAATGCCTTGTCAATTTAAGTGCACCATCTGATCAGCTACCCACTACTTTGATCACACCACCTATTCTAGAGGACTATGTTGATAATTTGACTTTGCCATGTGATCAAACAACTAAAAGAGTAACAATTTCAAGTGGACCCATTGAATTAACTATTAATATGAAAGAACCATGCGAATCTGGGAATAAATCATATTTGGATCAAATACGTTTGAAAATAATTGTGCCAATGTTTAATCATTTCGATATGACCTCTAATCTTGCTGATGATTATGTGTCAAATGACTTATTGCATCTTTGCTTATTTAAGCATGTTGTAGCATGTAAATTTGATGCAAGTAAGGTTTATTCACCAATGTTGGGATGGTTTAATAATGAACATTGTCAACCTTTTGAAATGAATAAGAGCTTCACTTATATGTGCAAACTGAGTTGCAATATTTTCATGCCTTCTACTTCTTGTGATAATATTTTGGTTTTAGATTTTATGAACTATGAAGGTTACTCATGTATACATGTGTCATATGCGCAAAAACCAAGAGAAGTAAAAATGGATGACATATACATATACAACACGTACACCTTATCTCTTTTGTTTGCCACATTTCAGATTAAGCAACGCCGAGGACGGCTTTGTTTTCAAGAAGGGGAGAATGATGAGGACATGACTACCTTGGATACGACCAAAAATATTGCATACATGTATATTCGTGAGGTGATTTCTAATGCAAACAATGCAATAATTTATTTATGTCATCCAGGACAAAAAATACTTCACAAACTTTTGTTTCATGTCTAATTGCAGGTGTATGGGAGATTTGTACAATCCACATATGAAGATAAGGGGAAAAGGTAAGTTTAGGTGTTGTTCAAAAAGTCCTCTCGCATCACTTTTGTGCCAAGAGAATATAGAGTCCAAGTCTCTCACGTTCTGAACTCAGGTTCGGACTTCACGCACATACCTGACTTAAAATGGCAAGAACTGTTTCATACGGACTCCTGATTGGGTGATTCTTTTTTGTTGCAAATTAGATTTCGTGCTCTTTCAACCCAACTGGATTCACCTTAAAATTCGTCCAAAGCATTGAGTTATTGACGAAAGAATCCAGTCAGCAGAATCCGATTCAAACTACAAGTCCAAAGGTGTTGCATTACCTCCACTTGGGCCCATTGGCCTTGTATGACCTAGGGTTAGTTTTAGGCTGCCTTGGGACGTCCATCCACCTCCTTGGCCGCCACCCCTTGCTCCTATATAAGTAGATCCATCTACTTGCTTTTTGCATGGGATTTGTTTAGTTAAAAGTTCGCCAGTGCAACTTCGTGTACTTCGTTTGTGTCCAACGACCAAACCAAGACCGCTTTTGGATTCCCGCCATTATCAATACTTCATCCATATTCGCAATATTTAGATTGCTTTATCATATTCTTGCGTGTTCTTCGATTGTTTGCAGAAATAGACCTTCGTGGTCAGCTTGATCATGCTCCGGCGTGGTCAATAACCTCTCGGAGTTGGTTTAGTGATTGCTAAGGTGCAACGTCGTGCACGTTGTAGTCAGATCATCAAAGTCGACTCCACCAAATCGATAGTTATCATCTCATCGAAAGATCCGGACACCTCGCCTCTATCAAGTGGTATCAGTTTTCAGGTTGCTCGGTGAGAATTTCCAGTTATCCCTAGATTAGATTTATTTTCTTACCTATTGTCCAAGAAAATGCCACAAAAAAAGTTAGATCTATTCATCCTTTGTCCTAGCCAGTCTGAGCCTTGCAATTTTATTTTCATTGTTTACATTATTGAATTATCGGTTGCATAGTCGTGTCAAGTTGCTGGTCTTAGTGTCTAGTTCGTTTAGAGTTTCGAGTTTTGTTCACATTAGTCATGTTGCCGCTGCATCATTATACCTTCTGCTGTCCACCACCCCATCCATCAATTTCCACCACATGCTACCAATCGTTCATTGTCACAATCATAGTTGAGGTCATTCACATCTTCGCTTGATCCAATCTACATCTTATCTAGTTTGTCTTGGAAAGAGGGAGAGAGAAAATAAAAGAGACATAAAAAAGTTAAAAAAAGTTGTCAGTGTTCTGGGAACGGGGGTCCCCAGACTTGCCTGCCTACGGCCCACGGTGTGGCTAAGCTAGCAGGCCATACGGCCCATCTTCATCGACAAGGCGTTCAAGACCCTCGCGAGGGGCCAAGCCTCATGGGGCGGACGACGCAAGACCTCCTCCGGAGCGGCCTCACCAGGCAGGCTCACAAGGAGCGGAGATATCAAGGCGGGGCAAACCTTGCGAGGTTTGTGTGACGTGAGCCATGACGACTGGCACCAGGCAAGTGCCAGCGCGTGCAGCGTCCTTGTTTCCTCTTTGATGCTGAGGAGGCTGGCGTAGGCACGGAGTACCGAGGCATCAAGCAAAGGTTTCCATATTAGTGCAACGAGACCGAAGACCAGC
This sequence comes from Aegilops umbellulata, assembly GCA_032464435.1. Lineage (NCBI taxonomy): Eukaryota > Viridiplantae > Streptophyta > Magnoliopsida > Poales > Poaceae > Aegilops > Aegilops umbellulata. The sequence goes on along the minus strand of CP136056.1, from coordinate 39,093,349 downwards.
AGGACGGCAAGATGGAGGTCACCATGGAGCCCAGGACGGCGTCACCACCAGAGCCTTTTGCAGGCGAAGACCACTTTTGTCAGGATAGCTTGTACTAGTTGTCCCCTTTCAAAATTGCCCACCGTTGTTGGCTCCCTTCCCGCTCAATATTTGGGGAGAGGACCAGGGCCTATATAAGTAGAGGTAGCCACCACAGTAGGGGTAACTGATCGAGTCCTCACACACACACAAGTTCAACAAGCACAAGAACACCTCAACCTCAGGAGGTTGTTCTTCCCCTTGTACTGTTCATCACCAGCCCAAGAGGAAATCCACCACCACCACACTGGAGTAGGGTATTACAGCACAACGGTGGCTCGAACCAGTATAAATCTCGTGTCTTTCTGTTTTGCGAGTTCGTCGAGTTCGTCCACGAGATCTTAGCGAGCTAGGGTGTAGATCGGTAGGAGGGAAAGAACTTCGCGCGCACCCCAGAGTTCGAACCTTAAGGTTTTTACCGGAACCCGAGATCCGACATTTGGCGCGCCAGGTAGGGGTGCGCCATAGCTTCTCCTCTGTCGATCTGCGCTTCGCCCTCATGGCAGGCGCCCCGTCATCGCCTCCGGCGGCTAGCATCGACGACGGGGCCAGGGGCTCCGAGCCCTGGCCCCCGCCCTACACCGGGTGCGATGGCCAACCAAGTTCAAGCCAGAGATGCCGCCGTGCTACGACGGCATGGCAGACTCAATGGGGTTTCCTACTAGCATATGAGGAGGCAGTCCTCGAGGCTGGGGGCGACGACAAGGTCATGGCCAACTGGCTCCCCATGGCCCTCGCAACGAGGCGCACGCCTGGCTGCTCAACCTCCCCGGATCCACGGTGGCGTCTTGGGAGGAGCTGCACGACCTCTTCACCGCATGCTATGCGGCACCGGCACACCACGCGGTCGCGGCCCTTCTAGGAGGCTCTCAAGCGCCTCCTTCGGATCACCACATTAAGCCGTTCCTCCGCCGGGTTGGTGCTGCTTCCAAGCGCTCGAGGGCTCCGCCCGGCTTGGCTGCGCCTGAGGCCGACCTCACCTCCAGCTTAGAAGACTACCCCGACTCTACCGCCGGCTCGGGCACACTTCCGATGCTCTGCACGCCCACCATCTACCACGTGGCCATCACCAAGACCATCATCGACGGCGGAGCCGGCCTCAACTTGCTCTCCTGGAAGCCTTCGGCCTCCTTCACGTGCCGCCCGAGCGGCTCAGCCTCAGCAAGCCTTTCTCAAGGGTTGGCGGCAGCGCTGCCCACTCTCTGGGGAAGATCCGCTACCCCGTACTCTACCAGTGCAGCGCTGGTGGCGGTTCGGGAGGAGCATCAAGCCAAGGCCGCGCTGCACCAAGCTACAACTGAAATGATGCAAGATCGGGAAGGCGCCGCGGGAGCCGCAGCGGCGCCAACGGAGGACCAAGAGCGGCAGGACGACGTCACAGAGACCCCTGTAAGCGACCAGGCGTGAGGAGTTTCACCACCTCAGGAGACGTCCGGGCCCCTACAAGACACAAGCCTCACCAACGCGCCAGCCCTTGTCTAACACCCGGTGTATTTTGTCAGCACGGTGTTGCGAGACGCAAGGGCTGCGGCACTACTTCCAGGGCCACCCCATCAAGGTCGTCTCAGCCTATCTGTTGGAGAGAGTGCTCAGGAGCCCGAACTCAGCTAGAAGGGTCGCTGAATGGAACATCAAGCTGCAAGAATTCCAGTTGGAGTTCAGCACTACCCGGGTCATCAAGGGAGCCGCGCTTGCTGATTTCGTGGCGGAATGGACGGATGCCCCGACACTTGATGTAGGCGAAGACCGGTCCACCTCACCGGTAAGCGAGGCGCCGGACGGCTGGGTCATGTATTTCGACGGCGCCTTCGCGCATCAGGGCGCGGGGGTTGGGGCAGTACTCATTTCTCCCACTCAGGACAAGCTCTACTACGCCGTGCAGCTCTGCTTTCAGCAGGGCGAGAAGGTCTCCAACAACATTGCAGAATACGAAGGCCTCATAGCTGGCCTGAAGGCCGCAGCAGCTCTGGGGGTGAAGCGCCTTGTAGTTAGGGGCGACTCGCAGCTCCTCGTCAACTTCTCCAAAAAAGTGTACGAGCCGAAGGACGAGCACATGGAGGCTTACCTCGCAGAAGTGCGTAAGATGGAAAAACATTTCATGGGGATGGAGGTGCAGCATGTGCCCCGGGGCACCAACAAGGAAGCCGATGACATCGCCAGAAAGGCATCCAAGCGGCAGCCTAGGAGCCTGGCGTCTTCGAAGAGCGGCTTGATATGTCTCCAACGTATCTATAATTTTTGATTGCTCCATGCTATATTATCTACTGTTTCGGGCAATATTGGGCTTTATTATCCACTTTTATATTATTTTTGGGACTAACCAATTAACCGGAGGCCCAGCCCAGATTTGCTGTTTTTTGCCTATTTCAGTGTTTCGAAGAAAAGGAATATCAAACGGAGTCAAAACGGAACGAAATCAACTAGAGAAGTTATTTTTGGAAGGAAAGCCACCAGATAGACTTGGACTCCACGTCAGGAGATACGGGAGGTGCTCACGAGGGTGGGGGGTGCCCCCCTTAGGGCGCGCCCCCTGCCTTGTGGGGCCCCCGTACCTCCTACGACGTACCCACTGCACCCATATATACTCTCGTACCCTAAAACTTCCAGCATGGAGATTGGATCAGAAGTTCCGCCGCCGCAAGCCTCTGTAGCCACCAAAAACCAATCGGGGCCCTCTTCGGCACCCTGCCGGAGGGGGCCATCATCACCGGTGGCCATGGAGGAGTATCCCGGAGGGGCCATGATCACCATGAAGGCCAAGGACCAGAGGGTGGAGGCCATGGATGAGTAAGCACAAGGGGGAGAACCTCTCCTCCTCTCTTCCGGTGGCGCCGGAGTGCCATCGGGAGGGGAATCATCGCCACGCTGATCGTCTTCATCAACATCACTATCATCATCACCATCCTCATCTCTTTTACGCGGTCCACTCTCCCGCACCCCGCTGTAATCTCTACTTGAACATGGTGCTTTATGCCATATATTATGATCCAATGATGTGTTGCCATCCTATGATGTTTTGAGTAGATATCTTTTGTCTTTGGGTTGATTGATGATCTAGATTGGTATGAGTTGTATGTTTTACTTTGGTGCTGTCCTATGGTGCCCTCCGTGTCGCGCAAGCGTGAGGGATTCCCGTTGTAGTATGTTGCAATACATTCATGATTCGCTTATAGTGGGTTGGTGAGTGACTGAAACACAAACCCGAGTAAGAGGGATTGTTGCGTATGGGAATAAAGAGGACTTGATGCTTTAATGCTATGGTTGGGTTTTACCTTAATGATCTTTAGTAGTTGCGGATGCTTGCTAGAGTTCCAATCATAAGTGCATATGATCCAAGTAGAGAAAGTATGTTAGCTTATGCATCTCCCTCATATGAAACTGCAATAGTGATCACCGGTCTTGTTAACAATTACCTAGGACAATTCCGCACACCGATCCACCATTATTCCACACTCGCTATTTATAATACTAAGTATTATATTCTTACTTTATGATAACAGCACCTACTTTTATGTTTTAGCTCTCCGATACCATGCAAAGTTATCCTCTTCATACCCACAACGTAGTTTTATTTATCGTTGCTAGTTGGAAGCAAACGTTCGGTGCACGTAGAGTCGTATCAGTGGCAGATAGGGCTTGAGAGAATATTGATCTTACCTTTAGCTCCTTGTGGGTTCGACACTCCATACTTATCACTTCCACCTTTGGAAAGTGCTATGATGAGTCCTTGCACTTGGGGATTATCACAGCTCTTCAAGCCGTCGGCGACGCCAGCACTTTCAAGCATAGTCCAGCCTCGGGAGGAGCTCCCACAACCACCTGCCACAGGAGCCCCAGCCTGTGGCCCGACCTCAGGAGCTCGCCTGCTCTTGGCGCTCGAGCCCCAGGAGGAATGTTGGACCAAGGAATTCAAGGAGTACCTGATGCAAGGGACGCTGCGAAGAATGAAGAGGACGCAGAGCACGTGGCCTGGCAAGCCACGGCATACTGTATCCATGACGGTGAGTTGTATAGGAAGCAACCGAACGATGTTTCGCTGCGCTGCATTTCCAGTGACCAAGGAAAGGAGTTGCTGGTTGACATACACGGTGGGGACTGCGGACACCACTCGTCATCACGGACTCTCGTTGGCAAGGTGTTCCGTAGTGGATTCTACTGGCCCACGGCGCTCAACGACTCGGCCGAGTTGGTGAGGTCCTGCGAAGCTTGCCAGTTCCACGCCAAGAAGATACATCAGCCAGCTCAGGGCCTCCAGACCATACCACTCACGTGGCCGTTCGCAGTCTGGGGGCTGGATATCTTGGGCCCTTTCCCTCGGGCGCCAGGGGGCTACCGCTACCTGTACGTCGCCATCGACAAGTTCACCAAGTGGGCGGAAGTGGAAGCTGTTCGCACCATCCCAGCCGGATCCGCGGTCAAGTTCATCAGGGGCATCGTGAGCCGTTTCGGAGTCCCCAACCGCATCATCACCGATAACGGTTCGCAGTTCACCAGTAACCTCTTCAAAACCTAATGTGCTAACCTTGGAACGCAGATTTGCTATGCTTCGGTGGCGCACCCGAGGACAAATGGTCAGGCCGAACGCGCCAACGCGGAGGTCCTGAGGGGCCTCAAGACCAGGACCTTCTAGAAGAAGCTCGAGGCCTGGGGCAGGGGCTGGTACGATGAGCTCCAGTCCGTGTTGTGGTCCATCCGCACCACCACCGCCAAGCCGACGGGTGAGACCCCATTCTTCCTTGTCTACGGAGCCGAAGCGGTCCTTCCTCACGAGGTCAAGCATCACTCCGCACGGGTCCTGGTGTTCGATGAATCACAGCAGGACGCCACACGGGGGATGGACCTCGTGCTGGGGGAGGAACGTCGTCGCGAAGCTGCACTGAGGGCGGCAAGGTACCAGCAAGCGCTGCGGCGATACCACTACTGCAACATCCGCTCCATGACGCTCGACACGGGTGACCTCGTCCTGAGGCGGGTCCTCTCCAGGGAAGGGCTGCATAAGCTTTCACCCATGTGGGAGGGCCCGTTCAAGGTCGTCCACATCTCCAGGCCTAGATCCATGCGCCTGGAGACACAGGACGGGGTACCCATCTAGAACGCCTGGAACATCCAGCACCTCCGGAAGTTCTACCCATGACGAAGGCCCGGTGCCTGTGAAGAATCATCGTCCATTACACTCTCACGTAATAATGAGTGGGGCTGTACACGCCCCGGAGTCTCAGGAGCGCCGGCCTCAGGCCCTGGGGCTCCCTCCCACGCCTAGTGGCAGCACTTAGCTCCGCGCTGGTGAGAAGACTTGAAGACTAGATTAGGTGCCGGACGCGGCTTTTCATTTGCTTTCCGTAGTTGGCTCGCTTTTCCTTAATTTAAGTTTGCTTCTAGTGTTCCTTGATGATTTGATTCCCTCGCCTCTTACCGTTTTTTCCAACTCTGGTTTGCTCGTGTTCTCTCTCTCGCATATCTCGCGAGGGGGCTAGGCAGGTGCCCTCGCGAGCGTTTTTTTCTCTCTGCCTTCTCGCGAGCCTCCCTCGTTCAAGCCCGGAAGCTGGCGCATCTCTCCTAGTCCGTGCCCCTCGGGTACCGCGATACAAAGCGCCAGGTCAAGGCTTGGGTGAACGACAAATCTCCTAGCAAACTCTCTAACGAATTTCTTGCAGTTCCTGAGCAATTGCAGACCACTCGGTCAAGATGGACACAAGGAAATAAACACCACGTAAAGAGGGGGCACCCCGAATGCACCAGGCTAAGTTATCGTTGCACAAAATAGCAACACGGCACTGAAACAACAAGCGTAGCATAATGGTTAATAAGATGTGATTTGATACATGCCCCTCCGGGCCCATGCTGGTTTCATTTTGACGCAGGAAGAAAGAGAGGAACATAACAAAAGCGGTGCTCGCCCCTGCGGTAGCCGACGGAGGCAGGGCCTTGGCGACGTCCTGGATCTAGTCGGACCCCTCCTCGCGCTTCACCGATGCGCAGCGACGAGACGACCCACTACTGCCTTCGAAGCGGGCGTGGTGGCTGGTCAAAGCCGCCGTTGCTGGAACTGTCGCCAAGGGAGGAGCCACCGTAGCCAGACGAGGCGCGGTTGGCGGGCTCGCCCCCCACCTCGTCCCGGCCATCGCCAAGGCCAAGCACCTCCTCGCCTTCGTTCACCTCGGGGCAGCATCCGGCGCGGCGACCATCTTCCCGAAACACCCTCACATAGAGGGTCGAGTCGCCGTCGAACTTGAAGTGGAGGGTGCACCGCCTGCCTAGGCCGCGCGTGCGGGCGAACGTCTGCCAACCGCGGGCCAGAGCTATGTTGCCCGCGATGGAGACCTCGACTGCGACCCAAGAAGTCCGGCTACAGCAACCGTCTGCCTGCAGCCAGAGCCCGCCTGGGCCGGAGACCGACAACTCGTCGGCAAAGAAGCGGGGGATCTAGAGCCAGCTGCCGGTCGGATCCTCCGACCAGACAACAATCTCCGGCAGGACCTCTGACGCATGGAACTGCAGACGGGGAGGCCGCACGACCACAGCGCGTCTCCTTTCGTTGACAGGACTACCACGACCAGGGCGACACCTGCCGCGCACTGCGGTGCCACCCCGAGAGACGGGAGCCACGGCGGGGGTCACGGCATGCTTGCGGGGACGGCCACGTCCTCGCTTGGGCGCCGGGGAGCCGGGTCCCTCCCGAGGGGCCTTGCCTTTCTCCGCGGCGGAGAACCTCTTCGACGGCGCCATTGCTGCTAGCGGTGGAGCAAGGAGGAAGAAGTGAGTGAACCGAGAAGAGATGGGCGACGGGGGCTTTGCCCCTCTCATTTATAGCGAGAGAAGGCCAACCGGTGCCTCCCACGATCACAGGTAATGATGGTTTTCCTTGCATGTCGCAGGGACTTGTCAAGTGAGGGAGTTGCCGAGGCAGCATGGGGAAGCAGAGACGCCCACGTCCAATCAACCGCCATGCGTCAACCGAGGCCGCAGGCTTTTGGAGCCCGCGGTGCTCCGTACTTGACCTTTGGCTTCGCCTCGAAGCCAAGCCCGAGCGAGGCTTAGGCCCGGGGCTACTGTCGGCGTTCTGGGAACGGGGGTCCCCAGACTTGCCTGCCTCCGGCCCACGACGTGGCTAAGCTTGCAGGCCGTACGGACCATCTTCATCGACAAGGTGTTCAAGACCCTCGCGAGGGGCCAAGCCCCACGGGGCGGACCATGCAAGGCCTCCTCCGGAGCAGCCTCTCCAGGCAGGCTCACGAGGAGCGGAGATATCAAGGCGGGGCAAACCTCGTGAGGTTCGCGTGACGTGAGCCATGACGATCGACACCAGGCGGGCGCCAGTGCGCGCAGCGTCCTTGTTTCCTCTTTGGTGCTGAGGAGGCAGGCGCAGGCGCGGAGTACCAAGGCATCAAGCAAAGGTTTCCATATCGGTGCAACGAGACCGAAGACCAGCAGGACGACAAGACGGAGGTCACCATGGAGTCCAGGACGGCGTCACCACCAGAGCCTTTTTGTAGGATCGGAAGTATGTCTAGAGGGGGGGTGATTAGACTACTTGACCAAATAAAAACTTAGCCTTTTCCCAATTTTAGTTCTTGGCAGATTTTAGCAACTTTAGGACAAGTCAAGCAATCATCACACAATTCAAGCAAGCATGCAAAGAGTATATAGGCAGCGGAAAGTAAAGCATGCAACTTGCAAGAATGTAAAGGGAAGGGTTTGGAGAATTCAAACGCTATTGGAGACACGGATGTTTTTCCCGTGGTTCGGATAGGTGGTGCTATCCTACATCCACGTTAGTGCAGACTTCAACCCACGAAGGGTAACGGTTGCGCGAGTCCATGGAGGGCTCCACCCACGAAGGGTCCACGAAGTAGCAACCTTGTCTATCCCACCATGGCCATCGCCCACGAAGGACTTGCCTCACTAGCGGTAGATCTTCACGAAGTAGGCGATCTCCTTGCCCTTACAAACTCCTTGGTTCAACTCCACAATCTTGTTGGAGGCTCCCAAGTGACACCTAGCCAATCTAGGAGACACCACTCTCCAAGAAGTAACAAATGGTGTGTTGATGATGAACTCCTTGCTCTTGTGCTTCAAATGATAGTCTTCCCAACACTCAACTCTCTCTCACAGGATTTGGATTTGGTGGAAAGAAGATTTGAGTGGAAAGCAACTTGGGGAAGGCTAGAGATCAAGATTCATATGGTAGGAATGGAATATCTTGGTCTCAACACATGAGTAGGTGGTTCTCTCTCAGAACATATGGGTTGGAAGTGTAGATGTGTTCTGATGGCTCTCTCCATGAATGAAGAGGAGGTTGAGGGGTATATATAGCCTCCACTTAAAATCCAACCGTTACACACAATTTACCAATCTCGGTGGGACCGAATCAACAAACTCGGTCGGACCGAAAAGGTAAACCTAGTGATCGTTAGAGTTTTTCGGTGGGACTGACATGCATCTCGGTTAGGACCAATATGGTTAGGGTTTGGGCATAACGTAATCTCGGTGAGACCAATTACACAAACTCGGTGAGACCAATTTGGTAATTAGCTAACCAGAGAGTTGGTCAGGCAAACTCGGTGGGACCGATGTGCTCTTTCGGTGAGACCGAAAAGTTACAAAAGGGAAACAGAGAGTTTGCATTGCAATCTCGGTGGGACCGATCCGCTCTTTCGGTGAGACCGAAAAGTTACGAAAAGGAAACAGAGAGGTTGCAATCCCATCTCGGTGAGACCGAGATCCCTATCGGTGAAACCGATTTGCTAGGGTTTTGGCAGTGGCTTATGACATATGAAACTCGGTGGCGCCGGATAGAAAGAATCGGTAGAACCGAGTTTGGCTTAGGGTTTCGGTCACAAGTGGATATGGGAAGGTTGAGGATTTTGGAGCATATCATTAAGCACATAAAGCAAAGGGCTCATTAAGCAACACCTCATCCCTCCTTGATAGTATTGGCTTTTCCTATGGACTCAATGTGATCTTGGATCACTAAAATGTAAAATGAAGAGTCTTTAGCTTTTGAGCTTGAGCCAATCCTTTGTCCTTAGCATTTTGAGGGTTCCACTTTCACCATCCATGCCATGCCAATCATTGAGCTTTCCTGAAATAGTTGTCTTGGAATATCATTAGCTCAATGAGCTATATGTTGTTATGAATTACCAAAACCACCTAGGGATAGTTGCACTTTCACTTTTGCAGGCGAAGACCACTTTTGTCAGGATAGCTTGTACTAGATGTCCCCTTTCAAAATTGCCCGCCGTTGTTGGCTCCCTTCCTGCTCAATATTTGGGGAGAGGACCGGGGCCTATATAAGTAGATCTAGCCACCATAGTAGGGGCAACTGATTGAGTCCTCACACACACACAAGTTCGACAAGCACAAGAACACCTCAACCTCAGGAGGTTGTTCTTCCCCTTGTACTGTTCATCACCAGCCCAAGAGGCAATCCACCACCACCACACTGGAGTAGGGTATTACACCACAATGGTGGCCTGAACCAGTATAAATCTCGTGTCTTTCTGTATTGCGAGTTCGTCGAGTTCGTCCGCGAGATCTTAGCTAGCTAGGGCGTAGATCGGTAGGAGGGAAAGAACTTCGCGCGCACCCCAGAGTTCGAACCTTAAGGGTTTTGCCGGAAGCCGAGATCCGACAAAAGTCAAAGAAAAAAAGGAGAGAAAAAAAGGAAAAAGAGTGAGAGAGAAAAAAATTCGGATCTATCTAGAAAGATTGGAATCTGTTTTGCGCAGTGTTCAGTAAAACAGGCATATCTTTTTCATACGAAGTGCATTTTGGCTCCACAAGTACTCACATTAAAGCTAGAGATGAGCCGCATCTGAATAGTTGCAAAAGCTATTTTAATATTTGGCGTCTCAAAATTGGCTTTTAAATAGGTCTTTTTGCCCTTCGAAGTTCGCACATATAGCTTGTTCCAGTTTTTCAGACCAGTTTTGAATTCTTTGACTCCTCATATCAATCCGGAATTAAGTGATTCTTTTTGCATTGTAAAGCTTGAGTTAGTATCATTCTTTGAAAAAAATATCAAAAAATTGGCTCAAACTTTTCAGGAGGAAAGTTGGAGAGAGAGTTGTTGTATATCCTGCTTGGCAGTTGATTTTCATCATTATCTTTAGTGTCGTTGTGATAGTCACTTATATCTTGCTGTCCAGAGCTATTTCGTATCCTTTATTGATGCTAGTTGTGCTACGCCGTCACCTCATTAGTGTTCTAGGCTCACGTCTCTAGTAAGGTCTAGCCTAGGACCAGCGCAGTACCGTCGTTGAGCGTTTATTCAACACTGCATCTCTGAATTGGTTGTTGCTAATATTGTGCTACCATATATAGCCAACACAGCTCCACATATATCTACACCGTATATACGTACGTTCCCCTGGCAATAGCTTTACTCAATCTTCGGAGTTATTTGACATCGCTGGTTGCCTGTCACCACCTGCTGCATGGTAAGAGCTTATAAGATATTGATATTTGCTTTACTGTGAGCACTTTACCACCATATCCTAGTAGTTCATAGTAACATTATTTTCGAATTTTTTTTGTTTCTACTAATCATGGTAGGTTCCGGAGTTGTTAATTATTGGGCTTCATTGATCGTGGGAGATTTGCCACCACCTAAGAAAATACAACAACCGTCACAAGAGGAGCAACAACATCAGAATGCACATAATCAGGTTAATGTTTCCATGCCACCATTTACTGGGTTTTTTAGGCCTGATTTATGTGTTGAATGGGACTACGAAGTAAATGCTATATTTGCTTCTCATAATTTTGATGAGCGTAGAAAAGTTAAATTTTCAGTTAGTACGTTCAGTAGCTTTGCTTTAGTTTGGTGGAGCGAACATTGTCGGTTATACCCTGATTATATACCTACTACTTGGGACGATTTAAAACTTCTCATGAGAGATAGATTCGTCGATGTTTATTATACTCATGGCATGATTAAAAAACTAGAACATTTAAAACAAGGTAGTGACACCATAACAAAATATTATGATGATTTACAAACTAATTTTTTGCACACCTTTTTAGAAGAAAGTGAAGAATATTTAAGGGATAGATTTTGGGGAGGGTTAAATCGTGATATTCAAGAGATACTAATCGATGAAGAGTGTTATCCTATGGACTGTTTGTTTCATCTTTCTTGAAAAGCTGAACAGGTAATAAAACGACGTGTTGCCCACAAGGAGAATAAGCACATGGTGCACTTTCCAAGAGTTGATATGATTGTTCCTTCAACTACTAGTTGTACTATGACAACCACATCCGTTGTTGTGAGGACTACATCACCTCCACCATGTGACACATCACCCCCGAGAGTGGCTACATCAGATGAGTTGATCATAAGAGGTAATAAAAAAGGTATTAATCTTCCGCCGCTACATGAGAATGAAGAATGCCTTGTCAATTTAAATGCACCATCTGATCAGCTACCCACTACTTTGATCACACCACCTATTTATAGGACTATGTTGATAATTTGACTTTGCCATGTGATCAAACAACTAAAAGAGCAACAATTTCGAGTGGACCCATTGAATTAACTGTTAATATGAAAGAACCATGTGAATCAGGGAATAAATCATATTTGGATCAAATACGTTTGAAAATAATTGTGCCAATGTTTAATCATTTTGATATGACCTCTAGTCTTGGTGATGATTCTGTGTCAAATGACTTATTGCATGTTTGCTTATTTAAGCATGTTGTGGCATGTAAATTTGATACAAGTAAGGTTTATTCACCAATGTTGGTATGGTTTAATGATGAACATTGTCAACCATTTGAAATGAATAAGAGCTTCACTTATATGTGCAAACTGAGTTGCAATATTTTCATGCCTTCTACTTCTTGTGATAATATTTTGGCTTTAGATTTTACTAACTATGAAGGTTACTCATGTATACATGTGTCATATGCGCAAAAACCAAGAGAAGTTAAAATGGATGACATATACATATACAATATGTACACCTTGTCTCTTTTGTTAGCCACATTTCAGATTAAGCAACGCCGAGGACGATTTTGTTTTCAAGAAGGGGAGAATGATGAGGACATGACTACCTTGGATACGACCAAAAATATTGCATACATGTATATTTTTGAGGTGATTTCTAATGCAAACAATGCAATAATTTATTTGTGTCATCCAGGACAAAAAAATACTTCACAAACTTTTGTGTCATGTCTAATTGCAGGTGTATGGGACATTTGTACAATCCACATATGAAGATAAGGGAAAAGGATAAGTTTAGGCGTTGTTCAAAAAGTCCTATCATGTCACTTTTGGGCCAAGAGAAGATAGAGTCCAAGTCTCTCAGATTCGGACTACACAGACATACCTGACATAAAACGGCAAGAACTCTTTCATACGAACTCCGAATTGGGTGATTCTTTTTTTGTTGGAAATTAGATTTCTTGCTCTTTAACCCAATTGGATTCACCTTAAAATTCGTCTGAAACATTGAGTTATTCATGAAACAATCTGACGCTGCAGCAGAATCCGAGTCAAACTACAAGTTCAAAGGTGTTGTATCACCTCCACTTGGGCCCGTTGGACTTGTACGACCTAGGGTTAGTTTGCGGCTGCCTTGGGATGTCTTCCCATGTCCTTGGCTGCCACCCTTGCTCATATATAAGTAGATCCATCTAGTAGCTTTTTTCTTGGGATTTGTTTAGTTAAAAGTTAGCCAACGCAACTTCGTGTACTTCGTTTGTGTCCAGCGACCATACCAAGACCGCTTTTGGATTCCCACCATTATCAATACTATTCGCAATATTTATATTTCTTTATCATATTCTTGCTTGTTCTTCGATTTGCTTGCAGGAATAGACCTTCGTGATCAGGTTGATCATGCTCCGGTGTGGTCAATAACCTCTCAGAGTTGGTTTAGCGATTCCTAAGGCGCAACATCGTGCACATTTGTAGTCGGATCATCAAAGTCGACTCCACGAAATCGATAGGTATCATCTCATCGAAAGATCGGAACACCCCGCCTCTATCACGCAAGCTTCTGTTCTCGTGAGATCCCATCTTGGGGCCTTTTCTGGTACATCGTCGGAGTGGGGATTCGATCACGAAGAGCTTCTACATTAACCTTGCCGCCCTTCCGATGATGTGTCAGTAGTTTACCACAGACCTACGGGTCCATAGCTAGTAGCTAGATGGATTCTTCTCTCTCTTTGATCTTCAATACAATGTTCTCTTCGATGTTCTTGGAGATCTATTCGATGTAATCTTCTTTTGCGGTGCGTTTGTTGAGATCCAATGAATTGTGGGTTTATGATCAGATTATCTACGAATATTCTTTGAGTCTTTTCTGAACTCTTTTATGCATGATTGATATAGCACATATGCCCGTGTGTTGCAACGGGAGATAAATAATAAGCATTTAAAGTCAGTGACAATTATATGTGCAAGCAAAACTCTGTGTGCACACGAAAAAAGAACATTTAGCTTCTCGGTTTCACCGCGTATGAAGGAATCAATCCGCTATTTTTGCATTCATTAATCAAGGGCATTTTAGAGTTTTGTTACGTCATCATACGACAGTGAAGGCATATGAGTTATTCAATCTACTCTTCCTTTCAACCATTTCAATCGAGGGTATTTCAAGGTATGAAGTTTCTGAATATTCTAGGAAACATGAACAATTTTTAAAATTCTAAATAGTTTTTTGAACATTATGTACACTTTCGAAAAAACGCGAACAAAATATGAAAGAGGACATCTTTTAAAATTCACAAACATTTTCTGAAAACACCAACATTTTTTATAAAAACATGAACATTATTTGAATTTGTGCACTTTTTTTAAAATGGGAACATGTGTTGAAAATTCATTATGTTTTTAGAAAATGTATATCTTTTATACACGAAAATTATTTTTAATTTGCAAATTTTCACTAAAGCAAGAATATTTTTCAAATTTGTAGCATTTTTTGAAATGCCATTTTCCTTTTAGAAATATCGAACAAAATTTTAAAGCAATAAAAAATTTAGAAAATATGGGCAACTTTTTGCAAGTTCCGAATATTTTTCAAAATAGCAACAAAATTTTGGAATTTTGAACATTTTCTAAATTTTTTTTTTAAAATTCTGAACTTTTTTGAGAATTTTTAATTTACGTAATAAATTCTAAAAGAAAAATAAACTTGGAAGGGAAAGGAGAATAAAATAGAAGTAAAACATAGAAAAGGAGAAAAATGGGCCAGCCCATTATTGGTTGTCCTGTGTGAAACTCCCAAGTATTTTTTGCCCTGTGTGGAAAATAGAATTTTCCCAGCTGTGTGGGCAGAATAATAAGTGCGCTGGCTTCGCTGGGCCAGAGCGTGCGGCTCACATACAAAAATTCTTTTTCTAGCAGGCAGGCGCTTAAGAATTTAGTACCACCTTGGGTAGAAAAAAAATTCTTTCGGCGATGAACAGATGAAAAAATTGGTGAAACGCACCTTGCTTTATTAGTAGGTATAGATATAGATAGCTTTGTATTTCTCTCTAATCTATTACTTTGGTTTGGCCAACTAGATTGATTTTTCTTACAATGGAGGATGTGCTTTGTAATGGGTTCAATCTTGCGATGCTCAATACCAGTGACAGAAGGGGACACGCATATGTATTGTTGCCATTAAGGATAAAAAGATGGGTTTGTACATATTGATTGGATCTATCCCTCTACATCATGTCATCTTGCTTAAGACGTTACTCCGTTCATATTAACTTAATACACTAGATGCATGTTGGATAGCAGTTGATGTGTGAAGTAATAGTAGACTAGTAGTAGATGAAGGCATGAGTCAGTCTACCTGTTCCGGACATGATGCCTATATACATGATCAGTGCCTTGGATGTCATCTTAACTATTCGCTTTACTAGCAATTGTTCAGCAGTAATTTGTTTACCCACCGTATGCTTTCTTTCAAGAGAGAAGCCTCTAGTGAAAACTATGGCCCGGGGTCTATCTTTTATCATACTAGTGAATGTGTACATGCAATGCACATTAATTTGGAAGTATATTAAGTGCATGCGGATATAAATAGGATATTGTTTGTGTGTTATTATGTGATTAGCACTATATTTGGCATGAAATTAACTGCATTATTTGCGTGTTATTATGCGATTAGCAATATATTTGACATGAAATTGACTGCACGCTAAACTTGTTGAGCGCTCGACATTGAAGCAGTCTAGGTCGTTGGATTGACATGATTTGATGGCCGAGATTAACTGGATCTACTTCTTTGGGTCTTTTTATATTGATATAGATTATTTTCAGATATACAAATCAAAAACCCAAAAATACCTCGCTGCAATTTATTTGTTTATCTTATTTTGCACTTTACTTATCTTTTTATATCCACCACTATTAGACCTCATCCTTGCAAGTAACCATGAAGGGATTGACAACCCCTTTATCGCATTGGGTGCAAGTATTTGTTTGTTTGTGCAGGTGCGATTATTGGAGACCTGTGTGTTCCTCTTACTAGATTGATACCTTGGTTCTTAACTAAGGGAAATACTTATCTCTACTTTACTGCATCGCCCTTTCCTTTTCAAGGAAAAAATCAATGCAAGCTTAAGAAGTAGGAAGTTTCAAGATCTGTAACTTACATGAATAGATTTTATATACATATATCTAGTGCTACTGTTGTTGGATGCATCATAAAATTACAGTTCATACAATTTCATACTAGAAAGACTCAATATATAGGACAAATAAGTTGTTTAAAGATAACGATTACGGTTCTGTGTCCTTGTGCGCCAATATACCAAAAGCTTTCTGCTTGGTGGGCATCCTTGCTCTCCAAGGGCGACCGCTTGGCCCTCATGCACCATGTTCTGTGCACTACGCCATCGCTTGCAACTAGAGTATTCTGTGTCGCATCGCTCGGGTCATCAGGGGATTTCTCTGGGCGCATCGCTCGGGTCATCAGGGGATTTCTCTGGGCTAGCCGCAAGGATGCCTGTGCGGCCAGTGCCCAGTCAGCTGGATGCACATTGGCCGCGGGTTTGTCGGTTGCTCTTCCTTTGCGGTCTTGGTGTCCGAGATCTTCAGCGGATAGGGATCAGGCTCCGGGTTCGCTAGTTGTGTTTGTAACGAATCGATCCTGGTGGTATGAGATTCCCCAATCATAATCAATCAAGAAAAATATCGAACATGAGATTCCCCAATTATACGACACATTAAGAGCTTATGCTTAAAGAAACAAGATCATAACCAAATCTTAAGTAAATGAAACCTTTTGGCCGAATCTGTATTTGTTTTGCACCAAATATTCTGCCGTGGGTGTTGATATCTTCGAAACATTCAATTTGTAAGAGTAGAAGATCATCTCTTTCGTTTGCTCAACTGACATTGCCTAAAGGAGGCTTGTTTCTTGATGGGAAGACGAGAACCAGCAGAAACGAAATTTGTAACGGTAGAAGATGATTCGTTTCCTTTACACGACTCAAATGATGTCTATAGACGGCTCTTTTTTTATATGGAACGGTAGAACAAACAGGAACTTACAAGAACAGTAGAACAACTGTGTGATGAATCGTTTTTCATCACCCCTTCTATAAGTCTTTGTTACTTCTAATTTTTCCACTATTAAGATTTAAGGGACCCCACGGAACAGGTGTCCGAACCAGCACCAAGTATGTTGACATGATATACGAATGCATTAGACAGGAAAGGGAAAACCAAACTCCGTCTATACATCACCAAATACGCAAATCTTGGCACAGGTCCACGGACCTGGATCCGCTTACGCACTTGCGTGTCACAAATCCCCTTCCCGTCTAAAACTTGCGTTGTTGTTTTGTATGTCATACCAGCTATATTGTTGGTTTTGACCTGGATATCTAAACATCCTTACATGTTATTAAGTCATGATCTTCACATCTAACCATCCTTTGATGCATTAAGTCATGAATCTTTACAAAAGATTAACTTGCATTCGTCCTCACACGATTCTCTTTACATAGAAGGTTGCCGCTCAGCGCAACGGAGCAAACCTGCCAAGGCTGCCACAAACAATGCAGCAATGGAAGATTGGCAGCCACCTGGATTCAGAAGGTTAATCGGCGCTCCAAGGTAACATAAATGATAACATGTTGCATTTTCACTGCATAAAATCACTTAAATGCAGACAAGGAGGACTCTCCGTTGTCTGAAGGGAGTTAAAAGGCTAGTGCCACATCAGACAGGGCAATACTGTCACCAAGCAGACTAGTGCCACATTGAGCTACCACCAAACAAGTTGCAAACTGAGCTAGTTCCACATTGAGCTATATCCAATCTTGGAACAAATTGCAAACTGAACTAAGAAACTGGCATGCTTTCATGCACACCGAAGGATGCAATATGAAGAAGCAAAAGAATCAAGTAGAACTTGGCACAAAACTACAAAATTTACAGGCAATGTTCTTCTTTGCGCTGACTTCCTTTTGTATCACAAAATAGTCGTTGGCCATCTAGAGACAACAGCAAGACTTCCCTGAGATTTCATTTTCTTTCATCAGCATCTTTTTATCTCCAAATATTCTGAAAGCAGTTTAGAGATGCAAAGTAGGAGCATAGCCGAACATAAACATATGGTCCACCGAAAGAAAGAAAAAACAACAAGGTTTTAAGCTAGGGGAAATCAGCACAAGATACCCAAGGTTTTAAGATAGGGCAATCAGCACAACACGCCCACTGAAAGATACAAGCCTGATGAATGAAAGGTGTCAATAAAAGCCGAGAGGTTCCTAGTGAGCGCGTCGATGGCTACACCTTTTACTCAGAGGCTTCCAAAGCTGCATGAAACCACACAATTTATAAATAGCATCAGTCGTCCGAGCTAGGTGAACATGCTCAATAACAATTAACCACATCATTCTCCTATCCTGACCAGAAACAAGCGTTGATCGCTGAGTATACTATTGCTGTGTGATTTAAGCAAATGCAACTGGACAACTTTGGGTAGAGGATTTTGCTGAAAACTCTAGATATTAATGCATACAGAAGAATGAGAACATGAAATGGATGCTACTTAATTAGAACGACTTTTGCATACCTAGAGCGTTTGGATCTTTCTTTTCCTTGTAGAGCTTGCATGGTTACTTGATTGCTCCGGTGATGCACCGATCACAGGGAAGAACCATCGTGCTGCTTTATATTTTCCGGGGCAACCACCAATGGTGTTACGCTCTTAGTTGATCTGGTACAATATGGTCTCGGCTTACACAAAATCTGAAGTAGCTAGGGTTCTAAGGAGAGGAGGAAGGGGAAAGAAGCCGCCGCCGCCGAAGAAGTGGTAACTAAATCCTGCCTGCCTTCCTCCAGTGACTGCTCCCGATAAATAGGCTAGGTCACCCACTTGTGGGCTGGGTAGCGCCCACTGGGCCTTCTCACCCTCTTGCCTGTTTCCTGGGCCTCGTCTCCCGCTGGGCTCTTCATAGCAGTAGCAGGGTGGGCCGTAACACCCCCCCATCTTGAGAATCAGCTTGTCCCCAAGCTGGAGCTTCAGGGTAGTGTCGATGCAACTCGTCGCATTCCCCCCAGGTTGCCAGTGAGGCTGGCTGATCAGTCCACCTCACCAGCACTTGCTGCACTGGGGTCTTGCCTCGTAGATGTTGCCGGCTGGACAGGATCTCCACTGGCTCAGGGCTTGGTGCAGCTGCCATGGGTAGGTCTTCAAGGGCCTGCTCAGCTGGTGGCAAGGCGCGCCGTAATTGAGAGACGTGGAAGACGGGGTGTATGGAGCACTTGTCTGGAAGCTGGAGCTTGTACACCACCGAACCCACCCGCTGAATCACCTGAAAGGGGCCAAAGTATTTGAAGGACAGTTTCTGGTTAGTTCTGGTGGCCAGGGAGCGTTGTAAGTAGGGCTGGATCTTGAGGAACACCCAGTCTCCCACTTCAAATGCTCTATCTGATCGTCGCTTGTCCGCAGATTCTTTCATTTGCTGCTGTGCACGAAGCAGATGTTGCCGTAGCAGCGCCTCCACCTGGGCTCGATCCTCAAGCCAATCCTGAAGGTCCGGCGCAGCGCATGCCATCGGGTCTAGAATACCAAAATGCCGAGGGCCGTGACCGTACAGAGCTTCAAACGGAGAAGTCCCCAATGCTGAATGCGGTGAGGTGTTGTACCAGAACTCTGCGAGAGCCAACCATGCAGACCACTTGGACGGATAGGCATGCACAAAGCAGCGTAAGTATGTCTCCAGGCATTGGTTTACTCGCTCGGACTGCCCATCGGTTTGGGGGTGCCGTGCCGTGCTCATGCGTAGTTCCGTGTGAGTCAACCTGAACAGTTCCTTCCACATGGTACTGGTGAAAATTGGGTCCCGATCCGAGACGATGGCCTCTGGCAATCCGTGAAGCTTGTATATGTTGTTGACGAATGCAAGGGCAACTTGAAACGCTGTGAAGGGGTGCGACAATGGGATGAAATGCGCGTACCACGAGAACTTGTCCACCACCACTATGATGCTGTTGTATCGCGACGACTGCGGCAGCCCTTCAACGAAATCCATGGTGATAAGCTCCCAAGCTTGCTTGGGCACGGGTAGGGGTTCCAGCAGTCCTGGGTAACGGACCCGTTCTGGTTTTGCTTGCTTGCAAACCTGACATTCTTCCACCAGCAGTTTCACGTGTTGCTTCATGCCCGGCCAAGTGAACAGCCGGCGGACTCGACGGTAGGTGGCATTGAACCATGAGTGACCGCCGATCGCGCCGGAGTGTAAGGCTGTCAAGACTTGTTTCTGCAGGGGCACGTTGTTCCCGAGCCACACGCGCCCATTGTGTTTGATAATGCCGTTCTGAAGAAGGAATCCATCGTGGCCATTGGGTTCAGTAGCCAGACGTGCTAGCAACTTTTGAGCTGTTGGGTCAGTGTTGTACCCTTGCTGCACTGCTTCAAGCCAGATCGACACTGCCACGGTCACTGTGGCCAGGTCCCCTTGCAGTGGCCCGGGTCGACGTGACAGGGCATCTGCCACCCGGTTGTCTTCTCCCCGTTTGTACACAATCCTGTAGCGCAAACCTAGCAGCTTCGCCATAATCTTCTGCTGCCAGGGTGTAGCCAATCGCTGATCTTCAAGGTGCACCAGGCTGCGTTGGTCTATATGGATCACAAACTCGTCACTCTGCAGATAAATACGCCATTGCTCCACTGCCATAAGGATTGCCAGCAAGGCATGGTTCTTGGGACCCAAAGCTTTGCTGAGGAACGCCACTGGATGGTTACCTTGGCGCAACACTGCTCCAATGCCCCGGTCTGAGGCATCTGTTTCAAGCTCAAACGGCTTTGAGAAATCCGGTAGGGCTAACACCGGAGCAGTGACGAGTGCAGTTTTGAGCTCTAGGAATGTTGCGGCTTCGAGCTCAGTCCACCGAAAGACCGTGTTCTTCTTGAGCAGATCCGTGAGTGGCCGGCTGATGATGCCAAAGTTCTTGACGAACTTGCGGTAGTAGCCTGCTAATCCAAGGAACCCGCGTACCTCTTTGACATTTGTCGGGGTTGGCCACTTCTGGACTGCAGCCACATTCTTGCCATCGGTCCTTACTCCTTCTGCACTGATTTCGTGCCCCAGATAGGTGAGACTGGTTCTGGCAAATGAACACTTACTCAATTTGACCTTCAATTGGTGTTCGTTAAGCAGCTGGAACACTTGCCGCATGAGCTGGATATGCCGTTCCAGCGTGGCGCTGTGAATCAGAATGTCATCAATGAAAACCAGGACTCCCTTTCGGTTGACTGGTGCCAGAACAATGTTCATTCCCCCTTGAAAAGTTGCCGGACCGCCTGTCAGTCCATAGGAAAGAACCCGGAACTCGAAGTGCCGTGGTGGGTTTTGAAGGCAGTTTTGTGCTCATCCTCTGGCTTCATACGAATTTGATTGTACCCCGACCGCAGGTCTAAGGTGGTGAAAAACTTGGACCCCGCAAGTTCATCCAGGAGCTCATCGATCACCGGTAGAGGGAACCGGTTCTTAACTGTCACTGCGTTGAGGTGCCGATAATCCACGCAAAAACGCCATGTTAGGTCCTTTTTCTGTACCAGCAGAACTGGTGAAGCAAACGGACTGGTGCTGGGGACGATAATTCCTTGCGCCAACATGTCTGCCACCTGCTTTTCAATCTCATCCTTCTGCGCCGGGCTATAGCGGTATGGTCGGATGTTGACCGGGCGCGCTCCAGGTAGCAGAGGTATGGTGTGGTCGAAAGCGCGTCGTGGCGGCAAGCCGCTCGGCTCGGCAAACAGGTGGTTGTACTCTTGCAGAAGGTCGGAAATGGCTGTAGGAACCGGTAATTCGGTGGCCTTGATCTCTTCCGTTCCCGTGGCACACAAGTGCACCACCCGTGCGACCCCGGCACGCTGCAGCAGCGCGTCTAACTCCTTGCTGGATAGCTGTTGGCACTGAGTGGTATCCGCTCGAGCCCCTTGCAAGTGTACCCGCTTCCCCACATAATCAAAGCTCATGGTTTTCTCCTTCCATTGCACTTTCATCGGGCTGTGCTGCTCCAACCAATCGATCCCCAGGATGATGTCATAACTGCCCAGAGGAAGCACTTGGAGGTTGGTAGTAAAGGTCACCCCTTGAGTGTGCCATTGACAATCTGGCAATTCTTTGTCGCTGCGCATCACACCTCCATTTGCCACCCGCACCGTTATGGCGCTCTGAGCCTGTTGCACCCCTTGCAAATGATCTGCCAGAGCCTCACTGACGAAGCTGTGAGAAGAGCCTGAGTCCACCAACATGAGTACCTCGCGGTCCGGAACCCACCCATGGAGCCTCATGGTAGTAGGGGATTCAGCGCCCTCCATTGCCTCCTTGGAGATGACACAACAATCAGCTTCTTGTTCACTTGTCGTGGCTTCGTGCCGGGCGTTTCTTCACCACTGAGAGCAGGTTCGCTGCACATCATGTCCAACAGTTCTTCCACCACGTGAAGCTGCACTGTTGGTCCGCAGCGATGCTCGCGCCCCCACCACTCGCCGCAGGTGAAGCAGAGGCCACGCGCCCGGCGGTACGCTCGCAGCGTCGCCTCTTGTCCTCCAGTGATGGTACATGTGCTGCCTCCACCGCACGGCGATCGGTACTGCGCGCTTCCGATGCCACCGGCTGCTTGGGTGGCGCGGTAGTTGGTGGCGGTGGAAGGGGCAGCGCCGTCCGGGGCACCGCGCGCGACGTAGCGGGCGCTGAGTAGCGCCGCTCCTCCTGTTTGTCCTCGCGGCGCATCGCCTCCAGTACTTCTTCCTGCAAACAAGCAAGGTCGACGGCAGTATCGAGCGATTTTGGTCGATGTAAAACCACAGCAGCTCGAATTTCTTTTGGTAACCCATCTATGAAATGCGTGACAAAGTATGAGGGCTCCCAAGACTCATGGTGTGCTGTAAGGTTATGCATGAACTGGGTAAATTTTTCGGCGTACTCAGCCACCGAGCCACTCTGCCGCAGCCGGTTAAACTGACGCAAGAGGGACTGAAATTCCTCGCGCCCGAACTGCACACAGACCGCTTCGGCAAAGGTGCCCCAATCAGTGTAAATCATGTGAGCCTTGGTAGATTGCAACCAAGATAAAGCCCCGTCGATGAAGTACATCGCGGCGCAGCTCACCCAGGTATCCGGGCTAAGGGTACACACTCTGAAATACGCCTCGCATTTCAGCCTCCAAGCTCGAGGGCCATCCCCGTTGAACAGCGGAAAATCGAAACGCGGTGGTGGAGGGAATCTGTTATAGTTGCGCTCCCCAAAGAATGAGCTCTCCCCGAATGGAAACTGAGAATTGTGCGTACCCGTGACCGGAGGTGCCCTCGGGGTGTGCTCCCCCGGTGACATCCCCCGACGGATGGTTGCCCTGCCGTGGCCCATTGGCCCGTGGCCGTCGCCACCCGCAGCTGGTAGTGGCTCCCCCACCTGATGGAAGGGCTCGTCCGCCCCATGTCCGGGAATTGGCGGCAGATCCGTCAGCCGGATCGGAGGTGGTTGAAGGAGCAGGGGCGTCTGGTGCTGTGACGGCGCTTGCGAAGGGCCTGTTGGTGGAGGAGCGCGCAACGGCACGGCTGGATCCGTCGCCTTGCCCTTGTCCCGCAGTTGTGCGCGCAGCTCGCCCACCTCCGCTCGCAGATCCTCGACTGATTGCTCGATCGTCGGTCTCCACCTTTGGAACTCGAGGACGACCGGATGGATGTCGTCAATCTTTGCCGTCATTGCGGCGATAGCCGCCGTCAGATCGGCCAGCGCCTTACTGTGCTCTTCCATGGTAGTGGCCTTGCCGCTTCTCGTCCGGATGATCGAGGGAAAACGCCCCGCCAGGTTCGATCGATTGGAGGAGTGGTGGGAGAAGGCTCTGATTACCAAAATGTTACGCTCTTAGTTGATCTGGTACAATATGGTCTCGGCTTACACCAAATCTGAAGTAGCTAGGGTTCTAAGGAGAGGAGGAAGGGGAAAGAAGCCGCCGCCGCCGAAGAAGTGGTAACTAAATCCTGCCTGCCTTCCTCCAGTGACTGCTCCCGATAAATAGGCTAGGTCACCCACTTGTGGGCTAGGTAGCGCCCACTAGGCCTTCTCACCCTCTTGCCTGGTTCCTGGGCCTTGTCTCCCGCTGGGCTCTTCATAGCAGTAGCAGGGTGGGCCGTAACAAATGGGGAATTCAAAAAGCACCTTTTGATGTTCCATTGAGTATACACCCCAAGTGGTGGGGCTGTAGGACCGTTCAAACTCACTCACAAAGTAAATGCAGTTGTGCCTGCACCCTGGCGTCTTCGAGGCATGCACCGCGAACGATGATTGCTCGCTCACGACAGCGCAAGATCGTCGCCAAGACTCTCCACTTTCACCCACCGTGCCCGCTTGTCATCCAGCTTGTACACCTCAAAGCTACTGATGGATGTTTTTTCTTCTCGTGCAAGCACCGGGCCGACGAACATGACATCCCCTTCTGACTCGAGCATGTAGGAGTTGCGGAGGTAGCGGCGCCCGCGGATCGGGGAGTACTTCTCCAGAATGCTTGGCACGGTAAGCTTCGTCAGGTGCCATGGCGGCGGCGCATGCGTGTCGAGACTGTAGGTGAACCCCGAGAATTCCATGGCATAGAAGACGCCGCGGCTATAGGCAACTAGATCGATGGCATCGCCCTCTGCGAACTCTTCGGGCAGGAGCAGCTCCCACTCGGACCACTCCCCCTCGCGGCACCGGAGAGAGACGCTCCTCTCGAAATGATTGCTAACAAAGAAAGCGTCGGCACCAGCAGTGGCTCTCACCGTATCCTGAGGCGCGTACCCGCAGAGGATTTGGAACCCGCCGGTGACAGGGTTGACGAGATAGATTTGGTTCTTGTCGGTGAAGGAGAGGCTGCCGCAGGGCAAGGCACCACATAACTTCATATTTTTGCCCATGCCGACCATGACCGGAAGCCGGGCGGGGATCACGGGCGAGGGCGAGTCCTCGTCCATCGGCACAGAGAAGAGGCCGCCACGGCAGCGCTCCATGTTAGGCTGGCGCAGGAAATTGATGGAGTTCTTGTCCACGTCAAGGACCTCGTGGGCGAACAACATGCACGGAATGGGTTTCGCCCGCCGCTCGGAGATGGTCGCCGCCCACGACGTGCAGACGCAGGCGAGGGGCGCCGACTCGAGGGGGCTTATGCACTGGAGGATCTTCTCCGTAAGGTGGAAAGGCAGACCCCCGATAGCTCCGCTCACCTCATCGCCGCCGGTGGGTTTGTTTGACGACATGGGGAAGAGAGAGGATAAGGCTGTGGCTGGGTGGAGAGAGCGTGGAGAAGGGAGGCGGGTGTGAAGAGCACCGGCGGAGCGAAGGGTTCAGGGGACAAGGCAGCGGGACTTGGGGGCTAGGCTTTAGAGTGGACTGTGGACGCAGCTATGGGCCGTCTTAGTTTTTTTGTTTTTTGAGGGGTATGGGCCGGCTTAGTGGGTACTGTATCTCCACGGCTACGTTGAAACCCCGTTAACAGTTGAGCCCGTGGATCAGGCCAGCCCATTTAACGCGTTCTCTCTCTCTGGTTCGCTCGGTCGCTGGGTTTTTTCTTTTTTTCTTTCAGCTATCTTTTTATTTTCTTTTGTTTTTGGTTTTCTTTGTTTTCGGACTGGTTTTCTATGGTTATTCTTTTTTTTCTGTTGTTTGTTTTTTTCCACGCTCTGTTTTCATGGGATTCTCTCTCTTTCTCTTTTTCTGCGAGAAAATTTTCGATCTATTCATCTTCAAACATGGCAGTACAACGAATACCAGAAATAATAGAAATTACAACCAGATCCGTAAACCACCTAGCGACGAGTACAAGCACTGAAGCGAGCCGAAGGCGCGCCGCCGTCATCGCCCCTCCATCACCGGAGTCGGGCACAACCTGTTGTAGTAGACAGTCGGGAAGTCGTCGTGCTAAGGCCCCGTAGGATCAGCGCACCAGAACAACAACCGCCGCAGATGAAGAATAACATAGATCGGAAGGATCCAAACCGAAGACACACGAACGTAGACGAACAACGACGAGGGCCGGGCAAATCCACGAAAGATAGATCCGCCGGAGACACACCTCCACACGCCCCACCAACGGTGTTAGACGAACCACCGAAACGGGGGCTAGGCGGGGAGACCTTTATTCCATCTTTAGGGAGCCGCCACCGTTTCGTCTTCCTGAGTAGGATACAAACCCTAGCAAAACTGAAATAAAGGACTAAAAACAAAGCCCTCCCGCCGGCCCTTGCCGAGATCCACCGCGCCTCCATGGCCCTAGCGCCACCGGAGAGGAGGCGCACCTGCGACGGCGTCGACGGGAGGCAGAAACCCTAGATATTTTGTGGAGGAGGAGGAGGTGGCTGTCGTGGTTCTAAGTCTGACAGTAGAATGGGGGTTAGGTATGAGGAGGCAAGATCCTAGCTATGGTGAAGTTGTGCACGCAAGATTTACGAGTTCGGGCCCTTCTCAGAGGAAGTAACAGCCCTACGTCTCGGTGCCTGGAGGCTGGTCGATTGAATTATGCGTGAAGTTACAGGGGTGCGAACCCTTGTCCCAGAGGAGGGGTGGCTTATATAGAATGCGCCAAGACCCCAGCCATCCCCCATTACATAGAGTTCAATGTACATAAAGGGGAGACGTTACTGGTAACGTCGACATTAAAGTCATATAAATGATCATTAAGACTACGGAGTGAACACCTGATCGTTGTCATCCAGAGTGACCTTAGATCTTCTGTACTCCGAGTGGTTTCTGATATGGTTGAATGATTATATCCTGGTCGAATGGAATTGGGTTATCCGAGTGGAATCCACAGTGCAGTGCGTTGCGTCCTGTGGTGATTTCAGTCGGTAGGATCTGTTGTCCTTTGAATGTCCTTGACTGTAAGGCAATGTCCTTGGGTAGGGTGCTTAGATTAGGTCTATTACCCTACCCTATGTACATGTCATCGTAATTAGCCCCCGAATGGTTCTGGGTTCGAGTGGAGATGGGGTCGAAGATGGTTCCGACCCAACTTTCAAGCTTTGGAAGCATTTTACTTGGATTGGTGAACCATGCAAAAACTTTGACCTCATTTTTAGTCGCCTTGATCCATTCAGAGGTTGTCGAGTGAACTTTGTTGATAAGCTTCGAGTGCTTGATACGGTATAAAATCTCCGGCATGATTGACTGTTGTGCCGTTTCCGGATCTCGGGGGATTCGAAATTTGGGGAAGCGCGCGAGGCGGAGAGGGCCGCGGTAATCGGAGTGGATTAGGCAGGGGCGCCTTGATCTCTGCGCCACCTTTTTTGCCACGTACCGCATGCATGACTGTTGCGGGATTTGACAGGATTGCATGGGCCCACAAGTCAGTCACTCGGGGAATAAGCCCATATAAGGCGTTTGGGCCGGTGTTTTTGTACTGTGCGTCCCATTCCCTTTCTTCCTCCTCTGCTTCTCCACTGCGTTCGCCTCCTCCCTCGACGTTTCCGCCTAGCCCGAGCGCAACCCGCAGCGATGGCGAAGGACAATACGGCGGCCCTGGAGCGTGCGAAGAAGGTGATGGCGAAGGCGAAGGGCAAGAAGACGAGCCGGGGAGGGTCGTCGTCGAGATCTGGCCAGGGCGACTGGATTCGCTCCACGATCCAGCAGGAGGATCTAGAGGATCTGGCGGAGGGGGGTTGATTCCCCATGATTCCTGGCGGCTTCCATAGGACGAGACCGAGCCGCGGCCGCAAGAGGGTGAGTGTGTCCTTCTCTCCACCCACGTCGACCGTGGTTTCTCTTTGCCTCCACATCTTTTTTCGGAGTTTTCTGAACTTCTTTGGAGCCCAACTTCATCACTTTTCTCCCAACACCATCACATACCTTGCTGCATTCGTGTCCATGTGCGAAAACATTCTAGGCTATCGACCGCACTGGGTCTCTTCAAGCACATTTTCACCTGTCGTTCTCAGTGTGTAAAACAGGCTAATCCGAGTGACGAGAGGATGCACATGATCCAGATGTGTGGAGGTTTAGGGATCCAGATGAGGGGTAAAAGCACTTTCCCTGCTATGATTCTTCCCGATTCAGTCAGAGGGTAGCAGTCGACCTGGTTCTACTGCAAGGACCAACCGACTCCTGGTCAGTCGACTGGCCTTCCCCCGTTTTCCATGGAGCGAGTCGAGAAGCCCTCTCCCTTGAAAGTGACTCCAGCTGAGAAAGTGGAGGTGAATATGTTGGTTGATCGAGTAGTCCAACTTGTCTGCAATGGTGTGACTAGCATGGACTTTCTAGAGGGTTTTCTTAGTCGACCCATCCAGCCACTCCAAGCTCGCGATCATCCAATGTGGATGTATTTGGGTATTGAAGACAGTGCTCGGATCCACTTGGAAGAAGTCGATGAGGAGACGGTGGCGCAATGGTTGCAAAGCATCACTGGCAACAAGGAAACCCTGAGGGAGTCTAGGAGGGTCCCTCCATTCGACAACACTAATGAACCAGACAAGGTCCGACTCTTTCCTTCCGAGTGTCTTTTTGTTCTGACATGTAATTGCTCTTGAAACCGACTGATACCTGGTCGACTCTGTGTCTTGCAGATTTATACTGAGATGTATTCGATGCCCAACGGGGAGCAAGAGCAGGAGCAGGAGGGACAGGCGAGCGGAGGTGACAGCTACGACTGGCATTCTGACGGAGGGGAAGATGATGAGAGTGATGACTCAAGCAATGGCGAGGAGGTTAACTCCCCACCTCGCTCTGAAAGACGCTCCAAGCACAGGCAAGACCCAACGAGTGTCCGCGGCAAGGCGACTGCACCGACTGGACAGACTTCAAAGCGCACTCGAACATCTTCTCCCACGCCGACTGAGAAAGCTCCGAAGCATCCCAAAGTCGCGCCGTCAAAGCCCCGGAAGGCCTTGCCCAAGATCAAAGTCACTGTCCCTATCGCTTCTGGGTAATCATTGTGCTCGACCTTTTAGTTTTGCACAACTTGATTTTTGGTCGACTCACTTTCTTGTTCTGACCGAGTGAATTCTGAAATTTGCAGTGCTGCTACCTCTGGGCTTTCTATTTATAAAGATGGTGACGATGAGGAGATGGAAGACGCGGTCACTTCCAATGCGGGTATAACTCTTGTCATCTTGCCTTTACTTTATCAGCCACTTTAACGGCTGACTGAACTCTTGCGATCGATTC
The DNA here is from genome assembly GCA_032464435.1 of Aegilops umbellulata. NCBI lineage: Eukaryota > Viridiplantae > Streptophyta > Magnoliopsida > Poales > Poaceae > Aegilops > Aegilops umbellulata. Next base: position 39,064,666 of record CP136056.1, on the reverse strand, counting down.
CTTTGCAGCTCTGCCCAATGTTATTGAACTTATAGACGACGACGAAGATGTACCACAGAGGCCCACAGAAGGAGGGGTAGGACTTCGGGAAGGAAGGCACCACTTAGCAAGACGCCCCAGTCGACGCCGGTGACGTAACCAGTGATTCGGCATTCTAGAGACCTCAACAGGGCTTCTACTTTTGTTGTTCCATTCTTGAGTGCACAACCTTGAGCATCGACTGCACAGGCTCCTGTTTCATCTGCGCAACTCCAAGCCTCGGATTCTCGAGTTGCTACGGCCAATCCACCGTCTTCACTTTTCACTGCCCATCATGTCCCAGAGGACCAAGTGAGCACCGCCAAGGAAGCTATACGCTAGGCGGGTCTTATGATGGAGCAGATGAAAATGGTGCGCGAGGCCAGCCAAGCTCCCTATGATGCTAGCTCAGTCCTCCAGGCCAATGTCCAGGTTAGTTGATTTCCGACTGATCTCTTAGCTTGACGCTTGTTCTGTTAGGATATGCTACCTGAAAACTTTTCATTGTGCATCCATTTTTTCAGTCTGCACTTCGCATCTGGACACCCACTGGGTGTTTCAATTTATGCTAAATAATTTTTTCAACTGAGTCGACTAGGTTGTGTCGATTGTATCTTTGGACTAGTGGGGGCACGCAGAGTGCACCCACTGGGTGTAGTCCCCGAGGCCGTCGCTGAATGTGTGATTCGGCGGGGGTCTTGATAAAAATATCTTGTTCTTCAGCTCTTCCACTCGATCTGGGCGGACCATGCCAAGTGGAACCTGAACCGGTGGGGGCACACTGAGTGCACCCACTGGGTGTAGTCCCCGAGACCGCGGTCGACTGCGGGCAGTCGGCTGTGGTCTGAGAATAACTGCGGCTTCTCTCTTTCCTTTTTTTACATTCTTCCACTCGGTCTAGACGGACCATGTCAAGTGGAACATGGACCAGTGGGGGCATGCTAAGTGCACCCACTGGGTGTAGTCCCCGAGACTACTGTTGAATGTTTGATTCGGCAGTAGTCTTAGAACTTTTTTGAATTTGAACTTTATTGCCTGGTAAGCAACCAAACTTTGTATCTGTCAATGGACTGTCCTCTGACCACAGAAATCTTGTGAACTTGGAGCCCGGTTTGATGACTTGGAACAGAAGCAAATCCAGCTCAATCTTGATCTGGAGCTGGCCAAGGAGAACTTGCAGAAGGCTAAGGATGATGCTACTGGTATGGAAAACTTGTCGACTGACTCTTTTCTGAACCGAATATTATTTCCTTCCTCTGAACCGAGCGTTATTTCTTTCAGAAAAAATGAACCAGGCTTTGGAGAAGAAGGATCTTGATCTTGTGGCTACACGAAAATTGGCCGAAGAGAAAACAACACTTGCCGACCAGAAGCTAGCTTCAGTCAGAAAGTTAGAAAAAGAAAATGCCAAGCTGAAGATTTCTCTTGACGAGGCCAACAAAGAGGTGACCCGACTGAAGAAGGACAAGGGAGCTTTGACTGACAAGGTTGGTGATCTCAGTCGGAGAAGAGACGAGTTGGAGACTTATCTGGGAGGACTCGCCAAGAAGTTATTCCTTATGCTTGAAGGTACCTTTTCTTGTCTGACTGTTTTATTATCGCCGATTCATCATAAAGCTGTCGACTCATTATTTCTCTGTGAGTGCAGAATTCTACCAAAACTTTGAGGAATAAAGTGGGTGAATCGAGACAAGCTTGGATCCCATCAACTCCCCTGTTAAGGATGAAGCTAGCATGAACGTGCTTCGACTGGAATCCCGACTTGCCAGTGTCACAGACTACCTCTCTCGACTGAAGGTTGCGGTGTCGCGGATCGACACGGCACTCTGGCCAAGGCAGACGCTCCAAAATGACCTCAAGTCTTTGATGACTCGACTCAATGAGATCCCTGGTCGAGTGCAGGAATGGAAGAAATCTTTTGCTCGGTGCGGTGCTGACGTAGCTCTATCCCTTGTTCGCGTCCATTGCAAGGAGGTCAAAGAAGAGAAGCTGGTAGCGATCAAGGTTGCCAACACCAAGAGACTTGACTTCCAGTCTTTCATGGAGACCTTCATTGTCGCTGCTACTCGTATTGCAGATGGAATCGACCTGGATGAGTTCGTCAGGCCTGCCCCTCCCCCTGCAGAGTGAACAAACTTTTATGATCCGATTAAATTTTCCTCGGTATGCCGAGTGGTTTTGTAACCATTAAACTCCTTCGGGCCTGATGCCCGAATACTTTAATCTGCAGTCCGGAACCTCGTGGGATTTATCTGAACTTGGTTTTTCCTTAAACATGTTTGTCTTTATTTGCGAGTGGAACTTGTATCTTCACTCTGAGCAGATTTTTGTTCTTGTGATGCAACTCTGAGGAGGTGGTCGCAGACGGCCTGAACCTCGTCGTTCTTGCAGATCGGGATGGAGTGTACATTGTACTTGTGGCGCAGCTCTGAGGAGAAGGTCATAATTGACCCGCACCTCGTCGTCCTTGCGGATCAAGATGGAGCGCACATTGTACTTGTGGCGCAGCTCTGAGGAGGAGGCTGTAGTCGACCTGCACCTCGTCGTCCTTGCAGATCAGGATGGAGCGTGTGGCCAAGTCCCCGAGCAAGAGAATCATTCTTCACTCGGGGCGTATTTTAAACTTAGGTGAGTACGGAACTGCAGCTAAGCCCCGAGTGAGAGGATTGCTCTTCACTCGGTGGAATTTTCTCAACTTAGGCGAGTATGGAACTACAGCTAAGCCCCCGAGTGAGAGGGTTGCTCTTCACTCAGTGGGATTTTTTAAACTTAGCCGAGTACGGAACTGCAGCTAAGCCCCCGAGTAAGAGGATTGCTCTTCACTCGGTGGGATTTTTTAAACTTAGGCAAGAACGGGACTGCAGCTAAGCCCCCGAGTGAGAGGGTTGCTCTTCACTCGGTGGGATTTTTCAAACTTAGGCAAGTACGGAACTGCAGCTAAGCCCAAGAGTGAGAGGGTTGCTCTTCACTCGGTGGGATTTTTCAAACTTAGGCGGATCGAATTCGCGACTAAGCCCCCGAGTGAGAGGGTTGCTCTTCACTCGGTGGGATGTTTCAAACTTAGGCGAGTACGGAACTGTAGCTAAGCCCCCGAGTGAGAGGGTTGCTCTTCACTCGGTGGGATTTTTCCAAACTTAGGCGAATCGGATTCACGGCTAAGCCCCCGAGTGAGAGGGTTGCTCTTCACTCAGTGTCTGTTTTTGAAACTTTAGGCAAAACGGATTCGCAGCTAAGCCACCCACTGGGGGATTTTAAACACATGTGTAAGCAACAACAATCATTTAGGAGATTGTAAAACTGTGTCTTTGACAAATAAACTAAAAGGTACTTCTTATTACATCTCAATAGTCTGAATGACTTAAGTATAGAAACGGTGTGGAAACTCCGCATTCCAAGCACGTGGCTCGTCTTTATTGTGCTCCACATTGTAGAGGTGATATGCTCCATTGTGGAGCACCTTGGTGATGATGAAGGGACCTTCCCAAGCAGGAGCAAGCTTGTGTGGTCGTTGCTGATCCATTCTGAGCACTAGGCCACCTTCCTGAAATGCTCGACCTCTCACATTTCTGGCATATAATCGACGAAGGTCTTGTTGATAGATAGTCGACCGGATCAAGGCCATCTCTCTCTCCTCTTCCAGAAGATCAACAGCGTCCTCTCGAGCTTGTTCTACTTCAGTTTCTGAGAAAAGTTCCACTCGGGGTGCATTGTGAAGCAAGTCACTCGGAAGCATAGCCTCACCCCATACACCAAGAAGAAGGGAGTCCGACCAATCGATCGATTTGGAGTTGTTCTCAATCCCCAAAGTACTGATGGTCAACCCGAGTGCCTTGGGAAGCGCAGAACGCTCTGAACTCATCTGAATCAAAGTTTGACCCATTATCTGTGATGATGCTGTGTGGAACTCCATATCTAAATGTTAACTCTCTGATGAAGCTGATAGCAGTACTTGATTCGAGGTTTTTGATAGGTTTGGCTTCAATCCATTTGGTGAACTTGTCGACTGCTACGAGCAGATGGGTGAAGCCACTCCTGCCGGTCCTCAAAGGTCCAACCATATCCAATCCCCAAACAGCAAATGGCCAGATGAGTGGAATGGTCTTCAAGGCTGATGCAGGCTTGTGGGACATGTTGGAGTAGAACTGGCAGTCCTCACACTTGTCGACTATTTCTTTTGCCATCTCAGTAGCACGTGGCTAGTAAAACCCAGCTCGGTATGCTTTGGCCACGATGGTCCGAGAGGACACATGGTGACCACAGGTCCCCGAGTGGATATCATTGAGGATCATTCGGCCTTCTTCTGATGTGATGCATCTCTGAGCGACTCCAGTAACACTCTCTCTGTAAAGCTGTCCACCCATCACAGTAAAGGCTTTGGATCGACGGACAATCTGATGAGCCTCTTCTTCATCCTCTGGGAATTCCTTCCTGAGAATATATGCAATATACGGCACTGTCCAATCAGGAATGACGAACAAAACTTCCATGATCAAGTCAACCACGGCTGGTATTTCAACTTCAGTCGGATCAGTGGAGCTCTTAGGCTGTGGGGGCTCTTCAGTGAAGGGATCTTCTTGAACTGATGGTGTGTGAATATGCTCCAAAAACACATTGCTGGGAATGGGCTCCCGTTTGGAACCTATCTTTGACAAGTCATCAGCTGCTTAGTTCTTCAATCGAGGTATATGGTGAAGCTCTAACCCCTCAAACTTCTTTTCCAATTTTCTCACTGCATTGCAATAACCCGTCATAGCTGGACTCCTAACATCACATTCCTTCATCACTTGATTGACCACTGAATTCGAGTCGCCATAAACCATTAGGCGATGGACGCTGAGTGAAATGGCCATACACAACCCGTACAGAAGTTCCTCATATTCAGCTTCATTGTTGGAGGAGTCAAAGTGAATCTGGAGAACATAACTGAGCTTGTCGCCTCGCGGAGATACCAGGACTACCCCAGCACTTGAACCATTCAACATCTTGGACCCGTCAAAGAACATAGTCCAATGTTCCGACTGAATTTGAGTCGGCAGCTGATACGTCTCCAACGTATCTATAATTTTTTACTGTTCCATGCTATTATATTATCCATCTAGGATGTTTTATATGCATTTATATGTTATTTTATATGATTTTTGGGACTAACCTATTAACCTAGAGCCCAGTGTCAGTTTCTGTTTTTTCCTTGTTTTTGAATTTTATAGAAAAGGAATACCAAACGGAGTCCAATTGACGTGCCAATTTTTCATGATTTTTTTGGACCAAAAGAAGCCCTCGGAGTAAGAGAGTTGGGCCAGAAGAGTCCCGGGCCATCCACGAGGGTGGGGGGCGTGCCCTACCCCCCTAGGCGTGGGCCCCTGATACGTCTCCAACGTATCTACAATTTTTGATTGCTCCATGCTATTATATATTCTGTTTTGGATGTTTAATGGGCTTTATTATACACTTTTATATTATTTTTGGGACTAACCTATTAACCCAAGGTCCAGTGCAAATTATTGTTTTCTTTTGCCTATTTCAGTGTTTCGCAGAAAAGGAATATCAAACGGAATGAAACCTTTGGGAGCGTGATTTTTGGAACAAACGTGATCTAGAGGACTTGGAGTGGACGTCAAGAAATGAACGAGGAGGCCACGAGGCAGGGGGCGTGCCCTCCACCCTCGCGGGCCCCTCGTGGCTCCACTGACCTACTTCTTCCTCCTATATATATACCTACGTACCCCGAAACCATTGAGGAGCACCACAAAAACCTATATCCACCACCGCAACCTTCTGTACCCGTGAGATCCCATCTTGGGGCCTTTTCCGGCGCTCCGCCGGAGGGGAAATCGATCACGGAGGGCTTCTACATCAACACCATAGCCTCTCCGATGATGTGTGAGTAGTTTACCACAGACCTTCGGGTCCATAGTTATTAGCTAGATGGCTTCTTCTCTCTCTTTGGATCTCAATACAAAGTTCTCCTTGATCTTCTTGGAGATCTATTCAATGTAACTCTTTTTGTGGTGTGTTTGTCGAGATCCGATGAATTGTGGGTTTATGGTCAAGATTATCTATGAACAATATTTGAATCTTCTCTGAATTCCTTTATGTATGATTGGTTATCTTTGCAAGTCTCTTCGAATTATCAGTTTGGTTTGGCCTACTAGATTGATCTTTCTTGCAATGGGAGAAGTGCTTAGCTTTGGGTTCAATCATGCGGTGCTCGATCCAAGTGACAGTAGGGGAAACGACACGTATTGTATTATTGCCATCGAGGATAAAAATATGGGGTTTATATCATATTGCTTGAGTTTATCCATCTACATCATGTGATCTAACCTAATGCGTTACTCTGTTCTTATGAACTTAATACTCTAGATGCATGCTGGATAGCGGTCGATGTGTGGAGTAGTAGTAGCTGCAGGCAGGAGTCAGTCTACTTGTCGCGGACGTGATGCCTATATACATGATCATGCCTAGATATTCTCATAATTATGCACTTTTCTATCAATTGCTCGACAGTAATTTGTTCACCCACCGTAATACTTATGCTATCTTGAGAGAAGCCACTAGTGAAACCTATGGCCCCCGGGTCTATTTTCCATCATATTAATCTCCCGTCAACTAGCTATTTCTGGTGTCGTTTATTTTGCAATCTTTACTTTCAATCTTTATCATAAAAATACCAAAAATATTATCTTATCATCTCTATCAGATCTCACTTTTGCAAGTGGCCGTGAAAGGATTGACAACCCCTTTATCGTGTTGGTTGCAAGGTTCTTATTTGTTTGTGTAGGTACAAGGGACTTGTGTGTGGCCTCCTACTGTATTGATACCTTGGTTCTCAAAAACTAAGGGAAATACTTACGCTACTTTGCTGCATCACCCTTTCCTCTTCAAGGGAAAACCAACACATGCTCAAGAGGTAGCAAGAAGGATTTCTGGCGCCGTTGCCGGGGAGTCTACGCACAAGTCAAGACATACCAAGTACCCATCACAAACTCTTATCCCTCGCATTACATTATTTGCCATTTGCCTCTCGTTTTCATCTGCCCTACTTCACCCTTGCCGTTTTATTCGCCCTCTTTTTCCGTTCACCTCTTTTTCGCTTGCTTCTTGTTTGCTTGTGTGTTGGATTGCTTGTTTGTCACGATGGCTCAAGATAATACTAAATTGTGTGAGTTTGCCAATACCAACAACAATGATTTTCTTAGCACTCCGATTGCTCCTCTTATCGATGTTGAATGTTGTGAAATTAATGCTGCTTTGCTGAATCTTGTTATGAAAGATCATTTCGCCGGCCTTCCTAGTGAAGATGCCACTACCCATCTAAATAGATTTGTTGATTTGTGTGATATGCAAAATAAAAAATATGTGGACAATGATATTGTTAAATTGAAGCTATTTACTTTTCCTCTTAGAGATCGTGCTAAAACTTGGTTTTCGTCTTTGCCTAAAATAGTATTGATTCTTGGAATAAGTGCAAAGATGCTTTTATCTCTAAGTATTTTCCTCTCGCTAAGATCATCTCTCTTAGAAACGACATTATGAATTTTAAGCAACTTGATCATGAACATGTTGCACAAGCTTGGGAGAGGATGAAATTAATGATACGTAATTGCCCTACACATGGTTTGAAGTTATGGATGATTGTACAAAAAAAATTATGCCGGATTGAATTTTGCTTCTAGAAATCTTTTAGATTCGTCTGCAGGAGGCACTTTTATGGAAATCACTTTAGGAGAAGCTACTAAACTCCTAGATAATATTATGGTTAATTATTCTCAATGGCACACTGAAAGATCTACTAGTAAAAAGGTGCATGCAATTGAATAAATTAATGTTTTGAGTGGAAAGATGGATAAACTTATGAAATTATTTGGTAATAAAAGTGTTTCTTCTGATCCCAATGATATTCCTTTGTCTACTTTGACTGAGAATAATAATGAATCTATGAATGTGAATTTTGTTGGTAGGAACAATTTTGGTAACAATGCTTAGAGGAAACTTTAATCCTAGGCCGTATCCTAGTAATTCCTCTAATAATTATGGTAATTCCTACAACAAATCTTATGGAAATTTTAATAAGATGCCCTTTGATTTTGAGACTAGTGTTAAAGAATTTATGATTTTGTCAAAAGAATTTCAATGCTTTGCTTGAAGAAAAATTGCCTAAGATTGATGAATTGGCTAGGAACGTGGATAGAATTTCTCTTGATGTTGATTCTTTGGAACATAGATCTATTCCACCTAAGCATGATATCAATGAGTGTCTCAAGGCTATGAGAATTTCCATTGATGAGTGCAAAGAAAGAACCGCTAGGATGTGTGCTAAAAAAGATTGCTTTATTGAAGTGTGTTCTTCTAGTTTTCATGATAATAAGGATGAAGATCTAAAAGTGATTGATGTCTCCCCTATTAAATCTTTGTTTTGCAATATGAATCTTGATAATGATGGGACTCGAGATGATTCAACTTTAGTTAAAATGTGTCCCAATGATTCGGAGTTTTTAGATCTAGATGCAAAATTTGGTAAAAGTGGGATGGAAGAGGTCAAAACTTTAGATAGCAATGAACCCACTATCTTGTATTTAAAGGAATTTAATTATGATAATTGATCTTTAATAGATTGTATTTCCTTGTTGCAATCCGTGTTAAATTCTCTGCATGCTTATAGTCAAAATAAGGCTTTTACTAAACATATCGTTGATGCTTTAATGCAATCTTATGAAGAAAAGCTTGAATTGGAAGTTTCTATCCCTAGAGAACTTTATGATGAGTGGGAACCTACTATTAAAATTAAAATTAAAGAGCATGAATGCTATGCTTTGTGTGATTTGGGCTAGTGTTTCCACAATTCCAAAAACTTTGTGTGATATGTTAGGTTTCCGTGAATTTGATGATTGTTCTTTAAACTTGCACCTTGCGGATTCCCCCATTAAGAAACCTATGGGAAGAATTAATGATGGTCCTATTGTTTAAAATAGGAATTATGTGCCCGTATATTTCATTGTTCTTGATATAGATTGCAATCCTTCATGTCCTATTATTCTTGGTAGGCCTTTCCTCAGAACGATTGGTGCAATTATTGATATGAAAGAAGGAAATATTAGATTCCAATTTCCGTTAAGGAAAGGCATGGAACACTTTCGTAGAAAGACAATTAAATTGCCTTATGAATCTATTATGAGAGCCACTTATGGATTGCATACCAAAGATGACAACACCTAGATCTATCCTTGCCTTTATCCCTAGCTAGGGGCGTTAAACGATAGCGCTTGTTGGGAGGCAACCCAATTTTATTTTAGTTTTTTGATTTTTGCTTCTGTTTAGGAATAAATAATCCATCTAGCTTCTGGTTATATGTGTTTTTGTGTTTTAATTAGTGTTTGTGCCAAGTCGAACCTTTGGGAAGATTTGGGGGAAAGTCTTTGCGATCTTGCTGTAAAAAACAGAAACTTTAGCGCTCACGAGATTAGCTACAACTTTTTACTGGAGAGTGCTATTTAGTTGATTATTATTGCAGATGATTAATATATAAATTCTTCACGTCCATAAATTTATTTTAGAATTTTTGGAGTTCCAGAAGTTTTCATTTGATACAGATTACTATAGACTGTTCTGTTTTTGACAGATTCTGTTTTTCGTGTGTTGTTTGCTTATTTTGATGAATCTATGGCTAGTAATGGAGTTTATAAACCATAGAGAAGTTGGAATACAGTAGGTTTAACACCAATAAAAATAAAGAATGAGTTCATTACAGTACCTTGAAGTGGTGTTTTATTTTCTTTCCCTAATGGAGCTCACGAGATTTTCTGTTAAGTTTTGTGTTGTAAAGTTTTCAAGTTTTGGGTAAAGATTTGATGGATTATGGAACAAGGAGTGGCAAGAGCCTAAGCTCGGGGATTCCCAAGGCACCCCAAGGTAAAATATAAGGACAACCCAAAAGCCTAAGATTGGGGATGCCCCGGAAGGCATCCCCTCTTTTGTCTTTGTCCATCGGTAACTTTACTTGGAGCTGCATTTTTATTCACCACATGATATGTGTTTTGCTTGGAGCGTCTTGTATGATTTGAGTATTTGCTTTTTAGTTCACCAAAATCATCCTTGCTGTACACACCTTTTGATATAGAGACACATGAATCGGAATTTATTAGAATACTCTATGTGCTTCACTTATATCTTTTGAGCTAAACAATTTTGCTCTAGTACTTCACTTATACTTTTTAGAGCACGATGGTGGTTTTATTTTATAGAAATAATTGATCTCTCATGCTTCACTTATATTATTTTGAGAGTCCTTTAGAACAGCATGGTAATTTTCTTTGGTTATAAAATTAGTCCTAATATGATAGGCATCCAAGATAAAAACTTTAAAGTGCATTGAATACTAAGAGAAGTTTGATACTTGATGATTGTTTTGAGTTATGGAGATAGTGATATTAAAGTTGTGCTAGTTGAGTAGTTGTGAATTTGAGAAATACTTGTGTTGAAGTTTGCAAGTCCCGTAGCATGCACGTATGGTAAACGTTGTGTAACAAATTTGAAACATGAGGTGTTCTTTGATTGTCATCCTTATGAGTGGCGGTCGGGGACGAGCGATGGTCTTTTCCTACCAATCTATCCCCCTAGGAGCATGCACGTAGTGCTTGGTTTTTGATGACTTGTAAATTTTTGCAATAAATATGTGAGTTCTTTATGACTAATGTTGAGTCTATGGATTATACGCACTCTCAACCTTCCATCATTGCTAGCCTCTTCGGTACCGTACATTGCCCTTTCTCACCTTGAGAGTTGGTGCAAACTTTGCCGGTGCATCCAAACCCCGTGATACGATACGCTCTATCACACATAAACCTCCTTATATGTTCCTCAAAACAGCCACCATACCTACCTATTATGGCATTTCCATAGCCATTCCGAGATATATTGCCATGCAACTTTCCACCGTTCCGTTTATTATGACACGCTTCATCATTGTCATATTGCCTTGCATGATAATGTAGTTGACATCATATTTGTGGCAAAGCCACCATGCATATTATCATTTACATACTCGAGAACAAGTAGGAATTAAGCTTGGGGATGCTTGATACGTCTCCAACGTATCTATAATTTTTTATTGTTCCATCCTATTATATTATCCATCTAGGATGTTTTATATGCATTTATATGCTATTTTATATGATTTTTGGGACTAACCTATTAACCTAGAGCCCAGTGCCAGTTTCTGTTTTTTCCTTGTTTTTGAGTTTTACAGAGAAGGAATACCAAACGGAGTCCAATTGACGTGCCAATTTTTGATGATTTTTTTGGACCAAAAGAAGCCCTCGGAGTAAAAGAGTTGGGCCAGAAGAGTCCCGGGCCGTCCACGAGGGTGGGGGGCGCGCCCTACCCCCTAGGCATGGGCCCCTATCTCGTGGACGAATTAGAGACCCCCCTGACGTGAGACCTACGCCAAAAATTCTTATAAATACAAAAACCTTCAGAAAATAACCTAGATCAGGAGTCCCGCCACCGCAAGCCTCTGTAGCCAACAAAAACCAATCGGGACCCTGTTCTCTCTCTCTCTGTTCTTGATCTCTCTGTCTCTCACACTCTCTCTCTCTCTCTCTCTCTCTCTCTCCTGTTCTTGATTTGGCATGGTCTTGATGTATCACGAGCTTTGCTATTATAGTGGGATCTTATGATGTTTCTCCCCCTCTACTCTTTTGTAATGGATTGAGTTTTCCCGTTGAAGTTATCTTATCAGATTGAGTCTTTAAGGATTTGAGAACACTTGATGTATGTCTTGCATGTGCTTATCTGTGGTGATAATGGGATATTCATGCGATCTACTTGATGTATGTTTTGGTGATCAACTTGTGGGTTCAGTGACCTTGTGAACTTATGCATAGGGGTTGGCACACATTTTCATCTTGACTCTCCGGTAGAAACTTTGGGGCACTCTTTGAAGTTCTTTGTGTTGGTTGAATAGATGAATCTGAGATTGTGTGATGCATATCGTATAATCATACCCACGGATACTTGAGGTGACATTGGAGTATCTAGGTGAGATTAGGTTTTTGGTTGATTTGTGTCTTAAGGTGTTATTCTAGTATGAACTCTAGGATGGATCAAACGGAAAGAATAGCTTCGTGCTATTTTACTACAGACTCTTGAATAGATCGATCAGAAAGAATAACTTTGAGGTGGTTTCGTACCCTACCATAATCTCTTCGTTTGTTCTCCACTATTAGTGACTTTGGAGTGACTCTTTGTTGCATGTTGAGGGATAATTATATGATCCAATTATGTTATTATTGTTGAGAGAACTTGCACTAGTGAAAGTATGAACCCTAGCTAGGCCTTGTTCCAACGCATTGCAATACCGTTTACGCTCACTTTTATCGTTAGTTACCTTGCTGTTTTTATATGTTCAGATTACAAAAACCTATATCTACCATCCATATTGCACTTGTATCACCATCTCTTCGCCGAACTAGTGCACCTATACAATTTACCATTGTATTGGGTGTGTTGGGGACACAAGAGACTCTTTGTTATTTGGTTGCAGGGTTGTTTGAGAGAGACCATCTTCATCCTACGCCTCCCACAGATTGATAAACCTTAGGTCATCCACTTGAGGGAAATTTGCTATTGTCCTACAAACCTCTGCACTTGGAGGCCCAACAACGTCTACAAGAAAAGGTTGAGTAGTAGACATCAGCAGCTGCTGTTCAATCCACTCGACGAGAAAATCTGCTATTGCTTGGGATTTAATTGCTTTCTTTGCCTCGAACTTGATATCCAGCGGAAGGAGTTCAATCGCCCACTTAGCCACTCGACCAGTTGCATCTCTGTTGTTCAAAATTTCTGACAATGGAGCATCGCTGACGACTGTAATTGAATGATTTGAGAAGTAATGTGCAACCATCTTTGTGGTCAAGTAAAATCCATAGACAAGCTTCTGATACTGTGGATATCTCTACTTGGATGGAGTTAAGACTTCAAATATATAGTACACTGGGCGCTGAACCCTGTAGGCTTTACGTTCTTCTTTCCGCTTGACCGTGAGTACTATACTGACGACTTGTCCAGTGCTGCAATATAAAGTAGTAAAGGCTCTTTGCTGATTGGAGCAGTGAGCACCGGCTAGGTGGAAAGCAGGGTTTTGAGCTCTGCAAACGTTGCGTCAGCTTCAGGAGTCCACTCGAACTTATCAGATTTCTTCATTAGTCAGTAAAGAGGTAATGCCTTTTCACCGAGACGAGAGATGAATCAACTCAAAGCGGCCAAACAACCAGTAAGCTTCTGAACGTTGTGTACGCGCACAGGGCATTTCATTCGGAGTATTGCACCAACTTTCTCTGGGTTTGCATTGATCCCACGTCCGAAAATGAGAAAACCGAGTAACTTTCCACCTGGAACTCCGAATGTACACTTCAATGGATTAAGCTTGATATCAAATCTTCTCAGATTGGCAAAGGTTTCAGCGAGGGCAGTTAGCAGGTCGGAACCTTTACGTGACTTAACCATGATGTCATCCATGTATGCTTCCACATTCCGATTGATTTGAGTGAGCAGGCACCTCTGAATCATGCGCATGAATGTGGCACCAACATTCTTGAGACCAAAGGGCATAGTAACATAGCAAAAGCACCCGAATGGGGTGATAAAAGTTGTTTCTATTTTTTTGAAGGGGTAAAGCTGTTTCTATTTTGTCGGGTCCATACAGTCGGATCTGATGGTACCCGGAATATGCATCCAGAAAGGACAATCGCTCACATCCCGTAGTTGATTCGACAATCTGATCGATGCGGGGAAGAGGGAAGTGATCTTTCGGGCATGCCCGATTGATATGCTTGAAGTCGATACACATACGGAGTGAATCATCTTTCTTGGGAACCATGACGACATTGGCGAGCCACTCGGAGTGGTAAATCTCTCGGATGAACTCAGCTGCAAGAAACCGAGCCACTTCTGCGCCAATTGCTTTTCTTTTCTGTACGGCGGACCGTCAGAGATGCTCTTTGACTAGTTTTAGCTTTGGGTCGACTCGCAAACAGTGCTCAGCCAGTTCCCTGGGCACACCTGTCATGTCAGAAGGTTTCCATGTGAAGATGTCCTTGATAACCCACAAGTATAGGGGACCGCAACAATTTTCGAGGGTAGAGTATTCAACCCAAATTTATTGATTCAACACAAGGGGATTGTGGGGACCCCGACTCATAAGTCGTGATCATCGAATGCACGTGTACAGTGATCCCAGAGATCAATGCTCACTGAACACACAGAAGCTGAATAACAAGAGTCTTACATCCATACATACCGTCTTACACAAATTATGACCATTATGGCCAAGTCTTACATCGATAAAGCCTTAAGGGCTAACATCAAATGAAACACAAGCAACGGAAGTCGTCGATAAGTAGAACCCATGCCATCTGCCTTAACCCTACAGGCATTCTGACTGGGAAGCGTCCTAGTTCGCATGTTCGTCTCCAAAGAATTCTTCTTCGAACTCCTGTTCTTCCATGCCTGGCCAATTAAATAACCAGTGGCAAGCCAATGAGTACTTTGAATGTACTCGCAAGGAACCCATGTTTTGGTTCAAGATACAACAATGCATGATATAGGTAAATTTTTGCGGAAAGCTAGTTTTGAGTGCAATGACATGTTCAACAACTTGTAAGACACGCATCAGGAGAATTCAAGTAACCATGAGGACAGGTTACAGATATCAACATAAATAGAGTGGGCACCAACCCCACTCAATCATGTTAAGTCCTTGACTTGACCCAGATAGTTCTTCCCACTTATCCAACACACACACTGGTTTGAAAACACGTGGACGTAGTTTAAGCAGCACCGCCCAACTGTCCTTGACCGTGGACACGACTATTCGAATAGTTTTACACTCTGCAGAGGTTGCACACTTTACCCACAAGATCCGGGGAACTTCCGTGTCATCCACGACCCGCGGTACCTCAAGTACCCGGGGTAAGCACCCGATCACTATCTTTCCCTAGACGACACTAACAAGGAGTCCACTCGTTGTTCCGTATCCTCACGATGTACATCATACGAGACTCACTCGAGATCGTAACATTCGAGAGGGGACACAACGGTGTATCCGGTGCCCTGTAAAAACAGTCATGGCCGCCCTACCTGGCACGACCCCGTCCCGAGAGAGCGCACCAACAACTCTCCCGTCACTAGTAATGCGGGCTCCAGGCTAGTATCGGTCTAGGTAATCAATAATGCCCTTTCCCATATAAAGGTAGAGTGGTTGCGCATGTAAGGTTGGGACAGTCGACAAATCTTAAATCTAATCCGTTTTCGAAAACAACACACGCTTGCCTCGGTACACCACTTTGTCATCAAGTGGTTACCCATCTCATTGTCTCCCTCGGGCATAAGTGGCACCCGATGGGGTTTTCGAAAAGTCTTCTGAAAATACTTTATCTCCATCACCATTCATATCCCCGTCCCTTTTGCGTAGCACTACTTAGCATCCTATCTACTCCCACCGGCATAACCCTCATAAGGAGGTAGGGTCATGCATAATGCAGGTATCAACGAGGAAGTAACGAAGGAAACCCACCAAAGTGGTTACCCTCTCATCATGATTCCGAAGCAACACTAATAAAGTGCTATATGACATGCATAAAAAGGTTCCATAGACATGGTCAAAGGGCTGCTTGCCTGTTTTAACAAAGTCTTCGAGGTCTTCAAATATCTCTGGTCCAACTCCGAGCATTTCGTCTACTTCGTCAACTATCGTTGAAAGCAACCACAATAAGCAACACAACAAGGTAGAAAATAAAAGTGCTCTAAAAATGTGACTTGGACATTTCTAGGATACCTCTGGTCATATGAGTAATGACCAAAGTGATTTCAATGGAATTGGATAAGTGAATATTTCTAAACATTTTGATATGATGGAATCAAGGGGTTTATGGAATTGCAAGAAGTGTACAGAAACATATTTTTGAAAAATGAGCAAGGGCACCCATTTAACAAAGGATGATTTTAGAAGCATCTAGGAATTGGTTTCACTGGATTTGGAGTTGAAATGATTTTCCTATGAATTTGCAAAGTTGACAAATATGAAGAAATAGACCATTATTTGAGGTGATACAGAAAGTATTAGTAAAAATGTTAAAAACTAAGTTTTGAACTTATAGGTATCTAGGATTTTGAATCATGGCATTTGGATCAATTCTGAGCTCTCTGTGACTTTCTAAAGTTCATCACAGAAATAGGAAAAATGGGATTTTATAAATATTTGAGAAGAAAATGGTTCTGGAAAAATGTTCAAATAGCACCATGCGATAGGGCATGATTTTAGAAACTACTAGAAATTTGAATCATCAAAATTGGTGTTGAAATGAATTTATTATGGATTTTAGAAGCTCACTGAAAAGGAAAAATAAATAAATTAGGTTATACCTAAAGCGCGCATTGGGCGAAGGATAGCCACTGGGCAAGCGCAGTGGCTCGGCTGCCTGCGGGAAGTGGCCACGCCGAAGGCGTAGTTCCGGAGTACGTCTCCACGCGATGGAGACGAGTTCCCTGGTCCCACTTCCACTTAACCCGACCTGCGGGGCCGGCTCGGTTGCTGCTGCCGCCGACAGGTGGGGCCAGCGAGCTGACGCGGCGCCGTCCTCAACCTCCCGCCCGAAGCAGAGGAGGCGAGGCAGAGGGACGTCGACGGCGACCGCCGGCACTACCGGCCACCGTTTCTGGTGATCCGGCCACCGACGTGCTCGGGGAGACGAGCCGCATCCGGGATGCCACACTACGGGCGCCAGCTTCCTCGGAGGGGAGCTGGCCTTCGCCCACGGTGGAGGATGGCATCGACCATTGCCGACTTCGAGTGCAGGGGCGTCCCGGGGAAGAATGGAGGCGATGGGGGGCTTCGTGGTGGTGGTGAGGGAGTACTAGAGTGGGTAGGGAGAAGAGAGAGAGAGAGGCCGTGGTGCCCGAATCCGAGCGGCGGTCCGCGGCGGCACTCCGGCCATGGAGAGGGCAGGAGAGCACTAGGGGGAGAGGGATGTTGTCTGGTAGGTGCACGGGAGAGAGAGAGAGGGATCCAGAAGAGTCGAGGGAGTGCTTGGGGGGAGGCTCTATATAGGGGGCACCGGTGCACCATGGGCGCGGTCCAGGCCGCGCTCGGGTGAGTTCGAGGAGGGAGAACGAGGGCAAGGGAGGAGGGGCCCGGCAGCGTGCTGTGTCCCGGACGCCGAGGCCACCTCGGGAGACATCACCCCGACGCCCAAGGCTGTCGTATGCCCTTGGCATGGGTGAGCTACAGTGCGGGAGAGCACTGTAGCATGCTCCAGAGCACGAGCTCTGCATGCACTGGCATTGTTTATGTGCCATGAGCATGTCCTTTTGTGTCTGGGGGTTTTGGGGGTGAGTAAACAATGTAGGAGTGGCATTGGATGCCCTAGAGAGCCAGTAGGAGAGGAGGGAGGTTGAAGAAGAGGGAGAGAGGGGCTGTCCAGGGAGGTAAATGGGGGTATTTTACCCCTCAATCATTGAGCAATGGCCAGGGGAGAGTTACTGGAGGTAGGAGAGGACTAGGAGGAGCTGTGGTAAAAAGTTGAGCTCAAGGAGATTAGTGGAAGAGGTCAAAATGATGATTTTGGAAAAATGGCAGAAGGTGTTTCTTGATGGTTTGGGCAAGAAATTAATCCCACTTGCCATGATATTTAACAGGATGGAATGGAACCTAGAAATAGGGTGTTCTACAAAATTTGAACTCATTTGGGCAAAGTTGCCAGTGCAACTTTTGTAAACCCTAGAAATCAACAGAAATGGGTTTTTCAAGATTTAGTCATCCAAAACTATTCTCCTTGATGCACCACTTGGTGTAGTGTCATCATTTGAGGATTTGAACATGTCCACAAAGATTCAGATCAAAAGGACACACTTGGCAATGTAGAGTTGTTCAAATTTGGTTCTGGACAGAAAGGGTTTTGGGGTACTTTGATCAAGATAAAATTCTCTCCAACTTGTGGCATTTGGTCTAGATGCATTATTACACCATTTGAGCATGTGCACCAAGTTTGAGATCATTTGGACATGTTTGACAGTGCAAAGTTGTTCAAACTTGAAAAAGGACAGAAGTGGTTTTGAGAGGTTTTGATGTGGTTATACTATTCTCCATGACATGGTACTTGGCAAGAATATAAAAAATGTCATATGTGACATGTTAGAATTTTCTTGGATTTTTATGAAAATATTTCCTGTAGAAATATTTCAAATCCTTGAAATAAGCAGAAATGGTTTTGGGAGGTTTGTCCAATATTTTGATCATGACCATGTGTTGAAACTCATATATATGGAAAATATATGTCCATTGAGTCTCCCTAATTTTTCTCAAATATTTTTAAAGCTTTAAAATAATTTTAACCAATTTAAGACCATTTCTGGCCTTAAGAAAAAGCCTTTAAATAAAACAGGAAAATAACTTTTAAAATTATATTTTTGTGGTTTTTGGGTATCCTATATCTAATAGGAGTCAAACATATTTTTTTGAAAGATTTTTACTGCCCTTAATTAAGTACTTGCAGTGCAAAACTCAATTCAGGGGTTTTTGAAAAACTAATTTTTGAAAATACTATTTGGCCAAATTATTTTTGTAAGAAATTATTTTTATGGCCTATACACATGGCATGATCATTGGTTCAAGAATTTGGAGCAAGGAGATGAAGTATAGGAGTTGGAGGATTTATTTGATTTTTAGAGCACTTGCAAGCAACACACAAAATCCAATCAAGGCAAGGTCCAAAACACTCAAAAGTTTTTGTCAAACCACATTTTATCATGATTTATTAGCTTAAGTGTTGTGGCATGAAAATCAGGGTGTGACAGGGAGGCAAAGAATATTCTCAAGTATTAGCAGTTGAGTTGTCAATTCAACCACACCTAGATAACTTAGTATCTGCAGCAAAATATTTAGTAACAAAGTAATATGGAAGTAACGGTAACGGTAGCAAAGTAATATTTTTGGGTTTTGTAGTGATTGTAACAGTAGCAACGGAAAAGTAAATAAGCAAAGAACAATATGTGAAAAGCTCGTAAGCATTGGATCGGTGATGGAGAATTATGCCGGATGCGGTTCATCATGTAAGAATTATAACATAGGGTGACACAGAACTAGCTCCAATTCATCAATGTAATGTAGGCATGTATTCCGAATATAGTCATACGTGCTTATAGAAAATAACTTGCATGACATCTTTTGTCCTACCCTCTCGTGGCAGTGGGGTCCTAGTGGAAACTAAGGGATATTAAGGCCTCCTTTTAATAGAGTACCGGACCAAAGCATTAACGCATAGTGAATACATGAACTCCTTAAACTACAGTCATCACCGGGAGTGGTCCCGATTATTGTCACTTCGGGGTTGCCGGATCATAACACATAGTAGGTGACTATAGACTTGCAAGATAGGATCAAGAACTCACATATATTCATGAAAACATAATAGGTTCAGATTTGAAATCATGGCACTTGGGCCCTAGTGACAAGTATTAAGCATAGCAAAGTCATAGCAACATCAATCTCAGAACATAGTGGATACTAGGGATCAAACCCTAACAAATCTAACTCGATTACATGATAAATCTCATCCAACCCATCACCATCCAGCAAGCCTACGATGGAATTACTCATGCACGGCGGTGAGCATCATGAAATTGGTGATGGAGGATGGTTGATGATGACGATGGCGACGGATTCCCCTCTCCTGAAAGTGTGTTATATCGACTAGAGGGGGGGTGAATAGGCGATTTTTATGAAATTCTTCACTGAGGAATTTGCTAGTGAGGAAATTCCTTAGCGAAGAACTACTTGAAGTGGAATAAGTACTCAGAAGTAAACATGACAGAATACATGCATGATCATCATGATGAAATGAAGACACACACAGAGTACAGAAAGCGTAAGCACATGATAGCACAAGATGAAGACAAACAGACTGAAGAAATTGAACTGAGGAAATTGAGAAAGTCTTCAGTCAAAGTCTTCAAACACAATTATGAACAAGCACACAACACAGTAATGAGGAAATGAACGTGTTGAGGAAATAAAACCAGTTGGCTTGGTGAAGACAATGATTTGGTAGACCAGTTCCAACTGCTGTCTCAGTTTATATCTGGTTGGAGCGGCTGAGTATTTAAACTCGAGGACACACAGTCCTGGACACCCAGTCCTGAGCACGCAGCTTGGGACACCAAGTCCTCAGTGTATTCTCCTTGAGCTAAGGTCACAAAGTCCTCGCCCAATCACTCGTGGTAAGTCTTCAGGTGACTTCCGAACCTTGACAAACTCGGTCACTCGGCGATCCACAATTCCTCTTGGATGCTCTAGACCATAACGCCTAACCGTCTGGAAGAAGCACAGTCTTCAAAGGTAACAAGCGTCAGATCCATGCAGGATCAATCTGTTTAGTGATGCTCAATCACTTTGGGTTTGTAGGTCTTTGGGTTTGGGTTTTGGATTTTCCTCACTTGATGATTTTCGCTCAAAGTCCTTGAAGGATGGGATGCTCTCAATTGACAAGTGTCAGTTTCTAGCGGAGCAGCCAACCAGCTAGTGGTTGTAGGGGGCCGGCTATTTATAGCCTAGGGAGCAGCCCGACATGATAAGACATAAATGCCCTTCAGTGATATGACCATTGGATGCATAAGATATTTTGGGACAGCTGGCGCGCAGCACAGCAACGGTCAGAAATTTGAGGTACAAATTCCTCAGGGCTATCATGTTCCTCACTGTGTAGGCAATCCGCACTAGTGAATTCCTAGCTCCTCAGTCAGAACAAAGTCCTTAGTGACAAGAAGAACTGCGTCTCTATTACTGAAGAAATTGACTGAACTGTATGAAATTTCGAATGGCTTCACTCGAAGGGATTGGTAGGTGTAGGATTTTGAGTTGAGCATCACATGGAAATTTTTCCTTAGTATTTCCTCGACCCCCTTTAACAGTACGGTGTTTCCTATGACTCAAGAAAGAGAAAAAGAAACAACGAAAACAAAAGTCTTCACGGTTCATGTTCCTCGAATGAATACCAAGTCTTCAAGGTCACACAAATTTCTTCACTTTCAAAGTCTTCAGAAAGTCTTCAGATAGTCTTCAGAATACCAAAGTCTTTAGTCGAAGAATTTCATTTTTAGGGGTCGACTTTCTCTGTAAATATCAAACTCCTTATAGACTTATAGACCCGTGTACACTCATAAACACATTAGATCCTTAACCTATAAGTCTTCAATACACCAAAGTCACTAAGGGGCACGAGATGCACTTACAATCTCCCCCTTTTTGGTGATTGATGACAACATAGGTTAAGTTTTCAACGGGGATAAATATATGAAGTGTAAATGCTAATATTGAGGAATTTGATTGCAAGATATAGAAGAACTCCCCCTGAAGTTGTGCATAGTGAGGAATTTTCTTTTGAAGCAATGCACACTTGAAGAGATGAATCATGGAGATCTCCCCCTATATCTTGTAATTCATACACGCATTTGATATATAATATGAAGAATTTGAAATGCATGATGAAAAATGGTGACTGACGTATTTCAGCATGCGTGCGATAATATTAATGAGGAATAAGCATGCAAAATAACGTAGCAGAAGTATCAGACCACCATCGGGTTTAAGTTTACAACTCGATCCAATAAAAGTTTCGGAAGAACGAGAGTTGTAATTTAGCAAAAAACGTTGTATATGAGCGTTAAAATAGACCCGCTTGAAGACTAACTCAGATTTCTCCCCCTTTATCATCGAATGACCAAAAGGATCGAAACTGAGGACTAACGCCCCTGAAGAAAATCAAGTTGATGAAGGAGCGCCAGTGTTGTCGGGGTCGGTTGTTGAAGTAGGGCCTGCCGCTGTGTCGTCCAAGTCTTCATGTTCATCAGTGTCACGCGATGAAGAATAGGAGCTGGCCACCAAAGAAGGAACCTTGACCTTCTTGTATTTCTTCGGAGGAGGTGCAGACCAGTCAAACTCTTCTTTGAGACCCATTTTCTTCAGATCTTCAGCGCTGCAAACTTGAGACAGAGCAACCCAGGTGCCGTTGAGGGTTTCATGGAGGTAGTAGTGGTTTTTCTTCACTGCATTGTGTGTTGAAGTCATGTTGTGAAGAATGGAACCAAACTGATGCTTGACCCATTTGTGATTGCGATCAACCTTCTGATGAAGACTGAGGAGTAACTCACGATCAGTCATCACCCTGGGTGCTGTGGCTTGAGTATTTTGCTTGGCATTGTTGGCGGCAGAGTCATGTGTGGCAGAGTCATCATTGGTGGAGTAGGATGCAGCCTTGCGAAACTGACCATCCAATGGACGAATGCTTTCATCTATCACAGCAGTTGCCTTGCCTTTGTCATCAGCTGAGGAAAATGTCCTTTTGAGGACTTCAATTGGAGGCAAGTAGCTGCAGTGGTTCAGAGTGTCAGCTTTGTAGTTGAGTGAAGACCTTGTCCTGATGAATCTCATAGTCCATGGCGCATAAGGCTTCAGCTCAAACGGTGACATAGCAATATTGGCCAGAGTCCGCATGAAGAAATCATGGAAGTTGACGGGAACGCCATGAATGATGTTGGAAAGCAGATTCTTCATGATGCCAACGACTTCTTCATCATTTGAGTCATGGCCTTTGATAGGACTCAATGTCTTCGTCAGTATGCGATAGACAGTCCAAGGCACATAGAGTAATTCCTTGACGAGGAATTTGGTTCGTGGGGCCTTCCCTGGCTTCAAAGGCTTCATCAAAACTTGCATGTAGTGATTTGAAAGCTCAGGTTCACTATAGACACAACGTGCATCTTCAAGGGGAGGACTGAGTGGTAGGGCACGAAGAAATTCAGATGCTGGTGCCTTGTAATGAGTGTTCTCTGTCATCCAGTCCAGTACCCATGAATTCACATCTTCAGAGTCGCCTGTGATGTGCAACGTTGCATAGAACTGAAGAATGAGTTCTTCATTCCAGTCGCAGATGTCAGTACAGAAGTTGAGCAGCCCAACGTCGTGAAGAACACGGAGGACTGGCTCGAAGCACGTCAGAGACTCCATATCCACGTGAGGAATATGTGCATGATCGAAGACTTTGTCTTTGTTGAACGGCACTGAGGAATAGAAATTGGCTTGACTAGCAGTCCAGAAACGCCTCTTCCTTATGCGAGCAGAGTCATAAGGGTTGTAGTCAGTGAAGAATACATGCTCGCCAAAGAAGTCTTCAGCCTTGAACTTTTGCTTCCTTGAGAACGGATCCTTTGGCTTTGGCAGAGGGGTGTCGGTGAGTTGCATCACGACCTCAGGAATGACGATCTCAAGTTCATTGGTCTGAGGAATTTATGGTTCCTCCTCGGGTGCAGTCTGAGTTGTCACATATTCAGCAGCAGTAGTTTCTTCAGCTCTATTGGCTGGAATGTCTTCACAGACAGGTGAGGTGGGATGAGTTTCCTCGGAGCCCAATTGAACTGTTGGTGCAGGGGAGTGAGGAATTTGCTGTAGTGGGGTGAAGAGTGGAGAATTGGGATGCTGACTATCCAAAAAGTCATCATTCATCACTGGCGTTGTGCTTCCAATGTCCACGTCTTCATCATCAATTTCTTCAACACCAGCCTCTTCAGCAGTAAACCGAGGCATTGGTGATGATACCACTGGGGTTGAAGGGATTGTATCCACCTCAATTTCCTCATCAATCTGCTCTGACGAAGCAGCAGATTGAGTTTCTTCATTAGATCCGCTTGGGATCTCATATTCTTCACCAAAAGGAACAAGGTCCTTTGATGGCATGGTGGAAATCGGAACAACATCGATCGGATTTTCATAAGAGCTGGTCATAGGCTTCATCTTCTTTGGAGCTGAAGATTCTAAAGCACTTGATGCTTTCCTTTTCTTCACCGCAGCTCGCTCTGCAACCTTGGTCTTCTTCACATCTGATGCAGATGGAAGGATAGGAGTTGGTGTAGGTGCAGGTGGAGCTGAGGAATCTGTTTGTATTTCTTCAGGCGCAACTGATGCAGTTGCCCTGACTTCTTTAGTTTCTTCAGGCGCACCACTAGTGGATGCCCTGGCAATTTCTTCAGCAGCTGGAATGGAGTCATCATCCCTGGAACTAGCATTCTCTTCAGCAGCCTGAAAGTCATCAGTGGTGCTGGCATGTTCTTCAGTGGGCTGAGCAGAAGATTCAGCTTGAGGAACTTCTTCTTATGATGGGGCTGCAACATTGGTGAACTTCTCAGTCAGTTTCACAAACCTGACTTTGGCTCCTTTCCAATCAGCATAGTAAGCATTGAAGTTGTTGCTGAGGGTTTTGATTTCAGACTAAATTTTAATGAGTTCATCAGTCAACATTTTGACCACGTTGGTCTTCAGAAACTTCTCTTTCTTATACTGGGCCTTCTTGATCCGCCTGGCCTGATCATATTTCCATTTCTCCTCTTGGATGAAATGAGTCAGCATGTGATTTTGACCAGGTGTCAACATGAAGTCTGGCATAGGAGTATTTGGGTCCTTGTGCCAGAGATCAATGTAGTCTAGGATCGCCCTTGGATCCAACAGCAGCAGCACAAGTGTGCCTTTGGCTCTAGCGGCCCTTACTTGCCTATCTCTGATGATTTCCGCAAGTTCATCATCATCAGCTTCATCTTCTTCAGACGGCACATTAAAGACAACCTGCTTCTTCTTAGGACTTGGCCGAGGACCTCGTCTAGCAGTTGCCTTGGTCTTTAGCAGAGTGGGACCAGATGAAGAATTCGGTGCAGCTGAGGAACTTGCTGAGACACCAGAGGCAATTGAGATGCCTGCAGTCCTTTGGCACGAGGCCAGATGCACATGTGCTGAGGACTTTGGTGGAGGTGCTGAGGATTTTGAAGGATCAGGAGCAGCTTGAGGAATTGGTCTTGAAGATTTTGAAGTTCCTGGTCATGAGGGCGCAGCTGAGGAACTTGGCCGTGAGGGCACTGTTGGTGAAGCACTTGGCTTACGAGCAGGCTTCTTAGGCATAGATTTCCTCGGCTTGACAGAGGCCTCAGTGGCAGCAGCAGCAGCAGAATCTTCGTTGAATTTCCTCACTACTTCTTTGGCTTGTCTTGCCAGTTTGGCTTGACGTCCGACCCATTCTTCAGGAAAGTCCTCACAGCGTTTGACGCTAGTGGGATCAGCCACTTGGCCAGGTGCCAGTGGGGCTCTTGGGCATGGAGGATTGAGAGCGAATTTCTTCATATATTTTGGAGTAACATATCTGTATTCCCTCCATTCGCGTGCCCATCTCCGTTCTATCCACTGAATGCACACCTTGCGCTGATTTTTGTTTTCTTTGCCAAACTTGGCTTCATCAGGTGTGCAGTATTCTTTGTAAATGTCCTCAGGGATCTCAAACGCAGTCATAACCTCAGGTTTCTTCCCTCCTTTCTGCGGCTTCTTACCATCTGCCATGTTTTTCAGCTTAGGAATTTGAACAATAGAATTCTCTGAAGAAGTATGTAGTTTTTCTTCGAGGAACACTGCAAATGAGTTAAGTTGATGAGAACCTAGTGATTCAGCAGCAGACATGTGTACCTATGAACAGAGTATAGTTGCGAGGAATTTGGAGAGGTCATATGCGTTCTCAGAAGGTTTTTCAAAAAGAACAAGTTTGAGGAATTTGACCAGACGTGTCTTGAAGAATTTCACTAAGCGTGCTTCGTCCTAGGTTCCAGAGTTGTATAGATCGAAGATCCACACAATTGAGGAATCTTGAAGAAAATGATGCTTAGGGAAACGAATCAAGAACAGATGATATGTGGGGTGTTTAGTGTGTGAAGATTTGAAGAATAAAACACCTTTGAAGATTTTGTAGAGAAATTTCGTATCAAAGAGGGCAGTAAAAGTAACTTTTAATTACCCTAAATGAAGAACACGACGAACAGAGAGGTGAAACAGTGGAGTTCGTCGGTGTAGATCTTCCACGCCCTAACTTGGCGGAGGAAGACGGCTACGGCGGCGGCGGAGGTGAAGATTTCCGCGGTCGGCGCGAGTACGACGATGACGAGGTCGAGGAAGTGAAGCTCTTCCTCACCGGCGACGATGGAGTAGCGGCGGCGCTAGGGTTTGGGAAGCTCGAGTGGAAGAGAGAGATCGAGCGGAGTAAAGGAAGTGAGGAAGGGGTGTGGGGGTATTTATAGAGGCAGTGAAAAACTGTTCGCACGAAGATTTGGGACGAACGTGCCCCTGACCCTTCTCCTTCGTACGACATGTGTCACTCACGTACAGAGAGGTGGATATCGTGTAAGATCGTGGGTGAATAAAAAATGCATCGTGGGATGCGGAACGGTTTGAGCGGCAAAACCGGAAATATGGATAAGATTAGTTTTAACATTCCGTTCGCAATTTCTTCAGCTGACAAGGACACAGTGAAGATTTTGAACGAGTTTCAAATAGAACGCACACGAAGAATTTGTGAATAGATTGGATTGAGTATAGCATAGAGGGGGAAGGGTTCGATCACATTCACTTAGCAGAAAACACCAACTTGAAGAAATAGCCATAAGTGAATGCTGTAGAGAACACAAACTCATATATATATATATATATATATATATATATATATATATATATATAGCCAATGAAGAAAAATGACGGAAACAGTGAAGATTTTGAAAAGTTGAAGAATTTGAACAACTGAGGAATTTCAAAATGAGGAAAAAATCAAATTGAAGATTTTCAACTTTTGTGGTGGCGTGACCCACCGTATAAGAATGCTGATTTCAGACACCGCGTACAATTATCGTAGGCTTCTGAGAATCAAATTCTTCGTTAATTTCTTCACACTTAGAGTGTTATTCTTCATTGATTGAAGAAAAAAGTTTCTTCATGTGTTGCACATCTAAGTCATCAATTTTGCATAAGTGTTAGGATGAGTGCCTTTTCAAAGTACATTCGAAGACTCTAAGATATTTAGCTCACACCGCAACTTGCTAAATCTCTTCTCATCCAAGGGCTTTGTGAAGATATCGGCTAGCTGTTCTTCAGTCTTCACATGCTCAATAGAAATGTCGCCCTTCAACACATGATCGCGAAGGAAATGATGACGAATCTGAATGTGCTTTGTCTTCGAGTGCTGAACTGGGTTGTGAGCAATCTTGATGGCACTCTCATTGTCACAGAGGAGAGGCACATTCTTCACGTTGATGCCACAGTCCTTGAGTGTTTGCTTCATCCATAGCAGTTGAGCACAGCAAGAACCAGCAGCAATGTACTCAGCTTCAGCAGTAGACAATGATACGCAGTTCTGTTTCTTCGAGGACCAACAGACCAAGGATCGTCCGGGGAAATGACATGTACCAGATGTTGACTTGCGGTCCACATGATCACCAGCATAGTCAGAGTCATAATATCCAATGATATCAAAATCCTAGCCCTTGGGATATCATAATCCTAGTGTTGGTGTGTGAGCTAGATATTGAAGAATATGCTTCACAACCTTATGGTGTGATTCCTTCGGTGCAGCTTGAAATCGGGCACACATGCAAACACTAAGCATTATATCTGGCCTAGATGCACATAAGTACAATAAAGAGCCAATCATGGAGCGGTATACCTTATGATCGAAGTCAATACCATTTTCATCAGTGCATAGTTGACCATTTGTGGGCATAGGAATTTTGATTCATTTGCAATCTTGCATGTCGAATTTCTTCGGGACATCCTTGAGGTATTTCTCCTGAGATATGAATATGCCATTGCGTTGTTGACAAATTTGAAGACCTAAGAAGAATTTCAACTCTCCCATCATAGACATTTGATATTCTTCACTCATCATATAGGAAAATTCATCACTATAACGTTGGTCAGTACAGCCAAAGATGATATCATCAACATATATTTGGCACACAAATAGTTCACCATCATAAGATTTAGTAAAGAGAGTAGGATCGAGTGAACCGGGTGTGAAGCCGTTCTTCATGAAGAATTCCTTCAAAGTATCATACCATGCCCGTGGGGCCTGCTTGAGGCCATAGAGGGCCTTATTGAGTCTGAAGACTTTGTCAGGATGCTTTGGATCTTCAAAACCTGGGGGTTGAGCAACATATACTTCTTCCTCAAGCTTACCATTGAGGAATGCACTTTTCACATCCATTTGATATAAGATGATATCATGATGGTTAGCATAAGCAAGTAATATGTGAATAGCCTCAAGTCTAGCAACAGGTGCAAAAGTTTCATCGAAATCAACTCCTTCAACCTGTGTGTAGCCTTGAGCTACTAGACGTGCCTTATTCCTCACCACAAGGCCGTTTTCATCTTGCTTGTTGCGGTAGATCCACTTTGTGCCAATGATATTATGCTGGCAAGGATCTGGACGATTGACCAGTTCCCAGATGTTGTTGAGCTTGAACTAGTGTAATTCTTCTTGCATGGCCTGAATCCACTCAGGCTCCAGAAATGCTTTATCTACCTTAGTGGGCTCTGTGATAGAGACAAAAGCAAAGTGCCCACAAAAGTTAGATAGATGAGAAGCTTTTGAGCGTGTGAGAGGACCTGGTGCTCTAATGTCATCGATGATCTTCTCCACTTGCACTTATTTTGCAACGCGAGGATGAGCTGGTTGTCGTTGAGGAATTTGGTCAGCATTTTCTTCAGCATCAATTTCCTCAGCATTTTCTTCAGAAGCATCAGCTCGACGTTCTTCATGTTCTGGAATGAATTCTTCAGCAGATTCTTTAGTAGGAATGACATCTTCAGTAGCCTTGTGCTTGATAGAATCCTCAGGTGCTGGTTCATCTAACACAGAAGGTAGGTGCTCTCTTTGCGAGCCATTAGTTTCATCGAACCGCACATCTACAGTTTCAACAATCTTTTGAAGAACATTGTTGAAGACTCTGTAGGTGTGCGAGTCCTTTTCCGTAACCAAGCATAAAACCTGCATGTGCTTTCGGTGCAAATTTAGAGTTGTGATGAGGATCTCTAATCCAGCATTTAGCACCGAAGACTTTGAAATAACTCACATTGGGTTTCTTGTCAGTGAGGAGTTCATAGGCAGTCTTCTTGAAGAATTTGTGAAGATATATTCTGTTGATGATATGGCACGCAGTATCAATTGCATCAACCCAGAAACGACGAGGGGTTTTGTACTCATCAAGCATAGTGCGAGCTATCTCAGCAAGAGTCATGTTCTTGCGCTCCACGACGCCATTCTATTGAGGAGTATAAGGAGCAGATAACTCATGAGTAATACCAAGTTCATCAAGATAATCATCGAGACCCAAATTCTTGAACTCAGTGCCATTGTCACTTCTGATGTGCTTGATCTTCACACCAAAGTTGGTTGAAGCCCTCGAGGAAAATCATTTGAAGACTTCCTGCACTTCATGTTTGTAAGTAACAAGGTGTACCCATGTGTAACAAGAGTAATCATCAAAAATAACAAAGCCATATTGAGATGCTTCATTTGAAAAGCCATATTGAGATGCTTCATTTGAAACAGAAGAATAATGATTAGGACCGAAGAGATCCATGTGAAGCAATTCAAATCGACGAGTCGTGGTCATGATAGTCTTCGCTGGATGCTTGGCCTTGGTCATCTTTCCAGCTTCACAGGCACCACATAAGTGATCCTTGAGGAATTTGACATTCTCAATGCCAATGACATGCTTCTTCTTTGCAAGCGTGTGCAAATTGCTCATGCTTGCATGACCAAGTCGTCGATGCCATAGCCATCCTTCTGAAGCTTTTGCAAGTAGGCACACGGCTGGTTGTGAATCTGCAGAGAAATCAACAATATACAAGTCTCCTCTCCTATTGGGACAAGAGAAGATAGAGTCCAAGTCTCTCAGATTCGGACTACACAGACATACTTGACTTAAAACGACAAGAACTCTTTCATACGAACTTCGAATTGGGTGATTCTTTTTTTGTTGGAAATTAGATTTCTTGCTCTTTAACCCAATTGGATTCACCTTAAAATTCGTCCGAAACATTGAGTTATTCACGAAACAATCTGACGCTGCAGCAGAATCCGAGTCAAACTACAAGTTCAAAGGTGTTGTATCACCTCCACTTGGGCCCGTTGGACTTGTACGACCTAGGGTTAGTTTGCGGCTGCCTTGGGATGTCCTCCCACCTCCTTGGCCGCCACCCCTTGCTCATATATAAGTAGATCCATCTAGTAGCTTTTTTCTTGGGATTTGTTTAGTTAAAAGTTAGTCAACGCAACTTCTTGTACTTCGTTTGTGTCCAGCGACCATACCAAGACCGCTTTTGATTCCCACCATTATCAATACTTCATCCATATTCGCAATATTTATATTGCTTTATCATATTCTTGCTTGTTCTTCGATTTGCTTGCAGGAATAGACCTTCGTGATCAGGTTGATCATGCTCCGGTGTGGTCAATAACCTCTCAGAGTTGGTTTAGCGATTGCTAAGGCGCAACATCATGCACATTTGTAGTCGGATCATCAAAGTCGACTCCACCAAATCGATAGGTATCATCTCATCGAAAGATCGGAACACCCCGCCTCTATCATGCAAGCTTCTGTTCTCGTGAGATCCCATCTTGGGGCCTTTTCTGGTACATCGTCGGAGTGGGGATTCGATCACGGAGAGCTTCTACATTAACCTTGCCGCCCTTCCGGTGATGTGTGAGTAGTTTACCACAGACCTACGGGTCCATAGCTAGTAGCTAGATGGATTCTTCTCTCTCTTTGATCTTCAATACAATGTTCTCTTCGATGTTCTTGGAGATCTATTCGATGTAATCTTCTTTTGCGGTGCGTTTGTTGAGATCCAATGAATTGTGGGTTTATGATCAGATTATCTATGAATATTCTTTGAGTCTTTTCTGAACTCTTTTATGCATGATTGTTATAGCACATATGCCCGTGTGTTGCAACGGGAGATAAATAATAAGCATTTAAAGTCAGTGACAATTATATGTGCAAGCAAAACTCTGTGTGCACACGAAAAAAGAACATTTAGCTTCTCGGTTTCACCGCGTATGAAGGAATCAATCCGCTATTTTTGCATTCATTAATCAAGGGCATTTAAGAGTTTTGTTACGTCATCATACGCCAGTGAAGGCATATGAGTTATTCAATCTACTCTTCCTTTCAACCATTTCAATCGAGGGTATTTCAAGGTACGAAGTTTCTGAATATTCTAGGAAACATGAACAATTTTTAAAATTCTAAATAGTTTTTTGAACATTATGTACACTTTTGAAAAAACGCGAACAAAATATGAAAGAGGAGATCTTTTAAAATTCACAAACATTTTCTGAAAACACCAACATTTTTTATAAAAACATGAACATTATTTGAGTTTGTGCACTTTTTTAAAAACGGGAACATGTGCTGAAAGTTCATTATATTTTTAGAAAATGTATATCTTTTATACACGAAAATTATTTTTAATTTGCAAAATTTCACTAAAACATGAATATTTTTCAAATTTGTAGCATTTTTTGAAATGCCATTTTCCTTTTAGAAATCTCGAACAAAATTTAAAACAATAAAAAATTTAGAAAATATGGGCAACTTTTTGCAAGTTCCAAATATTTTTCAAAATAGCAACAAAATTTTGGAATTTTGAACATTTTCTAATTCTTTTTTTAATTCTGAACTTTTTTGAGAATTTTTAATTTACGTAATAAATTCTAAAAGAAAAATAAACTTGGAAGGGAAAGGAGAATAAAATAGAAGTAAAACATAGAAAAGGAGAAAAATTGGCCAGCCCATTATTGGTTGTCCTGTGTGAAACTCCCAAGTATTTTTTGCCCTGTGTGGAAAATAGAATTTTCCCAGCTGTGTGGGCAGAATAATAAGTGCGCTGGCTTCGCTGGGCCAGAGCGTGCGGCCCACATACAAAAATTCTTTTTCTAGCAGACAGGCGCATAAGAATTTAGTACCACCTTGGGTAGAAAAAAATTCTTTCGGCGATGAACAGATGAAAAAATTGGTGAAACGCACCTTGCTTTATTAGTAGGTATAGATATAGATAGCTTTGTATTTCTCTCTAGTCTATTACTTTGATTTGGCCAACTAGATTGATTTTTCTTGCAATGGAGGATGTGCTTTGTAATGGGTTCAATCTTGCGATGCTCAATCCCAGTGACAGAAGGGGACACGCATATGTATTGTTGCCATTAAGGATAAAAAGATGGGGTTTGTACATATTGATTGGATCTATCCCTCTACATCATGTCATCTTGCTTAAGACGTTACTCCATTCATATTAACTTAATACACTAGATGCATGTTGGATAGCAGTTGATGTGTGAAGTAATAGTAGACTAGTAGTAGATGAAGGCATGAGTCAGTCTACCTGTTCCGGACGTGATGCCTATATACATGATCAGTGCCTTGGATGTCGTCTTAACTATTCGCTTTTCTAGCAATTGTTCAACAGTAATTTGTTTACCCACCGTATGCTTTCTTTCAAGAGAGAAGCCTCTAGTGAAAACTATGGCCGGGGGTCTATCTTTTATCATACTAGTCAATGTGTACGTGCAATGCACATTAATTTGGAAGTATATTAAGTGCATGCGGATATAAATAGGATATTGTTTGTGTGTTATTATGTGATTAGCACTATATTTGGCATGAAATTAACTGCATTATTTGCGTGTTATTATGTGATTAGCAATATATTTGACATGAAATTGACTGCACGCTAAACGTGTTGAGCGCTCGCCATTGAAGCAGTCTAGGTCGTTGGATTGACATGATTTGATGGCCGAGATTAACTGGATCTACTTCTTTGGGTCTTTTTATATTGATATAGATTATTTTCAGATATACAAATCAAAAACCCAAAAATACCTAGCTGCAATTTATTTGTTTATCTTATTTTGCACTTTACTTATCTTTTTATATCCACCACTATTAGACCTCATCCTTGCAAGTAACCATGAAGGGATTAACAACCCCTTTATCGCATTGGGTGCAAGTATTTGTTTGTTTCTGCAGGTGCGATTATTGGAGACCTGTGTGTTCCTCTTACTAGATTGATACCTTGGTTCTTAACTAAGGGAAATACTTATCTCTACTTTACTGCATCGCCCTTTCCTTTTCAAGGAAAAAATCAATGCAAGCTTAAGAAGTAGGAAGTTTCAAGATCTGTAACTTACATGAATAGATTTTATATACATATATCTAGTGCTACTGTTGTTGGATGCATCATAAAATTACAGTTCATACAATTTCATACTAGAAAGACTCAATATATAGGACAAATAAGTTGTTTAAAGATAACGATTACGGTTCTGTGTCCTTGTGCGCCAATATACCAAAAGTTTTCTGCTTGGTGGGCATCCTTGCTCTCCAAGGGCGACCGCTTAGCCCTCATGCACCATGTTCTGTGCACTACGCCATCGCTTGCAACTAGAGTATTCTGTGTCGCATCGCTCGGGTCATCAGGGGATTTCTCTGGGTGCATCGCTCGGGTCATCAGGGGATTTCTCTGGGCTAGCCGCAAGGATGCCTGTGCGGCCAGTGCCCAGTCAGCTGGATGCACATTGGCCGCGGGTTTGTCGGTTGCTCTCCCTTGGCGGTCTTGGTGTCCGAGATCTTCAGCGGATAGGGATCAGGCTGCGGGTTCGCTAGTTGTGTTTGTAACGAATCGATCCTGGTGGTATGAGATTCCCCAATCATAATCAATCAAGAAAAATATCGAACATGAGATTCGTCAATTATACGACACATTAAAATCTTATACTTAAAGAAACAAGATCATAACCAAGGAGTGCATAAGTAAATGAAACCTTTTGGCCGAATCTGTATTTTTTTGCACCAAATATTCTGTCGTGGGTGTTGATATCTTCGAAACATTCAATTTGTAAGAGTAGAAGATCATCTCTTTCGTTTGCTCAACTGACATTGCCTAAAGGAGTCTTGTTTCTTGATGGGAAGACGAGAACCAGCAGAAACGAAATTTGTAACGGTAGAAGATGATTCGTTTCCTTTACACGACTCAAATGATGTCTATAGACGGCTCTTTTTTATATGGAACGGTAGAACAAACAGGAACTTACAAGAACAGTAGAACAACTGTGTGCTGAATCGTTTTTCATCACCCCTTCTATAAGTCTTTGTTACTTCTAATTTTTCCACTATTAAGATTTAAGGGACCCCACGGAACAGGTGTCCGAACCAGCACCTAGTATGTTGACATGATATACGAATGCATTAGACAGGAAAGGGAAAACCAAACTCCGTTTATACATCACCAAATACGCAAATCTTGGCACAGGTCCACGGACCTGGATCCACTTACGCACTTGCGTGTCACAAATCCCCTTCCCGTCTAAAACTTGCGTTGTTGTTTTGTATGTCATACCAGCTATATTGTTGGTTTTGACCTGGATATCTAAACATCCTTACATGTTATTAAGTCATGATCTTCACATCTAACCATCCTTTGATGCATTAAGTCATGAATCTTTACAAAAGATTAACTTGCATTCGTCCTCACACGATTCTCTTTACATAGAAGGTTGCCGCTCAGCGCAACGGAGCAAACCTGCCAAGGCTGCCACAAATAATGCAGCAATGGAAGATTGGCAGCCACCTGGATTAAGAAGGTTAATCGGCGCTCCAAGGTAACATAAATGATAACATGTTGCATTTTCACTGCATAAAATCACTTAAATGCAGACAAGGAGGACTCTCCGTTGTCTGAAGGGAGTTAAAAGGCTAGTGCCACATCAGACAGGGCAATACTGTCACCAAGCAGACTAGTGCCACATTGAGCTACAGCCAAACAAGTTGCAAACTGAGCTAGTTCCACATTGAGCTATATCCAATCTTGGAACAAATTGCAAACTGAACTAAGAAACTGGCATGCTTTCATGCACACCGAAGGATGCAATATGAAGAAGCAAAAGAATCAAGTAGAACTTGGCACAAAACTACAAAATTTACCGGCAATGTTCTTCTTTGCGCTGACTTCCTTTTGTATCACAAAATAGTCGTTGGCCATCTAGAGACAACAGCAAGACTTCCCTGAGATTTCATTTTCTTTCATCAGCATCTTTTTATCTCCAAATATTCTGAAAGCAGTTTAGAGATGCAAAGTAGGAGCATAGCCGAACATAAACATATGGTCCACCAAAAGAAAGAAAGAAAACAACAAGGTTTTAAGCTAGGGGAAATCAGCACAAGATGCCCAAGGTTTTAAGATAGGGCAATCAGCACAACACTCCCACTGAAAGATACAATCCTGATGAATGAAAGGTGTCAATAAAAGCCGGGAGGTTCCTAGTGAGCGCGTCGATGGCTACACCTTTTACTCAGAGGCTTCCAAAGCTGCATGAAACCACACAATTTATAAATAGCATCAGTCGTCCGAGCTAGGTGAACATGCTCAATAACAATTAACCACATCATTCTCCTATCCTGACCAGAAACAAGCGTTGATCGCTGAGTATACTATTGCTGTTTGATTTAATCAAATGCAACTGGACAACTTTGGGTAGAGGATTTTGCTGAAAACTCTAGATATTAATGCATACAGAAGAATGAGCACATGAAATGGATGCTACTTAATTAGAACGACTTTTGCATACCTAGAGCATTTGGATCTTTCTTTTCCTTGTATAGCTTGCATGGTTACTTGATTGCTCCGGTGATGCACCGATCACAGGGAAGAACCATCGTGTTGCTTTATATTTTCCGGGGCAACCACCAATGGGGAATTCAAAAAGCACCTTTTGATGTTCCATTGAGTATACACCCCAAGTGGTGGGGCTGTAGGACCGTTCAAACTCACTCACAAAGTAAATGCAGTTGTGCCTGCACCCTGGCGTCTTCGAGGCACGCACCGCGAACAATGATTGCTCGCTCACGAACAGCGCAAGATCGTCGCCAAGCCTCTCCACTTTCACCCACCATGCCCGCTTGTCATCCAGCTTGTACACCTCAAAGCTACTGATGGATGTTTTTTCTTCTCGTGCAAGCACCGGGCCGACGAACATGACATCCCCTTCTGACTCGAGCAGGTAGGAGTTGCGGAGGTAGCGGCGCCCGCGGATCGGGGAGTACTTCTCCAGAATGCTTGGCACGGTAAGCTTCGTCAGGCGCCATGGCGGCGGCGCATGCATGTCGAGACTGTAGGTGAACCCTGAGAATTCCATGGCGTAGAAGACGCCGTGGCTGTAGGCAACTAGATCGATGGCATCGCCCTCTGCGAACTCTTCGGGCAGGAGCAGCTCCCACTCGGACCACTCCCCCTCACGGCACCGGAGAGAGACGCTCCTCTCGACATGATTGCTAACGAAGAAAGCGTCGGCACCAGCAGTGGCTCTCACCGTATCCTGAGGCGCGTACCCGCAGAGGATTTGGAACCCGCCGGTGACACGGTTGACGAGATAGATTTGGTTTTTGTCGGTGAAGGAGAGGCCGCCGCAGGGCAAGGCGCCACATAACTTCATATTTTTGCCCATGCCGACCATGACCGGAAGCCGGGTGGGGATCACGGGCGAGGGCTAGTCCTCGTCCATCGGCACGGAGAAGATGCCGCCACGGCAGCGCTCCATGTTAGGCTGGCGCAGGAAATTGATGGAGTTCTTGTCCACGTCGAGGACCTCGTGGGCGAACAACATGCACGGAATGGGTTTCGCCCACCGCTCGGAGATGGTCGCCGCCCACGACTTGCAGACGCAGGCGAGGGGCGCCGACTCGAGGGGGCTTATGCACTGGAGGATCTTCTCCGTAAGGTGGAAAGGCAGACCCCCGATAGCTCCGCTCACCTCATCGCCGCCGGTGGGTTTGTTTGACGACATGGGGAAGAGAGAGGATAAGGCTGTGGCTGGGTGGAGAGAGGGTGGAGAAGGGAGGCGGGTGTGAAGAGCAGCGGCGGAGCGAAGGGTTCGGGGGACAAGGCAGCGGGACTTGGGGGCTAGGGTTTAGAGTGGACTGTGGACGCAGCTATGGGCCGGCTTAGTTTTTTTGTTTTTTGAGGGGTATGGGCCGGCTTAGTGGGTACTGTATCTCCACGGCTACGTTGAAACCCCGTTAACAGTTGAGCCCGTGGATCAGGCCAGCCCATTTAACGCGTTCTCTCTCTCTGGTTCACTCGGTCGTTGGGTTTTTTCGTTTTTTTTCTTTCAGCTATCTTTTTATTTTCTTTTGTTTTTGGTTTTGTTTGTTTTCGGACTGGTTTTCTATGGTTATTCTTTTTTTTTCTGTTGTTTGTTTTTTTCCATGCTCTGTTTTCATGGGATTCTCTCTCTTTCTCTTTTTCTGCGAGAAAATTTCCGATCTATTCATCTTCAAACATGGCAGTACAACGAATACCAGAAATAATAGAAATTACAACCAGATCCGTAGACCACCTAGCGACGAGTACAAGCACTGAAGCGAGCCGAAGGCGCGCCGCCGTCATCGCCCCTCCATCACCGGAGTCGGGCACAACCTGTTGTAGTAGACAGTCGGGAAGTCGTCGTGCTAAAGCCCCGTAGGATCAGCGCACCAGAACAACAACCGCCGCAGATGAAGAATAACATAGATCGGAAGGATCCAAACCGAAGACACACGAACGTAGACGAACAATGACGAGGTCCGGGCAAATCCACGAAAGATAGATCCGCCGGAGACACACCTCCACACGCCCCACCAACGGTGTTAGATGAACCACCGAAACGGGGGCTAGGCGGGGAGACCTTTATTCCATCTTCAGGGAGCCGCCACCGTTTCGTCTTCCTGAGTAGGATACAAACCCTAGCAAAACTGAAATAAAGGACTAAAAACAAATCCCTCCTGCCGGCCCTTGCCAAGATCCATCGCGCCTCCATGGCCCTAGCGCCACCGGAGAGGAGGCGGACCTGCGACGGCGTCGACGGGAGGCAGAAACCCTAGATATTTTGTGGAGGAGGAGGAGGTGGCTGTCGTGGTTCTAAGTCTAACAGTAGAATGGGGGGTAGGTATGAGGAGGCAAGATCCTAGCTATGGTGAAGTTGTGCACGCAAGATTTACGAGTTCGGGCCCTTCTCAGAGGAAGTAACAGCCCTACGTCTCGGTGCCTGGAGGCTGGTCGATTGAATTATGCGTGAAGTTACAGGGGGTGCGAACCCTTGTCCCAGAGGAGGGGTGGCTTATATAGAATGCGCCAGGACCCCAGCCATCCCCCATTACATAGAGTTCAATGTACATAAAGGGGAGACGTTACTGGTAACGTCGACATTAAAGTCATATAAATGATCATTAAGACTACGGAGTGAACGCCTAATCGTTGTCATCCAGAGTGACCTTAGATCTTCTGTACTCCGAGTGGTTTCTGATATGGTTGAATGATTATATCCTGGTCGAATGGAATTGGGTTATCCGAGTGGAACCCACAGTCCAGTGGGTTGCGTCCTATGGTGATTTCAGTCGGTAGGATCTGTTGTCCTTTGAATGTCCTTGACTGTAAGGCAATGTCCTTGGGTAGGGTGCTTAGATCAGGTCTATTACCCTACCCTATGTACATGTCATCGTAATTAGCCCCCGAATGGTTCTGGGTCCGAGTGGAGATGGGGTTGAAGATGGTTCCGACCCAACTTTCACGCTTTGGAAGCATTTTACTTGGATTGGTGAACCATGCAAAAACTTTGACCTCATTTTCAGTCGCCTTGAGCCATTCAGAGGTTGTCGAGTGAACTTTGTTAATAAGCTTCGAGTGCTTGATACGGTATAAAATCTCTGGCATGATTGACTGCTGTGCCATTTCCGGATCTCGCGGGATTCGAAATTTGGGGAAGCGCGCGAGGCGGAGAGGGCCGCGGTAATCGGAGTGGATTAGGCAGGGGCGCCTTGATCTCTGCGCCACCTTTTTTGCCACGTACCGCGTGCATGACTGTTGCGGGATTTGACAGGATTGCATGGGCCCACAAGTCAGTCACTCGGGGAATAAGCGCATATAAGGCGTCTGGGCCGGTGTTTTGTACTGTGCGTCCCATTCCCTTTCTTCCTCCTCTGCTTCTCCACTGCGTTCGCCTCCTCCCTCGACGTTGCCGCCTAGCCCGAGCGCAACCCGCAGCGATGGCGAAGGACAATAAGGCGGCCCTGGAGCGTGCGAAGAAGGTGATGGCGAAGGCGAAGGGCAAGAAGACGAGCCGGGGAGGGTCGTCGTCGAGATCTGGCCTGCCGCCCGGCTAGATCTAGGGCGACTGGATTCGCTCCACGATCCAGCAGGAGGATCTGGAGGATCTGGCGGAGGGGGATTGATTCCCCATGATTCTTGGCGGCTTCCGTAGGACGAAACCGAGCCGCGGCCGCAAGAGGGTGAGTGTGTCCTTCTCTCCACCCACGTCGACCGTGGTTTCTCTTTGCCTCCACATCTTTTTCCGGAGTTTTCTGAGCCTCTTTGGAGCCCAACTTCATCACTTTTCTCCCAACACCATCACATACCTTGCTGCATTCGTGTCCATGTGCGAAAACATTCTAGGCTATCGACCGCACTGGGGTCTCTTCAAACACATTTTCACCTATCGTTCTCAGTCTGTAAATAGGCTAATCCGAGTGACGAGAGGATGCACATGATCCAGATGTGTGGAGGTTTAGGGATCCAGATGAGGGGTAAAAGCACATTCCCTGCTATGATTCTTCCCGATTTAGTCAGAGGGTAGCAGTCGACCTGGTTCTACTGCAAGGACCAACCGACTCCTGGTCAGTCGACTGGCTTTCCCCCGTTTTCCATGGAGCGAGTTGAGAAGCCCTCTCCCTTGAAAGTGAATCCAGCTGAGAAAGTGGAGGTGAATATGTTGGTTGATCGAGTAGTCCAACTTGTCTGCAATGGTGTGACTGGCATGGACTTGCTAGAGGGTTTTCTTAGTCGACCCATCCAGCCACTCCAAGCTCGCGATCATCCAATGTGGATGTATTTGGGTATTGAAGACAGTGCTCGGATCCACTTGGAAGAAGTCGATGAGGAGACGGTGGCGCAATGGTTGCAAAGCATCACTGGCAACAAGGAAACCCTGAGGGAGTCTAGGAGGGTCCCTCCATTCGACAACACCAACGAACCAGACAAGGTCCGACTCTTTCCTTCCGAGTGTCTTTTTGTTCTGACATGTAATTGCTCTTGAAACCGACTGATACCCGGTCGACTCTGTGTCTTGTAGATTTATACTGAGATGTATTCGATGCCCAACGGGGAGCAAGAGCAGGAGCGGGAGGGAGAGGCGAGCGGAGGTGACAGCTGCGACTGGCATTCTGACGGAGGGGAAGATGATGAGAGTGATGACTCAAGCAATGGCGAGGAGGTCAACTCCCCACCTCGCTCTGAAAGATGCTCCAAGCACATGCAAGACCCAACGAGTGTCCGCGGCAAGGCGACTGCACCGACTGGACAGACTTCAAAGAGCACTCGAACATCTTCTCCCATGCCGACTAAGAAAGCTCCGAAGCATCACAAAGTCGCACCGTCAAAGCCCCGGAAGGCCTTGCCCAAGATCAAAGTCACTGTCCCTATCGCTTCTGGGTAATCATTGTGCTCGACCTTTTAGTTTTGCACAACTTGGTTTTTGGTCGACTCACTTTCTTGTTCTGACCGAGTGAATTCTGAAATTTGCAGTGCTGCTACCTCTGGGCTTTCTATTTATAAAGATGGTGACGATGAGGAGATGGAAGACGCAGTCACTTCCAATGCGGGTATAACTCTTGTCATCTTGCCTTTACTTTATCAGCCACTTTAACGG
This sequence comes from Aegilops umbellulata, assembly GCA_032464435.1. Lineage (NCBI taxonomy): Eukaryota > Viridiplantae > Streptophyta > Magnoliopsida > Poales > Poaceae > Aegilops > Aegilops umbellulata. The sequence continues at coordinate 39,024,005 of CP136056.1, read as the reverse complement.
CTGACTGAACTCTTGCGATCGATTCCTTTACAGCTCCGCCCAATGTTATTGAACTTCTAGACGACGACGAAGATGTACCACAGAGGCCCACAGAAGGAGGGGTAGGACTTCGGGCAGGAAGGCACCAGTTAGCAAGACGCCCCAGTCGACGCCGGTGACGGAACCAGTGATTCGGCAGTCTAGAGACATCAACAGGGCTTCTACTTTTGTTGTTCCATTCTTGAGTGCACAACCTTGAGCATCGACTGCACAGGCTCCTGTTTCATCTGCGCAACTCCAAGCCTCGGATTCTCGAGTTGCTATGGCTAATCCACCGTCTTCACTTTTCACTGCCCATCATGGCCCAAAGGACCAAGTGAGCGCCGCCAAGGAAGCTATACGCCAGGCGGGTCTTATGATGGAGCAGATGAAAATGGTGCGCGAGGCTAGCCAAGCTGCCTATGATGCTAGCTCAGTCCTCCAGGCCAATGTCCAGGTTAGTTGATTTCCGACTGATCTCTTAGCTTGACGCTTGTTCTGTTAGGATATGCTACCTGAAAACTTTTCATTGTGCATCCATTTTTCAGTCTGCACTTCGCATCTGGACACCCACTAGGTGTTTCAATTTATGCTGAGTAATTTTTTCAACTGAGTCGACTAGGTTGTGTCGATTGTATCTTTGGACTAGTGGGGGCACGCAGAGTGCACCCACTGGGTGTAGTCCTCGAGGCCGCCGTCGAATGTGTGATTCGGCGGGGGTCTTGATAAAAATATCTTGTTCTTGAGCTCTTCCACTCGATCTGGGCGGACCATGCCGAGTGGAACCTGAACTGGTGGGGGCATGCTGAGTGCACCCACTGGGTGTAGTCCCCGAGACCGCGGTCGACTGCGGGCAGTCGGCTGTGGTCTGAGAATAACTGCGGCTTCTCTCTTTCCTTTTTTTACATTCTTCCACTCGGTCTAGACGGACCATGTCAAGTGGAACTTGGACCAGTGGGGGCATGCTAAGTGCACCCACTGGGTGTAGTCCCCGAGACTACTGTTAAATGTTTGATTCGGCAGTAGTCTTAGAACTTTTTTGAATTTGAACTTTATTGCCTGGTAAGCAACCAAACTTTGTATCTGTCAATGGACTATCCTCTGACCACAGAAATCTTGTGAACTTGGAGCCCGGTTTGATGACTTGGAACAGAAGCAAATCCAGCTCAATCTTGATCTGGAGCTGGCCAAGGAGAACTTGCAGAAGGCTAAGGATGATGCTGCTGATATGGAAAACTTGTCGACTGACTCTTTTCTGAACCGAATATTATTTCCTTCCTCTGAATCGAGCGTTATTTCTTTCAGAAAAAATGAACCAGGCTTTGGAGAAGAAGGATCTTGATCTTGTGGCTACACGAAAATCGGCGGAAGAGAAAACAACACTTGCCGACCAGAAGCTAGCTTCAGTCAGAAAGTTAGAAAAAGAAAATGCCAAGCTGAAGATTGCTCTTGACGAGGCCAACAAATAGGTGACCCGACTGAAGAAGGACAAGGGAGCTTTGACTGACAAGGTTGGTGATCTCAGTCAGAGAAGAGACGAGTTGGAGACTTATCTGGGAGGACTCGCCAAGAAGTTATTCCTTATGCTTGAAGGTACCTTTTCTTGTCTGACTGTTTTATTATTGCCGATTCATCATAAAGCTGTCGACTCATTATTTCTTTGTGAGTGCAGAATTCTACCAAAACTTTGAGGAATAAAGTGGGTGAATCGAGACAAGCTTGGATCCCATCAACTCCCCTATTAAGGATGAAGCTGGCATGAACGTGCTCCGACTGGAATCCCGACTTGCCAGTGTCACAGACTACCTCTCTCGACTGAAGGTTGCGGTGTCGCGGATCGACACAGCGCTCTGGCCAAGGCAGACGCTCCAAAATGACCTCAAGTCTTTGATGACTCGACTCAATGAGATCCCTGGTCGAGTGCAGGAATGGAAGAAATCTTTTGCTCGGTGCGGTGCTGACGTAGCTCTGTCCCTTGTTCGCGTCCATTGCAAGGAGGTCAAAGAAGAGAAGCTGGCAGCGATCAAGGTTGCCAACACCAAGAGACTTGACTTCCAGTCTTTCATGGAGACCTTCATTGTCGCTGCTACTCGTATTGCAGATGGAATCGACCTGGATGAGTTCGTCGGGCCTGCCAGTCCTCCCCCTGTGGAGTGAACAAACTTTTATGATCCGATTAAATTTTCCTCAGTATGGCGAGTGGTTTTGTAACCATTAAACTCCTTCGTGCCTGATGCCCGAATACTTTAATCTGCGGTTCGGAACCTCGTGGGATTTATCTGAACTTGGTTTTTCCTTAAACATGTTTGTCTTTATTTGCGAGTGGAACTTGTATCTTCACTCGGAACAGATTTTTGTTCTTGTGATGCAACTCTGGGGAGGTGGTCGCAGACGGCCTGAACCTCGCCGTTCTTGCAGATCGGGATGGAGTGTACATTGTACTTGTGGCGCAGCTCTGAGGAGAAGGTCATAATTGACCTGCACCTCGTTGTCCTTGCGGATCAAGATGGAGCGCACATTGTACTTGTGGCGCAGCTCTGAGGAGGAGGTTGTAGTCGACCTGCACCTCGTCGTCCTTGCGGATCAGGATGGAGCGTGTGGCCAAGTCCCCGAGCGAGAGAATCATTCTTCACTCGGGGCGTATTTTAAACTTAGGTGAGTACGGAACTGCAGCTAAGCCCCGAGTGAGAGGATTGCTCTTCACTCGGTGGGATTTTCTCAACTTAGGCGAGTATGGAACTACAGCTAAGCCCCCGAGTGAGAGGGTTGCTCTTCACTCAGTGGGATTTTTTAAACTTAGCCGAGTATGGAACTGCAGCTAAGCCCCCGAGTGAGAGGATTGCTCTTCACTCGGTGGGATTTTTTAAACTTAGGCAAGAACGGGACTGCAGCTAAGCCCCCGAGTGAGAGGGTTGCTCTTCACTCGGTGGAATTTTTCAAACTTAGGCAAGTACGGAACTGCAGCTAAGCCCAAGAGTGAGAGGGTTGCTCTTCACTCGGTGGGATTTTTCAAACTTAGGCGAATCGGATTCGCGACTAAGCCCCCGAGTGAGAGGGTTGCTCTTCACTCGGTGGGATGTTTCAAACTTAGGCGAGTACGGAACTGCAGCTAAGCCCCCGAGTGAGAGGGTTGCTCTTCACTCGGTGGGATTTTTTCAAACTTAGGCGAATCGGATTCACGGCTAAGCCCCCGAGTGAGAGGGTTGCTCTTCACTCAGTGTCTGTTTTTGAAACTTAGGCAAAACGGATTCGCAGCTAAGCCACCCACTAGGGGATTTTAAACACATGTATAAGCAACAACAATCATTTAGGAGATTGTAAAACTATGTCTTTGACAAACAAACTAAAAGGTACTTCTTATTACATCTCAATAGTCTGAATGACTTAAGTATAGAAACGGTGGAGAAACTCTGCATTCCAAGCACGTGGCTCGTCTTTATTGTGCTCCACATTGTAGAGGTGATATGCTCCATTGTGGAGCACCTTGGTGATGATGAAGGGACCTTCCCAAGCGGGAGCAAGCTTGTGTGGTCGTTGCTGATCCATTCTAAGCACTAGGACACCTTCCTGAAATGCTCGACCTCTCACATTTCTGGCATATAATCGACGAAGGTCTTGTTGATAGATAGTCGACCGGATCAAGGCCATCTCTCTCTCCTCTTCCAGAAGATCAACAGCGTCCTCTCGAGCTTGTTCTACTTCAGTTTCTGAGAAAAGTTCCACTCGAGGTGCATTGTGAAGCAAGTCACTCGGAAGCATAGCCTCACCCCATACACCAAGAAGAAGGGAGTCCGACCAATCGATCGATTTGGAGTTGTTCTCAATCCCCAAAGTACTCATGGTAGCTCGTCGACCCAAGCGCCCGCTGCATGCTTGAGGTCACGCATCAATTGAGGTTTCAGCCCTTTGAGGATCAAACCATTTGCTCTTTCCGCTTGCCCATTCGACTGTGGGTGGGTGACTGAAGCATAGTCGACCCGAGTGCCTTGGGAAGCGCAGAAAGCTCTGAACTCATCTTAATCAAAGTTTGACCCATTATCTGTGATGATGCTGTGTGGAACTGCATATCTAAATGTTAACTCTCTGATGAAGCTGATAGCAGTACTTGATTCGAGGTTTTTCATAGGTTTGGCTTCAATCCATTTGGTGAACTTGTTGACTACTACGAGCAGATGGGTGAAGCCACTCCTGCCGGTCCTCAAAGGTCCAACCATATCCAATCCCCAAACAGCAAATGGCCAGACGAGTGGAATGGTCTTCAAGGCTGATGCAGGCTTGTGGGACATGTTGGAGTAGAACTGGCAGTCCTCGCACTTGTCGACTATTTCTTTTGCCATCTCATTAGCACGTGGCTAGTAAAACCCAGCTCGGTATGCTTTGGCCACGATGGTCTGAGAGGACACATGGTGACCACAGGTCCCCGAGTGGATATCATTGAGGATCATTCGGCCTTCTTCTGATGTGATGCATCTCTGAGCGACTCCAGTAACACTCTCTCTGTAAAGCTGTCCACCTATCACAGTAAAGGCTTTGGATCGACGGACAATCTGACGAGCCTCTTCTTCATCCTCTGGGAATTCCTTCCTGAGAATATATGCAATATACGGCACTGTCCAATCAGGAATGACGACCAAAACTTCCAAGATCAAGTCAACCACGGCTGGTATTTCAACTTCAGTCGGATCAGTGGAGCTCTTAGGCTGTGGGGGCTCTTCAGTGAAGGGATCTTCTTGAACTGATGGTGTGTGAATATGCTCCAAAAACACATTGCTGGGAATGGGCTCCCATTTGGAACCTATCTTTGACAAGTCATCAGCTGCTTGGTTCTTCAATCGAGGTATATGGTGAAGCTCTAACCCCTCAAACTTCTTTTCCAATTTTCTCACTGCATTGCAATAACCAGTCATAGCTGGACTCCTAACATCCCATTCCTTCATCACTTGATTGACCACTAAATCTGAGTCGCCATAAACCATTAGGCGACGGATGCTGAGTGAAATGGCCATACGCAACCCGTACAGAAGTTCCTCATATTCAGCTTCATTGTTGGAGGAGTCAAAGTGAATCTGGAGAACATAACTAAGCTTGTCGCCTCGCGGAGCTACCAGGACTACCCCAGCACTTGAACCATTCAACATCTTGGACCCGTCAAAGAACATAGTCCAATGTTCCGACTGAATTTGAGTCGGCAGCTGATACGTCTCCAACGTATCTATAATTTTTTATTGTTCCATGCTATTATATTATCCATCTAGGATGTTTTATATGCATTTATATGTTATTTTATATGATTTTTGGGACTAACCTCTTAACCTAGAGCCCAGTGTTAGTTTCTATTTTTTCCTTGTTTTTGAGTTTTATAGAAAAGGAATACCAAACGGAGTCCAATTGACGTGCCAATTTTTGATGATTTTTTTGGACCAAAAGAAGCCCTCGGAGTAAAAGAGTTGGGCCAGAAGAGTCCCGGGCCGTCCACGAGGGTGGGGGGCGTGCCCTACCTCCCTAGGCGTGGGCCCTTGATACGTCTCCAACGTATCTATAATTTTTGATTGCTCCATGCTATTATATATTCTGTTTTGGATGTTTAATGGGCTTTATTATACACTTTTATATTATTTTTGGGACTAACCTATTAACCCAAGGTCCAGTGCAAATTATTGTTTTTTTGCCTATTTCAGTGTTTCGCAGAAAAGGAATATCAAACGGAATGAAACCTTTGGGAGCGTGATTTTTGGAACAAACATGATCTAGAGGACTTGGAGTGGACGTCAAGAAACGAACGAGGAGGCCACGAGGCAGGGGGCGTGCCCTCCACCCTCGCGGGCCCCTCGTGGCTCCACCGACCTACTTCTTCCTCCTATATATACCTACGTACCCCGAAACCATTGAGGAGCACCACGAAAACCTATATCCACCGCCGCAACCTTCTGTACCCGTGAGATCCCATCTTGGGGCCTTTTCCGGCGCTCCGCCGGAGGGGAAATCGATCATGGAGGGCTTCTACATCAACACCATAGCCTCTCCGATGATGTGTGAGTAGTTTACCACATACCTTCGGGTCCATAGTTATTAGCTAGAAGGCTTCTTCTCTCTCTTTGGATCTCAATACAAAGTTCTCCTCGATCTTCTTGGAGATCTATTCAATGTAACTCTTTTTGTGGTGTGTTTGTCGAGATCCGATGAATTGTGGGTTTATGGTCAAGATTATGTATGAACAATATTTGAATCTTTTCTGAATTCCTTTATGTATGATTGGTTTTCTTTGCAAGTCTCTTCGAATTATCAGTTTGGTTTGGCCTACTAGATTGATCTTTCTTGCAATGGGAGAAGTGCTTAGCTTTGGGTTCAATCATGCGGTGCTCGATCCAAGTGACAGTAGGGGAAACGACACGTATTGTATTGTTGCCATCGAGGATAAAAATATGGGGTTTATATCATATTGCTTGGGTTTATCCATCTATATCATGTGATCTTACCTAATGCGTTACTCTGTTCTTATGAACTTAATACTCTAGATGCATGCTGGATAGCGGTCGATGTGTGGAGTAATAGTAGTAGCTGCAGGCAGGAGTCAGTCTACTTGTCGCGGACGTGATGCCTATATACATGATCATGCCTAGATATTCTCATAATTATGCACTTTTCTATCAATTGCTCGACAGTAATTTGTTCACCCACCATAATACTTATGCTATCTTGAGAGAAGCCACTAGTGAAACCTATGGCCCCCGGGTCTATTTTCGATAATATTAATCTCCCGTCAACTAGCTATTTCTGGTGTCGTTTATTTTTCAATCTTTATCATAAAAATACCAAAAATATTATCTTATCATCTCTATCAGATCTCACTTTTGCCAAGTCAAGACATACCAAGTACCCATCACAAACTCTTATCCCTCGCATTACATTATTTGCCATTTGCCTCTCGTTTTCATCTCCCCCACTTCACCCTTGCCGTTTTATTCACCCTCTTTTTCCGTTCACCTCTTTTTCGCTTGCTTCTTGTTTGCTTGTGTGTTGGATTGCTTGTTTGTCATGATGGCTCAAGATAATACTAAATTGTGTGACTTTGCCAATACCAACAACAATGATTTTCTTATCACTCTGATTGCTCCTCTTATCGATGTTGAATGTTGTGAAATTAATGCTGCTTTGCTGAATCATGTTATGAAAGATCAATTTGCCGGCCTTCCTAGTGAAGATGCCGCTACCCATCTAAATAGATTTGTTAATTTGTGTGATATGCAAAATAAAAAATATGTGGACAATGATATTGTTAAATTGAAGCTATTTCCTTTTCCGCTTAGAGATCGTGCTAAAACTTGGTTTTCGTCTTTGCCTAAAATAGTATTGATTCTTTGAATAAGTGCAAAGATGCTTTTATCTCTAAGTATTTTCCTCTCGCTAAGATCATCTCTCTTAGAAACGACAATATGAATTTTAAGCAACTTGATCATGAACATGTTGCACAAGCTTGGGAGAGGATGAAATTAATGATACGTAATTGCCCTACACATGGTTTGAAGTTATGGATGATTATACAAAAAAATTATGCCGGATTGAATTTTGCTTCTAGAAATCTTTTTGATTCCTCTGCAGGAGGCACTTTTATGGAAATCACTTTAGGAGAAGCTACTAAACTCCTAGATAATATTATGGTTAATTATTCTCAATGGCACACTGAAAGATCTACTAGTAAAAAGGTGCATGCAATTGAATAAATTAATGTTTTGAGTGGAAAGATGGATAAACTTATGTAATTATTTGCTAACAAAAGTGTTTCTTCTGATCCCAATGATATTCCTTTGTCTACTTTGACTGAGAATAATAATGAATCTATGAATGTGAATTTTGTTGGTAGGAACAATTTTGGTAACAATGCTTAGAGGAAACTTTAATCCTAGGCCGTATCCTAGTAATTCCTCTAATAATTATGGTAATTCCTACAACAACTCTTATGGAAATTTTAATAAGATTCCCTTTGATTTTGAGACTAGTGTTAAAGAATTTATGATTATGTCAAAAGAATTTCAATGCTTTGCTTGAAGAAAAATTGCCTAAGATTGATGAATTGGCTAGGAACGTGGATAGAATTTCTCTTGATGTTGATTCTTTGAAACATAGATCTATTCCACCTAAGCATGATATCAATGAGTCTCTCAAGGCTATGACATTTCCATTAATGAGTGCAAAGAAAGAACCGCTAGGATGTGTGCTAAAAAAGATTGCTTTATGAAAGTGTGTTCTTCTAGTTTTCATGATAATAAGGATGAAGATCTAAAAGTGATTGATGTCTCCCCTATTAAATCTTTGTTTTGCAATATTAATCTTGATAATGATGGGACTGGAGATGAGTCAACTTTAGTTAAAATGTGTCCCAATGATTCAGAGTTTTTAGATCTTGATGCAAAATTTGGTAAAAGTGGGATGGAAGAGGTCAAAACTTTAGATAGCAATGAACCCACTATCTTGTATTTAAAGGAATTTAATTATGATAATTGATCTTTAATAGATTGTATTTCCTTGTTGCAATCCGTGCTAAAGTCTTTGCATGCTTATAGTCAAAATAAGGCTTTTACTAAACATATCGTTGATGCTTTAATGCAATCTTATGAAGAAAAGCTTGAATTGGAAGTTTCTATCCCTAGAGAACTTTATGATGAGTGGGAACCTACTATTAAAATTAAAATTAAAGATCATGAATGCTATGCTTTGTGTGATTTGGGCTAGTGTTTCCACAATTCCAAAAACTTTGTGTGATATGTTAGGTTTCCGTGAATTTGACGAGTGTTCTTTAAACTTGCACCTTGCGGATTCCACCATTAAGAAACCTATGGGAAGAATTAACGATGGTCCTTGTCGGTGTACTAAAGTAGGGGTACCTTAGTACCCCGAACTTGTGCACGGGCAGTCGTAGCACCCTGCGGCAAGGCCTGCCAGGTGACCGCCAAGTATTTAAGACAAGACACAAGGCCCCGGCGAGAGGAGCTTGTCGGGACGACCACCCGAAGGGAGCAGGGCCCCGGCAAGAGGAGTTTGCCAGGACTGCCGCTCGAAGCACAAGATCCCAGCAAGAGGAGCTTGTCGGGAAGGCCAACCAAGGCGCGACAAGAGGCTTGCCGCGGCGCGCCCCGCGCTCCGGCAAGGCCCAATGAGCGACAAGCTCCCGGGCGCGGCAAAACATCCAACGCGGCAAGGCGCTTGCCGCGGCAAGTTACCACCCCGTGCCTGCGCTCCAGCTCATCGACCAACGTGTCGCTCTGGGGTCGTCCCAGGCGTACGTGGCGAGAGGCTGTGTAGCCAGGGGCATGCGGTGGCGAAGTGATGCTGACAAGCCAGCCATCGTGGCAAATGGTGGCGCCCCTGACGGTCCCTTTCCTGCACCGTCTGGCTGATGCAGACGGGCATTTAATGCCCTTGTCCCCCGCCGTCAGGGTTAGGTGTGATAGCACTGTACAGCCAGTATGCAGGCAGCTGTACCCACTACAACATTTTCCCATTTTTGCCCCCACCTATGCTGCCATTTGTGGGAAACCCCTTGAGCATATAAAAGGAGGCCCCATGCGCACGTAGGGGAGGAGGACACCCATTTTTACGTCCAGGCTCGCAAGCAGCTCGCGTGTACTGTAGCACCACACGCTCCCGAGCAAGAACACAATACAATCCACAAAAGCAGCAGTAGGGTTTTACGCATCCGTGCGGCCCGAAGCTGGGTAAACCCCTTGTGTGCATCGCCTAGATCCGCTCTTCGCACGACCTCCGCCCCCCGCCGAACCAGCAAGGGGCTCGGTCCCCATAGGTGTTCGAGGAAGCCGATTTCCCCCGACATCTTTGGCGCGCCAGGTAGGGGGCGTCGAGGTTGTGTGAACCTGATTCGGCGCCCACACAGGCTAGATCTCCATCATCTTTATCGACATGTGTGACACTCCAAAAAAAATTATTTGGTCTTAGCAAAAACCTTGCTGATTTTTCTTCTGTGGATTGAGACCTCTCAAAATTTAAAAAAAAACTCTTTGAAGATTTGGATTTTTCATTCTATTGATAACCACCCATGACCTTGTATTTTCTCCCATGTGGTTAAACCACTCGAAAACCTCCTCTCCTCCTTGTTATCAATCTAAGATCCCTGTCCCAACTCATCCAAGCAAATTTTGGATTTTATTTTGATTGTTTCATCTCTCAAATACTTTTCTATCAATTATTTTGGGCCAAATGGTTTTTCAAAGCAAGTACCCCATTTCAGTTGAGATTTGAACTCAAAACAACTCTACTGGCTAGTCCTTTGAACCCACAACCCAGAACCATCTTGATCCACTCTTCTCCTTTTCAAATTTTTCAAATTTCACTCCGTGTAAGTTTGGACCAGATTTGCCAAATTTAGTGAAATTCATATCTACACTTCCCCAAAAATTCCACCAAAATTCAGGCAACCTACTGGTGCAATGAGTGACCACTCCACCAAATTTCAGCTCTAGGGAAAATGCCTACATGCCTGAATCATTTCGTCGAACACCTTGCATGCACTATTTCAGCCAAGTTCAGTTAAAATTCAGTTTCAGTGTCGAACACCGTTGATCATCTTCAGTCACGTGCCCACAGTGCCCTTGGCACGTTGCTCGCCGCCTAGTCAGCTTGTCCGGAGCCCCGCACGCGCACTTGGCTTCTTCCTGGCGTCGGTGGCGCCCTGGCCTGACCACGCCGGCGTGTCTTGCGGCGGCTGAACTGCCGTGGCAGCCAACAGGGAGCAGAACGGAGGCTCAACGCCGTTCCGCGCCGCCCAACCCCGCTGATGGCTCCGCGTGGCCATCTCCACGCCAGCGCATGCATGCAGCACCGTCGCCGTGGCGCGACGCGCACAGCGCGCGCTCTCTGCCGCCGTTGAGCCCGTGCGGTCACCTCATCGTGGACAGACGCCATTACGCCAGGGCCAGCTCCGTTTAGTAGCGGAACGAATCCAGTAACCTCCACTGATGATGCCCGACCGCTCAAACAACCCTACAATCCACTGCTCCGCCATAATCTCTCGCCGGAGATTCTCCGTTTACGGCCACCCCGTCGATCTGCCTATAAATAGAGGCCCCGAGCTTCAACTCGAGCACCCACTAGCCCTGCTCTCCCCCTAGAGCACGCCAGGCCTCTGGAAGAGCCCCGAGGAGGTCTCCTTCCTCGACTCCGACCGCCGCGACCCGCCACGGGATCCAGCCCGATTCTCCCCCGTGTATGCTCCTCCGCCTCCATTCTCCAGCCAGTAGCTTCACCATGCATCCCTCGTTCTGACCCGCACTTCAATTTGAAGCTTGCAACCCTCCACCGGAGTTCCCCATCCTCACCCGAACCGCCGTCCGCCGGAGTTAGTGTCGCCGTCGACGTGGTGCTCCCCGTTGGATGAGCCCACCACCCACCGACGCGGAAGAAGACACTGAAGCTCTTGGTACCCTCCGTTTCTCCTAATTCGCCGTAGTTCGACGCCGGCGTCCACCGCCGTCTTCGGGCGCCGACGAGCCTTTTCAAACCTGACATGCGGACCCCGCATGTCAGCCTCTGTTCTTTTATTCGCGAACCATTTTTTGTTGGCGCCTTCGGGCAAAATACGCTTTCTCTCTTGCGCTTGCGCATTTCCAAACGAACCGTTTTCTGTTTTCTCAGTTAGAACCCTGGGAAGTTTCTGTTTCATTACAGATGAGTCCCTGGATGAAAACCTTCATAACTTTTTAACAGAAGCACATTTTTGAGTGATTCTTTTTCTGTTCTCTTCAAAATTTTGTCTAGTTTTTTATCAGATTTATTTGAAAATTAATTGCAATACTTTTCTGCACCTCTCGGTATTCACGTTAGCGCATATGTTTTCTCTATACCGTAGATACCAAAGGAGGTGACGGGGCCGCGAGCTTCACCGAGCTAGGCTCCGACTACTCTGAACCAGGCAAGCATGTTCGAACTTTTGATATGATGAGTGTCTTGGCATGTTTGCATGTAGATAGTTTCATGGCATGTGTGAAGCATACCGATGAACCGTTCAATTATGCATTGTTGAGGCAAGTAAGCCCGATGATTTCACACGTCATTGGACGTAAGTATGCAAGGCCATGTGTTGGCATGAAGATGGGTAAGATGGCAGTGTTGTAGCATGCCAGTCTTAGGCCATGCAAGTTATCTTCAGTACCAACCCATATCGGTTGGGTTCAAATCCATTTCCTTTCCCTGTACTACCACATGTTTCCCGAAAGGGATATGGTTTAGTAAGACGCAAACCGCTTTCTGGGTACACACCAAAAAGGAGAGACCGGGATGATGGTTCCATGGCCCTGGATTAAAGCCAGGCATCCGGTCAGGGGGCATGGGTGTTTCCGGTTGGGACCGAGAGGGGGGCACCCCTTAGAGCGCGCGTATATAAATTTGATCCCATGCTATTCGAGATTGTGATCTCCCCGTCTCAATAGTTTTTCTTGGACGATGTTGAGGGTGATTCCTGGCATCGAAGAGTTGGATGGGTGTGTACTGGTTAACTGTGTTTCCTTCTGAAATACCATAACGGAATTAGTCCTGGTGACTACGGAAATCCGTCGACTGTGGCAAATTTTTGTACAAACTCTGCATAGCTCTATATCCTTAAATCATCTTATCTATATCCAAGTTCCCTGCTAACAGTCATGTGCCAGTTTGGTGACAGATTACCCGGTGGGACACATGGGCACTAAGACCGGTTAAATGTTTATCCTTGTGGATGGACTAAACCGTTTAATTCCATGAGTTGAATATATTTAGGATGAATATATTATTTCCTTATCAGTCAAAAGCCCTTTATGTGGTGTCGCTCAGACGCCCGACTGTGGCATTTCTTTTTAAAGCCCTTTATGTGGTGTCGCTCAGACGCCCGACTGTGGCATTTCTTTTTAAAGCCCTTTATGTGGTGTCGCTCAGACGCCCGACTGTGGCATTTCTTTTTAAAGCCGTTTATGTGGTGTCGCTCAGACGCCCGACTGTGGCATTTCTTTTTTTTAAAGCCCTTTATGTGGTGTCGCTCAGACGCCCGACTGTGGCATTATTACTCCGCATTTTCCGCTCGAGGAGTCTTTCAGACACTCGTTTGGCACCAGTATTATTATTCCGCAATTTTCCGCTCGAGGAGTCTTTCAGACACTCGTTTGGCACCAGTATTATTATTCCGCAATTTTCCGCTCGAGGAGTCTTTCAGACACTCGCTTGGCACCAGTATTATTTCCTCTATTTTGATTGTACTGGTTAACTTATTCATGTATTTCATGTTAGCATCTGTTATATCTTACGTCCGAACTGTCTTGCGAGTACTTTTAAAGTACTCACTGGCTTGTTGATTTGGCCAGATGCTGACGAAGGTGATCTCATGGATGAAGAGTTCGATAGCGAATCCGAAGCCTAGAGGAGTCCCAGTCAGTCTCGTGCGACCCTGGAGTTGGTCACTGTTTTATATCCGCTTCCGCTACCCTAATAAATTCATCGAGCCTCACCTCGACGCTCGATGGGATGTTAGTTTGAGAATCCCATATCCACTCCCCACTGTGTTACTCCACCTCTACCTTATTTGCGAGTCAGTAGTATGCCACCACTCCCTTGTGTCATTAATCGCCTTTGTGTATAATTATTGGCACGCTTGTAATAAATTGTTGAGCATCGGCATCTCAACCCTGTAACATATTTATGCTACTGGCTTATTGTATCAAAAGTTTGTCTGCCAGTGAGGAGGTTTTATCTCAAACTGGATTCTAAAGATTGGTTTCTCAATAAATATTTTTATTGGAAAACCGGTCGTGACAAGCTTGGTACCAGAGCCAGGCTGACTGTAGGAAGCCACTAGGTGCGATCGCTAATCGGTTATTAGCATGATAGAGCTTATTCATGTTTTTGCAATAGTAGTCATTTTTCTGACAGTCAGCATATATTTATGAACTGACCATTCAGGATTTTTGCCTACTTTTGTAGATGGCCAACCGCAGCTGTGAGTCTCAGACCTTCACCAACATGCCCGATGGGTTCGTCAAGCTTCTCTCCTTCGTCGTTCAGGTCGCGATGGGGCCGTCTGTGCGCCCAGTCGTCACTCTCTGTTAGCACAGAGTCAACGACAGTCTGACTATGCACCAGGCCGCGGTGCAGTTCAAGGGAGGGCATGGTGAGCTATGCCGCTTCCGGTTCTTGGGGAGAGCCATGCCTATGAAGAAGCATGCCATCCAGATGGCAGCCCGCGAGGCGATAGCTCGTCTCAGGGATGCCCTTCCCGCGATGAAGGCTCGTCGCTACCGCTATCTTCCATGCCATGTGCCCTACACCTGTCACTACGCATTCTCCTGCCCCAGAGGAGAACGAGACGAGGCTTTTGAGATGCTTATTGAGTATCTCCGGGCCTTGGAGGCAGCCTTCGACAAATTGGTGGATGACTTTGTGGCCGCCCGCATGGACTCAGTCCACGGTTGTGCCGCCAACAGGAGGGAGCTCCTGCCCACCGCACCGCCACTGACTTTTGTCTCGTCCTCTGCATCCCATGCTCCTGCTCGTCGCCTGCCTACCACCGAGGAGTTCACCCGAGCCATTGCGCCCACTCCAGCACGCACTGCACCACCCTTCGCGCCCACTCCAGTTCGTGCGGTTCCGCCCCTGGCACCCGCTCCATCTGCTCGGCGCATCACTACTCGTATGGAGCCTATTAGCGAGGAAGAAGTCGAGTCCCCGGCTTCGCTACGCCTCACCCTTGGCAGGGCCAAGGACGTCATCAACATCTCCGACTGAGTACGCTTAGCCGCCATGCGTTGCATCGCCATGTAAGATATTGTGAGAAGTAGCTTGTTTGCGCATCATGTAGGATCTGGAGAAGTGCACTGGCCTAAATAACATGTCAGGGTTATGTACGTATATCCTGAGTGATGTATTGTATAATTATCACCGGGTGTAAGATACGTAATGACGCAATCCTTCTCTATGCGCAAATTGATTTGTTTTCCCTTGAGTAATCTTGGCTTTAAATTTTTATTTGTCAACCTTGTGCATTATGGGTTTTATCTTTGCAACCCTTCCATTTTTTTTCTTATGGGTTTTACAAATACATACCCAGAGTGAAAAATGTCTCGTCCTTGGACTCGCTCCATGCCAGCTCCACCAGAGGAAGATTATGGCAATCAACCGGGCAACAATTTTGCACAAGGGCAGTCAAGTCAACACTATAATACTCAATCAGGCAACAATTTTGCACGAGGTCAGACAAGTCAACAGGACAGTGAAACGGCACTTTCCCAAATGTGCCGCCTTTATGAACAGAGTCAGCAACAACATCGGGAAATAATGAACCAAGTCATTAACATGGGAAATCACCATGGGCAGTATCCGCAGCATTCCAAGTTATCTGAGCTACAGAAGACACGTCCCTCAACATTTTCTCATACTGACAAGCCACTTGAGGCCGAAGACTGGCTTCGCGATATGGAGAGAAAGTTAATTATTGCAAAATTCTCAGACCCAGAAAAGGTACTGTACGCACCGCATTATCTCACGGGAGCAGCCGCATCCTGGTGGGAGAATTTTCTGCACATGCATCCCAACGAAAATGATATAACCTGGGATGATTTCAAAGAAGGTTTCCGTGGCGCGCATATTCCTAAGAGTATTATGAAAATCAAGAAAAGAGAGTTCGATGAACTCAAGCAAAGGAACATGACAGTGTCAGATTACAACGGCCAATTTACTCTGTTATCCCGCTACGCCAACGAAGAGCGTATGACTGAAAGCAAGAAAATGGAGAAGTTCCTTGACGGCCTAGCACCCGCGCTTAAATGCCAACTGGTCATACACACTTTCCCAGATTTTAAGACGCTGGTGGATAAAGCCATTACTCTGGAAAATGAAAGACGCAGTTTGGAAGATATCCGCAAGCGAAAAAGGGACCAGACTAACCATGCTCGCAATCACCGAAGTAAGACCGATTTTCAGAAGGGTGGGACACACAAATCATCATCCAACGTCTCACGCCCAACAAAGAATTTTCATGCTAGGGACAAGGAGTTCACATATCGCCCAGGTGTTACTTGTTACGCCTGTGGAGAACAAGGACACTATGCCAAGCAGTGTCCCAAACCAAGAAGCTCATCACCAAAGCCGAACAACGGCAACAATAATTCAGCGCCCAAGCGAAACAACTTCAATCCCAACAATAACCACAGGAAAGGTCATCTGAACCACGTGACCAAAGAGGAGGCACAAAACGCTCCGGATATCGTACTCGGTACGTTCCCTGTCAACACAATACCTGCAGTGGTTTTGTTTGATTCTGGAGCTTCTCACTCTTTTATTTCGAAAAGTTTTGCTTTGCAAAATAATTTTTCGATGCTTCCTTTGGAGAAATCCATGATCATCAAGTCCCCTGGGATTCAGCAAGTCACTCAGAATTACTGTCAGGATGTGATTATTGAATTCAAAGGAATGAAGTTTCACGCCAATCTCATTGTGTTGGAAAATAAAGGACTAGATGTCATCCTAGGGATGGACTGGTTAACCACCAACAAAGGTTTCATTGACTGTTTCAATCGGACAGTGATTCTCACACACCACCATGGTAAGACAATAAGAGTATCCGCCAAAGAAAGGGAAATGCCCAGACAACCAAGACTGAACAAGGTGGACATTTCTGAATTAAACAAGGTTCCAGTGGTGTGTGAATTTCCAGACGTATTTCCCGAAGAGCTACCAGGCATGCCACCAGACCGAGAGATAGAATTCAGCATTGAGCTAGCACCAGGGACCACCCCCATATACAAGAAACCATACAGAATGGCACCATCCGATTTAGTTGAACTGAAGAAACAAATAAAGGAATTGCTTGATAAGGGATACATTCGAGCCAGTTCCTCACCATGGGGATCACCAATTTTGTTTGCCAAAAAGAAAGATGGAACACTGCGATTGTGTATTGACTACCGAGCACTCAACATGGTCACGATCAAGAACAAATACCCGATGCCAAGAATAAATGATTTATTCGATCAACTCGCTAAGGCCAAGGTATTCTCAAAAATCGACCTAAGGTCAGGATACCATCAATTAAAGGTACGAACAGAAGATATCCCCAAGACAGCCTTCACCTCCAGATATGGACTGTATGAGTTCACAGTAATGCCTTTTGGATTAACAAATGCCCCTGCATATTTTGTTCACCTCATGAACAAAGTATTTATGAAGTTTATGGACAAGTTCGTTGTGGTATTCATCAACGATATTTTAGTATACTCCAAAACACCAGAAGAACACGCTGAACATCTCGGAATTGTACTAGGAGAACTCAGGAAACACCAATTGTACGCCAAGTTCAGCAAGTGTGAATTTTGGTTAAGGCAAGTAGGCTTTCTAGGCCACGTGCTAACCCAAGACGGGATCGCCGTGGACCCAGAGAAAGTCAAGGCCGTACTTGGCTGGAAGTCACCAGCCAGCGTAACGGACATACGGAGTTTCTTGGGAATGGCAGGATATTACCGCAGATTTATTGAAGGATTCTCCACCATAGCCAAGCCAATGACGCAGTTGCTCATGAAAGATAAGAAGTTTGAATGGACAGAAGCCTGTGAGAAAAGTTTCCAAGAGCTAAAACAGAAATTAACAACAGCACCAGTATTGATTGTGCCAGACATACGCAAGAATTTCGAAGTATATTGTGACGCGTCCAGAAAGGGACTCGGATGCGTATTAATGCAAGACGGCAAGGTTGTCGCATACGCTTCGAGGCAACTTCGCAAGCATGAGGAAAACTATCCCACTCATGACTTAGAAATGGCAGCAGTTATTCATGCACTCAAGGAATGGAGGCATTTCCTACTTGGAAATCGATGTGAAATATATACGGACCATAAAAGTCTCAAATATATTTTCACATAGCCAGAGCTGAATTTAAGGCAACGACGCTGGTTGGAGCTAGTAAAGGATTATGATGTCGGAATCCACTATCATCCTGGAAAAGCAAATGTAGTAGCCGATGCTCTTAGTTGGAACCCCAGCGCCGACAACAACAGTCTGCCCAACTTAAGACCCGAATTCCAACGGGAATTTGCCAGACTCAACTTGTTGATGGTAGCAGAAGGCACCATAACAAACTTGGAGATACAACCCAACCTTGTGAAAAGAATCAAAGAAGCCCAGCCGGGTCACCCCAGCATTGAAGGCATCAAAAGAAAAGTGAGTATGGGCAAGGCCTCGAAATTCATCATAGACGAAGAAGGGACACTATGGTACGGAAACAGGCTCTGCGTGCCAGACATAGAAGACCTCAAACGGCAAATTCTAGCTGAAGCCCACACCGCTCCATATTCGATCCATCCTGGAGGAACCAAGATGTATAAGGATATCCAGGAAGGATTTTGGTGGCACGGTATGAAGAGGGACATAGCCACCTTCATTGCATGCTGCGACTCTTGTCAACGTATAAAGGCTGAACATCAGAGACAAGCCGGACTACTGCAACCAAATAAAATACCTGAGTGGAAATGGGATGAAATAGGGATGGATTTCATTGTCGGACTACCTCGATCACGACACGGGAATGATGCCATATGGGTTATCACCGACAGGTTTACTAAGGTGGCACATTTCATTCCAGTAAAGACGACCCACACCACTCAGAAGCTTGCCAAGATATATCTCTCTCGCATAGTTTGTCTGCACGGTGTCCCGAAGACTATAATATCTGACAGAGGAACACAGTTCGTCTCGAGATTCTGGGAGCAGTTACAACAGGCTCTAGGAACTCAACTAGCCTTCAGTACGGCATACCACCCCCAGACAGATGGACAAACAGAACGGGTAAACCAGATTTTAGAGGACATGCTGAGAGCATGTGTCCTCACCTATGGAACCAGTTGGGAAGACAGCCTGCCATACAACGAGTTCGCGTACAACAACAGTCATCAGGCCAGCCTGCAAATGGCACCATTTGAGGCCTTGTATGTACGAAGATGTCGTACCCCGTTAAATTGGTCAGAGACCGGAGACAGCCGTATCTTCGGCCCAGACATGCTCAAGGAAGCCGAGGAAAAGGTCCAGCTAATCAGAGATCGACTCAAGACCGCCCAAAGCCGACAAAAGAGTTATTACGATCAGAAACATCGTGGGGTCAACTTCGAACCCGGTGAATTCGTGTACCTACGAGTGTCACCTATGAGGGGATTGCAACGATTCAAAATTAAGGGAAAGTTAGCGCCAAGATTCATCGGACCATTCTGTATAACGGCACGAAAAGGCACAGTAGGATACCAACTAGACTTACCTGAGGAACTATCAGATATCCACAACGTATTCCATGTTTCACAATTAAGGAAATGCGTAAGCAACCTAGAGAAACAAGTATCCCATGAGAACTTAGACGTGCAGCCAGACCTCACTTATCGGGAACACCTAGTAAAAATATTAGAGGAGTCTGAAAGGAGGACCCGGCAGAAAACCGTCAAATTTTTCAAAGTTCAGTGGAGTAATCACACCGAAAGTGAAGCAACATGGGAAAGAGAGGATTTTCTTCGAACAGAGCATTCACACTTATTTGAGGATCAGCTGAAATCTCGGGGACGAGATTTTTCCTAAGGGGGTAGGTGTTGTGACACTCCAAAAAAAAATTATTTGGTCTTAGAAAAAACCTTGCTGATTTTTCTTCTGTGGATTGAGACCTCTCAAAATTTTCAAAAAAAAACTCTATGAACATTTGGATTTTTCATTCTATTGATAACCACCCATGACCTTGTATTTTCTCCCATGTGGTTAAACCACTCCAAAACCTTCTCTCCTCCTTGTTATCAATCTAAGATCCCTGTCCCAACTCATCCAAGCAAATTTTGGATTTTATTTTGATTGTTTCATCTCTCAAATACTTTTCTATCAATTATTTTGGGCCAAATGGTTTTTCAAAGCAAGTACCCAATTTCAGTTGAGATTTGAACTCAAATCAACTCTACTGGCTAGTCCTTTGAACCCACAACCCAGAACCATCTTGATCCACTCTTCTCCTTTTCAAATTTTTCAAATTTCACTCCCTGTAAGTTTGGACCAGATTTGCCAAATTTAGTGAAATTCATATCTACACTTCCCCAAAAATTCCACCAAAATTCAGGCAACCTACTGGTGCAATGAGTGACCACTCCACCAAATTTCAGCTCTAGGGAAAATGCCTACATGCCTGAATCATTTCGTCGAACACCTTGCATGCACTATTTCAGCCAAGTTCAGTTAAAATTCAGTTTCAGTGTCGAACACCGTTGATCATCTTTAGTCACGCGCCCACAGTGCCCTTGGCACGTTGCTCGCCGCCTAGTTAGCTTGTCCGGAGCCCCGCACGCCCACTTGGCTTCTTCCTGGCGTCGGTGGCGCCTTGGCCCGACCACGCCGGCGTGTCTTGCGGCGGCTGAACCGCCGTGGCAGTCAACAGGGAGCAGAACGGAGGCTCAACGCCGTTCCGCGCCGCCCAACCCCGCTGATGGCTCTGCGTGGCCATCTCCACGCCAGCGCACACATGCAGCACCGTCGCCGTGGCGCGACGCGCACAGCGCGCGCTCTCTGCCGCCGTTGAGCCCGTGCGGTCACCTCATCGTGGACAGACGCCATTACGCCAGGGCCAGCTCCGTTTAGTAGCGGAACGAATCCAGTAACCTCCACTGATGCTGCCCGACCGCTCAAACCACCCTCCAATCCACTGCTCCGCCGTAATCGCTCGCCGGAGATTCTCCGTTTACGGCCACCCCGTCGATCTGCCTATAAATAGAGGCCCCGAGCTTCAACTCGAGCACCCACTAGCCCGGCACTCCCCCTAGAGCATGCCAGGCCTCTGGAAGAGCCCCGAGGTGGTCTCCTTCCTCGACTCCGACCGTCGCGACACTCCACGGGATCCAGCCCGATTCGCCCCCGTGTATGCTCCTCCGCCTCCATTCTCCTGCCAATAGCTTCACCATGCATCCCTCGTTCTGACCCGCACTTCAATTTGAAGCTTGCAGCCCTCCACCAGAGTTCCCCATCCTCACCCGAACCGCCGTCCGCCGGAGTTAGTGTCGCCGTCGACGTGGTGCTCCCCGTTGGACGAGCCCACCACCCACCGACGCGGAAGAAGACACTGAAGCTCTTGGTACCCTCCGTTTCTCCTAATTCGCCGTAGTTCGACGCCGGCGTCCACCGCCGTCTTCGGGCGCCGGCGAGCCTTTTCAAACCTGACATGCGGACCCCGCATGTCAGCCTCTGTTCTTTTATTCGTGAACCGTTTTCTGTTGGCGCCTTCGGGCAAAATACGCTTTCTCTCTTGCGCTTGCGCATTTCCAAACGAACCGTTTTCTGTTTTCTCAGTTAGAACCCTGGGAAGTTTCTGTTTCATTACAGATGAGTCCCTGGATGAAAACCTTCATAACTTTTTAACAGAAGCACATTTTTGAGTGATTCTTTTTCTGTTCTCTTCAATATTTTCTCTAGTTTTTTATAAGATTTATTTGAAAATTAATTGCAATACTTTTCTGCACCTCTCGGTATTCACGTTAGCGCATATGTTTTCTCTATACCGTAGATACCAAAGGAGGTGACGGGGCCGCGAACTTCACCGAGCTAGGCTCCGACTACTCTGAACCAGGCAAGCATGTTCGAACTTTTGATATGATGAGTGTCTTGGCATGTTTGCATGTAGATAGTTTCATGGCATGTGTGAAGCATACCGATGAACCGTTCAATTATGCATTGTTGAGGCAAGTAAGCCCGATGATTTCACACGTCATTGGACGTAAGTATGCAAGGCCATGTGTTGGCATGAAGATGGGTAAGATGGCAGTGTTGTAGCATGCCAGTCTTAGGCCATGCAAGTTATCTTCAGTACCAACCCATATCGGTTGGGTTCAAATCCATTTCCTTTCCCTGTACTACCACATGTTTCCCGAAAGGGATATGGTTTAGTAAGACGCAAACCGCTTTCTGGGTACACACCAAAAAGGAGAGACCGGGATGATGGTTCCATGGCCCTGGATTAAAGCCAGGCATCCGGTCAGGGGGCATGGGTGTTTCCGGTTGGGACCGAGAGGGGGGCACCCCTTAGAGCGCGCGTATATAAATTTGATCCCATGCTATTCGAGATTGTGATCTCCCCGTCTCAATAGTTTTTCTTGGACGATGTTGAGGGTGATTCCTGGCATCGAAGAGTTGGATGGGTGTGTACTGGTTAGCTGTGTTTCCTTCTAAAATACCGTAACGGAATTAGTCCTGGTGACTACGAAAATCCGTCGACTGTGGGAAATTTTTGTACAAACTCTGCAGAGCTCTATATCCTTAAATCATCTTATCTATATCCAAGTTCCCTGCTAACAGTCATGTGCCAGTTTGGTGACAGATTACCCGGTGGGACACATGGGCACTAAGACCGGTTAAATGTTTATCCTTGTGGATGGACTAAACCGTTTAATTCCATGAGTTGAATATATTTATGATGAATATATTATTTCCTTATCAGTCAAAAGCCCTTTATGTGGTGTCGCTCACACGCCCGACTGTGGCATTTCTTTTTAAAGCCCTTTATGTGGTGTCGCTCAGACGCCCGACTGTGGCATTTCTTTTTAAAGCCCTTTATGTGGTGTCGCTCAGACGCCCGACTGTGGCATTTCTTTTTAAAGACCTTTATGTGGTGTCGCTTAGACGCCTGGCATTTCTTTTTTTTAAAGCCCTTTATGTGGTGTCGCTCAGACGCCCGACTGTGGCATTATTACTCCGCATTTTCCGCTCGAGGAGTCTTTCAGACACTCGTTTGGCACCAGTATTATTTTCCCGCATTTTCCGCTCGAGGAGTCTTTCAGACACTCGTTTGGCACCAGTATTATTATTCCGCAATTTTCCGCTCGAGGAGTTTTTCAGACACTCGTTTGGCACCAGTATTATTATTCCGCAATTTTCCGCTCGAGGAGTCTTTCAGACACTCGCTTGGCACCCAGTATTATTTCCTCTATTTTTGATTGTACTGGTTAACTTATTCATGTATTTCATGTTAGCATCTGTTATATCTTACGTCCGAACTGTCTTGCAAGTACTTTCAAAGTACTCACTGGCTTGTTGATTTGGCCAGATGCTGACGAAGGTGATCTCATGGATGAAGAGTTCGATAGCGAATCCGAAGCCTAGAGGAGTCCCAGTCAGTCTCGTGCGACCCTGGAGTTGGTCACTGTTTTATATCCGCTTCCGCTACCCTAATAAATTCATCGAGCCTCACCTCGACGCTCGATGGGATGTTAGTTTGAGAATCCCATATCCACTCCCCACTGTGTTACTCCACCTCTACCTTATTTGCGAGTCAGTAGTATGCCACCACTCCCTTATGTCATTAATCGCCTTTGTGTATCATTATTGGCACGCTTGTAATAAATTGTTGAGCATCGGCATCTCAACCCTGTAACATATTTATGCTACTGGCTTATTGTATCAAAAGTTTGTCTGCCAGTGAGGAGGTTTTATCTCAAACTGGATTCTAAAGATTGGTTTCTCAATAAATATTTTTATTGGAAAACCAGTCGTGACAACATGCCACCAAAGAAGAAGGCTCCGGAGGTGGCGGGTCCGTCCGCGTCGAACCCACCGCCCCTGGAGCAAACGGGTGGTGGGGGCGGCACCGGCGGCGGAACGGATGTCGTCGAGCCCACTCGTGGTGCCACGGCGTCCGAACATGCACCGCGCCCCTCTCAGGAGGCACGGGAGCCGCAGCGTATCGGCACTCACGGTACCATACGCTCGCTGGACCCAGATCGAGCTGGCGGATCCCAGGGTGCTCAGGGCCAGCATACACACCGACGCGCTGGCGCGAGCATGGCGCGACTGCCTGGACCGGGTGCTGCTCCTTCTAACATAGTTAGAAGTTCGAGCACATCCCGCTCCACGCGTCGTTCGCCACCGCTGCCCGCCACTCCAGCAGAAGCTCTAGCACGAGCTCAACTACTCCTAGACTACCCTCCAACGGCGAATAAGCTCGACGACTGGAGGGCCACGATACAGAGTCTCATCGGCTTCGCTAACGGCGACACCCCGCGGCAGCATAGTGCGTCGCAGCCGCGGCAGGTCACCCAGGCGAGAACCGATGGCGCCAAGACCGGCAGGGGTGCGACCAGTGTCCACTCCCCGCCCCACGGGCCAAGATCGCCGACTCGCCGGAACCATCACGACAACGACTCCACCGCGTCGTCAAATCCGCGAACTCATCGCGATCAACGCAAAGTTCTTCACGAACGAAAGCAAGAGGACGCTCGTACTCGCATCGAGCGTCGAAGAGAAGCGCGGCGTCAATCAGACCAGCACGCTGAGCCCTCTGTCGACATACCTGCGCCGGGGGGACCAGACGACCTGCCGTACGCGGTAGGCTGCCCTGCGTTCACCCGTGAGCTGCGGCAAGTCCAGTGGCCTAGCACGAAGAATTTCAAGCCAGACGTACCCGAGAAGTACGACGGCAAGTCGCATCCATCGGAGTTCCTCAGCATCTACACCATTGCGGTGCAGGCTGCTGGAGGGCGAGACGACAAGATCCTTGCCAACTACTTCCCGCTGGTACTCAAATCCAACGTCAGATCCTGGCTCATGCACTTGCCGGACAACTCCATAACCTCCTGAACAGACTTGTGCCACCAGTTTGTTGGCGCCTTTACCGGCGGCCACAAACCTCATGGCCAAGCGAGCGATCTCCATCTGCTCGTCCAGAAGGAGGGAGAACCTCTGCGCAAGTTCATTCAGAGATTCAGCCGTGTGCACTACAACATCCCCGACGTCCACCCTGCCGCGGTCATCAGCGCGTTCCATCAGAACGTGCGTAACCACAGGATGCGGGAGGAGATGGCGATGTGCAAAATCAAAGACGTCAGCGAGCTATATGCCCTGGCCGACAAGTGTGCGTGTGCTGAGGAAGGGAGGAAACTCCCCGGAGAGAACACTGGAGCAGGAGAATCTGACAGTGAGGATACCGCCCCGGCAAGGAAGAACCGGCGGCGGAGCAACAGGAAGAAGAAGAGCCAAGAAGTACTGGTTGTTGAGCAGTCCGGCGATGAAGGCACCGCCAAGAAGGCCCAGGCTGGTAGCTCCGGCAAGGAGGTTGCCGGATGCACCAACTGCCAGGCTGTGGCGGTCGCCGACAAGCGGGACGGCACCAACAAACAGTACTACAAGATCCACCGCACCAAGGGCCATGACCTCCAGAGCTGCAAGCAGGTCGAGCGGCTCGTCGAGCTGCAAAGGGCCGAGTACGAGCGACGCGACAAGGAGAAAGCCCGAGGAGGTGGCGGAGGATCCGGCACGAAGCGCCCCGGCCAGGGAGGACGCCGCGACAAGGACAAGCAGCGGCAAGCAGACAGACCTCCCCGCGGCCGCGACAAGGACGAAGACGACGACGAAGACGAAGACATGGATGATGTCGAGAACAGTGAGCAGGAGTTTCAGAAAGCCGCAGAGGACTTGTGTGTAGACGGCGGTGCTTCTCTGCATACTTCTCGCCGCCAGCTCAAGCAGTGGGCGCGGGAGGTCAATGCAGCAGAACCACCCGTCGAGTCACGCAAGCCTCTGAAATGGTCCAGCATGCCTATCATCTTCGATATTGAGGACCACCCTGACCGCACAAACTGCGATCGGGTGCTTGCCGATGTTGGTCTCACCAACAATCCGCAACCTCAAGGTCACTAAGATGCTAGTCGACGGCGGGGCCGGCTTGAACCTGATCTCCTCCGCTGTGCTCCAGAAACTCCAACTCCCCGACAGCGAGCTCGAAGAGACCGGCACGTTCCAAGGAATCAACCCGGGAAGGAGCAAACCGAAGGGGAAGATAACGTTGCCAGTGACATTTGGCAGCGAGCTGAACTTCAGGACAGAGAGGATCACTTTCGACGTTGCCGATTTTCCATTGCCCTATAATGGAATTCTTGGTCGTCCAGCGCTCGCCAAATTCATGGCGGCCTCTCACTACGCATACAACATGCTCAAAATGCCAGGCCCGATAAGTGTCATCTCTGTCCCCGGCGACAAGAAGGATGCCCTTATCTGTGCCGACAAGATCTACCGGGAAGCAGCAGCAGCAACGGATCACAAGCCACTTGCCGCTGAAGCTCCCGGAGGGAATAAGAAGATCAAGCCCGGCAAGTGCTCTGGTGCCTACTCCGGCAAGCGCACCTCTTTGGAGTGCTGCGCCGCCGTCGAGGACGCGCCATCGAGCTCCACCGGCACAAGTAAGAAGTCAATGGCAGCCCCGCCAACGACCAAGAAGGTGTCCGCCAAGGAGGACGGCACTGGTGGTACCTTCACCATCAGTGCCACGCTTGACCCCAAATAGGAAAGCGCGCTCATTGCTTTCCTACGGGCGAATGTCGATGTGTTTTCCTGGCAACCATCTGACATCCCCGGTGTTCCCAGGAAAGTGATTGAGCACCACCTTGCCGTCTGTCCTCATGCACGGCCCGTCAAGCAGAGAGTCAGGAAACAAGCAGTGGAGCGCCAAGAGTTCATTGCAGAAGAGATCAGGAAGTTGGAAGCGGCAGGCCTCGTCAGAGGTGTGCTCCATCCGACGTGGTTGGCCAATCCTGTTGTCGTGTGCAAAGCAAACGGGAAATGGAGGCTTTGCATCGATTTTACTGATGTCAATAAAGCTTGTCCGAAAGATCCGTTTCCCTTGCCGCGCATTGACCAGGTTGTTGACTCCACGTCCGGATGCGACCTGCTTTCATTTCTTGACGCATACTCAGGATACCATCAGATCTTCATGGCTGAAGAAGATGAAGAGAAGACCGTGTTCATCAGTCCATGTGGCACGTACTGTTTCGTACGGATGCCTTTCGGACTGAAGAATGCTGGTTCAACATTTGCAAGGGTTGTCCACACCGCTTTTGAGCCACAGATCCACAGAAATGTGGAGGCCTACATGGATGACATAGTGGTCAAGAGCAGAGACAGGGCAACCCTGATTCAAGACTTAGAAGAGACCTTTGCAAACCTGCGCAAGATCAACCTCAAGCTCAACCCCGAGAAGTGTGTGTTCGGAGTCCCTTCCGGCAAGCTTCTCGGGTTCTTCGTGTCTCAGCGGGGAATCGAAGCCAATCCCGACAAGATCGAGGCCATCGAGCAGATTGAAGCCCCAACATGTGTCAAGGATGTACGAAGACTTGCCGGCTGTGTGGCAGCTCTCAGCAGGTTCATTTCCAAGTCTGCAGAACACGCCCTGCCATTTTTCAAAGTTTTGAAAAAGGCGGGTCCAGTAAAATGGACTCCGGAAGCGGAGGCTGCGCTGCGGGACTTGAAGAAATACCTGTCCTCCGCTCCAATACTTGTCGCGCCTAAACCACAAGAGAAGTTGCTGCTGTACCTGGCGGCAACCAATCAAGTGGTTAGCGCTGCGTTAGTAGTAGAGAGGGAGGCAGACGACGAGCTAGCAACCACGGCAAGTGCATCCAGCGACAAGCAGGGGGCTCCACCGACAAGCCCTGGCCCCGACAAGGATGGATCTGCGCAGGCGCAAGAGGAGGTGCAGAAGAAGAAAATGGTGCAGCGCCCAGTTTACTTTGTCAGTTCCCTCTTGCAGGGGCTAGGTCAAGGTACTCTGGTGTGCCGAAATTGCTTTTCGGCCTCCTTATGGCCTCGAGAAAGCTGCGCCATTACTTCCAAGCACACGAGATCACAGTTGTCACTCGCTTTCCGCTAAAGAGGATACTGCAGAATCCCGAAGCAACAGGCAGGATCGTTGAGTGGGCACTGGAACTATCAAGCTTTGGCCTCAAGTTCGAGAGCACTTCAACTATCCAAAGCAGAGCATTGGCAGAGTTCATAGCAGAGTGGACGCCGACGCCAGACGAAGAAATTCCAGAGACGAGCATCCCCGGCAAGGAAGCAAGCAAAGAGTGGCTGATGTACTTCGATGGGGCCTTCTCGCTGCAAGGCGCCGGTGCTGGCGTGCTGCTTGTCGCGCCCACCGGAGAGCACCTCAAGTACATCGTCCAAATGCACTTTCCCAAGGAGCAAGCAACCAACAATACAGCAGAGTATGAAGGTCTGCTTCCCGGTCTCAGGATCGCGGCAGAACTTGGGATCAAGAAGCTCATTGTCAGGGGTGACTCGCAGCTTGTCGTCCGCCAAGTGAACAAAGATTATCAGAGTCCGTTGATGGAAGCTTACGTTGATGAAGTGAGGAAGCTAGAAGAGCGCTTTGACGGCCTGCAAATGGAACACGTTCCGAGGACTGAGAACGACATTGCCGATGGCCTGTCAAAGTGCGCAGCACTTAAGTTATCTGTGGAACCAGGAACCTTTGTGCTCAAGCTGACTCAGCCATCCGTAACACCATCAACAGGACAGAGCAAGAAGAGGAAGTTAGTCTCCGGCTACTATCTTCCGGCAGAGCTTCTCGAAGCCGCCGCCAAGAGAGTCCCCAAGATCGACGCCAAGAGTGCTGAGGAGCAGTCTACTCCGGCAAGCCCCAGGGTTTGTTCCGTCGAAGCAGGCGCTCCCGACAAGTTCTGCTCCGGCAAGCTTGCCGGGGAACGACAAGCTCCGACCGAGCCCCAGATTCTCGCCATAGAAGCTGATGTTCCCGCAGCCACAGACATGCCTTTAGTCCTTGTTGTCGAGCCGCAAGCTCCGACATGGGTGCAGCAGATCGTCCGTTTCCTTCAGACAGGAGAACTTCCCGAAGAGCAAGAAGAAGCAGAAAGAGTAGCCCGGCAGTCAAGTATGTACCAGTTTGTCGATGACACACTGTACAGAAGAGGATGCAATGGGGTGAAATTGAAGTGCATCCACCGGGAAGACGAACAGAAGCTGTTGGCGGAGATACATGGAGGCACATGTGGTCACCACATTGGCGCAAGAGCACTTGCCGGCAAAGCGTTCCGGCAAAGGTTTCTTCTGGCCGACAGCCCTCCAGGATGCGACTGCACAAGTAACCAAGTGTGAAGCGTGCCAGTTCCATTCCAAGCAGATACACCAGCCAGCTCAAGCTCTCCAGACGATCCCTTTATCCTGGCCATTTTCGGTCTGGGGGCTCGACATCCTCGGCCCCTTCCCCCGAGCTGTCGGGGGCTTTGGGTACTTATACGTCGCAATCGACAAGTTCACAAAGTGGCCGGAAGTGGAACCAGTGAGGAAGGTGACAGCACAGTCAGCCATCAAGTTCTTCAGGTCGATTGTTTGCTGCTTCGGGATCCCCAACAGGATCATCACTGACAACGGTACACAATTCATGAGCCGCGCCTTCATGCAATATGTCCAAAATCTCGGCGCCAAGTTCTGCTTCGCTTCTGTTGCTCGCCCCAGGAGCAACGGTCAAGCGGAGAGGGCCAATGCTAAAGTACTGCGCGGGCTCAAGACCAGAACTTTCGACAGGCTGCACAAGTGCGGGAGAAACTGGATCGAGGAGCTGCCAGTGACTCTTTGGTCGATCAGAACGGCGCCAAATCGAGCCACTGGCCAGACACCATTTGCTCTAGTCTATGGAGCAGAAGCAGTTACCCCCACGGAACTCGTATATGGGTCACCTCGAGTGCTCGCTTATGATGAGCTTGAGCAAGAGCGGCTGCGTGAAGATGACGCGCTGCTCCTTGAGGAAGATCGTCTTCAGGCTGCTGTGCGAGCTGCTCGCTACCAGCAAGCTTTGCGTCGCTACCATAGCCGCAAAGTTAGAGCCAAAAGCTTCGAGGAAGGCGACCTTGTTCTTCGGCGCGCTCCGTCCGCCAAGAAACACAACAAGTTGACGCCAAAGTGGGAAGGCCCTTACCGGGTGAGATGAGTCATGAGGCCCGGCGCTGTCTGCCTCGAGACCGAAGATGGCACTCCGGTGAGCAACTCCTGGAATATTGAGCATCTTCGTAAGTTTTACCCGTAAGGCGCGGTTGTCGGACCCTGTCCGACAACCAACCTTTTGTACAAGTCTTGCCGCTGTTGCATGTAATCCTTTGTACAAAGCCAGGCGCAGACCCTGAGCAGCAGTTAATGAAGCGCTGGCGCCCTAAGTTTTAGCATGCATGCTGAGTCGAGTCTCGTCCTTGGTTAGGGTTGATAGTGCCTAACAGTCGCTAACCCCTAGCTTAGAGGTCGAGTCTGCGTCCTTTTTCCTGTTCTTTCGTTTCCCTTGGTTCGCAGGATTTTGCATATCCTAGCTGGGCCGCTTGAGGACGAAGAAGAGAAGAAGGACGAGCCAGCACCTGCATCCCGGCAAGCCAAAGTTGCCGGGGGCTGCAAGTACAAAGATTCACCCTCGGCAAGCCAAAGTTGCCGGGGGATGCAATCCCAGATAAGTTTTTGCATCCCTTGTCATGCATTCTCTTATGAACTGTGGAATACGAAAACCTTGTTTCCTCCTAAAAGCTACCATGCTCCCTTAACGACAGGCCCCAGAGCGCGTTCCTGGGGCCCGTTTTGGTAGTAGCCGCGGCGGCAAATGGACGGAACGAGGGGCCAGAACCCGCCTTCTCCCTGCCTCAGCCAAGGGCGTGAGAGGGGTCGAGTGGCGCGGGAAGACGGCAGGGCCTGTTGCCGGGAAAAGAAGTGACTATCTTAATGATACAAAGGATTCGCTCCTTGGCGTGGGTTTCACCCACGGGACAAATGGCCCGGCAAACATCCCCTTTTCATTAAAAACATTCCGCTCAGGTACAGTTCAGAGAGAATGAAAAACATGAAAGATGGGATTACAAGTTTTAAATGCAACTAAGGCCCGAGGGCTTACAGATTGTAAAAAGATAAGGTGCCCGTAATCCCTTTCTTGTCTCTCTCCTCAGGAGGTAGGACAAGGAGGCGAAAAGGGCAAAAGGGGCGCCTAGGCGAGCTACGGGTGGCAGAAGACACCAAGAGAACACCCCGGGGGCCGTCTGAAAGCTGGACGGTGACGGCGGCGCCGGAAGCAGGGCTCGACGAGGCGGCAGGACGTCAGCACGCTGTCGAGGGCGCCATGCCCCCGTACTCCGACTTCGCGGCCTTGCCACCCGCCCTCTTCCTCTTTCGCAGCCTCCCTACGCCAGCCGCCCAAGGAGACGACCCCGAGAAGCTCAAGGAGCCGGCGACGCGAATGAGGGGGTCGCCGGTGCCACGCGGAGCCGCGACCGGTGCCTAGTCGGACCCGTCATCCCGACGACCGCTGCCCTCGTCGTCGCTGTCGCTCCCCTCCTCATCGCTCTCGCTCGAGGAGGAGCCTTCGCTGTCGGAGGAGCTATCCACGCAGCACCGGGCCCGGGTCCAGAAGTCCCCGAAGGCCTTGCCGGAGAGGAGATCGCCCTCCATCAGCTTGAAATGGAGGGTGAACCCCTCCATCAAGCTGTGGATACGGGCGAACGTCTTCCACCCTCGACCAAGATACATCACGCCGGGGGCTGGGGACTCAACGTGGACCCGCGTGCCGCTGATCCCGCAGCCCCTCATGCGCAGTCTTAGTGTCTCGGGTTGTTCCATCTCCATCACTCTTGTGAAGGGAGCCGGGAGACGGAGGTGACGACGGGGCGCCCGGCGCAGCCTGACGAAGAACTCGCAAGTGTCGTCCCCGATGTGGACCATCGTGAGAGGAGGAGCCGCTGGCGGAGGCGAGGCCGGCGCGTCGCCCCGTCCGCCTCGTCCCCGAGCGCCTCGGCCTCGTCCTCGTCCTCGCCCATGACCTCGCCCCCTCCCTCTTCCCCTTGCGGCTAGCTCTGCCGCCACAGGTGCGAGGGGAGGAGGGGCGAGTTGCCTGGCAGTGACCCTCGCCGCCACCGATGAAGGACCAGGGTTCCCTTTCTCCATGGCGAATGGAGAGAGGGGATCAGAAGCTGAAAGGAAGAAGAGATGAAGAAGTGCGGGTTCCCGTCGCCCCTTCTCGCCCCTTATAAAGGGGCGGAGTGGGGGCTCGACCGCCCCGCTCAGCCAATCAAGACGCAGGAAGGCCAGGCGACTGGGACCGGCCTGCTGCCTCGACCCGCGACGGCCCGGTTTCCTGCCTCCACCGTCCGCAACTCCAGGTGCATGGAAGCCGCGTGGCTGGCGTCAGGACCGATGCGACGGATGAGGCGACCTCTCCCCACCCCGTGATCATGGGGAGCGCACGCCTCGGAAACCGTGCCTCGGCCCCGTCCAGCAAACGAGCCGCGCCTCCACGCCTCCCTCCACTTATGGAGATGGCGCACCGTCCCCCTTTATTGTGACGTGACGCATGCCTGCGGGGCTCCGCCCCGCGCACGCCGCCCACGTTACCCACGCCTCTCCCCACTACGTCGCGTTCCACGCGTGCCGTTCGGGGGGGCGGGGGCGTGGTGGATGCAGAAAAAGATGCAGCGTGACCTAGGCCGCGCGTGCCCGTGCACTGTTTTGGGGCCTGGCCCAACAGCGCTCGGCACCGTGTATGGCCCAGGCCCGGGGGCTCCTGTCAGTGTACTAAAGTAGGGGTACCTTAGTACCCCGAACTTGTGCACGGGCAGTCGTAGCACCCCGCGGCAAGGCCTGCCAGGTGACCGCCAAGACCCTCCATGACCCCTTTTTGGGGCCATTCAAAACAAAGTATTTAAGACAAGACACAAGGCCCCGGCAAGAGGAGCTTGCCAGGACGACCACCCGAAGGGAGCAGGGCCCCGGCAAGAGGAGTTTGCCAGGACTGCTGCTCGAAGCACAAGATCCCGGCAAGAGGAGCTTGTCGGGAAGGCCAACCAAGGCGCGACAAGAGGCTTTCCGCGGCGCGCCCCGCGCTCCAGCAAGGCCCGATGAGCAACAAGCTCCCGGGCGCGGCAAGACATCCACCGCGGCAAGTTACCACCCCGTGCCTGCGCTCCAGCTCATCGACCAACGTGTCGCTCTGGGGTCGTCCCAGGCGTACGTGGTGAGAGGCTGTGTAGCCAGGGGCATGCGGTGGCGAAGCGATGCTGACAAGCCAGCCATCGTGGCAAACGGTGGCGCCCCTGACGGTCCCTTTCCTGCACCGTCTGGCTGATGCGGAAGGGCATTTAATGCCCTTGTCCCCCGCCGTCAGGGTTAGGTGTGATAGCACTGTACAACCACTGTGCAGGCAGCTGTACCCACTACAGCATTTTCCCATTTTTGCCCCCACCTATGCTGCCATCTGTGGGAAACCCCTTGAGCATATAAAAGGAGGCCCCATGCGCACGTAGGGGAGGAGGACACCCATTTTTACGTCCAGGCTCGCAAGCAGCTCGCGTGTACTGTAGCACCACACGCTCCCGAGCAAGAACACAATACAATCCACAAAAGCAGCAGTAGGGTTTTACGCATCCGTGCGGCCCGAAGCTGGGTAAACCCCTTGTGTGCATCGCCTCGATCCGCTCTTCGCGCGACCTCCGCCCCCCGCCGAACCAGCAAGGGGCTCGGTCCCCATAGGTGTTCGAGGAAGCCGATTTCCCCTGACAGTCCTATTGTTTAAAATAGGAATTATGTGCCCGTATATTTCATTGTTCTTGATATAGATTGCAATCCTTCATGTGCTATTATTCTTGGTAGGCCTTTGCTTAGAACGATTGGTGTAATTATTGATATGAAAGAAGGAAATATTAGATTCCAATTTCCGTTAAGGAAAGGCATGGAACACTTTCGTATAAAGACAATTAAATTGCCTTATGAATCTATTATGAGAGCCACTTATGGATTGCATACCAAAGATGACAACACCTAGATCTATCCTTGCCTTTATCCCTAGCTAGGGGCGTTAAACGATAGCGCTTGTTGGGAGGCAACCCAATTTTATTTTAGTTTTTTGATTTTTGCTTCTGTTTAGGAATAAATAATCCATCTAGCTTCTGGTTAGATGTGTTTTTGTGTTTTAATTAGTGTTTGTGCCAAGTAGAACCTTTGTGAAGATTTGGGGGAAAGTCTTTGCGATCTTGCTGTAAAAAACAGAAACTTTAGCGCTCACGAGATTACCAACAACTTTTTACTGGAGAGTGCTATTTAGTTGATTATTATTGCAGATGATTAATAGATAAATTCCTCACGTCCATAAATTTATTTTAGAATTTTTGGAGTTCCAGAAGTTTGCATTTGATACAGATTACTACAGACTGTTCTGTTTTTGACAGATTCTGTTTTTCGTGTGTTGTTTGCTTATTTTGATGAATCTATGGCTATTAATGGAGTTTATAAACCATAGAGAAGTTGGAATACAGTAGGTTTAACACCAATAAAAATAAAGAATGAGTTCATTACAGTACCTTGAAGTGGTGTTTTATTTTCTTTCCCTAACAGAGCTCACGAGATTTTCTGTTAAGTTTTGTGTTGTAAAGTTTTCAAGTTTTGGGTAAAGATTTAATGGATTATGGAATAAGGAGTGGCAAGAGCCTAAGCTTGGGGATGCCCAAGGCACCCCAAGGTAAAATATAAGGACAACCCAAAAGCCTAAGATTGGGGATGCCCCGGAAGGCATCCCCTCTTTTGTCTTCGTCCATCGGTAACTTTACTTGGAGCTACATTTTTATTCACCACATGATATGTGTTTTGCTTGGAGCGTCTTGTATGATTTGAGTATTTGCTTTTTAGTTCACCACAATCATCCTTGCTGTACACACCTTTTGATATAGAGACACATGAATCGGAATTTATTAGAATACTCTATGTGCTTCACTTATATCTTTTGAGCTAAATAATTTTGCTCTAGTACTTCACTTATACTTTTTAGAGCACGACGGTGGTTTTATTTTATAGAAATAATTGATCTCTCATGCTTCACTTATATTATTTTGAGAGTCCTTTAGAACAGCATGGTAATTTTCTTTGGTTATAAAATTAGTCCTAATATGATAGGCATCCAAGATAAAAACTTTAAAGTGCATTTATTACTAAGAGAAGTTTGATACTTGATGATTGTTTTGAGATATGGAGATAGTGATATTAAAGTTGTGCTAGTTGAGTAGTTGTGAATTTGAGAAATACTTGTGTTGAAGTTTTCAAGTCACGTAGCATGCACGTATGGTAAACGTTGTGTAACAAATTTGAAACATGAGGTGTTCTTTGATTGTCATCCTTATGAGTGGCGCTCCGGGACGAGCGATGGTCTTTTCCTACCAATCTATCCCCCTAGGAGCATGCATGTAGTGCTTGGTTTTTGATGACTTGTAAATTTTTGCAATAAATATGTGAGTTCTTTATGACTAATGTTGAGTCTATGGATTATACGCACTCTCAACCTTCCATCATTGCTAGCCTCTTCGGTACCATACATTGCCCTTTCTCACCTTGAGAGTTGGTGCAAACTTTGCCGGTGCATCCAAACCCCGTGATACGATATGCTCTATCACACATAAACATCCTTATATGTTCCTCAAAACAGCCACCATACCTACCTATTATGGCATTTCCATAGCCATTCCGAGATATATTGCCATGCAACTTTCCACCGTTCCGTTTATTATGACACGCTTCATCATTGTCATATTGCCTTGCATGATAATGTAGTTGACATCATATTTGTGGCAAAGCCACCATGCATATTATCATTTACCTACTCGAGAACGAGTAGGAATTAAGCTTGGGGATGCTTGATACGTCTCCAACGTATCTATAATTTTTTATTGTTCCATCCTATTATATTATCCATCTAGGATGTTTTATATGCATTTATATGCTATTTTATATGATTTTTGGGACTAGCCTATTAACCTAGAGCCTAGTGCCAGTTTCTGTTTTTTCCTTGTTTTTGAGTTTTACAAAGAAGGAATACCAAACGGAGTCCAATTGACGTGCCAATTTTTGATCATTTTTTTGGACCAAAAGAAGCCCTCAGAGTAAAAGTGTTGGGCCAGAAGAGTCCCGGGCCGTCCATGAGGGTGGGGGGCGCGCCCTACCCCCTAGGCATGGGCCCCTATCTTGTGGACGAATTAGAGACCCCCCTGACGTGAGACCTACGCAAAAAATTCTTATAAATACAAAAACCTCCAGAAAATAACCTAGATCAGGAGGCGGCGCGCCGCAAGCCTCTGTAGCAACCAAAAACCAATCGGGACCCTGTTCCAGCACCCTGCCGAAGGGGGATCCCTCATTGGTGGCCATCTTCATCATCCCGGCGCTCTCCATGACGAGGAGGGAGTAGTTCACCCTCAGGGCTGAGGGTATGTACCAGTAGCTATGTGTTTGATCTCTCTCTCTCTCTCTCTCTCTCTGTCTCTCTGTCTCTCTCTCGTGTTCTTGATTTGGCATGGTCTTGATGTATCATGAGCTTTGCTATTATAGTGGGATCTTATGATGTTTCTCCCCCTCTACTCTTTTGTAATGGATTGAGTTTTCCCTTTGAAGTTATCTTATCAGATTGAGTCTTTAAGGATTTGAGAACACTTGATGTATGTCTTGCATGTGCTTATCTGTGGTGATAATGGGATATTCATGCGATCTACTTGATGTATGTTTTGGTGATCAACTTGTGGGTTCAGTGACCTTGTGAACTTATGCATAGGGGTTGGCACACATTTTCATCTTGACTCTCCGGTAGAAACTTTGGGGCACTCTTTGAAGTTCTTTGTGTTGGTTGAATAGATGAATCTGAGATTGTGTGATGCATATCGTATAATCATACCCACGGATACTTGAGGTGACATTGGAGTATCTAGGTGACATTAGGGTTTTGGTTGATTTGTGTCTTAAGGTGTTATTCTAGTATGAACTCTAGCATGGATCAAACGGAAAGAATAGATTCGTGCTATTTTACTACAGACTCTTGAATAGATCGATCAGAAGGAATAACTTTGAGGTGGTTTCGTACCCTACCATAATCTCTTCGTTTGTTCTCCGCTATTAGTGACTTTGGAGTGACTCTTTGTTGCATGTTGAGGGATAATTATATGATCCAATTATGTTATTATTGTTGAGAGAACTTGCACTAGTGAAAGTATGAACCCTAGCTAGGCCTTGTTCCAATGCATTGCAATACCGTTTACGCTCACTTTTATCGTTAGTTACCTTGCTGTTTTTATATGTTCAGATTACAAAAACCTATATCTACCATCCATATTGCACTTGTATCACCATCTCTTCGCCGAACTAGTGCACCTATACAATTTACCATTGTATTGGGTGTGTTGGGGACACAAGAGAATCTTTGTTATTTGGTTGGAGGGTTGTTTGAGAGAGACCATCTTCATGCTACGCCTCCCACAGATTGATAAACCTTAGGTCATCCACTTGAGGGAAATTTGCTATTGTCCTACAAACCTCTACACTTGGAGGCCCAACAACGTCTACAAGAAAAGGTTGAGTAGTAGACATCAGCAGCTGCTGTTCAATCCACTCGA
This sequence comes from Aegilops umbellulata, assembly GCA_032464435.1. Lineage (NCBI taxonomy): Eukaryota > Viridiplantae > Streptophyta > Magnoliopsida > Poales > Poaceae > Aegilops > Aegilops umbellulata. Next base: position 38,986,779 of record CP136056.1, on the reverse strand, counting down.
CGAGAAAATCTGCTATTGCTTGGGATTTAATTGCTTTCTTTGCCTCAAACTTGATATCCAGCAGAAGGAGTTCAATCGCCCACTTAGCCACTCGACCAGTTGCACCTCTGTTGTTCAAAATTTCTGACAATGGAGCGTCGCTAACGACTGTAATTGAATGATTTGAGAAGTAATGTGCAACCATCTTTGTGGTCAAGTAAAATCCATAGACAAGCTTCTGATACTGTGGATATCTCTGCTTGGATGGAGTTAAGACTTCAAAAATATAGTACACTGGGCGCTGAACCCTGTAGGCTTTACCTTCTTCTTTCCGCTCGACCGTGAGTACTGTACTGACGACTTGTCTAGTGCTGCAATATAAAGTAGTAAAGGCTCTTTGCTGATTGGAGCAGTGAGCACCGGCTAGGTGGAAAGCAGGGTTTTGAGCTCTGCAAACGTTGCGTCAGCTTCGGGAGTCCACTCGAACTTATCAGATTTCTTCATTAGTCGGTAAAGAGGTAATGCCTTTTCACCGAGACGAGAGATAAATCGACTCAAAGCGGCCAAACAACCAGTAAGCTTCTGAACGTTGTGTACGCGCACAGGGCGTTTCATTCGGAGTATTGCACCAACTTTCTTTGGGTTTGCATTGATCCCACGTCCGAAAATGAGAAAACCGAGTAACTTTCCACCTGGAACTCCGAATGTACACTTCAATGGATTAAGCTTGATATCATATCTTCTCAGATTGGCAAAGGTTTCAGCGAGGGCAGTTAGCAGGTCGGAACATTTACGTGACTTAACCATGATGTCATCCATGTATGCTTCCACATTCCGATTGATTTGAGTGAGCAGGCACCTCTGAATCATGCGCATGAATGTGGCACCAGCATTCTTGAGACCAAAGGGCATAATAACATAGCAAAAGCACCCGAATGGGGTGATAAAAGCTGTTTCTATTTTTTTAAGGGGTAAAGCTGTTTCTATTTTGTCGGGTCCATACAGTCAGATCTGATGGTACCCGGAATATGCATCCAGAAAGGACAATCGCTCACATCCCGTAGTTGATTCGACAATCTGATCGATGCGGGGAAGAGGGAAGTGATCTTTCGGGCATGCCCGATTGATATGCTTGAAGTCGATACACATACAGAGTGAATCATCTTTCTTGGGAACCATGACGACATTGGCGAGCCACTCAGAGTGGTAAGTCTCTCGGATGAACTCAGCTGCAAGAAGCCAAGCCACTTCTGCGCCAATTGCTTTTCTTTTCTGTACGGCGGACCGTCAGAGATGCTCTTTGACTAGTTTTAGCTTTGGGTCGACTCGCAAACGGTGCTTAGCCAGTTCCCTGGGCACACCTGGCATGTCAGAAGGTTTCCATGCGAAGATGTCCCTGATAACCCACAAGTATAGGGGACCGCAACAGTTTTCGAGGGTAGAGTATTCAACCCAAATTTATTGGTTCAACACAAGGGGAGTGTGGGGACCCCGACTCATAAGTCGTGATCATCGAATGCACGTGTATAGTGATCCCAGAGATCAATGCTCACTGAACACACAGAAGCTGAATAACAAGAGTCTTACATCCATACATACCGTCTTACACAAATTATGACCATCATGGCCAAGTCTTACATCGATAAAGCCTTAAGGGCTAACATCAAATGAAACACAAGCAACGGAAGTCGTCCATAAGTAGAACCCATGCCATCTGCCTTAACCCTACAGGCATTCTGACTGGGAAGCGTCCTAGTTCGCATGTTCGTCTCCAAAGAATTCTTCTTCGAACTCCTGTTCTTCCATGCCTGGCCCATTAAATAACCAGTGGCAAGCCAATGAGTACTTTGAATGTACTCGCAAGCAACCCATGTTTTGGTTCAAGATACAACAATGCATGATATAGGTAAATTTTTGCGGAAAGCTAGTTTTGAGTGCAATGACATGTTCAACAACTTGTAAGACATGCATCAGGAGAATTCAAGTAACCATAGGGACAGGTTACAGATATCAACATAAATAGAGTGGGCACCAACCCCACTCAATCATGTTAACTCCTTGACTTGACCTAGATAGTTCTTCCCACTTATCCAACACACACACTGGTTTGAAAACACGTGGACGTAGTTTAAGCAGCACCGCCCAACTGTCCTTGACCGTGGACACGACTATTCGAATAGTTTTACACTCTGCAGAGGTTGCACACTTTACCTACAAGATCCGGGGAACTTCCGTGTCATCCACGAACCGCGGTACCTCAAGTACCCGGGGTAAGCACCCGATCACTATCTTTCCCTAGACGACACTAACAAAGAGTCCACTCGTTGTTCCGTATCCTCACGATGTACATCATACGAGACTCACTCGAGATCGTAACATCCGAGAGGGGACACAACGGTGTATCCGGTGACCTGTAAAAACAGTCATGGCCGCCCTACCTGGAACGACCCCGTCCCGAGAGAGCGCACCAACAACTCTCCCGTCACTAGTAATGCGGGCTCCAGGCTAGTATCGGTCTAGGTAATCAATAATGCCCTTTCCCATATAAGGGTAGAGTGGTTGCGCATGTAAGGTTGGGACAGTCGACAAACGGTCTAGGAAATCTAATCCGTTTTCGAAAACAACACACGCTTGCCTCGGTACACCACTTCGTCATCAAGTGGTTACCCATCTCATTGTCTCCCTCGGGCATAAGTGGCACCCGATGGGGTTTTCGAAAAGTCTTCTGAAAATACTTTGTCTCCATCACCATGCATATCCCCGTCCCTTTTGCGTAGCACTACTTAGCATCCTATCTACTCCCACCGGCATAACCCTCATAAGGAGGTAGGGTCATGCATAATGCAGGTATCAACAAGGAAGTAACGAAGGCAACCCACCAAAGTGGTTACCCTCTCATCATGATTCCGAAGCAACACTAATAAAGTGCTATATGACATGCATAAAAAGGTTCCATAGACATGGTCAAAGGGCTGCTTGCCTATTTTAACAAAGTCTTCGAGGTCTTCAAATATCTCTGGTCCAACTCCGAGCATTTCGTCTACTTCGTCAACTATCGTTGAAAGCAACCACAATAAGCAACACAACAAGGTAGAAAATAAAAGTGCTCTAAAAATGTGACTTGGACTTTTCTAGGATACCTCTGGTCATATGAGGAATGACCAAAGTGATTTCAATGGAATTGGATAAGTGAATATTTCTAAACATTTTGATATGATGGAATCAAGGGGTTTATGGAATTGCAAGAAGTGTACAGAAACATATTTTTGAAAAATGAGCAAGGGCACCCATTTAACAAAGGATGATTTTAGAAGCATCTAGGAATTGGTTTCACCGGATTTGGAGTTGAAATAATTTTCCTATGAATTTGCAAAGTTGACAAATATGAAGAAATAGACCATTATTTGAGGTGATACAGAAAGTATTAGTAAAAATGTTCAAAAACTAAGTTTTGAACTTATAGATATCTAGGATTTTGAATCATGGCATTTGGATCAATTCTGAGCTCTCTGTGATTTTCTAAAGTTTATCACAGAAATAGGAAAAAGGGGATTTTATAAATATTTGAGAAGAAAATGGTTCTGGAAAAATGTTCAAATAGCACCATGCAATAGGGCATGATTTTAGAAACTACTAGAAATTTGAATCATCAAAATTAGTGTTGAAATGAATTTATTATGGATTTTAGAAGCTCACTGAAAAGGAAAAATAAATAAATTAGGTTATACCTAAAGCACGCATCGGGCGAAGGATAGCCACTGGGCCAGCCCAGTGGCTCAGCTGCCTGCGGGAAGCGTCCATGCCGAAGGCGTAGTTCCGGAGTACGTCTCCACGCGATGGAGACGGGTTCCCTGGTCCCCCTTCCACTTAACCCAACCTGCGGGGCCGGCTCGGTTGCTGCTGCCGCCGACAGGTGGGGCCAGCGAGCTGACGCGGCGCCGTCCTCAACCTCCCGCCCGAAGCAGAGGAGGCGAGGCAGAGGGACGTCGACGGCGACCGCCGGCGCTACCGGCCACCGTTTCTGGTGATCCGGCCACCGACGTGCTCGGGGAGACGAGCCGCATCCGGGATGCCACACGACGGGCGCCAGCTTCCTCGGAGGGGAGCAGGCCTTCGCCCACGGCGGAGGATGGCATCGGCCATTGCCGGCTTCGAGCGCAGGGGTGTCCCGGGGAAGAATGGAGGCGATGGGGGGCTTCGTGGTGGTGGTGAGGGAGTACTGGAGTGGGTAGGGAGAAGAGAGAGGGGCCGTGGTGCCCGAATCCGAGCGGCGGTCGGCGGCGGCACTCCGGCCATGGAGAGGGCAGGAGAGCACTAGGGGGAGAGGGATGTTGTCTGGTAGGTGCACGGGAGAGAGAGGGATCCAGAAGAGTCGAGGGAGTGCTTGGGGGGAGGCTCTATATAGGGGGGCACCGGTGCACCATGGGCACGGTCCAGGCCGCGCTCGGGTGAGCTCGAGGAGGGAGAACGAGGGCAAGGGAGGAGGGGCCCGGCAGCGTGCCGTGTCCCGGACGCCGAGGCCACCTCGGGAGACATCACCCCGACGCCCAAGGCTGTCGTATGCCCTTGGCATGGGTGAGCTACAGTGCGGGAGAGCACTGTAGCGTGCTCCAGAGTGCGAGCTCTGCATGCACTGGCATTGTTTATGTGCCATGAGCATGTCCTTTTGTGTCTGGGGGTTTTGGGGGTGAGTAAACAATGTAGGAGTGGCATTGGATGCCCTAGAGAGCCAGTAGGAGAGGAGGGAGGTTGAAGAAGAGGGAGAGAGGGGCTGTCCAGGGAGGTAAATGGGGGTATTTTACCCCTCAATCATTGAGCAATGGCCAGGGGAGAGTTACTGGAGGTAGGAGAGGACTAGGAGGAGCTGTGGTAAAAAGTTGAGCTCAAGGAGATTAGTGGAAGAGGTCAAAATGATGATTTTGGAAAAATGGCAGAAGGTGTTTGTTGATGGTTTGGGCAAGAAAATTAATCCCACTTGCCATGATATTTAACAAGATGGAATGGAACCTAGAAATAGGGTGTTCTACAAAATTTGAGCTCATTTGGGCAAAGTTGCCAGTGCAACTTTTGTAAACCCTAGAAATCAACAGAAATGGGTTTTTCAAGATTTAGTCATCCAAAACTATTCTCCTTGATGCACCACTTGTTGTAGTGTCATCATTTGAGGATTTGAACATGTCCACAAAGATTCAGATCAAAAGGACACACTTGGCAATGTAGAGTTGTTCAAATTTGGTTTTGGACAGACAGGGTTTTGGGGTACTTTGATCAAGATAAAATTCTCTCCAACTTGTGCCATTTGGTCTAGATGCATTATTACACCATTTGAGCATGTGCACCAAGTTTGAGATCATTTGGACATGTTTGACAGTGCAAAGTTGTTCAAACTTGAAAAAGGACAGAAGTGGTTTTGAGAGATTTTGATGTGGTTATACTATTCTCCATGACATGGTACTTGGCAAGAACATAAAAAATGTCATATGTGACATGTTAGAATTTTCTTCGATTTTTATGAAAATATTTCCTGTAGAAATATTTCAAATCCTTGAAATGAGCAGAAATGGTTTTGGGAGGTTTGTCCAATATTTTGATCATGACCATGTGTTGAAACTCATATATATGGAAAATATATGTCCATTGAGTCTCCCTAAATTTTCTCAAATATTTTTAAAGCTTTAAATTAATTTTAACCAATTTAAGACCATTTCTGGCCTTAAGAAAAAGCCTTTAAATAAAATAGGAAAATAACTTTTAAAATTATATTTTTGTGGTTTCTGGGTATCCTATATCTAATAGGAGTCAAACATATTTTTTTGAAAGATTTTTACTGCCCTTAATTAAGTACTTGCAGTGCAAAACTCAATTCAGGGGTTTTTGAAAAACTAATTTTTGAAAATACTATTTGGCCAAATTATTTTTGTAAGAAATAATTTTTATGTCCTATACACATGGCATGATCATTGGTTCAAGAATTTGGACCAAGGAGATGAAGTATAGGAGTTGGAGGATTTATTTGATTTTTAGAGCACTTGCAAACAACACACAAAATCCAATCAAGGCAAGGTCCAAAACACTCAAAAGTTTTTGTCAAACCACATTTTATCATGATTTATTAGCTTAAGTGTTGTGGCATGAAAATCAGGGTGTGACAGGGAGCCAAAGAATATTCTCAAGTATTAGCAGTTGAGTTGTCAATTCAACCACACCTAGATAACTTAGTATCTGCAGGAAAATATTTAGTAACAAAGTAATATGGAAGTAACGGTAACGGTAGCAAAGTAATATTTTTGGGTTTTGTAGTGATTGTAACAGTAGCAACGGAAAAGTAAATAAGCAAAGAACAATATGTGAAAAGCTCGCAGGCATTGGATCGGTGATGGAGAATTATGCCGGATGCGGTTCATCATGTAAGAATTATAACATAGGGTGACACAGAACTAGCTCCAATTCATCAATGTAATGTAGGCATGTATTCCGAATATAGTCATACGTGCTTATGGAAAATAACTTGCATGACATCTTTTGTCCTACCCTCTCGTGGCAGTGGGGTCCTAGTGGGAACTAAGGGATATTAAGGCCTCCTTTTAATAGAGTACCGGACCAAAGCATTAACACATAGTGAATACATGAACTCCTTAAACTACATTCATCACCGGGAGTGGTCCCGATTATTGTCACTTCGGGGTTGCCGGATCATAACACATAGTAGGTGACTATAGACTTGCAAGATAGGATCAAGTACTCACATATATTCATGAAAACATAATAGGTTCAGATCTGAAATCATGGCACTCGGGCCCTAGTGACAAGCATTAAGCATAGCAAAGTCATAGCAACATCAATCTCAGAACATAGTGGATACTAGGGATCAAACCCTAACAAATCTAACTCGATTACATGATAAATCTCATCCAACCCATCACCATCCAGCAAGCCTACGATGGAATTACTCATGCACGGCGGTGAGCATCATGAAATTGGTTATGGAGGATGGTTGATGATGACGATGGCGACGGATTCCCCTCTCCTGAAAGTGCGTTATATCGACTAGAGGGGGGGTGAATAGGCGATTTTTATGAAATTCTTCACTGAGGAATTTGCTAGTGAGGAAATTCCTTAGCGAAGAACTACTTGAAGCGGAATAAGTACTCAGAAGTAAACATGACAGAATACATGCATGATCATCATGATGAAATGAAGACACACACAGAGTACAGAAAGCGTAAGCACAGGATAGCACAAGATGAAGACAAACAGACTGAAGAAATTGAACTGAGGAAATTGAGAAAGTCTTCAGTCAAAGTCTTCAAACACAGATATGAACAAGCACACAACACAGTAATGAGGAAATGAACGTGTTGAGGAAATAAAACCAGTTGGCTTGGTGAAGACAATGATTTGGTAGACCAGTTCCAACTGCTGTCTCAGTTTATATCTGGTTGGAGCGGCTGAGTATTTAAACTCGAGGACACACAGTCCCGGACACCCAGTCCTGAGCACGCAGCTTGGGACACCAAGTCCTCAGCGTATTCTCCTTGAGCTAAGGACACAAAGTCCTCGCCCAATCACTCGTGGTAAGTCTTCAGGTGACTTCCGAACCTTGACAAACTCGGTCACTCGGCGATCCACAATTCCTCTTGGATGCTCTAGACCATGACGCCTAATCGTCTGGAAGAAGCACAGTCTTCAAAGGTAACAAGCATCAGATCCATGCAGGATCAATCTCTTTAGTGATGCTCAATCACTTTGGGTTTGTAGGTCTTTGGGTTTGGGTTTTGGATTTTCCTCACTTGATGATTTTCGCTCAAAGTCCTTGAAGGATGGGATGCTCTCAATTGACAAGTGTCAGTTTCTAGCGGAGCAGCCAACCAGCTAGTGGTTGTAGGGGGTGGCTATTTATAGCCTAGGGAGCAGCCCGACATGATAAGACATAAATGCCCTTCAGTGATATGACCATTGGATGGATAAGATATTTTGGGACAGCTGGCGCGCAGCACAACAACGGTGGGAAATTTGAGGTACAAATTCCTCAGGGCTATCAAGTTCCTCATTGTGTAGGCAATCCGCACTGTGAATTCCTAGCTCCTCAGTCAGAACAAAGTCCTCAGTGACAAGAAGAACCGCATCTCTGTTACTGAAGAAATTGACTGAACTGTATGAGATTTCGAATGGCTTCACTCGAAGGGATTGGTAGGTGTAGGATTTTGAGTTGAGCATCACATGGAAATTTTTCCTTAGTATTTCCTCGACCCCCTTTAACAGTACGGTGTTTCCTATGACTCAAGAAAGAGAAAATGAAACAACGAAAACAAAAGTCTTCACGCTTCATGTTCCTCGAATGAATTCCAAGTCTTCAAGGTCACACAAATTTCTTCACTTTCAAAGTCTTGAGAAAGTCTTTAGAAAGTCTTCAGAATACCAAAGTCTTCAGTCGAAGAACTTCATTTTTAGGGGTCGACTTTCTCTGTAAATATCAAACTCCTTATAGACTTATAGACCTGTGTACACTCATAAACACATTAGATCCTTAACCTATAAGTCTTCAATACACCAAAGTCACTAAGGGGCACTAGATGCACTTACAATCTCCCCCTTTTTGGTGATTGATGACAATATAGGTTAAGTTTTCAACGGGGATAAATATATGAAGTGTAAATGCTAATATTGAGGAATTTGATTGCAAGATATAGAAGAACTCCCCCTGAAGTTGTGCATAGTGAGGAATTTTCTTTTGAAGCAATGCACACTTGAAGAGATGAATCATGGAGATCTTCCCCTATATCTTGTAATTCATACACGCATTTGATATATAATATGAAGAATTTGAAATGCATGATGAAAAATGGTGACTGACGTATTTCAGCATGCGTGCGATAATATTAACGAGGAATATGCATGCAAAATAACGTAGCAGAAGTATCAGACCACCATTGGGTTTAAGTTTACAACTCGATCCAATAAAAGTTTCGGAAAAACGAGAGTTGTAACTTAGCAAAAAAATGTTGTATATGAGCGTTAAAATAGACCCGCTTGAAGACTAACTCAGATTTCTCCCCCTTTGTCATCGAATGACCAAAAGGATCGAAACTGAGGACTAACGCCCCTGAAGAAAATCAAGTTGATGAAGGAGCGCCAGCGTTGTTGGGGTCGGTTGTTGAAGTAGGGCCTGCCGCTGTGTCGTCCAAGTCTTCATGTTCATCAGTGTCACGCGATGAAGAATAGGAGCTGGCCACCAAAGAAGGAACTTTGACCTTCTTGTATTTCTTCGGAGGAGGTGCAGACCAGTCAAACTCTTCTTTGAGACCCATTTTCTTCAGATCTTCAGCGTTGTAAACTTGAGACAGAACAACCCAGGTGCGGTTGAGGGTTTCATGGAGGTAGTAGTGGTTTTTCTTCACTGCATTGTGTGTTGAAGTCATGTTGTGAAGAATGGAACCAAACTGACGCTTGACCCATTTGTGATTGCGATCAACCTTCTGATGAAGACTGAGGAGTAACTCACGATCAGTCATCACCCTGGGTGCTGTGGCTTGAGGATTTTCCTTGGCATTGTTGGCGGTAGAGTCATGTGTGGCAGAGTCATCATTCGTGGAGTAGGATGCAGCCTTGCGAAATTGACCATCCAATGGACGAATGCTTTCATCTATCACAGCAGTTGCCTTGCCTTTGTCATCAGCTGAGGAAAATGTCCTTTTGAGGACTTCAATTGGAGGCAAGTAGCTGCAGTGGTTCAGAGTGTCAGCTTTGTAGTTGAGTGAAGACCTTGTCCTGATGTATCTCATAGTCCATGGCGCATAAGGCTTCAGCTCAAACGGTGACATAGCAATATTGGCCAGAGTCCGCATGAAGAAATCATGGAAGTTGACAGGAACGCCATGAATGATGTTGAAAAGCAGATTCTTCATGATGCCAACGACTTCTTCATCATTTGAGTCATGGTCTTTGATAGGACTCAATGTCTTCGTCAGTATGCGATAGACAGTCCGAGGCACATAGAGTAATTCCTTGACGAGGAATTTGGTTCATGGGGCCTGCCCTGGCTTCAAAGGCTTCATCAAAACTTGCATGTAGTGATTTGAAAGCTCAGGTTCACTATAGACACAACGTGCATCTTCAAGGGGAGGACTGAGTGGTAGGGCACGAAGCAATTCAGATGCTGGTGCCTTGTAATGAGTGTTCTCTGTCATCCAGTCCAGTACCCATGAATTCACATCTTCAGAGTCGCCTGTGATGTGCAACGTTGCATAGAACTGAAGAATGAGTTCTTCATTCCAGTCGCAGATGTCAGTACAGAAGTTGAGCAGCCCAACGTCGTGAATAACACGGAGGACTGGCTCGAAGCACGTCAGAGACTCCATATCCACGTGAGGAATATGTGCATGATCGAAGACTTTGTCTTTGTTGAACAACACTAAGGAATAGAAATTGGCTTGACTAGCAGTCCAGAAACGCCTCTTCCTTATGCGAGCAGAGTCATAAGGGTTGTAGTCAGTGAAGAATACATGCTCGCCAAAGAAGTCTTCAGCCTTGAACTTTTGCTTCCTTGAGAACGGATCGTTTGGCTTTGGCAGAGGGGTGTCGGTGAGTTGCATCACGACCTCAGGAATCACGATCTCAAGTTCATTGGTCTGAGGAATTTCTGGTTCCTCCTAAGGTGCAGTCTGAGTTGTCACATATTCAGCAGCAGCAGTTTCTTCAGCTCTAGTGGTTGGAATGTCTTCACAGACAGGTGAGGTGGGATGAGTTTCCTCAGAGCCCAATTGAACTGTTGGTGCAGGGGAGTGAGGAATTTGCTGTAGTGGGGTGAAGAGTGGAGAATTGGGATGCTGACTATCCCAAAAGTCATCATTCATCGCTAGCGTTGTGCTTCCAATGTCCACGCCTTCATCATCAATTTCTTCAACACCAGCCTCTTTAGCAGTAAACCGAGGCATTGGTGATGATACCACTGGGGTTGAAGGGATTGTATCCACCTCAATTTCCTCATCAATCTGCTTTGACGAAGCAGCAGATTGAGTTTCTTCATCAGATCCGCTTGGGATCTCATATTCTTCACCAAAAGGAACAAGGTCCTTTGATGGCATGGTGGAAATCGGAACAACATCGATCGGATTTTCATAAGAGCTGGTCATAGGCTTCATCTTCTTTGGAGCTGAAGATTCTAAAGCACTTGATGCTTTCCTTTTCTTCACTGCAGCTCGCTCTGCAGCCTTGGTCTTCTTCACATCTGATGCAGATGGAAGGATAGGAGTTGGTGTAGGTGCAGGTGGAGCTGAGGAATCTGTTTGTATTTCTTCAGGCGCAAATGATGCAGTTGCCCTGACTTCTTCAGTTTCTTCAGGCGCACCACTAGTGGATGCCCTGGCAATTTCTTCAGCAGCTGGAATGGAGTCATCATCCCTGGAACTAGCATTCTCTTCAGCAGCCTGAAAGTCATCAGTGGTGCTAGCATGTTCTTCAGTGGGCTGAGCAGAAGATTCAGCTTGAGGAACTTCTTACGATGGGGCTGCAACATTGGTGAACTTCTCAGTCAGTTTCACAAACCTGACTTTGGCTCCTTTCCAATCAGCATAGTAAGCATTGAAGTTGTTGCTGAGGGTTTTGATTTCAGACTGAATTTTAATGAGTTCATCAGTCGACATTTTGACCACGTTGGTCTTTAGAAACTTCTCTTTCTTATACTGGGCCTTCTTGATCTGCCTGGCCTGATCATATTTCCATTTCTCCTCTTGGATGAAATGAGTCAGCATGTGATTTTGACCAGGTGTCAACTTGAAGTCTGGCATAGGAGTATTTGGGTCCTTGTGCCAGAGATCAATGTAGTCTAGGATCGCCCTTGGATCCAACAGCAGCGGCACAAGTGTGCCTTTGGCTCTAGCGGCCCTTACTTGCCTATCTCTGAAGATTTCCGCAAGTTCATCATCATCAGCTTCATCTTCTTCAGACGGCACATTGAAGACAACCTGCTTCTTCTTAGGACTTGGCCGAGGACCTCGTCCAGCAGTTGCCTTGGTCTTCAGCAGAGTGGGACCAGATGAAGAATTCAGTGCAGCTGAGGAACTTGCTGAGACACCAGAGGCAATTGAGATGCCTGCAGTCCTTTGGCACGAGGCCAGATGCACAGGTGCTGAGGACTTTGGTGGAGGTGCTGAGGATTTTGAAGGATCAGGAGCAGCTTGAGGAATTGGTCTTGAAGATTTTGAAGTTCCTGGCCGTGAGGGCGCAGCTGAGGAACTTGGCCGTGAGGGCACTGTTGGTGAAGCACTTGGCTTACGAGCAGGCTTCTTGGGCATAGATTTCCTCGGCTTGACAGAGGCCTCAGTGGCAGCAGCAGCAGCAGCAGAATCTTCGTTGAATTTCCTCACTGCTGCTTTGGCTTGTCTTGCCAGTTTGGCTTGACGTCCGACCCATTCTTCAGGAAAGTCCTCACCGCGTTTGACGCTAGTGGGATCAGCCACTTGGCCAGGTGCCAGTGGGGCTCTTGGGCATGGAGGGTTGAGAGCGAATTTCTTCATATATTTTGGAGTAACATATCTGTATTCCCTCCATTCGCGTGCCCATCTCCGTTCTATCCTCTGAATGCACACCTTGCGCTGATTTTTGTTTTCTTTGCCAAACTTGGCTTCATCAGGTGTGCAGTATTCTTTGTAAATGTCCTCAGGGATCTCAAACGCAGTCATAACCTCAGGTTTCTTTCCTCCTTTCTGCGGCTTCTTACCATCAGCCATGTTCTTCAGCTTAGGAATTTGAACAATAGAATTCTCTGAAGAAGTATGCAGTTTTTCTTCGAGGAACGCTGCAAATGAGTTAAGTTGATGAGAACCTAGTGATTCAACAGCAGACATGTGTACCTGTGAACAGAGTATAGTTGCGAGGAATTTGGAGAGGTCATATGCGTTCTTAGAAGGTTTTTCAAAAAGAACAAGTTTGAGGAATTTGACCAGACGTGTCTTGAAGAATTTCACTAAGCGTGCTTCGTCCTAGGTTCCAGAGTTGTATAGATCGAAGATCCACACAATTGAGGAATCTTGAAGAAAATGATGCTTAGGGAAACGAATCAAGAACAGATGACATGTGGGGTGTTTAGTGTGTGAATATTTGAAGAATAAAACACCTTTGAAGATTTTGTAGAGAAATTTCATATCAAAGTGGGTAGTAAAAGTAACTTTTAATTACCCTGATTGAAGAACACGACGAACAGAGAGGTGAAACAGTGGAGTTCGTCGGTGTAGATCTTCCACGCCCTAACTTGGCGGAGGAAGACGGCTACGGCGGCGGCGGAGGTGAAGATTTCCGCGGTCGGCGCGAGTACGACGGTGACGAGGTCGAGGCAGTGAAGCTCTTCCTCACCGGCGACGATGGAGTAGCGGCGGCGCTAGGGTTTGGGAAGCTCGAGTGGAAGAGAGAGATCGAGCGGAGTAAAGGAAGTGAGGAAGGGGTGTGGGGGTATTTATAGAGGCAGTGAAAAACTGTTCGCATGAAGATTTGAGACGAACGTGCCCCTGACCCTTCTCCTTCGCACGACATGTGTCACTCACGTACAGAGAGGTGGAGATCGTGTAAGATCGTGGGTGAATAAAAAATGTATCATGGGATGCGGAACGGTTTGAGCGGCAAAACCGAAAATATGGATAAGATTAGTTTTAATATTCCGTTCGCAATTTCTTCAGCTGACAAGGACACAGTGAAGATTTTGAACGAGTTTCAAATAGAACGCACATGAAGAATTTGTGAATAGATTGGATTGAGTATAGCATAGAGGGGGAAGGGTCCGATCACATTCACTTAGCAGAAAACACCAACTTGAAGAAATAGCCATAAGTGAATGTTGTAGAGGACACAAACTCATATATATATATATATATATATATATATATATATATATATATATATATATATCCAATGAAGAAAAACGACGGAAACAATGAAGATTTTGAAAAGTTGAAGAATTTGAACAACTGAGGAATTTCAAAATGAGGAAAAACTCAAATTGAAGATTTTCAACTTTTGTGGTGGCGTGACCCACCGTATAAGAATGCTGATTTCAGACACCGCGTGCAATTATCGTAGGGTTCTGAGAATCAAATTCTTTGTTAATTTCTTCACACTTAGAGTGTTATTCTTCATTGATTGAAGAAAAACGTTTCTTCATGTGTTGCACATCTAAGTCATCAATTTTGCATAAGTGTTAGGATTAGTGCCTTTTCAAAGTACACTCGAAGACTCTAAGATATTTAGCTCACACCGCAACTTGCTAAATCTCTTCTCATCCATTCTTCAGTCTTCACATGTTCAATAGAAATGTCGCCCTTCAATACATGATCGCGAAGGAAATGATGACGAATCTGAATGTGCTTTGTCTTCGAGTGCTTAACTGGGTTGTGAGCAATCTTTATGGCACTCTCATTGTCACAGAGGAGAGGCACATTCTTCACATTGACACCATAGTCCTTGAGTGTTTGCTTCATCCATAGCAGTTGAGCACAGCAAGAACCAGCAGCAATGTACTCAGCTTTAGCAGTAGACAATGATACGCAGTTCTGTTTCTTCGAGGACCAACAGACCAAGGATCGTCCGAGGAAATGACATGTACCAGATGTTGACTTGCGGTCCACATGATCACCAGCATAGTCAGAGTCATAATATCCAATGAGATCAAAATCCGAGCCCTTGGGATATCATCATCCTAGTGTTGGTGTGTGAGCTAGATATTGAAGAATATGCTTCACAACTTTATGGTGTGATTCCTTCGGTGCAGCTTGAAATCGGGCACACATGCAAACACTAAGCATTATATCTGGCCTAGATGCACATAAGTACAATAAAGAGCCAATCATGGAGCGGTATACCTTATGATCGAAGTCAATACCATTTTCATCAGTGCATATTTGACCATTTGTGGGCATAGGAATTTTGATTCATTTGCAAGCTTGCATGCCGAATTTCTTCAGAACATCCTTGAGGTATTTCTCCTGAGATATGAATATGCCATTGCGTTGTTGACAAATTTGAAGACCTAAGAAGAATTTCAACTCTCCCATCATAGACATTTGATATTCTTCACTCATCATATAGGAAAATTCATCACTATAACGTTGGTCAGTACAACAAAAGATGATATCATCAACATATATTTGGCACATAAACAGTTCACCATCATAAGATTTAGTAAAGAGAGTAGGATCGAGTGAACCGGGTGTGAAGCCGTTCTTCATGAAGAATTCCTTCAAAGTATCATACCACGCCCGTGGGGTCTGCTTGAGGCCATAGAGGGCCTTATTGAGTCTGAAGACTTTGTCAGGATGCTTTGGATCTTCAAAACCTGGGGGTTGAGCAACATATACTTCTTCCTCAAGCTTACCATTGAGGAATGCACTTTTCACATCCATTTGATATAAGATGATATCATGATGGTTAGCATAAGCAAGTAATATGCGAATAGCCTCAAGTCTAGCAACAGGTGCAAAAGTTTCATCGAAATCAACTCCTTCAACCTGTGTGTAGCCTTGAGCTACTAGACGTGCCTTATTCCTCACCACAAGGCCGTTTTCATCTTGCTTGTTGCGGTAGATCCACTTTGTGCCAATGATATTATGCTGGCGAGGATCTGGACGATTGACCAGTTCCCAGACATTGTTGAGCTTGAACTGGTGTAATTCTTCTTGCATGGCCTGAATCCACTCAGGCTCCAGAAATGCTTTATCTACCTTAGTGGGCTCTGTGATAGAGACAAAAGCAAAGTGCCCACAAAAGTTAGATAGATGATAAGCTTTTGAGCGTGTGAGAGGACCTGGTGCTCTAATGTCATCGATGATCTTCTCCACTTGCACTTCTTTTGCAACGCGAGGATGAGCTGGTTGTCGCTGAGGAATTTGGTCAGCATTTTCTTCAGCATCAATTTCCTCAGCATTTTCTTCAGAAGCATCAGCTCGACGTTCTTCATGTTCTGGAATGAATTCTTCAGCAGATTCTTTAGTAGGAATGACATCTTCAGTAGCCTTGTGCTTGATAGAATCCTCAGGTGCTGGTTCATCTAACACAGAAGGTAGGTGCTCTCTTTGCGAGCCATTAGTTTCATCGAACCGCACATCTACAATTTCAACAATATTTTGAAGAACATTGTTGAAGACTCTGTAGGTGTGCGAGTCCTTTCCGTAACCAAGCATAAAACCTTCATGTGCTTTCGGTGCAAATTTAGAGTTGTGATGAGGATCTCTAATCCAGCATTTAGCACCGAAGACTTTGAAATAACTCACATTGGGTTTCTTGTCAGTGAGGAGTTCATAGGCAGTCTTCTTGAAGAATTTGTGAAGATATATTCTGTTCATGATATGGCACGCAGTATCAATTGCATCAACCCAGAAACGACGAGGGGTTTTGTACTCATCAAGCATAATGCGAGCTATCTCAGCAAGAGTCATGTTCTTGTGCTCCAGAACGCCATTCTATTAAGGAGTATAAGGAGCAGATAACTCATGAGTAATACCAAGTTCATCAAGATAATCATCGAGAACCAAATTCTTGAACTCAGTGCCATTGTCACTTCTGATGTGCTTGATCTTCACACCAAAGTTGGTTGAAGCCCTCGAGGAAAATCATTTGAAGACTTCCTGCACTTCATGTTTGTAAGTAACAAGGTGTACCCATGTGTAACGAGAGTAATCATCAAAAATAACAAAGCCATATTGAGATGCTTCATTTGAAACAGAAGAATAATGATTAGGACCAAAGAGATCCATGTGAAGCAATTCAAATGGACGAGTCGTGGTCATGATAGTCTTCGCTGGATGCTTGGCCTTGGTCATCTTTCCAGCTTCACAGGCACCGCATAAGTGATCCTTGAGGAATTTGACATTCTCAATGCCAATGACATGCTTCTTCTTTGCAAGCGTGTGCAAATTCCTCATGCCTGCATGACCAAGTCGTCGATGCCATAGCCATCCTTCTGAAGCTTTTGCAAGTAGGCACACGGCTGGTTGTGAATCTGCAGAGAAATCAACAATATACAAGTCTCCTCTCCTAAAGCCTTCGAAGACTTTGGAATTGTCAGCTTCCATAATCACAACACAATGATACTTGCCAAAGACAACAACCATATCAAGATCACGAAGCATTGAGACAGACATAAGGTTGTATCCTAAGGACTCAACAAGCATGACTTTGTCCATGTGTCGATCCTTTGTGATAGCAACCTTGCCTAGACCCAATACCTGACTTTTGCTCTTGTCAGCGAAGATGATATGCTTCAGATGTGATGACGATAAGGGAGCATCCATCAATAGATTCTTGTCACCAGTCATGTGATTTGTACATCCACTATCGAGGACCCACTCAGTGGCTTTGGGTTGATCATCCTGCAGATGAATTAGTGCAACTTACGAACCTCATATACTTCAGTAGTGAAGAATATGATATCACAATTCATCAGATCAATTTCATCAAGTATTAAGATAGATAAAGCAGTGTGAGGACGTGAGAAATGAAAATTCATTTCTTCATGATTAGTCTGCGTCCTTTCAGGCAGTATGTCAGGTCCCCAGCAAATTCTTCAGACGTTACAGTACGTCTAGAGACCTGACCCTGCAGAAGAGATTAGTTCTTTTTCTTCACCACCCACATCTGAAGGGGTGGCAAAGAGTTCATCACTCTGCGAGCTCCATATGAAAAAAGGTGGCATAGCGGCCAAACCGTTTCGTTTCACATAAGAGGGGTTAAGGTAAGCATATGAATAAGCAGAGAAATTCTTTGAGGACTTATGAACATAATGATTAGAAGAATAATGCTCATATTCATAGCCCTTGACTCTTCCCTGCGAAACAGAGTTGTTAGCATGATGATGTTCATATGAGGACTTTGATCCTTTTGAGGAATTTGATCCGCGTGAGGAATTTGGTCCATATGAGGACTTGGATCCATATGAAGAATTTTGTCCATATGAAGAATTTGATATGGGGTTCCTATTCTTCACAGGTGGTGTCATGAGGACATTCACCTGAAGACTTTCAAGGTACTTTTTCGGAACCCATATTTTCTTCATAGGGGAACCGTTCCTGCAGTTAGTGCCAACATATCTAGCAAATACTTCACCATTCTGATTTTTGAACAGTTTATAGTTGGAGTCAAATGAATCATTAGAAGAATGAGAAGATTCACATGTATAGCCAGATAAATTGGATGGATCAACTGGAGGTCCCTTTGCAGCAACCCATGAGGTTTTGGGGTACTGCTCAGGCTTCCAATATGTATCATCAGCATTGAGTTTCCTCTCAAAGGCAATACCCTCTTTCCTAGGGTTCCTATTGAGGATCTGCTTTTTAAGCACATCACAAAGAGTCTGATGCCCTTTGAGGCTTTTGTACATGCCTGTCATGTACAATTCCTTTAGCCCTGCTCGTCAGTGATACTAGCAATGTCCTCAGATGAGGAATTAGTGATAGCAGAGGCAGGTGAGGAATTTGTAACATTAGAAGCATTTGAACATTCAGATGAGGAATTAGCAGATTCACGTTCAATGCATTTCAAACATGGACGAATAAATTCTTCCTGAGCAGCGCTGATTTGTTGAGCAAGTAATGAATCTTGCTCCTTCTAAAGATCTTCATAACTCACTCTTAGCTTCTCAAGATCTTGCTTTCTTTGAAGAAATTCATAAGAAAGTTTCTCATGATCAGATAAGAGAATGCTATGATGATCTTGAAGGGTGTCATACTTAGTATGAAGTCTCTTAAGACTTTCAGCCAAAGCTTTTAACTGGTCCATTTCTTCACCCAACATATCATCGCTCTTATTTAGCATATAATGAACTTTTTTCAAAGATCTTTGTTGTTTAGTGGCAAGGGAAGCAAGTTTGACATAACTGGGTCCAAATTCATCACCAGATTCTTCATCACTGGACTCAGATAGGTAGCATTCAGTTACCTCAGCACTTTTTCCCATAAGGCATGGAGTAGAGGATGATGATTCTGGTTCGAATTTCATCGATTTGAGCGATTCCTTGAAATCCTCAAACCAAGGATCATGACGGGTTCGATGACCTTCATAGACCTCAGAGAGATGGTACCAATAAGCTTCGCATGATCGAGATGCATGATGTTCCTGAACTGATTTTGAGACAGACAGGAGCAGATGACGTCCTTCGCCATGAGGTTGAGAAGAGTGTACTTGCGAATGTCATCAGCTCCCGCCGTCTTGCACAGATCGGTAAGACCAATCTTAGTGACGGTCCACAACTCGCTATTCATCGCCATGAGGCGCTTCTTCATCATGGCCTTCCATTTGGGATACTCGTGACCGTCAACGATAGGGCATGTCACTTTCTTCATACATGCGGTCAACATAACTAAAACTCCATGCGGTTAAACCAAAATTACATAGAACAAGGGAGTACCTTGCTCTGATACCAATCAAAAGTGCGTTATATCGACTAGAGGGGGGGTGAATAGGCGATTTTTATGAAATTCTTCACTCAGGAATTTGCTAGTGAAGAAATTCCTTAGCAAAGAAATACTTGCAGCGGAATAAGTACTAAGAAGTAAACATGATAGAATACATGCATGATCATCATGATGAAATGAAGACACACACAGAGTACAGAAAGCGTAAGCACAGGATAGCACAAGATGAAGACAAACAGACTGAAGAAATTGAACTGAGGAAATTGAGAAAGTCTTCAGTCAAAGTCTTCAAACACAGATATGAACAAGCACACAAAGCAGTAATGAGAAAATGAACGTGTTGAGGAAATAGAACCAGTTGGCTTGGTGAAGACAATGATTTGATAGACCAGTTCCAACTGTTGTCTCAGTTTTACATCTGGTTGGAGCGGCTGAGTATTTAAACTCGAGGACACACAGTCCCGGACACCCAGTCCTGAGCACGCAGCTCGGGACACCAAGTCCTCAGCGTATTCTCCTTGAGCTAAGGACACACAGTCCTCGCCCAATCACTCGTGGTAAGTCTTCAGTTGACTTCCGAACCTTGACAAACTCGGTCACTCGGCGATCCACAATTCCTCTTGGATGCTCTAGACCATGACGCCTAACCGTCTGGAAGAAGCACAGTCTTGGAAGGTAACAAGCGTCGGATCCACGCAGGATCAATCTCTTCAGTGATGCTCAATCACTTTGCGTTTGTACGTGTTTGGGTTTGGGTTTTGGATTTTCATCACTTGATGATTTTCGCTCAAAGTCCTCGGAGGATGGGATGCTCTCAATTGACAAGTGTTAGTTTCTAGCGGAGCAGCCAACCAGCTAGTGGTTGTAGGGGGCGGCTATTTTTAGCCTAGGGAGCAGCCCGACATGATAAGACATAAATGCCCTTCAATGATATGACCGTTGGATGGATAAGATATTTTGGGACAGCTGGCGCGCAGCACAGCAACGGTCGGAAATTTGAGGTACAAATTCCTCAGGGCTATCATGTTCCTCACTGTGTAGGCAATCCGCACTGGCGAATTCCTAACTCCTCAGTTAGAACAAAGTCCTCAGTGACAAGCAGAACTGCGTCTCTGTTACTGAAGAAATTGACTGAACTGTATGAGATTTCCAATGGCTTCACTCGAAGGGATTGGTAGGTGTAGGATTTTGAGTTGAGCATCACATGGAAATTTTTCCTTAGTATTTCCTCGACCCCCTTTAACAGTACGGTGTTTCCTATGACTCAAGAAAGAGAAAACGAAACTGCGAAAACATAAGTCTTCACGCTTCATGTTCCTCGAATGAATACCAAGTCTTCAAGGTCACACCAATTTCTTCACTTTCAAAGTCTTCAGAAAGTCTTCAGAATACCAAAGTCTTCAGTTGAAGAACTTCATTTTTAGGGGTCGACTTTCTCTGTAAATATCAAACTCCTTATAGACTTATAGACCTGTGTACACTCATAAACACATTAGATCCTTAACCTATAAGTCTTCAATACACCAAAATCACTAAGCGGCACTAGATGCACTTACATCTCCGGAGCCCCGAACGGACTCCAGGTCAGCCCTCCCGAGAGAGTTCAGGTCTTGGCGGCGGCTCCGTATCGTAAAATGCAATGAATCTTTCTCTCTGATTTTGTTCTCCACGAACACGAATATATGGAGTTGGAGTTGAGGTCGGTGGAGCTCTAGGGGGGCCACGAGGCACGGGGCGCGCCCCCACCCTCGTGGAAAGGGTGTGGGCCCCCTGGCCTTGATTCTTTTGCCAGTATTTTACAAATTTTCCAAAAATAATCTCCGTTGATTTTCAGGTCATTCCGAGAACTTTTGTTTCTGCACAAAAATAACACCATGGCAATTCTGCTGAAAACAGTGTCAGTCCGGGTTAGTTCCATTCAAATCATGCAAGTTAGATTCCAAAACAAGGGCAAAAGTGTTTGGAAAAGTAGATACGACGGAGACGTATCAACTCCCCCAAGCTTAAACCTTTGCTTGTCCTCAAGCAATTCAGTTGATAAACTGAAAGTGATAAAGAAGAACTTCTACAAACTCTGTTTGCTCTCGTTGTTGTAAATATGTAAAGCCAGCATTCAAGTTTTCAGCAAAGATTACGAACTAACCATATTCACAATAACATTTAGGTCTCATGTTTCCTCATGTCAATGGCATAATCAACTAGAGAGCAATAATAATAAATCTCGGATGACAACACTTTCACAAAACAATCATGATATGATATAACAAGATGGTATCTCGCTAGCCCTTTCTAAGACCGCAAAACATAAATGCAGAGCACCTTTAAAGATCAAGGACTGACTAAACATTGTAATTCATGGTAAAAGAGATCCAGTCATAGTCATACCCAATATAAATTAACAATAATGAATGCAGATGACAGCGGTGCTCTCCAGCTGGTTCTTTTAATAAGAGGGTGATGACTCAGCATAAAAGTAAATAGATAGGCCCTTCGCAGAGGGAAGCAGGGATTTGTAGAGGTGCCAGAGCTCCATTGTGAAACAGAGATAAATAATATTTTGAGCGGCATACTTTCATTGTCAACATAACAACCAAGAGATGGCGATATCTTCCATGCTACACACATTATAGGCGGTTCCCAAATAGAATGGTAAAGTTTATACTCCCCCTCCACCAACAAGCATCAATCCATGGCTTGCTCGAAACAACGAGTGCCTCCAACTAGCAATAGTCCCGGGGGAGTTTTGTTTGCAACTATTTTGATTTGATTTGCATAAAGCATGGGACTGGGCATCCCGGTGACCAGCCATTTTCTCGTGAGTGAGGAGCGGATTCCACTCCTCTTGAGAATAACCCGCCTAACATGGAAGATACGGACAACCCTCGTTGATACATGAGCTATTCGAGCATACAAAAAAGAATTTCATTTGAAGGTTTAGAGTTTGGCACATACAAATTTACTTGGAACGACATGTAGATACCGCATATAGGAAGGTATAGTGGACTCATATGGAATAACTTTGGGGGTTTAAGGGATTGGATGCACAAGCAGTATTCCCTCTTAGTACAAGTGAAGGCTAGCAAAAGACTAAGAAGCGACCAACTAGAGAGCGACAATAGTCATGAACATGCATTAAAATTAATAAACATTGAGTGCAAGCATGAGTAGGATATAATCCACCATGAACATAAATATCATGAAGGCTATGTTGATTTTGTTTCAACTACATGTGTGAACATGTGCCAAGTCAAGTCACTTGAATCATTCAAAGGAGGATACCACCCTATCATACCACATCACAACCATTTTAATAGCATGTTGGCACACAAGGTAAACCATTATAAACTCCTAGCTAATTAAGCATGGCATAAGAAACTATGATCTCTAATTGTCATTGCAAGCATGTTTATTCATAATAGGCTGAATCAGGAACGATGAACTAGTCATATTTACAAAAACAAGAGAGGTCGAGTTCATACTAGCTTCTCTCATCTCAACCAGTCCATCATATATCGTCATAATTGCCTTTCACTTGCACGACCGAACAATGTGAATAATAATAATAGTGCACGTGCATTGGACTAAGATGGAATGTGCGAGCATTCAATAAACAGGAGAATACAAGGCAATACGGGCTCTTGGTTAAATCAACAATAATGCATATAAGAGCCACTTCAACATTTTCATCATGGTCTTCTCCTATCGACCCCCAAAGAAAAGAAAAGAAATAAAACTATTTACATGGGAAAGCTCCCAACAACCAAAAGAAGAACATGAAATATTTTTGGGTTTTCATTTTAAGTATTATTACTACAGCAAGAAAAGTAAACTAGCTGAAGCTACAACTAATTTTTTTAGTTTTCTTAAGGTTTATCAAACACACAAGAAGAAAGCATAAAAAAAGAAAATAAACTAGCATGGATATTACAGTGAAAAAGTATGACCACCGACATCTAGCATGAGTGTGTGAACATAAATGTAATGTCGGTGAAAATTATGTACTCCCCCAAGCTTAGGCTTTTGGCCTAAGTTGGTCTATTTCCATGGCTGGCCTGGCGGATATCCAAAGTTATAGTTGGGGTCGTACTGAGATGCAGCAGTCATTGCATCGTGAGCTGTAGCTTGGAGGCGAGATATCTCAGCCCTCCTCTTATACTCGTCCGCCTCCTCTCTGGTTACAAAATATCTCCCTTTTGTCTGAAAGTCAAAGAAAGTAGAAGCAGGGAGAGCGAAGTGATAGGTGCGTCGTCTGTCAAATATTAGTCGGTACTGGAGGAACTAATCATTCCTCTCAACAAAACGATGATGAACCATAGCCTCATAATCTAAGTAAGCAGGAGGCAACTCAATATCATCCTCATGTATGGTTACACCAAGAAAATTAGCTAAACGGGTTGCATAAATTCCACCAAAGAAATCTCCATTAAATCTATTATTATGCAACCTACGTGCAATAATGGCTCCCAAATTATAATGTTTATCCCCTAACACAGCACTCGTGAGAACACTGAGGTCAGGGACACACATGTGACAGGATTCATCCTTACCATTTATGCACCTACCTATGAAGAGAGAAAAATAATGTATAGCAGGAAAATGAATGCTCCCTATGGTAGCTTGTGCTATGTCTCTAGATTACCCAACAGTTATACTAGCAAGAAAATCTCTAAATTCATATTTGTGAGGTTCACTAGTACTACCCCATTGTGGAAGTTTGCAAGCAGTAGTAAAATCCTCTAAGTCCATAGTATAAGAATTTTCATAAAGATCAAACAGGACATTTTGAGAATTGCGTGAAGATGAAAATTCAAACCTCCTCACAAAGGAACTAGTGAGATAGTGGTACTGATGGCACTTATCTGCCTTGAAGCTCACAAGATCAGCGTTACGCACATATGCGTTAAATTCTTCCTTGATTCCTGCTTGATCCATGAAGTCCTCTGAAGGCCATTCACAAGCCCGCGCTGGAAAGTCCCTTGGTGGTTCATCATGAGCATCACGCATTGCAAGCATGGGTCCTTGCTTCCTTGAAGAACCACCTTGGTACATTTTCCTAAACATATTTCTTCCTCTGAAAAAATTTCTGAAAATTTTAGTAACTTCAAATAAAAGTGAACCAAGCTCAGCAAAATTGATAGCAACCACTCCTACAAGTGCCTAGAGCTTATATCATGCATTAGAACTACTTGGAACCATATAAATTTGACATGCAAGCTCAAGAACATGGTCACCTAGGCAACACAAATTTGCAATGAGTAAAGCAGTAGAACAAAAACTAATAGGACCAATGGAGGAGTCACATACCAAGGAACAATCCCCCCAAAGCATTTTTGCGAGAGGTGCTTTGAGCAAGGAGATCTAAAATCGCAGCAAAATGAGCTAGAACTCGTGCTTGAACTGGTTGGTGATTTTTTGGGAGGAAGGAGAAGTGTGTGGCTGCAAGAATAAGTGGAGGGGAGGCACCATGGGCCCACGAGGCAGGGGGCGCGCCCAAGGGGGTGGGCGCCCCCTGGACCCTCGTGCCCAGGTGCTTGCTCCCCCTGATGTGTTCTGAGTGCTAAATATTCTCAAATATTTCAGAAAAAATCATATTAAATTGGCAGGGCATTTGGAGAACTTTTATTTTCGGGGTATTTTTATATTGCATGGATAATTCAGAAAACTGATAGAAAAATACTATTTTTACATTATTTCAACTAAATAACAGAAAGTAAAAGGAGGGTACAGAAGGTTGTGCCTTCTAACTTCATCCATGTCATGCTCATCAAAAGGAATCCACTAACAAGGTTGATCAAGTCTTGTAAACAAACTCATTTCGAATAACATGAAACCGGAGAAATTTCGAATAACACTATGTTACCTCAACAGGGATATGCACATCCCCAATAATAAGAATATCATATTTCTTTTTGACAGTAGGAAGAGGAAATTCAAAACCTCCAAAAATAATCGATGGAATTTTTCCAATAGAATTGATGCTGTGGACTTGAGGTTGTTTCCTCGGAAAGTGTACCGTATGCTCATTACCATTAACATGAAAAGTGACATTGCCTTTGTTGCAATCAATAACAGCCCCTGCAGTATTCAAAAAAGGTCTTCCAAGAATAATAGACATACTATCGTCCTCGGGAATATCAAGAATGACAAAGTCCGTTAAAATAGTTACGTTTGCAACTACAACAGGCACATCCTCACAAATACCGACAGGTATAGCAATTGATTTATCTGCCATTTGTAAAGATATTTCAGTAGGTGTCAACTTATTCAAATCAAGTCTACGATATAAAGAGAGAGGCATAACACTAACACCAGCTCCAAGATCACATAAAGCAGTTCTAACATAATTTCTTTTAATGGAGCATGGTATAGTGGGTACTCCTGGATCTCCTAACTTCTTTGGTATTCCACCCTTAAAAGTATAATTAGCAAGCATGGTGGAAATTTCATCTTCCGGTATCTTTCTTTTATTAGTAACAATTTCTTTCATGTACTTAGCATAAGGATTCATTTTAAGCATATTAGTTAATCGCATACGCAAAAAGATAGGTCTAATCATTTCAGCAAAGCGCTCAAAATCCTCATCATCCTTTTTCTTGGATGGTTTGGGAGGAAAAGGCATGGGTTTCTGAACCCATGGTTCTCTTTCTTTACCGTGCTTCTCTTTTATCATAACGTTGATTCTTTGATTGTGGGTTATCAAGATCAACAACAGGTTCAATTTCTACATCATTATCATTGCTTGGTTGAGCATCATCATGAACATTATCATTAACATTATCACTAGGTTCATGTTCATTACCAGATTGTGTTTCAGCATCAGAGGTAGAAATATTATTTGGATTCTCAGGTGTGTCAACAACAGGTTCACTAGAAGCATGCAAAGTCCTATCATTTTTCTTTTTCTTCTTTTTAGGAGGACTAGGTGCATCTACATTATTTCTCGGAAAATCTTGCTCAATTCTCTTAGGATGGCCTTCAGGATACAAAGGTTCCTGAGTCATTTTACCAGTTCCAGTAGCCACTCTAACAACATAGTCATTATTCTTACTATTTAATTCATTAAGCAAATCATTCTGAGCTTTAAGTACTTGTTCTACTTGAGTGGTGACCATAGAAGAATGTTTACTAATGAGTTTAAGTTCACCTTTAACTCTAGACATATAATAACCAAAGTGTTCAATCATATAAGCATTTTGTTTTAATTGTCTACCAAAATAAGCATTAAAGTCTTCTTGCTTGATCATAAAATTATCAAACTCATCCAAACATTGGCTAGCAAACTTAGTAGGAGGGATTTCAGCTTTATCATATCTATAGAGAGAATTTACCTTTACTACCTATGTCGGGTTATCAAAACCATGAGTTTCTTTAATAGGTAGTGGATTAGGATCATATATTTCTTCAACAGGCGGTAAATTAAGACCATTTATTTCTTCAATAGGAGGTAAATTCTTAACATCTTCAGCTTTAATACCCTTTTCTTTCATAGATTTCTTTGCTCCTTGCATATCTTCAGGACTGAGAAATAGAACACCCCTTTTCTTCTGTGGGGACCCCGACTCATAAGTCGTGATCACCAAATGCACGTGTACAATGATCCCAGAGATCAATGCTCACTGAACACACAGAAGCTGAATAACAAGAGTCTTACATCCATACATACCGTCTTACACAAATTATGACCATTATGGTCAAGTCTTACATTGATAAAGCCTTAAGGGCTGAACATCAGATGAAACACAAACAACGGAAATCTTCGTCGATAAATAGAACCCATGCCATCTGCCTTAACCCTACAGGCATTCTGACTGGGAAGCGTCCTAGTTCGCATGTTCGTCTCCAAAGAATTCTTCTTCGAACTCCTGTTCTTCCATGCCTGGCCAATTAAATAACCAGTGGCAAGCCAATGAGTACTTTGAATGTACTCGCAAGCAACCCATGATTTGGTTCAAGGTACAACAATGCATGATATAGGTAAATTTTTGCGGAAAGCTAGTTTTGAGTGCAATGATATGTTCAACAACTTGTGAGACATGCATCAGGAGAATTGAAGTAACCATGAGGACAGGTTACAGATATCAACATAAATAGAGTGGGCACCAACCCAACTCAATCATGCCAAGTCCTTGACTTGACCCAAGTAGTTCTTCCCACACACACACTCACACCGGTTATAAACAAGTGGACGTATCCCAAGAGCGGTTACCCAACTGTCCATGACCGTGGACACGGCTATTCGAATAGTTTTACACTCTGCAGAGGTTGCACACTTTACCCACAAGATCCGGGGAACTTCCGTGTCATCCACGACCCGCGGTACCTCAAGAACCGGGGTAAGCAC
This sequence comes from Aegilops umbellulata, assembly GCA_032464435.1. Taxonomy (NCBI): domain Eukaryota; kingdom Viridiplantae; phylum Streptophyta; class Magnoliopsida; order Poales; family Poaceae; genus Aegilops; species Aegilops umbellulata. Next base: position 38,959,065 of record CP136056.1, on the reverse strand, counting down.
CCGATCACTATCTTTACCTAGACGACACTAACAAGGAGTCCACTCGTTGTTCCATATCCTCACGATGTACATCATACGAGACTCACTCGAGATCGTAACATCCGAGAGGGGACACAACGGTGTATCCGGTGCCCTGTGAAAACAGTCATGGCCGCCCTACCTGGCACGACCCCGTCCCGAGAGAGAGCACCAACTCTCCCCCGTCACTAGTAATGCGGGCTCCAAGCTAGTATCGGCCTAGGTAATCAATAATGCCCTTTCCCGTATAAGGGTAGAGTGGTTGCGCATGTAAGGTTGGAATAACGGTCGCAACTTAAACCAATCTGTTTTTGAAAACAACATACACACTTGCCTTGGTACACCACTTCGTCATCAAGTGGTTACCCAACTCATCATCTCCCTCGGGCATAAGTGGCACCCGACGGGGTTTTTGAAAAGTCCTTTGAAAGTACTCTTGCCTCCATCACCATGCATATTCCCGTCCCTTTTTGCGTAGCAAACTACTTTAGCATCCTATCTACTCCCACCGGCATAACCCTCATAAGAAGGTAGGGTCATGCAAAATGCAGGTATCAACGAGGAAGTAACGATGGTAATCCACCAAAGTGGTTACCCTCTCATCATGATTCCGAAGCAACACTAATAAAGTGCTATATGACATGCACAAAAAGGGTTTCATAGACATGGTCAAAGGGCTGCTTGCCTGGCTCGACAAAGTCTTCTGGGTCTTCAAAGTCTTCTGGTCCAACTCCTTCACCAGCAACGCAATCCATCGTCGCAAAATAATAACGAGAAAATAAGGCAATAATAAAACAGAAAAATCAAAGTGCTCAGAAAAATGTCAACTCATTTTTGTAAAATACTAGGTGGAAATCTAAGAAGGGGAAAATTCCTAGTTTTGGATTTGGTGCATCAGAATGGGAGAAATGGATTTTCAGAGGGGAATATAAATGCTCAAATTTGAATTTAAATTTCAACAGTGCAGAAAAGTTTGATGGATATTTATGAAAGCTACACCATTAAATAGGTGGGATTTTCCAAGATTTTAGGAGTTGGAATTATTCCATTTGGATAAATATTTTATCCTGTGGAATTTTTATAAAACAGAAAGAAAAGGAAAAGGAAAAGTGGCACTGTGCCACTGGGCCAGAAAGGCCACAGTGCAGCAGGCCCAAAGGGAATCCAGCCCGCGCAGAGCTGCCACGTCGAAGGCGTATTTGGGAATCGGTGTGCGCGCGTGCGTGTTTAAACCTGACGGGTGGGTCCCACCCGTCAGGCATCAGGCTGACGGACAGGGCCCACGGCCGTCGTCGTCTACCTCTGTACAGAGGCGACGGCGAGCTCGCCGGCGGCGATACAGGGAATGGGAGGCTGCGTGGGTGGTACCGTTGGACTCGGGAGGTTGTCGCCGTTCGGGTGGTGGTGGAGATGGTCGCCGGAGCAGCATGGTTCGCCGGCGACGAGGTCACGCGGCGGAGGTACATCGGGCGTCGTTGGCTCCGGCCGTTCCCGACTGCAAAAAGAGTGGGGAAGAGAGGGGAAAGGGTCAGCGTGGCCGCGCTGTTCCAGATCGAGAGAAAACGGGGGCCGAGGAGGCCTGTACCGCGCGAACGCCGACGAGCCGAGGCGGCGGAGCTCGAGCTTGATCTCGAGCTCGGGCTTGCCTGAAGAGGGGTGAGTGGTGCACGGGGGGTGTTTAGGGGAGTGAGAGAGCGAGTGGTGAGGAGAGGGGGGCTCGAGGAGGTCTTTAAGTAGGCGAGCCACGACTCACCGTAGACCCGCGCGCCGGCGAGGTTGTTGCCGTTGCTGTGGGTCACGGGGGCTCGCGTGGGCATGTCTGGGGTGCTCATGAGCTCGGTCCAGAGCGAGGGAAAGAAGAGAGGGAGGGAACAGGGGGTCCAGAGGCGCGCGCGTGTGAGCCGCACCATTGGCGCGCTCGGGCGGCCTCTATTTGCTAGCGCGGAGGCGCGGGGAGGAGGAGAGAGGAGGGGGCCGACCACGTAGCGTGTCGCGAACGCCGAGGCGCATCAACAGGCGCGCGGGGGAGGCCCGAGGTGGCCGGAAGCGGCTGGAAGGGGGCGGCTACAGTGCGGGGGCGCACTGTAGCACGCTCCAGAGCATGCAAATGGCTGCCATGGCATTGTTTAAAGGGCAGGGGCGTGCCCACTAGTGTCTAGCAGGTCTAGGAGGGAGTAAAGAAGTGGGGGTGGTGCATTGGATGCCATGGATGGCCACTGGAGTGAGGAGGGAGGTGAGGAAGAGGGAGAAGTGGGCTGTCCAGAGAGAGAAAGAGGGGGGGTTCACCCCTCAATTATTGAGCTGGGGACTTGCCATTGTTTCTGGAGGAGAAAGGGGTCTCGGAGGAGCTGTGGTGAAAATTTGATCTCACCAAGAATAGTGGAAGGGGTCAAAGCAGTGGTTTTTGCAAAATGTCAAAAGGTGTTTGATAATGTTTTGGGCAAGAAAATGGACTCCAATTGCCATGATACTTAACAGGTTGGAAAGACACTTAGAAATAGGGTGTGCCACAGAATTTGAGCTTATTTGGGTAAATTGCCAATGCAACTTTTGTAAACCCTAGAAATAAGCAGAAATAGACTTGTGTAGATCTAGTTGAGCAAATCACTTCTCCTTGATGCACCACTTGGTGTAGTGGCCTCATTTGGTCATGTGAACATGCTCACAAAAGTTGGGGTCAAGGAGAGAAAGTTGGTAGTACAAACTTGATCAAACATGGTTCTGGTCAGAGAGGGTTTTGGGGCATTTTGGTGAACCAAAATGACTTTAATTGACATGAGGCTTTGCAAGCTGATCACAATATTCATTTGTGACTTGCTGGATTTTTCCTGGATTTTTATGAAAATATTTCCTGTAGAAATATTTCAAATCCTTGAAATGAGCAGAAATGGTTTTGGGAGGTTTTGTCCAATATTTTGATCATAACCATGTGTTGAAACTCATATATATGGAAAATATATGTCCATTGAGTTTCCCTAAATTTTCTCAAATATTTTTGAAACATTAAAATAATTTTAACCTATTAAAGACCATTTCTGGCCTTAAGAAAAAGCCTTTAAATAAAATAGGAAAATAATTTTCAAAATTATATTTTTGTGGTTTCTGGGTATCCTATATCTAATAGGAGTCAAACATATTTTTGGAAATATTTTTACTGCCTTTAATTAAGTACTTGTAGTGCAAAACTCAATTCAGGGGTTTTTGAAAAACTAATTTTTGAAAATACTTTTTGGCCAAATTATTTTTGTAAGAAAATACTATATTGCACTATACACTTGGCATGATCATTGGGCAGAAGTTTGGGGCAAGGAGATGAAGTAGAGAAGGTGGGGTAGTGGACTATAAAGAGCACTTGAAAAAAAACCACATAGAGAAAACCAACTTCAAAATAAAAGCCAAATAATGCAAAAGTTTTTGTTTGTCCAAATTTTCATGCTTTATTAATGCAAATAACATGTTACAAAATGCAGGGTGTGACATCTTCGGAGTTGGCTTAGGAATTGATTCAAGAGTTGGCTCAGGAAGTGTCCAATTATATTCATTTTTCAACATATTATTCAATAGAATTTTAGCTTCATCTAGTGTTCTTTCCGTGAAAACAGAACTAGCACAACTATCCAGGTGGTCTCTGGAAGCATCGGTTAGTCCATTATAAAAGATATCAAGTACTTCATTTTTCTTGAGAGGATGATCAGGCAAAGCATTAAGTAATTAGAGAAGCCTCTCCCAAGCTTGTGGGAGACTCTCTTCTTCAATTTGCACAAAATTATATATTTCCCTTAAAGCAGCTTGTTTCTTATGAGCAGGGAAATATTTAGCAGAGAAGTAATAAATCATATCCTGGGGACTACGCACACAACCAGGATCAAGAGAATTATACCATATCTTAGCATCACCCTTTAATGAGAATGGAAATATTTTAAGATTATAATAGTAGCGAGTTTTATCGTCATTAGTGAACAGGGTGGCTATATCATTTAATTTAGTAAGATGTGCCACAACAGTTTCAGATTCATAGCCATAAAAAGGATCAGATTCGACCAAAGTAATTATATCAGGATCAATAGAGAATTCATAATCCTTATTAGTAACAAAGATAGGTGAAGTAGCATAAGCAGGATCATATTTCATTCTAGCATTCAGAGTTTTTTGTTTAAGCTTAGCTAATAATTTCTTAAGATCACTTCTATCATTGCAAGCAAGAAAGTCTCTAGCAGTTTCTTCATCCATAACATAGCCCTCAGGTACAATAGGCAATTCATATTTAGGGGGAGAGTCTTCATCATCACTTTCATCAATATTGTCAGTTTCAATAATTTCATTCTCTCTAGCCCTAGCAAGTTGTTCATCAAGAAATTCACCAAGTGGCACAGTAGTATCAAGCATAGAATTAGTTTTATCATAAGTATCATGCATAGCAGAAGTGGCATCATCAATAATATGCGACATATCAGAATTAATAGCAGAAGCAGGTTTAGGTGTCGCAAGCTTACTCAAAACAGAAGGTGAATCAAGTGCAGAGCTAGATGGCAGTTCCTTACCTCCCCTCGTAGTTGAGGGATATATTTTTGTTTTTGCGTCTTTCAAGTTCTTCATAGTGACCAGCAGATATAAATCCCAAGTGACTCAAAGAATAGATCTATGCTCCCCGGGAACGGCGCCAGAAAATAGTCTTGATAACCCACAAGTATAGGGGATCACAACAGTTTTCGAGGGTAGAATATTCAACCCAAATTTATTAATTCGACACATGTGGAGCCAAATAATATTCTCAAGTATTAGCAGTTGAGTTTTCAATTCAACCACACCTGGATAACTTATTATCTGCCGCAAAATATTTAGTAACAAAGTAATATGGAAGTAACGGTAACGGTAGCAAAGTAATATTTTTGGGTTTTGTAGTGATTGTAACAGTAGCAACCGAAAAGTAAATAAGGAAAGAACACTATGTGAAAAGCTCGTAGGCATTGGATCGGTGATGGAGAATTATGCCGGATGCGGTTCATCATGTAATAATCATAACATAGGGTGACACAGAACTAGCTCCAATTCATCAATGTAATGTAGGCATGTATTTCGAATATAGTCATATGTGCTTATGGAAAAGATCTTGCATGACATCTTTTGTCCTACCCTCCCGTGGCAGCAGGGTCCTAGTGGAAACTAAGGGATATTAAGGCCTCCTTTTAATAGAGTACCGGACCAAAGCATTAACACATAGTGAATACATGAACTCCTCAAACTACGGTCATCATCGGGAGTGGTCCCGATTATTGTCACTTCGGGGTTGCCAGATCATAACACATATAGGTGACTATAGACTTGCAAGATAGGATCAAGAACTCACATATATTCATGAAAACATAATAGGTTCAGATCTGAAATCATGGCACTCGGGCCCTAGTGACAAGCATTAAGCATAGCAAAGTCATAGCAACATCAATCTCAGAACATAGTGGATACTAGGGATCAAACCCTAACAAATCTAACTCGATTACATGATAAATCTCATCCAACCCATCACCACCCAGCAGGCATACGATGGAATTACTCACGCACGGCGGTGAGCATCATGAAGTTGGTGATGGAGGATGGTTGATGATGACGATGGCGACGGATTCCCCTCTCCGAAGCCCCGAACGGACTCCAGATCAGCCCTCCCGAGAGAGTTTAGGGCTTGCCAGCGGCTCTGTATCGTAAAACGCGATTAATCTTTCTCTCTGATTTTTATCTCCCCGAACACGAATATATGGAGTTGGAGTTGAGGTCGGTGGAGCTCCAGTGGACCCACGAGGTAGGGGGCGCGCCCAGGGGGGCAGGCGCGCCCCCACCCTCGTGGAAATGGTGTGGGCCCCTGGCCTTAATTCTTTCGCCAATATTTTTTATATTTTCCAAAAATAATCTCCGTTGATATTCAGGTCATTCTGAGAACTTTTGTTTCTGCAAAAAAATAATATCGTGGCAATTCTGCTGAAAACAACGTCAGTCCGTCTTAGTTCCATTCAAATCATGCAAGTTAGAGTCCAAAACAAGGAAAAACGTGTTTGGAAAAGTATATACGACGGAGACTTATCAGTCCCAGTTCTCACGGATGAACTCGATGAGTGCTTCTTCCTATTTGCTGTCGAGTGTTGTTGAGATATGAGTCAGAGCAGCATTGGGATTAGTCGGGTGAATATGAACTGCCTTTGTTTCACCAGACGACTTAAATGCAGAGTCTGAAGCAGGCTTCTTTGCTCTCAACAAATCACTCGGATCTGTAGTCTTCTTGTATTCTTCCATTTTCTAGTGCTGCGATTTTGTCATCGGCAATCTTCGAGCCCTTCTAAAGGCACTCTTCTGCTTGTTGCTGATTACCAGTGACTGTGATCACGCCCCTAGGTCCAGGAATCTTCAGCTTGAGGTACATGTAACACGGTCGAGCCGTGAAACGAGCATATGCAGTTCTGCCCAGGATGGCATGATAGGCACTGTGAAAATCCACAACTTCAAATGTCAACTTTTCCTTACGCTAATTCTTTAAATCACTGAAAACCACGTCAAGAGTGATCTGGCCGAGTGAATCGGCTTTCTTCCCAGGCATGACTCCATGGAATCGCATGTTGCTTTCGCTGAGTACATTGGAATGCCCATCCCTCGGAGAGTTGCAGCATACAAAATGTTCAAACCACTGCCTCCATCCATCAAGACCTTGGTCAGTCGGGTGCCCCCAATGACTGGGTCGACCACCAACGCTTGCCTCCCAGGGGTGGCAACACGCGGGGGGTGGTCAGACTGGTCGAATGTGGTAGGAGTCTTCGACCACTTCAAATATGTCGTTGTTGCCAGAGCAACCATGTTTACTTCTCTATTGATGACCTTCAATCGACTTTTGCTTTCAACGTCAGCAAAAGTCACCAAAGTGGAATTGATGTTGGGAAAACCATCATCATCTTCTTACTAGTCCTCGTCCTTATCAGACTCTTTCTCCTTCTCACTGGGTTGTTTCTCTTGGAACTGTTGGATTAGGCGCCGACATTGCCGAGTGGTATGTTTGGGGTAGATCAGATTACCCACTTCATCCTTCTTGGTGTGAACATGACATGGAAAATCCAACACATCATTTCCTGCTTGATCTTTTACCTTCTTGGGGATCCAGGGCCCTTTGGGCTTCCGCTTGAATTTTCCTTGAGCCACAACTAAAGCTTCACGAGGACCTGCTGGCTCGGCTTTGTGCTTCTTCTTCCGACCTCCTCCGGCGTCTTGGGCAACTGGTTTTCCCTTCCCGCTGTAGAGTCGATCCTCTTCTTCTCCATTAGCGCACCGAGTGGCTATTTCCATCATCCGAGTCAGAGTTATATCTCCTGTCCTACCAAATTTCAAGTTAAGCTCTTGATACGTCTCCATCGTATCTACTTTTCCAAACACTTTTGCCCTTGTTTCGGACTCTAACTTGCATGATTTGAATGGAACTAACCCAGATTGATGATGTTTTCAGCAGAATTGCCATGGTGTTATTTTCGTGCAGAAACTAAAGTTCTCGGAATGACCTGAAAATCAACGGAGATTATTTTTGGAAAATATAAAAAATACAGGCAAAAGAATCAAGGCCAGGGGGGCCACACCCTTTCCATGAGGGTGGGGGGTGCGCCTCCCCCCTGGGCGCGCCCCCTGCCTCGTGGGCCCCCTGGAGCTCCACCGACCTCAACTCCAACTCCATATATTCGTGTTCGGGGAGAAAAAAATCAGAGAGAAAGATTCATCGCGTTTTATGATACCGAGCTACCGTCAAGCCCTAAACTCTCTCGGAGGGCTAATCTGGAGTCCGTTCGGGGCTCCGGAGAGGGGAATCCGTCGCCATAGTCATCATCAACCATCCTCCATCACCAATTTCATGATGCTCACCGCCGTGCGTGAGTAATTCAATCATAGGCTTGCTGGACGGTGATGCTCACCCCAGTTAGATTTGTTAGGGTTTGATCCCAAGTATCCACTATGTTCTGAGATTGATGTTGCTATGACTTTGCTATGCTTAATGCTTGTCACTAGGGCCCGAGTGCCATGATTTCAGATCTGAACCTATTATGTTTTCATGAATATATGTGAGTTCTTGATCCTATCTTGCAAGTCTATAGTCACCTACTATGTGTTATGATCCGGCAACCCCGAAGTGACAATAATCGGGACCACTCCCGATGATTACTGTAGTTTGAGGAGTTCCTATATTCACTATGTGTTAATGCTTTGGTCCGGTACTCTATTAAAATGAGGCCTTAACATCCCTTAGTTTCCACTAGGACCCCGCTGCCACGGGAGGGTAGGACAAAAGATGTCATGCAAGTTCTTTTCCATAAGCACGTATGACTATATTCGGAATACATGCCTACATTACATTGATGAATTGGAGCTAGTTCTGTGTCACCCTATGTTACGATTGTTACATGATGAACCGCATCCGGCATAATTCTCCATCACCGATCCAATGCCTACGAGATTTTCACATATTGTTCTTTTTCTTATTTACTTTTCCGTTGCTACTGTTACAATCACTACAAAACCCAAAAATATTACTTTGCTACCGTTACCGTTACTTCCATATTACTTTGTTACTAAATATTTTTCTGCAGATAATAAGTTATCCAGGTGTGGTTGAATTGACAACTCAACTGCTAATACTTGAGAATATTATTTGGCTCCCCTTGTGTCGAATCAATAAATTTGGGTTGAATACTCTACCCTCGAAAATTGTTGCGATCCCCTATACTTGTGGCTTATCAAGACTATTTTCTGGTGCCGTTCCTAGGGAGCATAGCTCTATTCTTTGAGTCACTTGGGATTTATATCTGCTGGTCAGTATGAAGAACTTGAAAGACGCGAAAACAAAATTATATCCCTCAACTACGAGGGGAGGTAAGGAACTGCCATCTAGCTCTGCACTTGATTCACCTTCTGTTTTGAGTAAGCTTGCAACACCTAAACCTGCTTCTGCTATTAATTCTGATATGTTGCATATTATTGATGATTCCACTTCTGCTATGCATTATACTTATGATGAAACTACTTCTATGCTTGATACTACTGTGCCACTTGGTGAATTTCTTGATGAACAGCTTGCTAGGGTTAGAGAGAATGAAATTATTGAAACTGACAATATTGATGAAAGTGATGATGAAGACTCTCCCCCTAAATATGAATTGCCTATTGTGCCTGAGGGCTATGTTATGGATGAAGAAACTGCTAGAGACTTTCTTGCTTGCAATGATAGAAGTGATCTTAAGAAATTATTAGCTAAGCTTAAACAAAAAACTCTGAATGGTAGAATGAAATATGATCCTGCTTATGCTACTTCACCTATCTTTGTTACTGATAAGGATTATGAATTCTCTGTTGATCCTGATATAATTACTTTGGTTGAATCTAATCCTTTTTATGGCTATGAATCTGAAACTGTTGTGGCACATCTTACTAAATTAAATGATATAGCCACCCTGTTCACTAATGACGAGAAAACTCGCTACTATTATATCCTTAAAATATTTCCGTTCTTATTAAAGGGTGATGCTAAGATATGGTATAATTCTCTTGATCCTGGTTGTGTGCGTAGTCCCCAGGATATGATTTATTACTTCTCTGCTAAATACTCCCTCCGTTCCTTGATATAAGGTGTATAGTTTTTTGAGAAAAAACCCAAAATATAAGGTGTATTGCGTTGCACCACTCATTTGGATATTTTTTTAGGGATTGGATTACATTTCCTTATATAAAGAAACCTTATCTATTTTCTCATGTCAATTAGTCAGGTGAAATCTCTCCCAAAACTTGTGAAATTTTCCCTCCATGTGTGTTCTTTAATTTCCGTGCCAAAAACTATACACCCTATATTTAGGAACAGAGGGAGTATTTCCCTGCTCATAAGAAACAAGCTGCTTTAAGGGAAATATATAATTTGGTGCAAATTGAAGAAGAGAGTCTCCCACAAGCTTAGGGGAGGCTTCTCCAATTATTTAATGCTTTGCCTGATCATCCTCTCAAGAAAAATGAAATACTTGATATCTTTTATAATGGACAAACCGATGCTTCCAGAGACCACATGGATAGTTGTGCTGGTTCTGTTTTCAGGGAAAGAACACCAGATGAAGCTGAAATTCTATTGAATAATATGTTGAAAATGAAAATAATTGGACCTACTCTTGAACCAACTCCTAATCCAACTCCGAAGAAAAGGGGTGTTCTATTTCTCAGTCCTGAAGATATGCAAGAAGCAAAGAAATCTATGAAAGAAAAGGGTATTAAAGCTAAAGATGTTAAGAATTTACCTCCTATTGAAGAAATACATGGTCTTAATTTACCGCCCGTTGAAGAAATATATGATGCTAATCCATTACCTATTGAAGAAACTCATGGTCTTGATAACCCGACACAGGTAGTAAAGGTAAATTCTCTCTATAGATATGATAAAGCTGAAATCCCTGCTACTAAGTTTGCTAGCCAATGTTTGGACGAGTTTGATAATTTTATGATTAAGCAAGAAGACTATAATGCTTATTTTGGTAGACAATTAAAACAAAATGCTTATATGATTGAACACTTGGGTGATTATATGTCTAGAGTTAAAGGTGAACTTAAACTCATTAGTAAACATTCTTCTATGGTCACCACTCAAGTAGAACAAGTACTTAAAGCTTAGAATGATTTGCTTAATGAATTAAATAGTAAGAATAATGACTATGCTGTTAGAGTGGCTACTAGAACTGGTAAAATGGCTCAGGAACCTTTGTATCCTAAAGGCCATCCTAAGAGAATTGAGCAAGATTCTCAGAGAAATAATGTAGATGCACCTAGTCCTCCTAAAAAGAAGAAAAAGAAAAATGATAGGACTTTGCACGCTTCTAGTGAACCTGTTGTTAACACACCTGAGAATCCAAATAATATTTCTACCTCTGAAGCCGAAACACAATCTCGTAATGAAAACGAACCTAGTGATAATGTTAATGATAATGTTCATGATGATGCTCAACCTAGCAATGATAATGATGTAGAAATTGAACCTGTTGTTGATCTTGATAACCCACAATCAAAGAATCAACGTTATGATAAAAGAGAAGCGCGGTAAAGAAAGAGAACCATGGGTTTAGAAACCCATGCCTTTTCCTCCCAAACCATCCAAGAAAAAGGATGATGAGGATTTTGAGCGCTTTGCTGAAATGATTAGACCTATCTTTTTGCGTATGCGATTAACTAATATGCTCAAAATGAATCCTTATGCTAAGTACATGAAAGAAATTGTTACTAATAAAAGAAAGATACTGGAAGCTGAAATTTCCACCATGCTTGCTAATTATACTTTTAAGGGTGGAATACCAAAGAAGTTAGGAGATCCAAGAGTACCCACTATACCATGCTCCATTAAAAGAAATTATGTTAGAACTGCTTTATGTGATCTTGGAGCCGGTGTTAGTGTTATGCCTCTCTCTTTATATCATAGACTTGATTTGAATAGGTTGACACCTACTGAAATATCTTTGCAAATGGTTGATAAATCAACTGCTATACCTGTCGGTATTTGTGAGGATGTGCCTGTTGTAGTTGCAAACGTTACTATTTTAACGGACTTTGTTATTCTTGATATTCCCGAGGACGATAGTATGTATATTATTCTTGGAAGACATTTTTTGAATACTGCAGGGGCTGTTATTGATTGCAACAAAGACAATGTCACTTTTCATGTTAATGGTAATGAGCATACGGTTCACTTTTCGAGGAAACAACCTCAAGTCCACAGCATCAATTCTATTGGAAAAATTCCATCGATTATTTTTGGAGGTTTTGAATTTCCTCTTCCTACTGTCAAAAATAAATATGATATTCTTATTATTGGGGATGTGCATATCCCCGTTGAGGTAACATAGTGTTATTCGAAATTTCTCCGGTTTCATGTTATTCGAAATGAGTTTGTTAACAAGACTTGATCAACCTTGTTAGTGGATTCCTTTTGATGAGCATGACATGGATGAAGTCAGAAGGCACAACCTTTTGTACCCTCCTTTTACTTTCTGTTATTTAGTTGAAATAAAGTAAAAATAGTATTTTCTGTCTATTTTCTGAATTATCCGTGCAATATAAAAATACCCCGAAAATAGAAGTTCTCCAAATGCCCTGCCAATTTAATATGATTTATTCTGGAATATTTGAGAATATTTGGCATTGAGAACACATCAGGGGCAGCAAGCACCTGGGCACGAGGGTCCAGGGCGTGCCCCATGCCTCGTGGGCCCATGGTGGCTCCCCTCCACTTATTCCTGCACCCACACACTTCTCCTTCCTCCCAAAAAAAATCACCAACCAGCTCAAGCACGAGTTCTAGCTCATTTTGCTGCGATTTTCGATCTCCTTGCTCAAAGCACCTCTCGCAAAACTGCTTTGGGGGATTGTTCCTTGGTATGTGACTCCTCCATTGGTCCAATTAGTTTTTGTTCTAGTGCTTTACTCATTGCAAATTTGTGCTGCCTAGGTGACCATGTTCTTGAGCTTGCATGTCAAATTTATATGGTTCCAAGTAGTTCTAATGCATGATATAGGCTCTAGGCACTTGGAGGAGTGGTTGCTATCAATTTTGCTGAGCATGGTTCACTTTTATTTGAACTTACTAGAAATTTTAGAAATTTTTTCAGAGGAAGAAATATGTTTAGGAAAATGTACCAAGGTGGTTCTTCAAGGAAGCAATGACCCAGGCTTGCAATGCGTGATGCTGATGATGAACCACCAAGGGACGCTCCAGTGCGGGCTTGTGAATGGCCTTCAGATGACTTCGTGGATCAAGCAGGAACCAAAGAAGAATTTAACGCATATGTGCGTAACGCTGATCTTGTGAGCTTCGAGGCAGATAAGTGTCGTCAGTACCACTATCTCACTAGTTCCTTTGTGAGGAGGTTTGAATTTTCATCTTCACGCAATTCTCAAAATGTCCTGTTTGTTCTTTATGAAAATTCTTATACTATGGACTTAGAGGATTTTACCACTGCTTGCAAACTTCCACAATGGGGTAGTACTAGTGAACCTCGCAAATCTGAATTTAGAGATTTTCTTGCTAGTATAACTGTGGGGGAATCTAGAGACATAGCACAAGCTACCATAGGGAGCATTCATTTTTCCTGCTATACATTATTTTGCTCTCTTCATAGGTAGGTGCATAAATGGTAAGGATGAATCATGTCACATGTGTGTCCCAGACCTCAATGTTCTCAGGAGTGTTGTGTTAGGGGATAAACTTTATAATTTGAGAGCCATTGTTGCACGTAGGTTGCATAATAATAGATTTAATGAAGATTTCTTTGGTGGAATTTATGCAACCCGTTTAGCTAATTTCCTTGGTGTAACCATACGTGAGGATGATATTGAGTTGCCTCCTGCTTACTTAGATTATGAGGCTATGGTTCATCATCGTTTTGTTGAGAGGAACGATCAGTTCCTCCAGTACCGACTAATCTTTGACATACGACGCACCTATCACGTCGCTCTCCCTGCTTCTACTTTCTTTGACTTTCAGACAAAAGGGAGATATTTTATAACCAGAGAGGAGGCGGACGAGTATAAGAGGAGGGCTGAGATAGCTTGCCTCCAAGCTGCAGCCCATGATGCAATGACTGCTGCATCTCAGTACGACCCCAACTATTACTTTGGATATCCGCCAGGCCAGCTGTGGCAATAGACCAACTTAGGCCAAAAGCCTAAGCTTGGGGGAGTACGTAATTCTCACCAACATTACATTTATGTTCACACACTCATGCTAGATGTCGGTGGTCATACTTTTTCACTGTAATATCCATGCTAGTTTATTTTCTTTTTTTATGCTTTCTTCTTGTGTGTTTGATAAACCTTAAGAAAACTAAAAAAAATAGTTGTAGCTTCAGCTAGTTTACTTATCTTGCTGTAGTAGTAATAATTAAACCCAAAAATATTTCATGTTCTTCTTTTGCTTGTTGGGAGCTTTCCCGTGTAAATAGTTTTATTTATTTTCTTTTCTTTGGGGGTCGATAGGAGGACCATGATGAAAATGTTGAAGTGGCTCTTATATGCATTATTGTTGATTTAACCAAGAGCCCATATTTCCTTGTCTTCTCCTGTTTATTGAATGCTCGCAGATTCCATCTTAGTCCAATGCACGTGCACTATTATTATTATTCACATCGTTCGGTCGTGCAAGTGAAAGGCAATTATGACGATACATGATGGACTGATTGAGATGAGAGAAGCTGGTATGAACTTGACCTCTCTTGTTTTTGTAAATATGATTACTTCATCATTCCTGATTCAGCCTATTATGAATAAACATGTTTGCAATGACAATTAGATATCATAGTTGCTTATGCCATGCTTAATTAGCTAGTTGTTTATAATGGTTTACCTTGCGTGCCAAGATGCCATTAAAATGGTTGTGATGTGGTATGATAGGGTGGTATCTTCCTTTGAATGATTCAAGTGACTTGACTTGGCACATGTTCCCACATGTAGTTGAAACAAAATCAACATAGCCTTCATGATATTTATGTTCATGGTGGATTATATCCTACTCATGCTTGCACTCAATGTTTATTAATTTTAATGCATGTTCATGACTGTTGTCGCTCTCTAGTTGGTCGCTTCTTAGTCTTTTGCTAGCCTTCACTTGTACTAAGCGGGAATACTGCTTGTGCATCCAATCCCTTAAACCCCCAAAGTTATTCCATATGAGTCCACTATACCTTCCTATATGCGGTATCTACCTCCCGTTCCAAGTAAATTTGTATGTGCCAAACTCTAAACCTTCAAATGAAATTCTGTTTGTATGCTTGAATAGCACATGTATCAACCAGGGCTGTCCGTATCTTCCATGTTAGGCAGGTTATTCTCAAGAGGAGTGGACTCCGCTCCTCACTCATGAGAAAATGGCTGGTCACCGGTATGCCCGGTCCCTTGATTTATGCAAACCAAATCAAAATAATTGCAAACAAAACTCCCCCGGGACTATTGTTAGTTGGAGGCACTCGTTGTTTCGAGCAAGCCATGGATTGATGCTTGTTGGTGAAGGGGGAATATAAACTTTACCGTTCTGTTTGGGAACCGCCTATAATGTGTGTAGCATGGAAGATATCGCCATCTCTTGGTTGTTATGTTGACAATGAAAGTATGCCGCTCAAAATATTATTTAACTCTATTTCAAAATCGAGCTCTCGCACCTCTACAAATCCCTGCTTCCCTCTGCAAAGGGCCTATCTATTTACTTTTATGCTGAGTCATCACCCTCTTATTAAAAGCACCAGCTGGAGAGCACCATTGTCATTTGCATTCATTATTGTTAATTTATATTGGGTATGACTATGAATGGATCTCTTTTACCATGAATTACAATGTTTAGTCAGTCCTTGATCTTTAAAGGTGCTCTGCATTTATGTTTTGCGGTCTTAGAAAGGGCTAGCGAGATACCATCTTGCTATATCATATAATGATTGTTTTGAGGAAGTGTTGTCATCCGAGATTTATTATTATTGCTCGCTAAGTTGATTATGCCATTGATATGAGTAATATGAGACCTAAGAGTTATTGTGAATACGGTTAGTTAATAATATTTGCTAAAAACTAGAATGCTGGCTTTACATATTTACAACAACGAGAGCAAACAGAGTTTGTAAAAGTTTTTCTTTATCACTTTCAGTTTATCAACTGAATTGCTTGAGGACAAGCAAAGGTTTAAGCTTGGGGGAGTTGATACGTCTCCGTCGTATCTACTTTCCCAAACACTTTTGCCCTTGTTTTGGACTCTAACTTGCATGATTTGAATGGAACTAACCCGGACTGACTTTGTTTTCAGCAGAATTGCTATGGTGTTATTTTTGTGCAGAAACAAAAGTTCCCGGAATGACCTGAAAATCAACGGAGATTATTTTTGGAAAATATAATAAATATTGGCGAAAGAATCAAGGCCAGGGGGCCCACACCCTTTCCACAAGGGAGGGGGGCGCGCCCCTGCCTCGTGGGGGCCCTGGAGATCCACCGACCTCAAGCCCTAAAGATTCATCATGTTTTACGATACGGAGCCGCCGCCAAGCCCTAAAGTCTCTTGGGAGGGCTGATCTGGAGTCCGTTCGGGGCTCCAGAGAGGGGAATCCGTCGCCATCGTCATTGATACGTCTCTAACGTATCTATAATTTTTGATTGCTCCATGCTATATTATCTACTGTTTTGGACTATATTGTGCTTTATTTTCCACTTTTATATTACTTTTGGGACTAACCTATTAACCGGAGGCCCGACCTAGAATTGCTGTTTTTTGCCTATTTCAGTGTTTCGAAGAAACGGAATATCAAACGGAGTCCAAACGGAATGAAACCTTCGGGAACGTGATTTTCTCATCAGATATGATCCAGGAGACTTGGACCCTTCGTCAAGAAAGCTGCGAGGCGGTCACGAGGGTGCCCCCCTAGGGCGCGCCCCTGCCTCATGGGCCCCTCGAAGCTCCACCGACGTACTCCTTCCTCCTATATATACCTATGTACCCCCAAACGGTCAAATACGGAGCCAAAAACCTAATTCCACCGCCGCAACCTTCTGTACCCACGAGATCCCATCTTGGGGCCTGTTCCGGAGCTTCGCCGGAAGGGGCATCCATGACGGACGGCTTGTACATCATCACCATAGCCTCTCCGATGAAGTGTGAGTAGTTTACCTCAGATGTTCGGGTCCATAGTTAGTAGCTAGATGGCTTCTTCTCTCTTTTTGGATCTCAATACAAAGTTCTCCCCCTCTCTCGTGGAGATCTATTTGATGTAATCTTCTTTTTGCGGTGTGTTTGTTGAGACCGATGAATTGTGGATTTATGATCAAGATTATCTATGAAAAATATTTGAATCTTCTCTGAATTCTTTTATGTATGATTGGTTTTCTTTGCAAGTCAATTCGAATTATCAGTTTGATTTGGCCTACTAGATTGGTTTTTCTTGCAATGGCAGAAGTGCTTAGCTTTGGGTTTAATCTTGCGGTGTCCTTACCCAGTGACAGAAGGGGCAGCAAGGCACGTATTGTATTATTGCCATCGAGGATAACAAGATGGGGTATTTATCATATTGCAAGCATTTATTCCTCTACATCATGTCATCTTGCTTAAGGCATTACTCTGTTTTCATTAACTTAATACTCTAGATGCATGCTGGATAGCGGTCGATGCGTGGAGTAATAGTAGTAGATGCAGGCAGGAGTCGGTCTACTTGTCTCCGACGTGATGCCTATATACATGATCATACCTAGATATTCTCATAACTATGCTCAATTCTGTCAATTGCTCAACAGTAATTTGTTCACCCACCGTAGAAATACTTATGCTCTTGAGAGAAGCCACTAGTGAAACCTATGGCCCCCGGGTCTATTCTCATCATATCAATCTCCAATCACTTTATTATTTCTTTGCTTTTTTACTTTGCCTTTTATTTTACCTTGCATCTTTATATCAAAAATACCAAAAATATTATCTATCATCTCTATCAGATCTCACTCTCGTAAGTGACCGTGAAGGGATTGACAACCCCTAATCGCGTTGGTTGCGTTGAGCTATTGTTTTTTGTAGGTACGAGGGACTCGCGCGTAGCCTCCTACTGGATTGATACCTTGGTTCTCAAAAACTGAGGGAAATACTTATGCTACTTTGCTGCATCATCCTCTCCTCTTCGGGGAAATCCAACGCAGTGCTCAAGAGGTAGCAAGAAGAATTTCTGGCACCGTTGCCGGGGAGTCTACGCAAAAGTCAACATACCAAGTACACATCACAATCCCTATCTCTCGCACTACATTATTTTCCATTTGCCTCTCGTTTTCCTCTCCCCCACTTCACCCTTGCCGTTTTATTCTCCCTCTCTTTTCCGTTTTCCTTTTCCTCGCTTGCTTTTTGTTTGCTCATGTATTGGATTGCTTGTTCGTCACGATGGCTCAAGATAATACCAAATTGTGTGATTATACCAATACCAACAATAATGATTTCCTTAGCACTCCGATTGCTCCTCTTGCCAATACTGAATCTTGTGAAATCAATACTGCTTTGTTGAATCTTGTTATGAAAGATCAATTCGCCGACCTTCCTAGTGAAGATGCCGCTACTCATCTAAATAGCTTTGTTGATTTATGTGATATGCAAAAGAAGAAAGATGTCGATAAGGATATTGTTAAATTGAAGCTATTTCCTTTTTCGCTTAGAGATCGTGCTAAAGCTTGGTTTTCGTCTTTGCCTAAAAATAGTATTGATTCTTGGAACAAGTGCAAAGATGCTTTTATCTCTAAGTATTTTCCTCCCGCTAAGATCATATCTCTTAGGAACGACTTTATGAATTTTAAGCAACTTGATCATGAACAAGTTGCACAAGCTTGGGAGAGAATGAAATTCATGATACATAATTGCCCTACTCATGGTTTGAATTTGTGGATGATTATACAAAAAATTTATGCCGGATTGAATTTTGCTTCTAGAAATCTTTTAGATTCGGCCGCGGGAGGCACATTTATGGAAATCACTTTAGGAGATGCTACTAAACTCCTAGATAATATTATGGTTAATTATTCTCAATGGCACACTGAAAGATCTACTAATAAAAAAGTGCATGCTGTTGAGGCATATCTCTCTCGATGTGGTTTTGGTGATTGATGACAATGTGTTTGTGGACTAATCGTGTGCTTTGAGCATTGCAGAGATTCATCCTTGGCACGAGTCGATTTCTTCCCCTTGGAGTGTCATTCAAGATGGTGTAGCTCGGTCGTTTCTTTTTCGGTGGACTAGTTGCGTAGAGGGCACCATATTATCAAGAGGGGGTCTGCTTTGGTATTGCTTGGGTGGAATCAACACGTACACATCCGCTTCTCACCCTCCGAGCCCTTCCGCTTCTATGGAGAGATCTTCTCCTTCCTTCTGGGCTTTGTCTGGTACCAAGCGGCAGTACCGCGGTACCCAGCGGTAGTACCGCTTAGGGGTCACAAGCGGTAGTACTGCTCCGCAGTGGTAGTACCGCCGGTGGCTCCTCAGCAGTACTACCGCTGGCTTGCCAGGTCCCTACCGCGTCGATTTGAGGGGTATTTTTCTGTGTCGTATTGTGTGGTACCTCGCAGCGGCAGTACCGCCCTTTAGCGGTAGTACCGCTCTTCCACCGCGGCAGTACCGCTCGGTTCCCTCTTTCCCCTTTGCCCTTCCTTCTACGCGGCAGTACTGCTGAAGGGAGCGGTAGTACCGCTTAACCCAGCTATAGTACCGCTGTCTCCCGCGGTAGTACCACCCTCTACGGGGCTATTTGGGGCGGGGGTAACGGTTGGATTGTTCCCCCCACTATATAAGGAGGTCTTCTTCCCCAAAGTTTACCTACCTCTTCCCCCAAAAGCTCCATTGTTGCTCCAAGCTCCATTTTCGCCCGATCTCTCTCCCTAGCCAATCAAACTTGCTGATTTGCTCGGGATTGGTTGAGAAGGCCTCGATCTACACTTCCACCAAGAGAAATTTGATTCCCCCCACTAATCCCTAGCGGATCTTGTTACTCTTGGGTGTTTGAGCACCCTAGACGGTTGAGGTCACCGTGGAGCCATATTCCATTGTGATGAAGCTTCGTGGTGTCGTTGGGAGCCTCCAATTAAGTTGTGGATATTGCCCCAACCTTGTTTGTAAAGGTCCGGTCGCCGCCTTCAAGGGCACCAATAGTGGAATCACGGCATCTCGCATTGTGTGAGGGCGTGAGGAGAATACGGTGGCCCTAGTGGCTTCTTGGGGAGCATTGTGCCTCCACACCGCTCTAACGGAGACGTACTTCCCTTCAAAAGGAAGGAACTTCGGTAACACATCCTCGTTTCCACCATCTCCACTCTTGGTTATCTCATCCCTTTACTTGTGCAAGCTTATTTGTGTTGTATCTATTGCTTGCTTGTGTGCTTGTTGTTGTTGCATCATATAGGTTGCTCACCTAGTTGTATATCTAGACAATCTACTTTGATGCAAAGTTTAAATTGGTAAAGAAAAGCTAAAAATTGTTAGTTGCCTATTCACCCCCCCCCTCTAGTCAACTATATCGATCCTTTCAATTGGTATCAGAGCCTCGTCTCTTGATTAAGGACTTTACCATCCAAAGAGTATGGTTGACGTCGTAGAAGGTGCGGAGGAGCACTCCGGTGCAAATCCGGTCTCTTCTACGGGAGATGGGGAAACCGCGGTCTCACGTGAGGAGTTCAATGTGGCGTTGGAAACATTGAAAACCTCCATCACGACGAGGTCAAAGGAATGTTTCATGAATTCTTAGAAGGGCTTAAACTTTCCACCGCACCGGTGAAGGTGGGTGATCCCGCCAACAAGGTGACGGATGCTACCTCCGACAAGGGGGAAGCTACTGGCGAGAAAGCCCTTCCTTCTAGTGGTAAAAGTGGCACCGGCATCTTTGCCCATGTGGAACCTCCACTTGTCTATGGTGGAACGATTCCTTCTACTCACTTGAATCATGCCGATCCTCCTCCCAAGATTGATAAAAAGGAGGATTTTGATTCTTGGGTTTACCGTTTTAAGCGTCATTTAAATCATGTGAACACTAACCTTTGGAGAATCATTGAAGAAGGTTTTTATCCGCATGACCGGAGAAACTTCACTCCTAGAGAAGCCGTGGAGAATCAATTCAATGAGAATGCTGTCTTCATCATCCAAGAAGCAATCCTTCCCGAAGACCTCCCGCATCTCCGTCCCTACTCATTGTCCAAAGATGCTTGGCACAAAGTGGTTTCCCTCTATCGGGGAAGCAAGCATTCAACGTTCCAACTATGAAGTGGTACAATATGAAGCCGATGAGTTTGCATTGAAATAAGATGAAGAACCTCGTGAGCTCTATCGGAGAGTTACCAAGCTCGCGGTCTCTCTCCGGGATCATGGAAGTAAGGACACGGATGACAATTGGATCAAGCGCAAATTCCTCAAGGCAATGATGCCCTACCACAAAGCCATGTCCTCCGTCATCCGTCAAAGGCGGGACTTCCACACCTTGTCCTCAAGTGAGGTGTTGGATGAGTTTGTGGCTATGAGCATATTGGACAAGACCGCCGACAATGCGGTGCTTCGGTCTCGAAGAGCAAAAAGGCCCAACCTGGCATTGAAGGCCAAGGTCTATGTCGAAGAAGAGGAAGAGAAGGAAGAAGAGGAGAGCAACCTCGAAGATACGAAGTATGCCTATCATGAACACATGGCACTTGCTTCAAGGCAATTTTGGAGCAAGAAGAACTCAAGGCCCAACTTCAACAAGAAAAATTCTAGTGGCTCAAAGGGCAAGCAACGAGTGAGAACTTGCTTCAATTGTGGCAATGTGAGCCATTTTGTTGCGGAGTGCCCTTATGAGAAGAGGGAAGACAACGGTGGCAAGCTCATCCGTAAGGACAAGGCCAAGTCATTTCCCAACAAGAGCAACTTCACCAAGAAGACTCCTCCCAAGGCATTGGTGGTACAAGAAGAGTACAATGAGGATAATGACGATGATGAAGATGGTGAGTCGGTTGCCATGGCCTCTGTTGCCATTGCGACGACTCAACGAGTGTCCCTTTTCGACTCACCCAATGAGAGCATCACCGCCAAGTGCCTCATGGATAAAGCCACCAACAAGGTAACTCCCAACATCAAAACTACCATCATTAATCATCCTTCTTCCACGGATAGCATTGTTGAACATGAGGGAACTAACGTGGAGGAAAATGAGTTTGAGGCCTTTATGGGTAAACTCAAGGGCAAATCCAAGAAGCACTTCGTTTCTCTCTTGGAACAACTTGGTGAAGCCAATGACATGATCGAGGCTCACGAAGATACCATCTCTAAGATGGAGGGGCATAGTCGTGACTATGCCGATGAGATTTCGGATCTTTCCAATGCTCTTGAGGAAGTGTGTGGTCTTCGTTTGGCTCTTGAGGAGTCATACAATGATGATCATGCTAAATTAAAGAAAGATCTTGATCATGCTCTTGTTGTTTCTCGTGTGCTAAACTCTGAGAAGGCAAAGCTTGGGGTTGATATTGCTAGACTCAAAGAGGAGTTTGACATTCTCGACAAGGCTCACAAAGTCTTGAAAGGTGTTCATGCTAGCCTCAAAGAGTCTCATGATCAACTCCAAGTAAAGCTAACCAAGGAGAAAGCCACCTTTCCTCATATGGTATTGATTGATAATGCAAATGCTACTAACCCTTGTTGTGAGCATATGCATCTTGTTGAGGAGAATGCTAAGTTAAAGGAGAAACTTGAGAAAGTCCTTGTTACATGCATACAAGGTGATAAGAAACTCAACGACCTTTTGAGCAATCAAAAGGAAGTTGTGGGCAAGGAGGGGATTGGGTTCGCAACCTACCCCAAGAACAAGAAGAAGAATGACAAGACCAAACGACCTCCTCCTCTCAAGCAAACTTTTGTGAAGGATGGAGAGGGTTCTTCCAAGGAGAAGAAGAACAATGCGAAGGGTGGTGGTGTAAAGAAGGGCAATGCCACCCCTCCCAACAAAGCCGGCGACTTTAATCCTTCTTATGTGTTATGCCGTGCTAGTGATGGGCATGTTTATGCCAAATTTGTTGGTTCTCCTCATGAATACATTGAATGGTCTATTTGGGTTCCTAAGACCCTTGTTACTAACATCAAAGTACCCATTACAAAATGGGTACCTAAAACCAAGCATTGATCTCTTGTAGGTGTTTGCTTCCGGTGGGGGATCATGGTTGCTCGATAGTTGAGCTACAAATCATTTGACCGAAAGCAAGGACTTGGTGGTGGACGTGCACAAGATTCCATCTATGCCCACCAATGTCGAGTGGGGTGATTCCTTGTCTTCTAAGGTACTGGGACTCGGCAAGGTTGTCATTTCTCATGATCTCATGATCGAGAAGGTCATGCTTGTAGAGTCCCTTGCATACAATTTACTTTCCGTTCGTCAACTTGCAATCATGGGCTTTGCCACTTTCTTTGATATTGATACCATGTCCCTCTTGTGGAGCAAGACTCTTAAAGTAGCCTTTGTTGGGCATGTCGAGAACGGTTTATATGTGATTAACTTTTCGGAGCGACCCACTAAGACCGCGACATGCCTAATGGCTAAAGTTGACGTGGGATGGCTTTGGCATCGCCGTTTAGCCCACGTCAATATGAGATCTTTGCAAAGTCTTCTAAAGGGGAACCATGCCCATGGACTAACGAATGTTAGTTTTGCTAAAGATCATGCTTGCAGTGCTTGTATCGAAGGAAAGCTTCATGAGAAGGCTCACCCTCCCACGACTATCATTTACTCAAAGAGGCCTTTGGAGCTCCTTCACTTGGATCTCTTTGGGCCTCCATCCTTTGATAGTCTTGGGGGTAGAAAGTATTGCTTGGTGATTGTGGATGACTAATCAAGGTACACTTGGGTGTATTTCTTCAAGAGAAAGAGCGAGACCCAACAAACCGTCATTGACTTTGCAAATGAAGCACAACGTCAACACAATGCAAAGATCTTGACAATAAGAAGTGACAGCGGCACCGAGTTCAAGAACTACACCTTGGATGAGTTTCTTAGTGATGAGGGGATCAAGCATCAATATTTCGCACCATACACCCCTCAACAAAACGGTGTTGCGGAGAGGAAGAACCAGACGTTGATGGATGCGGCAAGAACCACGATGGCGGAGTTCAAGTCTCCATACAACTTTTGGGCCGAAGCCATCAACACCGCATGTCATGCATCCAATCGGCTCTACCTCCGCAAGGGCTTGAACAAGACTCCATACGAGATACTCACCGGTAACAAGCCTAATCTCAAGTACTTTTGGGTGTTCGAGTGTAAGTGTTTCATTCTCAAGAAAGGTGTTAGATTGTCTAAATTTGAGGCTAGAGCTTGTGAGGGGATATTTGTTGGTTATGCTACAAACTCTCATGCTTACCGTGTCCTCAATAAATCCACGGGACTTATTGAGGAGACGTGTAACGTGGAGTTTGATGAGAATAACGGCTCCCAAGTGGAGCAAAGTGGCACTTGTGACGTAGGTGATGAAATTCCTCCTCAAGCCATAAGAAGAATGGGTGTTGGTTTTATCCTACCCATTGAGGAACCCCTTGTGGCCGAAGGAGAAGGACAATGCTCCACTCAAGTGGAGCCGTCACCAACCCAAGGCCCACACGCTTCCGAAGAACAAAGTGAAGGCCCTCAACCTCATGAACTAGACCAAGGGCAAGATCATGCACAAGACGGTGTTGACACACCAAGTGATGCCCAAGGTCAAGTTCTCTCCCCCGAGCAAGTTCAAGATCAAGAACAAGCTCAAGACGGTGCTCAAGATGATCAAGTGACCGCTCCTCGACTCACCACCGAGGAGGAATTAGAGTGTCGTGCCGCCAAGATTGCTTCCAAGCTCTCCACCAAGGGTCATCTCATGAAAAATGTACTTGGAAGCATTCAAAAGGGGGTAAGCACTCGTAGACAATTGGCAAACTATTGTGAGCATCACGCGTTTGTCTCTTGTGTTGAACCCGAAAAGGTATATGAAGCACTCGAAGATCCGGACTGGCTTAATGCCATGCATGAAGAACTCATCAACTTTGAGTACAACAAGGTGTGGAGGTTGGTGCCAAGGCCAACGGGGAACCACAATGTCATTGGGACCAAGTGGATTTTCAAGAACAAGCAAGATGCTCATGGGACCATCATTCGCAACAAGGCAAGATTGGTGGCACAAGGCTACTCCCAAGTCAAGGGTATCGACTACGGTGAAACCTTTGCTCCCGTTGCTCGTCTTGAATCCATTCGTTTGTTGATTGCTTATGCTTCTCATCACAACTTTAAGTTGCAACAAATGGATGTGAAGAGTGATTTTCTTAATGGTCCTATTAATGAGTTGGTTTACGTCAAACAACCCCCCGGGTTCGAGGATCCCTACTTTCCCGATAATGTGTATCAACTCGATAAGGCACTCTATGGCCTTAAACAAGCCCCACGTGCGTGGTATGACAACCTTACTGAGTTGTTACAAGATCGCGGGTTTGAAGTTGGGCTAATCGATCCCACTCTTTTTACTAAGAAGGTCAAAGCGGAGTTGTTTGTGTGTGAAAGCACAAGTGCTTCCCAGGTGGTTTTGGTAATTAATGTCAACATATCTCTTGTTGGACTAAAACTTTTATCTAGTATATTTCAGATAAGTTCAACAATGGAGTGGCATGGACCAAAGGTTGTGGGAACTCCTTCAAGATGCTAAGGACAAAGGATTGGCTAAAGCTTCAAGCTCAAGACTCTTCATTTTACACTTTTAGTGATCCAAGATCACATTGAGTCTATAGGAAAAGCCAATACTATCAAGAAGGGATGAGGTATTGCTTAATGAGCCTCTTGCTTCATGTGCTTTGTGATATGCTCCAAAACCCTCAGCTACTTTCCCACTTCCACATATGACCTAAACCCTAATCCAAACTCGGTCCTACAGATTCTTTCTACCCGGCGCCACCGAGTTTCACATGTCATAAGCCACTACCAAACCCTAAGCAAATCGGTTCTACCGATAGGGATCTCGGTCTCACCGAGATGGGATTGCAATCTCACTGTGTATGTCCATTGTCAAAATCTGTCTCACCGAGTTTAGGCAATCGGTACTACCGAGATTGCAATGCAAACTCTTTGTTTCCTTTTTGTATCTTTTCGGTCTCACCGAAAGAGCAAATCAGTCCCACCGAGTTTGCCTGACCAACTCTCTGGTTAGCTAATTACCAAATCGGTCTCACCGAGTTTGTGTAATCGGTCTCACCGAGATTACGTTATGCCCAAACCCTAACCATATCGGTCCTACCGAGATGCATGTCAGTCCCACCGAAAATCTCTAACGGTCACTAGGTTTACCTTTTCGGTCCGACCGAGTTTGTTGATTCGGTCCCACCGAGATTGGTAAATTGTGTGTAACGGTTGGATTTTAAGTGGAGGCTATATATACCCCTCCACCTCCTCTTCATTCGTGTAGAGAGCCATCAGAACACACCTACACTTCCAACTCATATGTTCTGAGAGAGAACCACCTACTCATGTGCTGAGACCAAGATATTCCATTCCTACCATATGAATCTTGATCTCTAGCCTTCCCCAAGTTGCTTTCCACTCAAATGTTCTTTCCACCAAATCCAAATCCTGTGAGAGAGAGTTGAGTGTTGGGGAGACTATCATTTGAAGCACAAGAGCAAGGAGTTCATCATCAACATACCATTTGTTACTTCTTGGAGAGTGGTGTCTCCTAGATTGGCTAGGTGTCACTTGGGAGCCTCCGACAAGATTGTGGAGTTGAACCAAGGAGTTTGTAAGGGCAAGGAGATCGCCTACTTCGTGAAGATCTACCACTAGTGAGGCAAGTCCTTCGTGGGCGATGGCCATGGTGGGATAGACAAGGTTGCTTCTTCGTGGACCCTTCGTGGGTGGAGCCCTACGTGGACTCGCGCAACCGTTACCCTTCGTGGGTTGAAGTCTCCACTAACGTGGATGTAGGATAGCACCACCTATCCGAACCACAGGAAAAACATCCGTGTCTCCAATTGCGTTTGAATTCTCCAAACCCTTCCCTTTACATCCTTGCAAGTTGCATGCTTTACTTTCCGCTGCCTATATACCCTTTGCATGCTTGCATGATATGTATTGTGTGTGCTGAAATTGTGCATAAAACTTCACACAAACCAAAAGGGCTTAAAAACTGCAACTTTAGTACTAAGTGTCTAATCACCCCCCCCCCCTCTAGACACACCCACTTCTAGATCCTACAGTGTGCCAACTATATGTTGATGACATTATCTTTGGTTCCCCTAACAAAGCTTTCAATGAGGAATTTGCCACACTAATGACCTCAAAGTTCAAGATGTCTTACATGGGAGAGTTGAAGTTCTTTCTCGGTTTCGAAGTGAAGCAAAGAAGAGAAGGTACCTTCATCAACCAAGCCAAATACACTCAAGACATGCTCAAGAGATTCAAGCTAAGTGATGTCAAGCCGACTTCCACTCCAATGCGCACCAAATGCCAACTTGACATTGATCCCAATGGTAAAGCGGTGGATTAAAAGGTATATCGTTCCATGATTGGGTCCTTGCTTTACCTTTGTGCATCTAGACCGGATATCATGTTGAGTGTGGGAATTTGTGCACGGTTTCAAGCCGCACCAAAGGAAATCCACTATGTGGCGGTCAAGCGAATCTTTCGATATTTGGCTCATACCCCAAACTTCGGCTTATGGTACCCAAGAGGAGCAAACTTCAAGCTTGTAGGATACCCGGACTCTGATTGGGCGGGAGACAAAGTGGATAGGAAGTCCACTTCTGGAGGGTGCCAATTCCTTGGTTGCTCTTTGGTGAGTTGGTCTTCCAAGAAACAAAGTTGTGTGTCTCTCTCGTCCACCAAGTGGAGTATGTGGCGGCCGGTAGTTGTTGTGCACAACTCTTATGGATGAGGCAAACTTTAAAGGATTACGGTGTCATTTGTGACAAAGTGCCTCTTTGGTGTGACAATGAAAGTGCCATCAAGATTTCTCTCAACCCGGTGCAACACTTCAAGACGAAGCATATTGAGATTCGGTATCACTTCATCCGGGATCACATTAGGCGAGGGGAGATCAAGCTCAACTACGTCAACACCCATGATAACCTTGCAGATATCTTCACGAAGCCTTTGGATGAAGCAAGATTTCGCGAGTTAAGGCATGAGCTAAATATCATTAATTCGATAAATGTTGCTTGAAACCGTGCACACTGCACCATACTCAACTTGTTGTCTTGTTTAGGTGTAGGCATGGACATAGGGGGAGTGTTGTTCTCTCAATGAACTCTCCCTCCCCCATTATGCATAAATTGATCAACTCTTCCACATTAGCCATTTTTATGGCATTTGTGCTTCAAAGACGAGTTTTGGTCATGGGCCCAAGGATAATTCTTCGCGGTGCCATACCAATTGACTCAAACATAGGTGGCCTCGGCCACCGCCCTCTCTTAGAGAGGTGTGTGTTTTTCTTGTTCTCTTTGTTGTTTTTGTGTGTGTGTGTTTTGTTCTCGTTTTCTCTTCGTTTGTTTTCGAGAGCTAAGTCCTTTTTGCCTAGTCCTTTTTGCGGCTGAGCGGTACTACCGATGGGAGTGCAGTACTACCTCTTATAAGGGTTAAGCGGTACTACCGCCCTAACCAGCAGTACTACCGCTGAGGGGCGGGTGTTGGGGGTTATACTGGGGTGGGGGGGTTATTTTCTCCCCATACCCATTCGCCCCCACGCTCTCGTCTTCCTCGTCGCTCCAGCGACGCCTCGCCGCGGGAGGGCTCTGGCTGGCCCCACTTTCCGGCCGTTTCCCTCCATTTCCTCTGGTGGAGCCGTTCTCCATCACGTCCTCCAGCCATGGATGCCGGTATTGCCTCCGTTCTCGGTTTCTCTTTGCCTAAATCTTGCATCTAGTTCTTAGGGGCAATAGGCATTGTTCTCTAGTTTTTGGCGATGAAGAGGCTTGTGGAGGTTGGAGATTGATTCTAGGCCCTTTGGATTGATGTTTGGTAGGATAAAATTTTGAATTTGGCATCCCGGTAGTGCCGGATCTGTCCATGGCAGTAGAGAACTGCCATTCCCCATTCTGAGCAGTACTACCGCTCACCGTGAGCGGTACTGCCGCATGAG
The DNA here is from genome assembly GCA_032464435.1 of Aegilops umbellulata. Lineage (NCBI taxonomy): Eukaryota > Viridiplantae > Streptophyta > Magnoliopsida > Poales > Poaceae > Aegilops > Aegilops umbellulata. The sequence goes on along the minus strand of CP136056.1, from coordinate 38,930,421 downwards.
CGGTACTACTGCACGAGCGGTACTACCGCGGGTCAATTGCGGTACTACCGCCGGATGCCCAGTTCCAATATTTTCTACCACACTTTGATCCTTTTTGCTTCATTTGGTGGCTTATGCTCTCTCTTTTGTGTTTGTTTCTGTTGCTTGTGTGTTTGGTTCCAGGTGATGAACTTCCTGAGCAGCAGGCCCGCCGTATCAACCCCGGTCGTGCTTCATCAAAGCGCTACCGCACTTTTGAGTCAGCAGGTGGTTCCTCTAGTGCTCCACCACCGCCTATGGGTGCTTCCTCCAGTGCAATACTCCAGAAGAAACATGCCAACAGGCCGAAGCCTAGGGCCAAGACTGTGACTGAGATGACTGCCAAGGAGTTCTGGGCCAAGCGTCGCCGTAGCCCCTATGAGGAAGCCCAAGAACCCAATTTGGTCAACCGGCCATTCTGGAACCGCTTTTAGTATGCCATTTTCTTTGATGTGATCAAGGCCAAGAAGAATCTCTATGTTAATGTTCGCTCCATCAACACGGATGCCATGGAAAAGGATCCAGAGTACTTTGGTGAAGCTCTTCAGATGTGTACCCAGCTGAACATTCTCAGGATCATGCAGTTCAACAAGGATTTCGATGCTGATTTGGTGGCTCAATTTTATGCCACTGTCCATCTTGGGACTGATGCAGAGAGGACTCTGACTTGGATGACCAATGGCAAGCTGCTTTCTGTCAAGTGGAAGGCCTTCATGGAGTTACTTCATGTGGAAGATCAAGGGCTTGAGTCTCCAGTTGGTTTCCGCCTCACCGCAATGCTAACTCCACTCACAAGCAAGCTCTGTGGCCCTACTGCACTGTGAAGGTCAACCCTGCGACTCTGAAGGAAACTTATGAGTTGTCTCCCTATCTCGACATCCTTCATCGTGTCTTTCGAGAGACTCTTTTCCCTAGCATCAGGAATCTGGATATGGTCCACTCCTATCTTGTGGACATGCTACTCTTCTGTCAGCATGAGAAGGAAGCAAACACTGGCGAGTCCCTAGACATCTCTCATGTTATGTGGTCTGAGCTTGTTTCTGCCATTTCTGAGTGCAAGTGCCCGATCTATGGTCCGTTCATCATGCTGCTCATTGAGAAGGCTTGGGATCATGTCTATCCCAAGGTTGGTTTGGAAACTGGAGATTTGGTGTCTCACAAGATCAAGAGTCTGAGGAAGAAGGATGCTTGGGGCGCCCCCGCTCCCAAAGCTGGGGGTCCATCCACTGCAGCTGCCACGGAAACAGAGGGCGAGGCTGAGGCTGATGATGACGATGAGGACTATGAGCCGTCTAGGACAAAGCCCTCTTGGGCAAAGAAGCTCAAGCACAAGATGAAGAAGCTCTTCTGCATGGAGTCACATGGCCAGTACATGACTCATGTGGCGGAGAAGAAGGCCAGGGGGCATCACAAGGAGCTCATGCGTCAGTTGGGTGCGATCGTTGTCAGTGGGTCGGAGGGTCAGATCACTCAGGAAGAGGAGTGGATCCAGCAGCATTGCCCGTGGACCGACTCAGACGCCGAGCAGTTCCCGACCGATGATGGCGGTGCAGATGATCCCGCAGGGATGTGATGCTCATGATCCTCAGCTTGCTATCACCTGGAGCCGTAGCTTTGCTCTCTGCCCTTTTGGTGTCCCGATTCCAAAGGGGGAGAGAGTTTTAGGGATTTGTGTCGCTGCCGTGTTCTGTGTGTTTGTGTTCGCCGTCTGCTTTGCTTTGTTTGGTTTTATGCCTGTGAGACCTAAGTTCTAGTCATATGGTGTGAGACATATGCTACCTTATTATCTTATCTATGTCTAGCGAGTACTCTGGTATCCTATGAGTTGCTTGTTTACCTTGTTATTCATTCCTTGCTCTCATATGCTTAGTTTGTTGGACTATAACATATAGGGGGGGTGTTGATCCTGATGTGTGTGTCTTGCTCTCCAAAGCTACTCCTTTCTAGGTGCACACATTCATGGGGAGACCGTCTATATGTTGTAGTCCTAAGTATCCTTTCTTTCATATCTTATCCTTGTGCAAATCCCTGGTTGTCATCAATCCACCAAAAAGGGGGAGATTGTTGAGGCATATCTCTCTCGATGTGGTTTTGGTGATTGATGACAACGTGTTTGCGGACTAATCGTGTGCTTTGAGCATTGCAGAGATTCATCCTTGGCACGAGACGATTTCTTCCCCTCGGAGTGTCATTCATGACGGTGTAGCTCGGTCGTTTCTTTTCCGGTGGACTAGTTGCGTAGAGGGCACCGTACTATCAAGAGGGGGTCTGCTTTGGTATTGCTTGGGTGGAATCAACATGTACACATCCGCTTCTCACCCTCCGAGCCCTTCCGCTTCTATGGAGATATCTTCTCCTTCCTTGTGGGCTTTGTCTGGTACCCAGCGGCAGTACCCGGTACCCAGCGGTAGTACCGCTTAGGGGTCACAAGCGGTAGTACCGCCGGTGGCTCCTCAGCAGTACTACCGCTGGCTTGCCAGGTCCCTACCGCGTCGATTCAAGGGGTATTTTTCTGTGTCGGATTGTGCGGTTCCTCGCAGCGGCAGTAGAGCGGCAATACCGCCCTTTAGCGGTAGTACCGCTCTTGTACCGCGGCAGTACCGCCCGGTTCCCTCTTTCCCCTTGCCCTTCCTTGTGCGCGGCAGTACCGCCGAAGGGAGCGGTAGTACTGCTTAACCCAGCGGTAGTACCGCAATCTCCCGCGGTAGTACCGCCCTCTACGGGGCTGTTTGGGGGGGGGGTAACGGTTGGATTGTTCCCCCCACTATATAAGGAGGTCTTCTTCCCCAAAGTTTACCTACCTCTTCCCTCAAAAGCTCCATTGTTGCTCCAAGCTCCATTTTCGCCCGATCTCTCTCCCTAGCGAATCAAACTTGTTGATTTGCTCGGGATTGGTTGAGAAGGCCCCGATCTACACTTCCACCAAGAGAAATTTGATTCCCCCCACTAATCCCTAGCGGATCTTGTTACTCTTGGGTGTTTGAGCGCCCTAGGCGGCTGAGGTCACCGTGGAGCCATATTCCATTATGGTGAAGCTTCGTGGTGTCATTGGGAGCCTCCAATTAGGTTGTGGAGATTTCCCCAACCTTGTTTGTAAAGGTCCGGTCGCCGCCTTCAAGGGCACCAATAGTGGAATCATGGCATCTCGCATTGTGTGAGGGCGTGAGGAGAATACGGTAGCCCTAGTGGCTTCTTGGGGAGCATTGTGCCTCCACACCGCTCTAACGGAGACGTACTTCCCTTCAAAAGGAAGGAACTTCGGTAACACATCCTCGTCTCCACCGGCTCCACTCTTGGTTATCTCATCCCTTTACTTGTGCAAGCTTATTTGTGTTGTATCTATTGCTTGCTTGTGTGCTTGTTGTTGTTGCATCATATAGGTTGCTCACCTAGTTGCTTATCTAGACAATCTACTTTGATGCAAAGTTTAAATTGGTAAAGAAAAGCTAAAAATTGTTAGTTGCCTATTCACCCTCCCCCCTCTAGTCAACTATATCGATCCTTTCACATGCGATAGAAGAAATTAATGTTTTGAGTGGAAAGATGGATGAACTTATGAAATTATTTGCTAATAAGAGTGTTTCTTCTGATCCTAATGATATGCCTTTGTCTACTTTGATTGAGAATAATAATGAATCTATGGATGTGAATTTTCTTGGTAGGAATAATTTTGGTAACAACGCGTATAGAGGGAATTTTAATCCTAGGCCTTATCCTAGTAATCCTTCTAATAATTATGGAAATTCCTACAACAACTCTTATGGAAATTTTAATAAGATTCCCTCTGAATTTGAGAATAGTGTTAAAGAGTTTATGAATTCGCAAAAGAATTTTAATGCTTTGCTTGAAGAGAAATTGCTTAAAGTTGATGAATTGGCTAGGAACGTTGATAGAATTTCTCTTGATGTTGATACTTTAAAGCTTAGATCTATTCTAAGCATGATATCAATGAGTCTCTCAAAGCCATGAGAATTTCCATTGATGAGTGCATGGAAAGAACCGCTAGGATGCGTGCTATGAAAGATGCCTTTATTAAAGCGTGTTCTTCCAATTCCTATGAAAATCAAGATGAAGATCTAAAAGTTATTGATGTATCCCGTATCAAATCTTTGTTTTGCAATATGAATCTTGATAAAACTGAATGTGATCTTCCTTTACCTAGACGGCGTTCTAAAAATTCGGAGTATTTAGATCTTGATGATGAAACTGATAAAAGTGGGATTGAAAAGAATAAAACCCTAGATGTTGCCAAACCCACTATATTGGATTTCAAGGAATTTAATTATGAAACTTGCTCTTTAATTGATTGTATTTCCTTGTTGCAATCCGTGCTAAATTCTCCTCATGCTTATAGTCAAAATAAAGCGTTTACTAAACATATCGTTGATGCCTTGATGCAATCTTATGAAGAAAAACTTGAGTTGAAAGTTTCTATCCCTAGAAAACTTTATGATGAGTGGGAACCTACTATTAAAATTAAGATTAAGGATCATGAATTTTATGCTTTATGTGATTTGGGTGCTAGTGTTTCCACTATTCCCAAAACTTTGTGTGATTTGCTAGATTTCCGTGATATTGATGATTGCTCTCTAAACTTGCATCTTGTGGATTCCACTATTAAGAAACCTATGGGAAGAACTAATGATGTTCTTATTGTTGCAAATAGTAATTATGTGCCCATAGATTTTATCGTTCTTGATATAGATTGCAATCCTTCTTGTCATATTATTCTTGGTAGACCTTTCCTTAGAACGATTGGTGCAATTATTGATATGAAGGAAGGGAATATTAGATTTCAATTCCCATTAAAAAAAGGACATGGAACACTTCCCTAGGAATAAAATAAAACTACCATATGAATCTATCATGAGAGCCACTTATGAATTGCCTACCAAAGATAAGGCAATACCTAGATCTATCCTTGCTTTTATGCCTAGCTAGGGGCGTTAAACGATAGCGCTTGTTAGAAGGCAACCCAATCTTATTTTTTGTTTTTTTTGTTTTTGCTTCTGTTTAGGAATAAATAATCCATATACCTTCTGTTTAGATGTGGTTTTATATTTTAATTAGTGTTTTTTCCAAGCTAAACCTATAGGATCTTCTTGGATGATAGCTATTTGATCTTGCTGTAATTTCCAGAAACTTTTTGTTCACAAACAATTGTTAAAATTCACCAGAACGTGATAAAATAGTGATTCCAATTGCTGTTGATCAATAAACAAATTTGCTAGGCCTTCCTATTTTGGATGATTTTTTGGATTTCCAGAAGTTTGCGTTAGTTATAGATTACTACAGACTGTTCTGTTTTTGACAGATTCTGTTTTTCATGTGTTGTTTGCTTATTTTGATGAATCTATTGCTAGTAAAATAGTTTATAATACATAGAGAAGTTGGAATACACTAGGTTTAACACCAATATAAATAAAGAATGAGTTCATTACAGTACCTTGAAGTGGTCTTTTGTTTTCTTTCGCTAACGGAGCTCACGAGATTTCTGTTGAGTTTTGTGTTGTGAAGTTTTCAAGTTTTGGGTAAATTCTTTTGATGGATTATGGAACAAGGAGTGGAAAGAGACTAAGCTTGGGTATGCCCATGGCACCCCCAATATAATCCAAGGACACCAAAAATACAAAGCTTGGGGATGCCCCGGAAGGCATCCCCTCTTTCGTCTACTTCCATCGGTAATTTTACTTGGAGCTATATTTTTATTCACCACATGATATGTGTTTTGCTTGGAGCGTCTTGTATGATTTGAGTCTTTGCTTTTTAGTTTACCACAATCATCCTTTCTGTACACACCTTTTGAGAGAGCCATACATGAATTGGAATTTGATAGAATACTCTATGTGCTTCACTTATACCTTTTGAGCTATATAGTTTTACTCTATGTGCTTCACTTATATCTTTTGAGCTTTATAGTTTTGCTCTATGTGCTTCACTTAGATATTTTAGAGCACGGTGGTGGATTTGTTTTAAAGAAACTATTGATCTCTCATGCTTCACTTAGATTATTTTGAGAGTCTTAATAGCATGGTAATTTGCTTAATAATAATAATATGCTTGGTATTCAAGATTTGTAAAGCTTTCTTTTGAGCGCATTGAATACTAAGAAAAGTTTGATGCTTGATAATTGTTTTGAGATATGAAGATGGTGATATTAGAGTCATGCTAGTTGAGTAGTTGTGAATTTGAGAAATAATTGTGTTAAAGTTTGTGATTCCCGTAGCATGCACGTATGGTGAACCGTTATGTGATGAAGTCGGAGCATGATTTATTTATTGATTGTCTTCCTTATGAGTGGCGGCCGGGGACGAGCGATGGTATTTTCCTACCAATCTATCCCCCTAGGAGCATGCGCGTAATACCTTGATTTGATAACTTCTAAATTTTTGCAATAAGTATATGAGTTCTTTATGACTAATGTTGAGTCCATGGATTATATGCACTTTTTCTCATCCTTCCACCATTGCTAGCCTCTCTAATACCGCGCACTTTTCACCGGTATCATACACCCACCATATACCTTCCTCAAAACATCCACCATACCGAGATATATTGCCATGCAACTTTTCACCGTTCCGTTTATTATGACACACTCCGTCATTGTCATATTGCTAGCATGATCATGTAGTTGACATCGTATTTGTGGCAAAGCCACCGTTCATAATTCTTTCATACATGTCACTCTTGATTCATTGCATATCCCGGTACCCTGCCGGAGGCATTCACATAGAGTCATATTTTGTTCTAGGTATTGAGTTGTAAGAAAAAATAAAAGTGTGATGATCATCATTTTTAGAGCATTGTCCCAAGTGAGGAAAGGATGATGGAGACTATGATTCCCCCACAAGTCGGATGAGACTCCGGATGAAAAATAAAAAAAGGAGGCCATAAAAAAAGGCCCAAATAAAAAAATGAGAGAAAAAGAGAGAAGGGACAATGTTACTATCCTTTTACCACACTTGTGCTTCAAAGTAGCACCATGATCTTCATGATAGAGAGTCTCTCATTTCTTCACTTTCATATACAAGTGGGAATTTTACATTATAAAACTTGGCTTTTATATTCCAATGATGGGCTTCCTCAAAATGCCCTAGGTCTTTGTGAGCAAGCGAGTTGGATGCACACCCACTTAGTTTCTTTTGTTGAGCTTTCATATACTTATAGCTCTAGTGCATCCGTTGCATGGTAATCCCTACTCACTCACATTGATATCTATTGATGGGCATCTCCATAACCCGTTGATACGCCTAGTTGATGTGAGACTATCTTCCCCTCTTTTTGTCTTCTCCACAACCACCATTCTATTCCACATATAGTGCTATATCCGTGGCTCATGCTCATGTATTGCGTGAAGATTGAAAAAGTTTTGAAAATGTTAAAGTATGAAACAATTGCTTGGCTTGTCATCGGGGTTGTGCATGATTTAAATACTTTGTGTGGTGAAGATAGAGCATAGCCAGACTATATGATTTTGTAGGGATAACTTTCTTTGTCCATGTTATTTTGAGAAGACATAATTGCTGTGTTAGTATGCTCGAAGTATTATTATTTTTATGTCAATATGAATTTGTCTTGAATCTTTCGGATCTAAATATTCATACCACAATTAAGAAGATTTACATTGAAATTATGCCAAGTAGCACTCCGCATCAAAAATTCTCTTTTTATCATTTACCTACTCGAGGACGAGCAGGAATTAAGCTTGGGGATGCCTGATACGTCTCCAACGTATCTATAATTTTTGATTGCTCCATGCTATATTATCTACTACTTTGGACTATATTGGGCTTTATTTTCCACTTTTATATTACTTTTGGGACTAACCTATTAACCGGAGGCCCAACCCAGAATTGCTATTTTTTTGCCTATTTTAGTGTTTCGAAGAAACAAAATATCAAACGGAGTCCAAACGGAATGAAACCTTCGGGAATGTGATTTTCTCATCATATATGATCCAGGAGACTTGGACCCTCCGTCAAGAAAGCCACAAGGCGCTCACAAGGTTGGAGGGCACCCCCCCTAGGGCGCGCCCCCTTACCTTGTGGGGCCCTCGAATCTCCATCGACGTACTCCTTCCTCCTATATATACCTACGTACCCCCAAACGATCAGATACGGAGCCAAAAATGTAATTCCACCACCACAACCTTCTGTACCCACGAGATCCCATCTTGGGGCCTGTTCCGGAGCTCCGCCAGAGGGGGCATCCATCACGGAGGGCTTCTACATCATCACCATAGCGTCTCCGATGAAGTGTGAATTGTTTACCTCAAACCTTCGGGTCGATAGTTAGTAGCTAGACGGCTTCTTCTCTCTTTTTGGATCTCAATACAAAGTTCTCCCCCTTTCTCGTGGAGATCTATTCGATGTAATCTTCTTTTTGCGGTGAGTTTGTTGAGATCGATGAATTGTGGGTTTATGATCAAGATTATCTATGAAAAATATTTGAATCTTCTCTGAATTCTTTTATGTATGATTGGTTATCTTTGCAAGTCTCTTCAAATTATCAGTTTGGTTTGGCCTACTAGATTGGTTTTTCTTGCAATGGGAGAAGTGCTTAACTTTGGGTTCAATCTTGCGGTGTCCTTACCCAGTGACAAAAGGGGCAGCAAGACACGTATTGTATTGTTGCCATCGAGGATAACAAGATGGGGTATTTATCATATTGCATGAATTTATTCCTCTACATCATGTCATCTTGCTTAAGGCGTTACTCTGTTTTCATTAACTTAATACTCTAGATGCATGTTGAATAGCGGTCGATGAGTGGAGTAATAGTAGTAGATGCAGGCAGGAGTCGGTCTACTTGTCTCAGACGTCATGCCTATATACATGATCATACCTAGATATTCTCATAACTATGCTCAATTCTGTCAATTGCTCAATAGTAATTTGTTCACCCACCGTAGAAATACTTATGCTCTTGAGAGAAGCCACTAGTGAAACCTATGGCCCCCAAGTCTATTCTCATCATATCAATCTCCAATCACTTTATTATTGCTTTGCTTTTTTACTTTGCCTTTTATTTTACCTTGCATCTTTATATCAAAAATACCAAAAATATTATCTATCATCTCTATCAGATCTCACTCTCGTAAATGACCGTGAAGGGATTGACAACCCCTAATCGCGTTGGTTGCATTGAGCTATTGTTTTGTGTAGGTACAAGGGACTTGCGTGTAGCCTCCTACTGGATTGATACCTTGGTTCTCAAAAACTGAGGGAAATACTTACGCTACTTTGCTGCATCATCCTATCCTCTTCGGGGAAATCCAACGCAGTGCTCAAGAGGTAGCAGTCATCATCAACCATCCTCCATCACCAATTTCATGATGCTCACCGCCGTGCGTGAGTAATTCCATCGTAGGCTTGCTGGACGGTGATGGGTTGGATGAGATTTATCATGTAATCGAGTTAGATTTGTTAGGGTTTGATCCCTAGTATCCACTATGTTCTGAGATTGATGTTGCTATGACTTTGCTATGCTTAATGCTTGTCACTAGGGCCCGAGTGCCATGATTTCAGATCTGAATCTATTATGTTTTCATGAATATATGTGAGTTCTTGATCCTATCTTGCAATTCTATAGTCACCTACTATGTGTTATGATCCGGCAACCCCGAAGTGACAATAATCGGGACCACTCCCGGTGACGACCGTAGTTTGAGGAGTTCATGTATTCACTATGTGTTAATGCTTTGGTCTGGTACTCTATTAAAAGGAGGCCTTAATATCCCTTAGTTTCCACTAGGACCCCGCTGCCACGGGAGGGTAGGACAAAATATGTCATGCAAGTTCTTTTCCATAAGCACGTATTACTATATTCGGAATACATGCCTACATTACATTGATGAATTGGAGCTAGTTCTGTGTCACCCTATGTTATGATTGTTACATGATGAACCGCATCCGACATAATTCTCCATCACCGATCCAATGCCTACGAGCTTTTCACATATTGTTCTTTGCTTATTTACTTTTCCGTTGGTACTGTTACAATCACTACAAAACCCAAAAATATTACTTTTGCTACCTTACCGTTACTTCCATATTACTTTGCTACTAAATACTTTGCTGTAGATACTAAGTTATCCAGGTGTGGTTGAATTGACAACTCAACTGCTAATACTTCAGAATATTCTTTGGCTCCCCTTGTGTCGAGTCAATAAATTTGGGTTGAATACTCTACCCTCGTAAACTGTTGCGATCTCCTATACTTGTGGGTTATCAGCTCTCGATACCGAACGCCTTCCTTGAAGGCGCAAACTGCTTGGTGCTCAGATACATTTTCCAATGTGTGTGAAGGAAATATGCCCTAGAGGCAATAATAAAGTTATTATTTATTTCCTTATTTCATGATAAATGTTTATTATTCATGCTAGAATTGTATTAACCGGAAACATAATACATGTGTGAATACATAGACAAATAGAGTGTCACTAGTATGCCTCTACTTGACTAGCTCGTTGATCAAAGATGGTTATGTTTCCTAACCATAGACATGAGTTGTCATTTGATTAACGGGATCACGTCATTAGGAGAATGATGTGATTGACATGACCCATTCCGTTAACTTAGCACTTGATCGTTTAATATGTTGCTATTGCTTTCTTCATGACTTATACATGTTCCTATGACTATGATATTATGCAACTCCCGTTTACCGGAGGAACACTTTGTGTGCTACCAAACGTGACAACGTAACTGGGTGATTATAAAGGTGCTCTACAGGTGTCTCCGAAGATACTTGTTGGGTTGGCGTATTTCGATATTAGGATTTGTCACTCCGATTGTCGGAGAGGTATCTCTGGGCCCACTCGGTAATGCACATCACTATAAGCCTTGCAAGTATTGCAACTAATGAGTTAGCTGCGGGATGATGTATTACGGAATGAGTAAAGAGACTTGCCGGTAACGAGATTGAACTAGGTATTGAGATACCGACGATCGAATCTCGGGCAAGTAACATATCGATGACAAAGGGAACACCGTATGTTGTTATGCGGTCTGACCGATAAAGATCTTCCTAGAATATGTAGGAGCCAATATGAGCATCCAGGTTCCGCTATTGGTTATTGATCGGAGATGTGTCTCGGTCATGTCTACATTGTTCTCGAACCCGTAGGGTCCGCACGCTTAACGTCATGATGACAGTTTCATTATGAGTTTATATGTTTTGATGTACTGAAGGTTGCTCGAAGTCCCGGATGTGATCACGGACATGACGAGGAGTCTTGAAATGGCCGAGACATGAAGATTGATATATTGGAAGCCTATGTTTGGACATCGGAAGTGTTCCGGGTGAAATCAGCATTTTACCAGAGTACCGATAGGCTACCGAACCCCCCCCCCCCCTCCCGTAACCTAATGGGCCTTAATGGGCCTAGTGGAGGAAGGGGAGAGGAGGCCAAGGGGCAGCCGCGCGCCCCTCCCCCCCAAGTCCGAATTGGACAAGGAGGGGGGCGGCGCCCCCCCCCTTTCCTTTCCCCTCTCTCTCTCTCTTTCCCCCCAAGTCCTAGTCCAACATGGAAAAGGGGGGAGTCCTACTCCCGGTAGGAGTAGGACTCCTCCTGGCGCGCCCCTTGCCTGGCCGCACCTCCTCCCCCTTGCTCCTTTATATACGGGGGCAGGGGGGCAACCTAGAGACACAACAATTGACCATTGATCTCTTACCGTGTGCGGTGCCCCCTCCACCATAGTCCACCTCGATAATATTGTAGCGGTGCTTAAGCGAAGCCCTGCGTCGATAGAAAATCAACATTGTCACCACGCCATCGTGCTGACGAAGATCTCCCTCAACACTCAGCTGGATCGAAGTTCGAGGGACGTCATTGGGTTGAACGTGTGCTGAACTCGGAGGTGCCGTGCGTTCGGTACTTGATCGGTCGGATCGTGAAGACATACGACAACATCAACCGCATTGTTATAACGCTTCCGCTTTCGGTCTACGAGGGTACATGGACAACACTCTCCCCTCTCGTTGCTATGCATCACCATGATCTTGTGTGTGCGTAGGAAAATTTTGAAATTACTACGTTCCCCAACAATGGCATCCGAGCCTGGTTTATGCGTTGATGTTATATGCACGAGTAGAACACAAGTGTGTTGTGGGCGATATAAGTCATACTGCTTACCAGCATGTCATACTTTGGTTCAGCGGTATTGTTGGATGAAGCGGCCCAGACCGACATTACGTGTACGCTTACGCGAGACTGGTTCTACCGACGTGCTTTGCACACAGGTGGCTGGCGGGTGTCAGTTTCTCCAACTTTAGTTGAACAGAGTGTGGCTACGCCCGGTCCTTGCGAAGGTTAAAACAGCACCAACTTGACAAACTATCGTTGTGGTTTTGATGCATAGGTAAGAACTGTTCTCGCTAAGCCCGTAGCAGCCACATAAAACTTGCAACAACAAAGTAGAGGACGTCTAACTTGTTTTTGCAGGTTTATTGCATAAGATATGGTCAAGACGTGATGATTTATAAGTTTTTGTATAAGATGATCATGTTTTGTTGAAGTTATCGGAACTGGCAGAAGCCTTATGGTTGTCTCTTTATTGCATAAGATGCAAGCGCCAAATAATTGCTTTACTCTATTGCTATGCGATAGCAATAAGTTGCAAGAGCGATAGTTGGCGAGACGACCATGTGACGACACATTGATATAGATCAAGATGATGGAGATCATGATGTCATGCCGGTGACGTTAGAGATCATGACGTTTCTTCGGAGATGGAGATCACAAGCACAAGATGATGATGGCCATATCATATCACTTATATTGATTGCATGTGATGTTTATCTTTTATGCATCTTATCTTGCTTTGATTGACGGTAGCATTATAAGATGATCTCTCACTAAATTTCAAGATAAAAGTGTTCTCCCTGAGTATGCACCGTTGCCAAAGTTTGTCGTGCCCAGACACCACGTGATGATCGGGTGTGATAAGCTCTACGTCCATCTACAACGGGTGCAAGACAGTTTTGCACACGCAGAATACTCAGGTTAAACTTGATGAGCCTAGCATATGCAGATATGGCCTCGGAAAACTGGAGACCGAAAGGTCGAACGTGAATCATATAGTAGATATGATCAACATAGTGATGTTCACCATTGAAAACAACTCCGTTTCACGTGATGATCGGTTATGGTTTAGTTGATTTGGATCACATGATCACTTAGATGATTAGAGGGATGTCTATCTAAGTGGGAGTTCTTAAGTAATATGATTAATTGAACTTTAATTTATCATGAACTTAGTCCTAGTAGTATTAGCATATCTTTGTTGTAGATCAATAGCTCGCGTTTAGCTCCCCTGTTTTATTTTTGATATGTTCCTAGAGAAAAATAAGTTGAAAGATGTTAGTAGCAATGATGCGTATTGGATCCGTGATCTGAGGTTTATCCTCATTGTTGCACAGAAGAATTATGTCCTTGATGCACCTCTAGGTGACAGACCTATTGCAGGAGCAGATGCAGACGTTATGAACGTTTGGCTAGCTCAATATGATGACTACTTGATAGTTTAGTGCACCATGCTTAACGGCTTAGAATCAGGACTTCAAAGACGTTTTGAACGTCATGGACCATATGAGATGTTCCAGGAGTTGAAGTTAATATTTCAAGCAAATACCCGAGTTGAGAGATATGAAGTCTCCAACAAGTTCTATAGCTAAAATATGGAGGAGAATAGCTCAAGCAGTGAGCATGTGCTCAGATTGTCTGGGTACTACAATTGCTTGAATCAAGTGGGAGTTAATCTTCCAGATAAGATAGTGATTGACAGAATTCTCTAGTCACCATCACCAAGTTAGTAGAACTTCGTGATGAACTATAATATGCAAGGGATAACAGAAACGATTCCCAAGCTCTTCGTGATGCTGAAATCGACGAAGGTAGAAATCAAGAAAAACATCAAGTGTTGATGGTTGACAAGACCACTAGTTTCAAGAAAAGGGCAAAGGGAAGAAGGGGAACTTTAAGAAGAACGGCAAGCAAGTTGCTGCTCAAGTGAAGAAACCCAAGTCTGGTCCTAAGCCCGAGACTAAGTGCTTCTACTGCAAAGGGACTGGTCGCTAGAAGCGGAACTGCCCCAAGTATTTGGTGGATAAGAAGGATGGCAAAGTGAACAAAGGTATATTTGATATACATGTTATTGATGTGTATTTTACTAGTGTTTATAGCAACCCCTCGGCATTTGATACTGGTTCAGTTGCTAAGAGTAGTAACTCGAAACGGGAGTTGCAGAATAAACAGAAACTACTAAAGGCGAGGTGACAATGTGTGTTGGAAGTAGTTCCAAGATTGATATGATCATCATCGCACACTCCCTATACTTTCAGGATTAGTGTTGAAACTAAATAAGTGTTATTTAGTGTTTGCGTTGAGCATGTATATGATTTGATCATGTTTGTTGCAATACGGTTATTCATTTAAATTAGAGAATAATTGTTGTTCTGTTTACATGAATAAAACCTTCTATGGTCATACACCCAATAAAAATAGTTTGTTGGATCTCGATCGTAGTGATACACATATTCATAATATTGAATCCAAAAGATGCAAAGTTAATAATGATAGTGCAACTTATTTGTGGCACTGCCATTTAGGTCATATTGGTGTAAAGCGCATGAAGAAACTCCATGCTGATGGGATTTTGGAATCACTTAATTATGAATCACTTGATGCTTGCGAATCATGTCTTATGGGCAAGATGACTAAGAGATGACTAAGACTCCGTTCTCCGGAACAATGGAGCAAGCAACTGACTTATTGGAAATAATACATACTGATGTATGCGATCCGATGAGTGTTGAGGCTCGCGGCGGGTATCGTTATTTTCTCACATTCACAGATGATTTGAGAAGATATGGGTATATCTACTTGATGAAACATAAATCTGAAACATTTGAAAAGTTCAAATAATTTCAGAGTGAAGTGGAAAATCATCGTAACAAGAAAATAAAGTTTCTACGATCTGATCGTGGAAGAGAATATTTGAGTTACGAGTTTGGTCTTCATTTGAAACAATGCGGAATAGTTTCGCAACTCACGCCACCCGGAACACCACAACGTAATGGTGTGTCTGAACGTCGTAATCATACTTTAACTAGATATGGTGCGATCTATGATGTCTCTTACTGATTTACCGCTATCGCTTTGGGGTTATGCATTAGAGACACCTGCATTCACGTTAAAAAGGGCACCATCTAAATCCGTTTGAGACGACACCGTATGAACTGTGGTTTGGCAAGAAACCAAAGTTGTCGTTTCTTAAAGTTTGGGGCTGCGATGCTTACGTGAAAAAGGTTCAACCTGATAAGCTCAAACCCAAACCGGAGAAATATGTCTTCATAGAATACCCAAAGGAAACTGTTGGGTACACCTTCTATCACAGATCCAAAGGCAAGATATTCGTTGCTGAGAATGGATCCTTTCTAGAGAAGGAGTTTCTCTCGAAAGAAGTGAGTGGGAGGAAAGTAGAACTTGATGAGGTAACTGTACCTGCTCCCTTATTGGAAAGTAGTTCATCACAGAAATCTGTTCCTATGACTACTACACCAATTAGTGAGGAATCTAATGATGATGATCATGTAACTTCAGATAAAGTTACTATCGAATCTCGTAGGTAAACCAGAGTGAGACCCGCACCAGAGTGGTACAGTAATTATTCTGGAAGTCATGTTACTAGACCATGACGAACTCGCGAACTATGAGGAAGCGATGATGAGCCCAGATTCCGCAAAATGGTTTAAGGCCATGAAATCTGAGATGGGATCCATGTACGAGAACAAAGTATGGACTTTGATTGACTTGCCCAATGATCGGCAAGCCATTGAGATTAAATGGATCTTCAAGAGGAAGACGGATGTTGATAGTAGTGTTACTATCTACAAAGCTAGAATTGTTGCAAAAGGTTTTCGACAAGTTGAAGGTGTTGACTAGGATGAGATTTTCTGACTCGTAGTGATGCTTAAGTCTGTCCGAATCATGTTAGCAATTGCCACATTTTATGAAATCTGGCAAATGGATGTCAAAACTACATTCCTTAATGTATTTCTTAAAGAAGAGTTGTATATGATACAACCAGAAGGTTTTTTCGATCCTAAAGGTACTACCAAAATGTGCAAGCTCCAGCGATCCATCTATGGACTGGTGCAAGCATCTCAGAGTTGGAATATACGCTTTGATAAGTTGATCAAAGCATATAATTTTATACAGACTTGCGGTGAAGCCTGTATTTACAAGAAAGTGAGTGGGAGCACTACAACATTTCTGATAAGTATATGTGAATGACATATTGTTGATAAAAAATAATGTAGAATTATTTTGCAAAGCATAGAGGAGTGTTTGAAAGGAGTTTTTTCAAAGAAAGACCTCGGTGAAGCTGCTTACATATTGAGCATCAAGATCTATAGAGATAGATCAAGACGCTTGATAAGTTTTTTCAATGAGTACATACCTTGACAAGATTTTGAAGTAGTTCAAAATGGAACAGTCAAAGAAAGAGTTCTTGCCTGTGTTACAAGGTGTGAAATTGAGTAAGACTCAAAGCATGACCACGGCAGAAGATAGAAAGAGAATGAAAGTCATTCCCTATGCCTCAGCCATAAGTTCTATAAAGTATGTCATGATGTGTAACAGATCTATTGTATACCCTACACTGTGTTAAGCAAGGGAGTACAATAGTGATCTAAGAGTAGATCACTGGACAACGGTCAAAATTATCCTTAGTGGAATAAGGATATGTTTCTCGATTATGGAGGTATGAAAAGGTTCGTCGTAAAGAGTTACGTCGATGCAAGCTCTGACACCGATCTGGATGACTCTAAGTCTCGATCTAGATACATACTGAAAGTGGGAGCAATTAGCTAGAGTAGCTTCGTGCAGAGCCTTGTTGACATAGAAATTTGCAAAATTCATGCGGATCTGAATGTGGCAGACTCGTTGACTAAACTTCTCTCACAAGCAAAACATGATCACACCGTAGTACTCTTCGGGTGTTAATCACATAGCGATGTGAACTAGATTATTGACTCTAGTAAACCCTTTGGGTGTTGGTCACATGACAATGTGAACTATTGGTGTTAAATCACATCGTGATGTGAACTAGATTATTGACTCTAGTGCAAGTGGGAGACTGAAGGAAATATGCCCTAGAGGCAATAATAAAGTTATTATTTATTCCCTTATTTCATGATAAATGTTTATTATTCATGCTAGAATTGTATTAACCGGAAACATAATACATGTGTGAATACATAGACAAATAGAGTGTCACTAGTATGCCTCTACTTGACTAGCTCGTTGATCAAAGATGGTTATGTTTCCTAACCATAGACATGAGTTATCATTTGATTAACGAGACCACATCATTAGGAGAATGATGTGATTGACATGACCCATTCCGTTAGCTTAGCACTTGATCGTTTAGTATGTTGCTATTGCTTTCTTCATGACTTATACATGTTCCTATGACTATGAGATTATGCAACTCCCGTTTGCTGGAGGAACACTTTGTGTGCTACCAAACGTCACAACGTAACTGGGTGATTATAAAGGTGCTCTACAGGTGTCTCCGAAGGTACTTGTTGGGTTGGCGTATTTCGAGATTAGGATTTGTCACTCCGATTGTCGGAGAGGTATCTCTGGGCCCACTCGGTAATGCACATCACTATAAGCCTTGCAAGTATTGCAACTAATGAGTTAGTTGCGGGATGATGTATTACAGAACGAGTAAAGAGACTTGCCGGTAACGAGATTGAACTAGGTATTGAGATACCGACGATCAAATCTTGGGCAAGTAACATACCGATGACAAAGGGAACAACGTATGTTGTTATGCGGTCTGACTGATAAAGATCTTCGTAGAATATGTAGGAGCCAATATGAGCATCCAGGTTCCGCTATTGGTTATTGATCGGAGACGTGTCTCGGTCATGTCTACATTGTTCTCGAACCCGTAGGGTCCGCACGCTTAACGTTACGACGACAGTTTCATTATGAGTTTATATGTTTTGATGTACCAAAGGTTGTTCGGAGTCCCGGATGTGATCACGGACATGACGAGGAGTCTCGAAATGGTCGAGACATGAAGATTGATATATTGGAAGCCTATGTTTGGATATTGGAAGTGTTCCGGGTGAAATCGGCATTTTACCAGAGTACCTAGAGGCTACCGGACCCCCCCCCTCGGTAACCTAATGGGCCTTAATGGGCCTAATGGAGGAAGAGGAGAGGAGGCCAAGGGGCAGCCGCGCGCCCCTCCCCCCCAAGTCCGAATTGGACAAGGAGGGGGGGCGGCGCCCCCCTTTCCTTTCCCTCTCTCCCCCCCCCCCCCAAGTCCTAGTCCAACATGGAAAAGGGGGGAGTCCTACTCCCGGTAGGAGTAGGACTCCTCCTAGCGCGCCCCTTGCCTGGCCGTACCTCCTCCCCCTTGCTCCTTATATACGGGGGCAGGGGGGCACCCTAGAGACACAACAATTGATCATTGATCTCTTAGCCGTGTGCGGTGCCCCCCTCCACCATAGTCCACCTCGATAATACTGTAGCGGTGCTTAGGCGAAGCCCTGCGTCGGTAGAACATCAACATTGTCACCATGTCGTCGTGCTGACGAAGCTCTCCCTCAACACTCAGCTGGATCGGAGTTCGAGGGACGTCATCGGGCTGAACGTGTGCTGAACTCGGAGGTGCCGTGCGTTCGGTACTTGATCGGTCGGATCGTGAAGACATACGACTACATCAACCGCGTTGTTATAACGCTTCCGCTTTCGGTCTACGAGGGTACGTGGACAATACTCTCCCCTCTTGTTGCTATGCATCACCATGATCTTGCGTGTGCGTAGGAAAATTTTGAAATTACGACGTTCCCCAACAGTGTGACGCAAAGTGGTCCACCTGTGGATGTAATCTCTCAAAGTCTCATTCGGTTTTTGTACGCAATGCTGCAAGTCGGCCAATCCCGCTGGTCGTTTGCATGTACCCTCAAAAGTTCTGACAAACACTCGAGCCAATTCTTACCAGCTGAAAATACTGCCAGGAGCTAACTGATTCAACCATGCTCTGGCTGATCCTTCCAACATCAGAGGAAGATGCTTCATAGCTACCTCATCATTTCCACCACCGATCTGCACAACCACTCGGTAGTCTTCTAGCCAAGTGTCAGGCTTTGACTCACCAGTGAACTTACTAACTCCAGTCGCCTGAAGTTGGGAGGAATCTCTACGGCCCTGATGGCTCTGCTAAAACATTCAGGACCAGAAACATGCACTTTGCTTCCAGTCCGGTGACCTCTGTCTTGTCCTTCTCTGTGTGCTCGGTTTCTGTCAACCAGACCTTGCACTAGAATTGACCTTGCATCAAATCCTGGCTCTCTTGGATCGACTGGCAACCTCCTCTCATCACTGTACGGGCGCCTGTCATCATAATGTTGGGGCACATATGATCCGCCGCTCGGAGGGGGTGTAGGCACTCGACGACGGTCATCCTGGCCGATTCGATGATCATACTGCTCATGGTTTCGACCCAAGTACTGCTCTTGGTGATGTCCACGTCCCTCATGCCTCAAAGGCAATCTTGGGCTGTGAGCCAACTAGACTGTATCAGCCACCACAGATCTGCTATGGATTCTGTTCCGCGACTGAGACACCGCCGTGTTTTGCTCTCCTGCTGCCCGTAGCAGAGCCCGGATCTGCATCAAACCTCTTCCAGCTTCCGACTGGGATGGCTGAATCGACTCTGCTATACGGGCATCAGTTGTAAGATTCTGAATCGGAGTGCGGTATACCTGTGGTTCAGGCGGGAACAGTTGTCGCTGCCGTCGACTGGACTCAGGGATCTGCCGCCGAGCACGCTCGTCGAGTGCATGCTGAAGGTTTTCCAATCGCGTGCGCTCAGCCAAAGTGGCCAGGCACGCCTCCTCCAAGGCCTGAGCCTCAGAGGTCTCTCCAACGATGGGCGTGTGGAGCGCCTCCATGTTGCGACGGTGAAGTTCCTCCCTCTGCTGCGAAGAAAGGGTTTCGGGATGGTACTCCTCGTGAACGCGCGATGGATCGCCGCCGCCATCGCCGCCACCGTTGCGACGCATGCCAGGTGGGCTGCGCGGTGTGTCGACCATCAGGACCTCTGCCGCAGTGTCGCTCCTATCGCACTCGGACAAGGTCTCGACGGAGCCAGTCGAAAGATCAAATAGGCCATAGAGAGATTCATCGGGCTCAATTTCCGCGACTTGAGGGGTGGCAGACTGACGTGCCACCATATGCTTCACCCACCACTGAAGCCGCGACCGACCGGATCGCTTGCGACGGTGAACAGCGGGGAGCGAAGACACCGCGGGAGCCAGCCTATACTGGGTCGACGGCTGCCGCAGAAGGACGCCGCGAACGCACGTGCGAAAGTGCGTCGCCCCGCGGACGGGGAGTGTCTCGACGTTGAGAGAGGCCTCGTGGACCCAGGCGGAGTCGTCGGCAACGAAGACGAGCGCGCCGAGACGGATTTCGCGGCCCTCAGCCAATCCACCTCCGGAAACCATGATGATGAGAATCAGAAAAAATGCAACCTCACCGGAAAGTCGCGAAGACACCTGCCCCAAGGTGGGCGCCAACTGCCGTGGTTCTAAGTCTGACAGTAGAATGGGGGTAGGTATGAGGAGGCAAGATCCTAGCTACGGTGAAGTTGTGCACGCAAGATTTACGAGTTCAGACCCTTCTCAGAGGAAGTAACAGCCCTACGTCTCGGTGCCCGGAGGCTGGTCGATTGGATTATGCGTGGAGTTACAGGGGGTGCGAACCCTTGTCCTAGAGGAGGGAGGTGGCTTATATAGAATGCACCAGGACCCCAGCCATCTCCCATTACATAGAGTTCAATGTATATAAAGGGGGGACGTTACTGGTAACGTCAGCATTAAAGTCATATAAATGATCATTAAGACTACAGAGTGAATGCCTGACCGTTGTCATCCAGAGTGACCTTAGATCTTTTGTACTTCGAGTGGTTTCTGATATGGTCGAATATTATATCCTGGTCGAATGGAATTGGGTTATCCGGTGGAACCCACAGTCGAGTGGGTTGCGTCCTGTGGTGATTTTAGTCGGTAGGATCTGCTGTCCTTTGAATGTCCTTGACTATAAGGCAGTGTCCTTGGGTAGGGTGCTTAGATCAGGTCTATTGTCCTACCCTAGGTACATGTCATCGTCAGTGACGGCTAGGCTTGTAGATCGTGTCCCCTCTCTCTCTCTCTCTCTCTCTCTCTCTCTCTCTATATATATATATATATATATATATATATATATATATATATATTGCGGGAAATCTCTCTCTCTCTCTCTCTCTCTCTCTCTCTCTCTCTCTCTCTCTACACACACACACACACATATACTCTTGAAAGTATGTACTCCAACTTCTCATATACCACATAGATGAATTTTTTATACCTCTTTGTTATTTTTAATATACTTCATTAATAATTAGTAGATACCTCAAAATGAGTTTCATGAAACAAATACCATGTGTGTCTTATATTTTCGAAGATTTACGTATGTACTTCCTCCGTTCCAAAATAGATGACTCAACTTCGTACTAAAGTAGTACGAAGTTGAGTCATCTATTTTGGAACGGAGGGAGTACTGATTTGCTTGTATGTGAAAAAGTATATTAGCAAAAGTACATCGCAAATGATATTTTTTCAACAAAACTCATATTGAGGTATCTTAGAATATTTAATGAAGTATATTGAGAATGATAAAGAGTTATAATCAATACGTATATGAGGTATATTAAAGACAGGAGTACATACACCCAGGAGTACGGAAAATTAGTCATATATAGGAAAAAATTTGTTTGATGACTACTTTTCTTTTGAGCGAGGGAATAACATTTCATTAACGAACTGGTGCAACTAAATCGCTAGCAACCAAACTTGAAACAAAGTCAGGCATATGCCCCATCCAAACAGTGGAGGGCATAGCTCCATGATAATCATGATGCGATAACACATGCGCTACTAAATTACATGTCCGGTGGCAAAAAAAAAAATCAAATGATTCACACTAGGCAATGCAGATGCTCCTAGCTTCACGAAATAGGACTCCCAACTCCCCTCTATGATATTCTCCGGACTTGAGAGCTTGCACCAAAAAGAGTGAGTCTGAGTCCAGCATGACTCGATGGACACCATAGTTGGCAGCACCCTCATTCGCAGCAGGGCAAGCCATGGCTTCCGTCTGCAGAGCGCTCTTATCTTTTACATACACATTGTATATTTTGAGTATATATAAGGACCATTTTTAATACATGTTTAACGTTTTTGAAATATAAGATTAATATTTTAATTTTCTAATACACGTTCTCAATTTTTATATACATCACAACATTTTTTGTGCAACTTTACAAAAAAAATAACAGGTTATTAAAATTTTCAAAAATTGTGTTTGATGACTACTTTTTTCATACACAATGCATATTCTTTGTATAAATCGGGAATAGTTTTTACACACGTTTAATGTTTTTGAAATATAAGAATTTTTTTATACACAATTAATATTTTTTCAAATGCTTGATTAACATTTTTGTAATATATGTATAGGATATTTGCAAGTATAAACAAAAGTAAAAATAATAATTGAACAACAAAAAACATGAAAAAATAACATATTTTAAACGAGTTTGTGGCCTCCCAGGAGTCAGGTCCGCCCAGTATGGCACTCCGTCAGGTGAGGCTAGTATACGGGAGCAACTAGTTCAGAGGGCTCCTTCGGGAGTCCCGCAACAATCACTTGCGATGGGCTGAGAGCGTGCCGTGTCGCGTCCTAGGCGCTCCCTCCATATATGTTTTATTTTTCCGCACGCGTTTTCTGTTTTTTTAGTTTTTTTTCACGGTTTCCCACCGGTCTTTCTAAGCTTTTCGGAAAAAAATGCGCAAATAATGGGTTTTTCTCTCTACTTTAAGAGGCATGGTGTTGCTTCCGCAAAAGGCACAACCATGCCACTCGGAAACGGAAAAAACGCATTTTCTCTTCTTCTTTTTCATGAGAGGCACGGTTTTGCTTCCGTGAGAGGCACAGCTGTTCCTCTCGGAAACGGAAAAAACATGTTTTTTTCCTTTCGTGAGAGACACGTTTTTACTTTCGTGAGAGGCACCGTTGTGTCTCTCACGGAAGCAAAACCGCGCCTCTCGCGTTTCTCTTTTTTTTCTTCCGCGAGAGGCACGATTTTGCTTCCGTGAGAGGCACAAATTTATTTTCGCGAGAGTCATGGTCCTGCCTCTCGGAAACGGCTTCCGAACAATGAAAAAAATATGCTCCCGATTCGGTTTTTTCGTCTGTTTTTTTTTTTTTGAAAAAATGTTCGTCAACCTATCAACATTGGATCTAGTTTTGAAGATCTCGACACGAGGAATGCAACAGTGAAAATGGTTCGCGATTTGGATGGACAGTTAAAAAGATAAAACGTTTTGAATAAACGAATCTATAAGAAAAGGGAAAACTCACAAGTTGCGACAAGTGGCGCACATGCAGCGCGCCACTTGTCACAACCCGGAGAGGTAGGAGTGATCTTTGTTAGCCAAAATTATAATTATTTTAAAGTGACTATTCACCCCCTCTAAGCGACATCCACGATCTTTCAGCCGGCTTGGCTGGAAGAGACCCCTTGTTGTGCCATGTGAATCGCTTATTACCAACCCTCCATGTCGTTATACACGCTTTGACTAAATCAATTTATTGATGATATCCCTTAAAACCAGGGCACGATGTCGAGTGGGCTCAAACAAAACAAAAGGCGCAACGGGCCGCGACAGCCGACAGGGCTCCAGCCTGGTGGCATTTGGGATCACGCCACCACTTCTGTCACCGCTGCTGGTATAATTGGGTGCGGGGGAACGCGACGTTGTTCTACCCCCGGCAGAACTAGTGGGAGCGCCGTCGTGACGTCGCCACCGCGGTCCCAGTGCAATTGCGGGTTGGTGTGGCGTGGGAAGTGCCTGGAAATCTTGTACTTGATTAACTCCTCAATTAGTGATCTAGCTAGCATCCAACTCACGTCAAACGAAGTTTAGCCGCACCCGACTTATGGGGAATCCCTATTCAACGCTTAGTGCATCAAACAGTTAGCACGACGCAAAGGGTGCCCTCACTGGGCCAGCCCATCTAGCTAGTCGGTTGACAGTGTAGCAAGTCTCATTGTAGCTTTCAATTCAATTTTTCAAAATACGATTTTTTTTTAAAAAAACTGAATCTTATTTGTGAACATTTTCTGAGAAGCGGACATTTTTTGCAAAGGTTGTCAACATTTTTCAAATATTTGAACATTGTGGGAAAAGTACCAAACAATTTTCAAATTTATATACAATATTTGAAAAAGTAAATTATTTTTTAAATGTAGAAAAATATTAGAAAACACGAAGGAATTTTCAATTTCACGAATATTTTTAGAAATTGTGAAAATTTTATCAAAACATGAACAATAAAAAACATTTTCAAAAGCATGAACAAAATTTGAAACACCGAACATTTTCTGAAAATGTTGAAAATTTTATGAAAAAGCACAAACAAATTTTAAAAATGTGGGCATTGTTTATAAAATCCTAATAAATTTGTAGACAAACAAATATTATAAAATGAGAACATTTTTAATTTTTGAATATTAAAAATAATAGAACAAAGGAATATATATATATATATATTATATACATATACATACATACATACATATATATATATATATATATATATATATATATATATATATATATATATATATATATATATATAAGAGAACAAAAGAAAAAGCTTATGCAAAATACATAATAAAAAAACCCCGAAGGTTCCCAAAGCTGGATCTTGTACTGCGTTCTGTTTACTAGGGAGGCTTCAGTTGTATTCAGAAAAAAAACATAGCACCAACATTTATAATGGTCCTAGGTTCCTATCAGAGCGGGGGCTACTAGCAATGCCATCATCCTACATACATTTTAAAATGCATCTCAGTTCTAATACATATTGTACATGAACCAGCATTCGTGTTAGAACAATGGCCCATATTTTCCTCTGTTTTTGTTTCTTTGTTGTCTTTAATGTCATTTCATTGTTACATTCTGTTCTTCTTGCATGTTAGGTTTTCTTGGACATTATTGAGAGCATAAACCTTCTTATGTCTTCTAAAGGGATTTTATGGACCATCAAATTTTACTTATCTGGTCTGAGGTTTCTCGTGTCTTTCCTGTTCAGCTATTTGATGTCCATTGTGTATATTTCTTACATTTATGCAGGGCGTGTCCTATGATGTGACATGACTGGAAAGATTCCGATGAAGTGTTTCCTTTATGGAATGCACCTATCTGAAGTTGGGAATAAATGCCAAAAGTAACATCTTTTTTTTCTTTGGGATGTGTGTCTCCTATTGAGTGTCATGGCTATTGGCATTCTTATATTCAACATAAAAATGTATTCATAGCTTTTTTAGGCTATTGGCATTCTTATATTCAGCATAAAAATATATTCATAGCTTTTTCAGAGTACGCATAAATGCTCAATAAACTATTGCATAGAATTTTAATTAAGCGACATGTGAGAATTTTTCTGGTTATAACCTTTAAGAGGAAATTAGTTTATTTTGGTAGTATGTGTCTTCTAACTTGAATGAATGCAAACTTTGTATGTTAAGGTTATAAGCACGCTTACTTGGATGGTTGGATGCACAAACCTCTAACCACATTAGTGAACTACAGTGTCATTTTTTTGGCCCTGTAAAATTGTAATTATGCATATTCAATGCGACATTTGCACGCTGTAATTCTATATTCGGTGCTAATATGCTCGCTACCATGTTGGTCTTCTGAAGCCTTCATCTCTGCAGGGTCAAACTTTTGATTTTGGCACTTAGTAAACTACATCTTGTGCATTGGAGGAGGTAGCCCCTGGACTAGTGAAGACATGAAGGGCGACACGAGGAGGCTTGCGGTGGTTCCAAGAGCATCTCTTCGACAAGTAGCAGTGCAATACGTTGGACAGCTACCAACCGAGACGGCCGGCTGCCTCACAAGGACACCATTTCTGGTCTTACAGTCCTGGAGCGGTGAGCATCCGAGCTTCCGTCGCTGATCTGAATAACAAACTTGTGGCGCTCCTTAGCGTCACTGATTAAAACATTAGCAACAACAATACTTGCTTCAGGTGTGTGCTCCTCCAATCAATATATTTACAACTGTGTGTCACATGTTGTTTATTGATGAAATTCAGGATAGACACCTTAGCGTCACTAATTGTAGCATTGTCCATCTAATCTTCCTTTTTCTGTTCATAATACTTGATGTGTCTGATTACTAGGCTTAAGGAGTAAAGAACGGCAAGCATGGATGACAGAGGGACAACACCTGCTCCAAATTTGAAAAAACCAGGAGGTTTACAACAGGCATGCAAGGTCCTCGAGAAGTTCAAGTAAGTGCTATACATGACGTAAATGAGAATGCTATGTAGGACATGCACATGTAGTTGCTGCTTCTAAAGAATGGCACAAGTTTGGACCAAACGCTAGGAGAATACAAAAGGTGTAATTGCATAAAGTTTACTACTGTAATAGATCCAGGTTGCAGTGATGAAGAGGACAATGATGTGTAGGACATAGTGGTCGTTACTTCTATAGATTCAGAAGGATGCAGGTTCGGATCACTTGTCGAGATGATACAAAAGGTGTTGCACAAAATTTACATACTACGTTGGGTGATTTGTTTGGCATTCATTCTCTGTTATGCCTGATGCATGTGTCTTAAGCCTACTAATAACTTTTTG
This sequence comes from Aegilops umbellulata, assembly GCA_032464435.1. Classification (NCBI taxonomy): domain Eukaryota; kingdom Viridiplantae; phylum Streptophyta; class Magnoliopsida; order Poales; family Poaceae; genus Aegilops; species Aegilops umbellulata. The sequence continues at coordinate 38,903,618 of CP136056.1, read as the reverse complement.
GATCAATGGTAAATCTAGTGAACAAACTCCTGTCTTATCCCTATTGTGTGTCTTAAGGTTAATCTATTCATGGTTAGTTTTCCTTACTGTACAAAGGTCTTCTCTTTTTTGTATACTTTCTCTTATCTGTCCTTTATGGTAATATAGACCATGCTCACATTGTTGCAGCTTGCAATTAGTTCTAGATTTGTTCATGAGTGTCATTCGTTGTCAGAGTAAATATTTTGGCAAAGTAAACAATGATGGAAGTGTCATACAATTTCGTATTATATAGCTATAACAATTTTGATACAAATTTTTATCTGATCAACTTGCACTTTTGCACCACCATAATAAGCGGTGGAGATCTGCCTATTCGTTTTCAATTAATGTGAGAACTTCTAGCCTTCTAGAACAAGAGTGGTAGCTTCTTTAACTTTGTGTTGTAACAAATATTGTATATGGTCAGTCCAGGATGAAAATCTACTTATTAAGTTTGTTAATCTGGTTACAGTCAATCTAGGGGGTGCTTCTTTCGCTTTGGTATTTATCAGTAATATTGGTAGTTCTCTGTAGTACTCTGTATTAGTTTTTACCTCTTTGTCCTTCATGATTGCTTAGTTGCATTATTTTTGCTTCTGACTATACTGCTCTGCTACAGATGATAGCGCCATTTGATAAACGTTTGGAAATTCAAGCCTCGTCTTGTTCTACAACATGTGACCTTCTACTTCTTAATGGACTTTAAGTTTTAGTCACCCTTATATCGTTAGGTAATATAACAAGGTTATTGTTTAGATCATATAATCAAGCATGTCTGCTTATTGAAAAGTTAAGCTTTCCCACCTTGCACGCAACTGCTACCATTATTGCTTTGAAGAGGCAACTTAGTGATACAATCTCTTGACTATAAGGCAGTTAGTGATTGCCATGGTTGTTGAATTAAAGTTTCACCTGTCAGATCAGTTTACACACATTGAATTTTACTTAGTGTGCCTCTAAGGTTTTACCTTCTGCAAAGCTATAGCACCTACAGGTGATCCGCTTTTTCTTCTTCTAGATCCCCCTGTGTGTGTATAATCGACAGACATTGTCCTTCTAATTTCTTTTTCCAGTAGATGATTGTGGACAAAGTTTCCAATCCATGCCTTTTTGCTATACTATTTTTTTGGGTGATGCAGCATAAGTTATATAATTGCTGCACTTAAGTAACTGATTTATCTGGCAATAGATTGTCACAATGATAGCTCTAACCTTTGTGCCAACAATCTGAAAATTGTAGCATTATGCTTTAATATTTTTTTAATGTTCTTTAGGTGGTTGTTTCTCAGAAGTAGCACACTTGGCATAGCTTTTCAGAAGACAACAGTTCAGTAGGAAGCAGATGAATGAAACATTTTCGTTGTTTTGTACTCCATTGTTATGTACAAACACACAAGTGGTGCTTAAACATTTTGTTGCTATTTATCCTTTCATGAGCCGGATGTGCCATTGACGGCGGTGGCAAGCTTGGATTAGTTGGATTCAGAAGGTGGATTGAATTACCAAGTTGTTTTACCACCATGATATTTTTTTCAAAAATTTGAACATTTCTTCAATTTGTGAATAAATTAAAAAAACACATTCTTGCATTTCTTAATAAATTTTCAAAATCATGCGATGGAATGTGAACAAAATATGGTCATAGCTATTGAAGATTATGATTTTTTTTCTCCCGTTGCAACGCACAGGCCCTTTTGCTAGTCATATATTAAAGAAGAAAGGTAAATAAAGCCTCCACCAACGATTATAAAGGACTCAGTACATATTACTCCTCTCTAGTCTCCCCCCTATCTACCCTATTAAAGAAGGGAGCTACAATCCCTTTAATTAGTCCAGCTAACGCCCACACTAGACCCTGTTGCCTCACTCTTCCTAGCAAAAACCTGATTGAAGTCCGCGCTCCGTCGAAAACAATGGCATTTCTATGCTTCCACAACTCCCACCATGTTAGCGCAATGATGGTATACGTAGATTTTTCGTGCTCATGCTATTCGGTCCTCGCTTGTCGACTGCCCACTCCGCAAGTATGTCATGTTGAGATGGGGTCCAATCCGGCTTGCCTAAAGCCTCGCAAATTTTCGTCCAAGCAGTCCTAGCAAAAACGCATGTGAGCACCCTTAGGGCCAGCCAAGTAAAGAATCTGCACCATGAGGGTGCACGTGACTTATATGTCAGGTCCGCCGTTGCAATGACCTCTCTAGCCCAAAAGCGAGCCGCATAAGCGGATTTCACCGAGAACTGCCCACTTGCCACCCACGACCAAGATATCTCATCTAGCTCATCCTCCATGGGCTCCCAAGCTGTAACCCTTTGCCATAGTGAGAGAAACTCATGCATGCAGCCCGTCCGGTCCTATGTCTGGGCCAACATCCATCGCCCAACTTCCATTCTCCACAGCCGGGCTAACTAGTCGGGAGGCTCTAATGCGTGGTGGAACCAAGCCATAGAGGAGCGGCGTAATTTCCTGTATTCTCCTTCCTTCTAGCCACCGGTCCTCCCAAAAAAGCGTCATGTGGCCACTATTGGCAACACTCCTCATGGCCGCCTGACAAAGCATCTTCGACTCATCCAGGACTTTGATCTTGAACTCACTACATGGCCTCGTCACGTCTGTCCTTGCTAGCCATGGCCATCTCGCTTGCATTGCTACATTCATCCAGTGTAGATTCGACAATCCAAGCCCACCTGCCCACTTTGGTGTGCATACCGCATCCCAAGAAACCACACAATGTCCACCATTAGCTTCTGCACGTATGCACCACAAGAAACCTCGGCAGATCTTGTCCATTGCAGCAATGGTTTTCCTCGGAAGATCCAGCGCCATCATTGGGTGAATTGGCATGGCGCATAGCACAGATTGGACCAAAGTTAACCCGCTGCTCTTTGGCATAAGCGCTGCCTTCCATTTCAGTAACCTATTAGCTATTTGATCCACCAGGTATTTCAACTGCGTCGCTGATTGCTTCCTTAACAAGAGTGGCAACCCCAGGTACTTGGTTGGGAAAGATCCCAGAGGGCATTGAAGCTCAGCGCTTTCCATGGCAATCTGTTCCTCAGAGCATATGATAGGTAGGGCTGCAGATTTTGCATGTTGATTCTCAGGCCTGCTGCTTCACCAAAGAGCTCAAAAAATACACTTGCAAGCCGTAAGGTCCACCTTGTTGGGCTTGACAAAAAGGACGGCATCGTCCGCAAAGATGGATAGCCGCTTCTCAATGCCCACACACGCCAATGGTGCCAACACCCCTCTAGTCACGACCAACTGCACCATCTTCTGAAGTGGCTCCATAGTGAGAATGAAGAGCATTGGGGAGATAGGATCACCTTGCCGTAGCCCCTTGCAGTTGTAGATCATGTCACCCGGGTCACCATTGACCATAACTTTTGTGGTGGATGTTGAAAGGATCCCACATATCCACGATCTCCACCTTGGCCCGAAGCCCATATGCTGCAGCACCTCAATCAAAAAGGGGCATTGCACCGAGTCGAAAGCTTTTGAAATGTCCAGCTTGAGCAGAACTGCAGAATTTCTCAATGGATGCAGCCGTCTTGCCGTGCTTTGCACAAGCATGAAATTATCGTGCAATGATCTGCCCTTGACAAAAGCACTTTGGTGGCTACCGACCAGTTTAGGCAGATCCTCAACCAGTCTACATGCGAGCACCTTCTCGAAAATCTTCACTGCCCCCTGCACAAGATTAATGGGCCTAAAATCACTCACCTCCAGTGCTCCTTCTTTCTTGGGCAGAAGAGAGACTACGGACGTGTTAATGGCCGACATGCCCCTCATGTCTCCCTTGTAAAAACATTCCATGGCTCTCATGAAATCTTCTTTGATTATACTCCAACATGTTGCGTAAAACCTGCCAGTAAAACCATCCGGTCCCAGAGCTTTATCCCAGGGCATCGATTTGATCACCCCTTCAACTTCCTCCTCTGTAAAAGGCCGGTTGAGGTGCGTCAGGTCAAGGCGGAGAAGGCCCGACTCCTCCAAGTTCAGCGCGTGCCTTCTAGAGTCTGAGGCACCAAATGCCGCGCCAAAGTACGCATCCACAGCTGATGCAACTTCTTCCTGCCCAGAGTATAGGTGATCGTTATACCTCACCGTCCTCATGACGTTCTTCCTTTGCCTATGACTTGCTTGCTGGTGAAAAAGCCTTGTGTTCCCGTCGCCCTCACGTAGGTGCAGCAACCTCGATCGCTGCCTAGTGATTGTTCTCTCCAACGAGCTCAAGCCTAAGAGCTTCCTTTTTCAAACACTTACGCAGCTCCCATTCCGCATCAGATAGCGCCCTTGCCTCCATATCAATATCCAATTGCTTTATAACCTCAACTGCAATAGCAATTTGTAGCTTCACGTTACCAATCCAGTGATCGCTCCACTTTTGAAGGCTCAGCCGTGTGGCCCTTAGCTTATTTTGCAATGAGGTAGTCATTAGAGGCCGCAGGTGTCGTTGTCCAGGCCAACTTGACCACATAAAAAAACCTTACGCACGAGTCTAGAAAGACTCAAACTTAAACCTCCTCTTAGTAACGATGGACACATTCATGTCCAGCATTAACGGACAATGATCCGAGACCGCGGTGCCCATAGCCGAGAGAAAGCACGTCGGATATGCCTCATCCCACTCATCTGACATGAACACATGATCGATCTTCTCTATAGTGGCAACCCGCCTCTCATTGGACCACGTATATCTTCTACCATTTAGATAGAGCTCCTTTAGCTCAAGCGAGTTTAATTTCGCCCGGAATCTGCCCATCATCCTGCGATTGATCAAATCATTGTTTTTGTCTTTGCTACCTCTTGAGCATGCGTTGGTTTTTTCCTTGAAGAGGAAAGGGTGATGCAGCAAAGCAGCGGAAGTATTTCCCTCAGCTTTTGAGAACCAAGGTATCAATCCAGTAGGAGGCCACACGCAAGTCCCTCGTACCTACACAAACAAATAAGAACCTTGCAACCAACATGATAAAGGGGTTGTCAATCCCTTCACGGCCACTTGCAAAAGTGAGATCTGATAGAGATGATAAGATAATATTTTTGGTATTTTTATGATAAAGATTGAAAGTAAAAATTGCAAAATAAACGACACCAGAAATAGCTAGTTGACGGGAGATTAATATGATGGAAAATAGACCCGGGGGCCATAGGTTTCACTAGTGGCTTCTCTCAAGATAGCATAAGTATTACGGTGGGTGAACAAATTACTGTCGAGCAATTGATAGAAAAGTGCATAATTATGAGAATATCTATGCATGATCATGTATATAGGCATCACATCCGCGACAAGTAGAGCGACTCCTGCCTGCATCTACGACTATTACTCCACACATCGACTGCTATCCAGCATGCATCTAGAGTATTAAGTTCATAAGAACAGAGTAACGCATTAGGTAAGATGACATGATGTAGATGGATAAACCCAAGCAATATGATATAAACCCCATCTTTTTATCCTCGATGGCAACAATACAATAGGTGTCGTTTCCCCTACTGTCACTGGGATCGAGCAACGCAAGATTGAACCCAAAGCTAAGCACTTCTCCCATTGCAAGAAAGATCAATCTAGTAGGCCAAACCAAACTGATAATTTGAAGAGACTTGCAAAGATAACCAATCATACATAAAAGAATCCAGAGAAGATTCAAATATTGTTCATAGATAATCTTGATCATAAACCCACAATTCATCGGATCTCGACAAACACACCGCAAAAAAGAGTAACATCGAATAGATCTCCAAGAAGATCGAGGAGAACTTTGTATTGAGATCCAAAGGGAGAGAAGAAGCCATCTAGATAATAACTATGGACCCGAAGGTCTGTGGTAAACTACCCACACATCATCGGAGAGGCTATGGTGTTGATGTAGAAGCCCTCTGTGATCGATTCCCCCTCCGGCGGAGCGCCGAAAAAGGCCCCAAGATGGGATCTCACGGCTACAGAAGGTTGCGGTGGTGGAAATAGGTTTTCGTGGTGCTCCTCGATGGTTTCGGGGTACGTAGGTATATATAGGAGGAAGAAGTAGGTCAGTGGAGCCACGAGGGGCCCACGAGGGTGGAGGGCGCGCCCAGGGGGGTAGGTGTGCCCCCCTGCCTCGTGGCCTCCTCGTTCGTTTCTTGACATCCACTCCAAGTCCTCTAGATCACGTTTGTTCCAAAAATCACGCTCCCGAAGGTTTCATTAAGTTTGGACTCCTTTTGATATTCCTTTTCTGCGAAACACTGAAATAGGAAAAAAACATCAGTTTGCACTGGATCTTGGGTTAATAGGTTAGTCCCAAAAATAATATAGAAGTGTATGAGGTAGTCCTGGATTAGGGGGTGTTCGGGTAGCCGGACTATACCTTCGCCGGACTCCTGGACTATGAAGATACAAGATTGAAGACTTCGTCCCGTGTCCGGATGGGACTTTCCTTGGCGTGGAAGGCAAGCTAGGCGATGCGGATACTCAAGATCTCCTACCATTGTAACCGACTCTGTGTAACCCTAACCCTATCCGGTGTCTATATAAACCGGAGGGTTGTAGTCCGTAGAACAACCATCTTCATACACAATCATACCATAGGCTAGCTTCTAGGGTTTAGCCTCCTTGATCTCGTGGTAGATCTACTCTTGTACTACCCATATCATCAATATTAATCAAGCAGGAGTAGGGTATTACCTCGAGCGAGAGGGCCCGAACCTGGGTAAAAACATCGTGTCCCTTGTCTCCTGTTACCATCCGGCCTTGACGCACAGTTCGGGACCCCCTACCCGAGATCCGCCGGTTTTGACACCGACATTGGTGCTTTCATTGAGAGTTCCTCTGTGTCGTCGCCTTCAGGCCCGATGGCTCCTCTGATCATCAACAACGACGAGGTCCAGGGTGAGACTTTTCTCCCCAGACAGATCTTCGTCTTCGGCGGCTTCGCTCTGCGGGCCAATTCGCTTGGTCATCTGGAGCAGATCGAAAGCTATGCCCCTGGCCATCAAGTCAGGTTTGGAAGCTTAAACTACACGACTGATATCCGCGGAGACTTGATCTTCGACGGGTTCGAGCCACAGCCAAGCGCGCCGCACTACCTCGAGGGGCATGATCTAGCTCTGCCTCCGGACAGTGTCCTAGAGGCCGCATACGCACCGGTTCCGACCCTTAACTTGGAGCCTATTGCGCCAAGAGAGGATGGACGGTTGGACGTCAACTTGGGGGCTGCGATCTCAAAGGCGATCGAGTCGAACGCCAGCCCCGCACTCCGCGTGTCCCGTGACCACGAGGGTCCGGACTCCTCCCCGGACTCCGAACCCCCCGCGCCCCTGCCGGCCGAATCCGATTGGGCGCCAATAATGGAGTTCACCGCCGCGGACATCTTTCAACACTCGCCTTTTGGCGACATTCTGAATTCTCTCAAGTCTCTCTCTTCATCAGGAGAGCCCTGGTCGAATTACGGTCAGCGAGGATGGGATACGGACGATGAAGAAATTAAAAGCCCACCCACCACCCACTTGGTAGCCACTGTCGACGATTTAACCGACATGCTTGACTTCGGCTCTGAAGACTTCGGCGGTATGGACGACGAGGTAGGAGACGAACAGGAACCAACACCTGTAGGGCGCTGGACAGCCACCTCGTCATATGACATATATATGGTGAATACTCTAAAAGATGGGGATGGCGAGGGAACAGCGGGGGATGACACCTCCAAGAAACAGCCAAAGCGCCGACGTCAGCGGCGCCGCTCTAAATCCCGCTAGAGCAGAAACGGTGATTCCGGCACCGGAGATAATAGTACCCCGGATAGTGCTGATGAACACCCTCCCCAGCAAGATTCGGCGCAGGAAGATGGAGAAGCCAGCCCTCATGAGAGAGCGGCAGACCGAGAGGTTGAGGATGATAACTATATGCCTCCCTCCGAAGACGAGGCCAGCCTCGATGACGACGAATTCGTCGTACCATCAGACCCCGCCGAACAAGAGCATTTCAAACGCAGGCTTTTAGCCACGGCGAACAGCCTCAAGAAAAAGCAGCAACAGCTTAGAGCTGATGAAGATCTGCTAGTTGACAGATGGACTGAAGTCCTTGCGGCTGAAGAGTATGAACTCGAACGCCCCTCCAAGAGCTACCCAAAGCGCAGGCCGCTACCCCGATCAGAGGAGGAAGCGCCTACATCACCAGCGCATGACATGGCAGACCGGCCACCTCGTGGCCGCGACAGAGAGGCCTCTCGGCCCTCAACACAAGCCATGCCCCGATGCCGCTCAACTAAGGCACGAGAAAACGCGCCAGACCAGCGAGATGTGCTGGAGGACAAGGCAAGGCAAACAAGATCGATCTATGGGTCGCGCAGGCGCCCTACGACACGTGACGATGATCTTCACTCCGGATACAACAAATCCGGCAGGGCCGAACACAGCAGACATAGCTCTTCCGAGATGCGTCGAGATATAGCCCAGTACAGGGGCGCCGCACACCCACTATGCTTCACAGATGAAGTAATGGATCATAAAATCCCAGAGGGCTTCAAACCCGTGAACATCGAGTCATACGATGGCACAATAGACCCGGCGGTATGGATCGAGGATTACCTCCTTCACATCCACATGGCACGTGGCGATGATCTACATGCCATAAAATACCTCCCGCTCAAACTTAAAGGACCGGCCGACATTGGCTTAACAGTTTGCCAGCAGACTCAATCGGTTCTTGGGAGGACCTGGAAGCCGCATTCCTCGACAACTTCCAGGGCACTTACGTGCGACCACCAGATGCCGACGACCTCAGCCACATAATTCAGCAGCCAGAGGAATCAGCCAGGCAATTCTGGACACGGTTCCTAACAAAGAAAAACCAGATAGTCGACTGTTCGGACGCAGAGGCCCTAGCAGCCTTCAAGCATAACATCCGTGACGAGTGGCTTGCCCGACACCTGGGACAGGAAAAGCCGAAATCTATGGCAGCACTCACGACACTCATGACCCGCTTTTACGCGGGCGAAGATAGCTCGCTAGCTCACAGCAACAACTTATCAAAGAACCCTGGTAATTCGGATACCAAGGACAAAAGTGGCAGGACACGTCGAAATAAGCAAAAGCGCCGCGTTAGCAGCGACAGTAATGAAGATACGGCAATTAACGCCGGATTCAGAGGCTATAAATCCGGTCAGCGGAAAAAGCCATTTAAAAAGAATACTCAGGGCCCGTCCAGTTTGGACCGAATACTCGACCGCTTGTGCCAGATCCATGGCACCCCCGAAAGGCCAGCCAATCACACCAACAGGGATTGTTGGGTGTTCAAGCAGGCATACAAGTTAAGAGCCGAAAACAAAGACAAGGGGCTGCATAGCGACGACAAGGAGGAGCCCAGGCCGCCGAACAACAATGGACAGAAGGGGTTTCCCGCACAAGTGCGGACGGTGAACATGATATACGCAACCCACATCCCCAAGAGGGAGCGGAAGCGTGCGCTATGGGACGTATACGCGATGGAGCCAATCGCCCCAAAGTTCAACCCATGGTCCTCCTGCCCGATCACTTTTGATCGAAGGGACCACCCCACTAGCATCCGTCATGGCGGCTTTGCCGCATTTGTTCTCGACCCAATCATCGACGGATTTCATCTCACAAGAGTCCTCATGGACGGCGACAGTAGCCTGAACCTGCTTTACCAGGATACAGTGCGGAAAATGGGCATAGATCCGTCAAGGATTAAGCCCACAAAAACAACCTTTAAAGGCATTATACCAGGTGTAGAAGCCAACTGTACAGGCTCAGTAACACTTGATGTGGTCTTCGGATCTCTGGATAACTTCCGAAGCAAAGAGTTAGTCTTTGATATAGTCCTATTTCGCAGTGGCTATCACGCCCTGCTCGGACGAACCGCATTCGCAAAGTTCAATGCGGTGCCGCACTACGCATACCTCAAGCTCAAGATGCCAGGCCCTCGAGGAGTAATCACGGTCAACGGAAACACCGAACGCTCCCTCCGTACGGAGGAGCACACGGCGGCTCTCGCAGCGGAAGTACAAAGCAGCCTTTTTAGGCAATTCTCCAGTCCGGCCGTTAAAAAGCAAGACACTGCCAAGCGCGCCCGGAGTAACCTACAACAAGACCGCCTGGCACGTTCTGAGCAGGCGTAGCAATGCGGCCCCAACCCCAGCAATCGCGACATAGCGAAGCTAGTACCTCGCGTACATAATTACGCCCTTGAAATACCATGGGCACAGGGGAAGGGGCACAGTAACGGCATGCCCGAAATACGGCTTAAAACGTACTAGGGGCTGCCGAATTCCTTTTTCTTACTTTCAGGACTCCACACTTCGGAAGACCTGTTCGGCAACTCGACTGCCGCACAAACGATGCAAGATCCAGGGAAGCAGACAAAGTCATGCCGTATTATGGAACTCACAGGTGGTCTCTGTTACGAGCAGTATACCTATTTTGAATACAGTTCCGCGGCCTGCACCTGATCAGGACATGTTAAATAGTCTAATACCTTTTTGCTTATCGCACTACTTGTATCGTTTGGCTTTGATAAATAGCCTCTTTATAGAACAATGCATAGCTTTTTGTCTATTTTTTGCATTATCCACTTTTCATATATATGTTTATCAAATAACATGATTGCACCCGTACACCATGGTACGACAAACACGCCAGGGGCTTCAGTACCCTTCAATCTGGTGCGAGAAGTCCGTACACTTTCACAAGTGCGGCACCCCGAAATTATAGCATTATATGCATCGGCTCCGAATCATGATTTGGGTCAATAGTTGGGTTTGCCCGGCTCCTATGTTTTGGTGCCTTACGTTCCGCTATATCGGCTAAGGCAGCACTAGGAGAACCACTGCGATTGTGCCCCGGTTCAGCTGGGTTAAGCATCTCAGTGGAGAAAGCTAAAAATGACTGTCATGATAAGGCGAGAGACCGGTCGCTGTTCGAGAGGTTTTTCGAGTCCCTAAAGACTTATGCCGCTTCGAGCGAGGAGCTGGCTTTGTCCGGCCAAAGGCGTGGATAGCGCCCCGAATTCGGTCTTCCGAACTAGGGGCTTCGCCGAAATTTAAAATTATAAAGTTCTATGGCTAAGTGAGAGTGTTCAACCATTATTGTTCGATTGCCTGGTTCGTTGTGCTGAGCGCCTCCCTCGAAGGACCCAACCATGCGAAAAAGAGCGCTCAGGTTTATCCCGAACACCCCAGCACTAGCGGCATGGGGGCAGAAGCCGACGACTGGCCATCTCTCAATTTTTGATAAACGGCCGCACATAAAATAATATTTTAAATTCAATAAGCATTGCTTAGCGCATATGAATAAGTTTTCAGCGCACAGGATAAACACGAGCGAGTTCATTCAAAAATTACATCTTTGGTACATTCATCCGTAATAAGGCGGGCACCTGCAAGAACATCCTTGTAGTAGTTCTCGGGCTTGCGATGCTCCTTCCCCTGCGGCGGCCCATCCTTCACCAGCTTCTCACCGTCAAGCTTACCCCAGTGCACCTTCGCAAGGGCAAGGGCCCGACGGGCACCCTCGATGCAGACGGAGCGCTTGATGACGTCGAGCCTTGGACAGGCCTCCACCAGCCGCCGCACCAGCCCGAAATAGCTCCCTGGCAGGGCCCCTCCGGGCCACAGCCGAACTATGAAGCCTTTCATGGCTTGTTCGGCCGCCTTGTGGAGCTCGACCAGCTGTTTAAGCTGGTCGCTCAAGGGCACAGGGTGTCCGGCCTCAGAATACTGAGACCAGAACACACTCTCCGTCGAGCTGCCCTCTTCAGCTCGGTAGAATGCGGCGGCGGCGGATACGCTGCGGGGAAGATCCGCGACGCCCCTGGAGAACTCCGGATTCGGGTAAGTGACATGTAGTTTACTTTTATATTTCTGCTTTGCATTAAGAATGCCTTACCTGCTGCTATCTTTTTCATCTCCTCCAATTCTTGGAGGGCCTTTTGGGCTTCGGCCTTGGCACCCTTGGCGGTCTCAAGGGCCGACGCGAGCTCGGATGCTTGCGCCTTTGACTCAAGCTCCAAGCTCTCATGTTTTTTCATGAGAGCCTGCAGCTCTTGCTGCACCTCACCAACCTGAGCCCCAAGTTTCTCTCGCTCGGTGCGCTCCTCGGCCAATTTCTTTTCGGCCTCAGATAGCGCTTGCTTGAGGGTTGCCACCTCAGTCGTGGTCCCTATAATAAGCAGTTCAATCCTGTTATTTTTTGCAATCACGCCTTTCTATAGGCACCTTTTTCTGTAGGGTACTTCTTACCTTCCTTTTCCTCGAGCTGCCGTTTGGCAAGGCCGAGCTCTTGCTCGGTCCGCCCGAGGTCCTTTTTCAGGACACCCACCTCCGCAGTCAGTGCGGCGGTGGATAGCAGCGAAGCCTGCATACGCATATTGACTCTTTTTTTGTTAGACTCCAGCGATAATTATTAGATCCTCTATTCGGCTTTTCCTTCCGAACGCCTAACAGAGCATCAGGGGCTACTGTCTATGTGGTAATATTTTGACGTATTCTTTACTTACCTCGAAGCCTGTTAGAAGGCTAGCGCAAGCTTCAGTCAGTCCGCTCTTGGCGGACTGAACTCTCTGGATCACCGTACACATGATAGTACGGTGCCCCTCGTCGATGGAGGCGCCGTCAAGCACCTCCAGCAGATTGTCCAGCGTCTCCGGTTGGACGGAAGCCGTTGGCTCAGAAGGCTTGCTCCTCTTGGGAGGAGTTCGCCTGTCACAATCCGGAACTGTTGAAGTTTTCGGCGTGGTGTCCGGCTCAAAGCCGGACTTGGAGCCCTGGGGGGTCTTGTCCCCTTCAACCCTAGAGTCCGGGAGGTTGCCTTGCGGCTCCTCCAGGACCACCTCCTCCTGCTCTGGAGCTTGTTGCGACGCCACTTCGGCGTCGTCTGCAGTGCGTGGGGAGACAGCGGGCGGGACTGAGTCCATGTCCGACGGGTCCAGGGAACCGCCCGACGATACGTTGAATTCAGTCCGGGGCGGGCTGCATAATTATGATCGACGTTGAGAAGAGTTGTGCACTAAAGGAGCATCATGAGTTACCCTGACATCCGAACTTACGACTTCGCCGGACGTTTGGCCCTATTCGGCCATTCCTCTTCGCCCTCTTCGGCGTCGTGGGAGTAGTCCGGCGAAGGGGTCTTCCTTTTCCTAGACCCCTCGCCCCCCGGCTGGGGCGGCCTTCTTCTTCTCTTCTCCCTCCGCTGGGGGGGGGAGAGTCTTCTTCTTCCTCCTCCTCGTTTTCGTGGGAGGAGGGCGTCTCGGACTCATCAGACGACGAGTCCGACACCACCAAGTTACGGGCACTCTTTCGAGTCCCGGTGGTCTTCTTCTTCTTGACTTTCTTCTCCGGCACCACATAAGGTGTCGGGACCAGCAGCTTCACCAGGAGCGCAGGGGCTGGGTCTTCGGGCAGGGGAGCCGGACAGTTGATTGGTCCGGATATCGCCTGCCAAGCTTGTTAAAGGTATGGGAGTTTAGATCCCACATAGAGTCAAACTATGAAAAAAATAAAAGGAGCTTGATATCCTGTCAAAGGTAAAGATAGCTCACCGCGCTAGCGTGACGCTGCGTGCTATATCCGTGATCCTCGGAAGCGGATGTTGGGGCCTCGACGCCTTTGATTAGCACCTTCGAGACGTCTTCATACGTAGTGTCGAAGAGCCTGTTGAGGGTTCGGTGCTGCGCCGGGTCGAACTCCCACAAATTGAAATCCCGTTGTTGGCACGGGAGGATCAGGCGAATGAGCATGACCTGGACTATATTGACAAGCCGGATTGGCTTGTTTACCAAGAACTTGATGCATGTCTTCAGTCCGGACACCTCTTCCTCGTTGCCCCACGACAGGCCGGTCTCTTTCCAAGACACGAGCCGCGTGGGGGGGTCCGGATCTAAACTTGGGGGCCGCGACCCAGTCCAGATCGCGTGGCTCGGTGATGTAAAACCACCCGGCTTGCCACCCCTTTAGGGTCTCCACAAAGGAGCCCATGAACCAGAGGACGTTGGCTATCTTGCCGGCCATGGCGCCTCCGCACTCCGCTTGGCTGCCGCGCACCACCTTGGGCTTGACGTTGAAGGTCTTGAGCCAAAGGCCGAAATGGGGGCGGACGCGGAGGAAGGCCTCACACACGACGATAAACGCCGAGATGTTGAGGATGAAGTTCGGGGCCAGATCGTGGAAATCTAGGCCGTAGTAGAACATCAGCCCCCGGACGAATGGGTGAAGTGGGAAACCCAGTCCGCGGAGGAAGTGGAGAAGGAAAACTACCCTCTCATGGGGCCCTGGGGTGGGGAGAAGCTGCCCCTTCTCGGGAAGCCGGTGCGGGATGTCCTTGGACAGGTATCCGACCTTCCTTAGCTTTTTTACTTGAGCCTCCGTGACGGAGGAGACCATCCACTTGCCTCCCGCTCCGGACATTGCTGGAGAAGGTTGAGGTGGGAAGAGCGGGCTTGGGCGCTGGAGCTTGAGTGCGCAAGAGATGGATTGGCAAAGGAGGAAGAAGGCGTAGGTAAAAAGGTGGATCCTTATCCCCTTATATGGGCGGATGCGGTTATGCGTCCCCACCTACCTAATAAAACTCGCTTGCCTCCCAAGCACCATGGTAAATGGCGCGGTTGGGTTACCCACGCCCGTATTGATGAGAATACCGTTAAAAGGGGCACACGATCTCTGCTTTGACAAGACGTGCCAAGGAAACCGCCTCGCAAAACGTGCTGAGGGTGGAAAAGTAAAAACGGTTCGTAAAAGGACTTGGCCGTAGTGTGGTGACGCACTGCGGGATACGTCAGCAGATTTGATTTGTGTTAATTATTCTCTCTATGGCAGTATGTGGAAACTTATTTTGCAGAGCCGGACACTATTCTTGGTGTCTACAATCTTCTATGAAGGACTTGGAGGAGGAACCCGCCTTGCAATGCCGAAGACAATCTGCGCACCGGACTCATCGTCATTGAAGCCTGGTTCAGGGGCTACTGAGGGAGTCCTGGATTAGGGGGTGTTCGGGTAGCCGGACTATACCTTCGCCGGACTCCTGGACTATGAAGATACAAAATTGAACACTTCGTCCCATGTCCGGATGGGACTTTCCTTGGCGTGGAAGGAAAGCTAGGCGATGCGGATACTCAAGATCTCCTACCATTGTAACCGACTCTGTGTAACCCTAACCCTATCCGGTGTCTATATAAACCGGAGGGTTGTAGTCCGTAGAACAACCATCTTCATACACAATCATACCATAGGCTAGCTTCTAGGGTTTAGCCTCCTTGATCTCATGGTAGATCTACTCTTGTACTACCCATATCATCAATATTAATCAAGCAGGAGTAGGGTATTACCTCCATCGAGAGGGCCCGAACCTGGGTAAAAACATCGTGTCCCTTGTCTCCTGTTACCATCCGGCCTTGACGCACAGTTCGGGACCCCCTACCCGAGATACGCCGGTTTTGACACCAACAGTGTATAATAAAGCCCATTAAACATCCAAGACATAATATATAATAGCATGGAGCAATCAAAAATTATAGATACGTTGGAGACGTATCAAGCATCCCCAAGCTTAATTCCTGCTCGTCCTCGAGTAGGTAAATGACAAAAACAGAAATTTTGATGTGGAATGCTACCTAGCATATTTATCAATGTAATTTTTTATTGTGGCATGAATGTTCAGATCCGAAAGATTCAAGATAAAAGTTTAATATTGACATAAAAATAATAATACTTCAAGCATACTAACCAAGCAATTATGTCTTCTCAAAATAACATAGCCAAAGAAAGCTCATCCCTACAAAATCATATAGTTTGGCCATGCTTCATTTTCGTCACACAAGAATGCTCTCATCTTGCACAACCCGGATGACAAGCCGATCAATTGTTTCATACTTTAGTAATCTCAAACTTTTTTCAAGTTTCACGCAATACATGAGCATGAGCCATGGATATAGCACTATGGGTGGAATAGAATATAATGATGGGGGTTGTGTGGAGAAAAAAAAAAGAGAAAGTCTCACATTGACGTGGTGCCCATCAATTGATGTCAATGCAAGGAGTAGGGATTGCCATGCAACGGATGCACTAGAGCTAAATGTATGAAAGCTCAACAAAATAAACTAAGTGGGTGTGCATCCAACTTGCTTTCTCACGAAGACCTAGGGTATTTGAGGAATCCCATTGTTGGAATATACAAGCCAAGTTCCATAATGAAAAATTCCCACTAGTATATGAAAGTGATAAAACAAGAGACTCTCTATCATAAAGATCATGGTGCTACTTTGAAGCACAAGTGTGGAAAAAGGATAGTAGCATTGTCCCTTTTTATTTCTCTTTTTTTTCTTTTTTTCTCTTTTTTGGCCTTTCTTTTTTTGGCCTTTCTCTTTTTTTGGGGGACAATTCTCTATTAATGATGATCATCACACTTCTAATTATTTACAACTTAATGATTACAACTTGATACTTAGAATAAAGTATGACTCTATATGAATGCCTCCGGCGGTGTACCGGGATGGGCAATGAATCAAGAGTGACATGTATGGAATAATATGCATGGTGGCTTTGCCACAAATACGATGTCAACTACATGATCATGCAAGGCAATATGACAATGATGAAGCGTGTCATAATAAACAGAACGGTGGAAAGTTGCATGGCAATATATCTCGGAATGGCTATGGAGATGCCATAGTAGGTAGGTATGGTGGTTGTTTTGAGGAAGATATAAGGAGGTTTATGTGTGATAGAGCGTATCGTATCACGGGGTTTGGATGCACCGGCGAAGTTTGCACCAACTCTCAAGGTGAGAAAGGGCAATGCACGGTACTGAAGAGGCTAGCAATGATGGAAGGTTGAGAGTGCGTATAATCCATGGACTCAACATTAGTCATAAAGAACTCACATACTTACTGCTCCTAGTGGGATAGATTGGTAGGAAAAGAGTATCGCTCGTCCCCGACCGCCACTCAAAAGGATGACAATCAAAGAACACCTTATGTTTCAAATTTGTTACACACCGTTTACCATGTGGTCAAAAACAGAACAGTCTGTAGTAATCTGTATCAAATGCAAACTTCCGGAACTCCAAAAAATCTAAAATAAATGGCTGAACGTGAGGAATTTATCTATTAATCATCTGCAAAAAGAATCAACTAAATAGCACTCTCCAGTAAAAAGTTGTAGCTAATCTCGTGAGCGCTAAAGTTTCTATTTTTTACAGCAGGATCGCAAAGACTTTCCCCCAAGTCTTCCCAAAAGTTCTACTTGGCACAAACACCAATTAAAACATAAAATCACATCTAACCAGAATCTAGATGGATTATTTATTCCTAAACAGAACCAAAAAGCAAAAAAACTAAAATAAAATTGGGTTGCCTCCCAACAAGCGCTATAGTTTAACGCCCCTAGCTAGACATAAAGGCAAGGATAGATCTAGGTGTTGTCATCTTTGGTATGCGATCCATAAGTGGCTCTCATAATAGATTCATAAGGTAATTTAATTTTATTTATAGGAAAGTGTTTCATGCCTTTTCTTAACGGAAATTGGAATCTAATATTTCCTTCTTTTATATCAATAATTGCACCAATCGTTCTAAGAAAAGACCTACCAAGAATAATAGGACATGAAGGATTGCAATCTATATCAAGAACAATGAAATCTAAATGTATATGCACATAATTCCTGTTTGCAACAATAAGGACATCATAAATTCTTCCCATAGGTTTCTTAATGGTGGAATCCGCAAGGTGCAAGTTTAAAGAACAATCATCAAATTCACGGAAACCTAACATATCACACAAAGTTTTTGGAATTGTGGAAACACTAGCACCCAAATCACACAAAGCATAGCATTCATGATCTTTAATTTTAATTTTAATGGTAGGTCCCCACTCATCATAAAGTTCTCTAGCAATAGAAACTTCCAATTCAAGCTTTTCTTCATAAGATTGCATTAAAGCATCAACGATATGTTTAGTAAAATCCTTATTTTGACTATAAGCATGCGGAGAATTTAGCACGGATTGCAACAAGGAAATACAATATATTAAAGAACAATTGTCATAATTAATTCCTTGAAATCCAAGATAGTGGGTTCATTGCTATCTAAAATTTTGACCTCTTCCATCCCACTTTGACCAAATTTTGTATCAAGATCTAAAAACTCCGAATCATTGGGACGCCTCTTTACTAAAGTTGACTCATCTCCAGTCCCATCATTATCAAGATTCATATTGCAAAACAAAGATTTAATAGGGGACATGATAACCCACAAGTATAGGGGATCAGTTGTAGCCTCTTCCGATAAGTAAGAGTGTCGAACCCAAGGAGGAGCTAAAGGTAGAACAAATATTCCCTCAAGTTCTATCGACCATCGATAAAACTCTACGCACACTTGACGTTCGCTTTACCGGAAACAAGTATGAAACTAGAAGTACTTTGTAGGTGTTTTTGGGTAAGCTTGCAAGAAAGTAAAGAGCACGTAAATAAAACTAGGGGCTGTTTAGATAAAGACACAACTAAATTAGTTTTAGTAGAGAGCTTTTGTCAACAAGAAGGTTATTTTTCCCTAGGCAATCGATAATTAGACTGGTAATCATTATTGCAATTTTATATGAGGGAGAGGCATAAGCTAACATACTTTCTCTACTTGGATCATATGCACTTATGATTGGAACTCTAGCAAGCATCCGCAACTACTAAAGATTCATTAAGGTAAAACCCAACCATAGCATTAAAGTATCAAGTCCCCTTTATCCCATACACAAACAACCTACTTACTCGGGTCTGTGCTTCTGTCACTCACGCCACCCACCATAAGAAAATCATGAACATATTGCAAACCCTACAGCGGGAATCCCTCACTCTTGCGCGACACGGAGAGCACCATAGGACATCACCAATAATAAAACATACAACTCAAACCAATCACGATCATCAAATAGCCATTAGGACAAAATAGATCTACTCAAACATCATAGGATAGCCATACATCATTGGGAAATAATATATAGCGTTGAGCACCATGTTTAAGTAGAGATTACAGCGGGTAAGAGAGAGGTTACACCGCTGCATAGAGGGGGGAAGAGTTGGTGATGATGGCGGTGAAGTTGTTGGTGAAGATGGCGGTGATGGTGATGGCGCCGGCAGCGCTCCGGCGCCACCGGAAGCAAGGGGGAGAGGGCCCCCTTCTTCTTCTTCTTCTTCTTCCTTGACCTCCTCCCTAGATGGGAGAAGGGTTTCCCCTCTGGTCCTTGGCTCCCATGGCGTGGGAGGGGCGAGAGCCCCTCCGAGATAGGATCTTTCTCTCTGTTTCTGCGTTCTGTTCTGGCTCTGTTTCACCGTTTGGTGTATATATGGAGATCCGTAACTCCGATTGGCCTGAAACCTTCGCCGTGATTTTTTTCTGAATATTAGCTTTCTTGTGGCAAAAGAAGAGCGTCAACCGCCTTACGGTGGGCTCACGAGGGTAGGGGCGTGCCCTAGGGGGGGGGCGCCCCTACCTTGTGACCACCTCGGGCACTAGTTCGCGTTGATTTTCCTTCCAAATTTTCCATATTTTCCAAAAATAAGCTCCGTCTGTTTTTATCCCGTTTGGACACCGTTTGATATGGATATTCTGCGAAACCAAAAACATGCAACAGACAGGAACTGACACTGGGCACTGGATCAATATGTTACTCCGAAAAATAGTATAAAAAGTTGCCAAAAAGTATATGGAAGTTGTAGAATATTGGCATGGAACAATCAAAAATTATAGATACGACAGAGACGTATCAGCATCCCCAAGCTTAATTCCTGCTCGTCCTCGAGTAGGTAAATGATAAAAAAGATAATTTTTGATGTGGAATGCTACCTAGCATAATCTTGATCATATGTCTAATCATGGCATGAATATTAAGACACGAGTGATTTAAAGCAATAGTCTATCATTTGACATAAAAACAATAATACTTCAAGCATGCCAACCAAGCAATTATGTCTTATTGAAATATCATAGCCAAAGAAAGCTCATCCCTACAAAATCATATAGTCTGGCTATGCTCCATCTTCACCACACAAAGCATTCACATCATGCACAACCCCGATGACAAGCCAAGCAATTGTTTCATACTTTTGACGTTCTCAAACCTTTTCAACTTTCACGCAATACATGAGCGTGAGCCATGGACATAGCACTATAGGTGGAATAGAATATGATGGTGGGGGTTATGTGGAGAAGACAAAAAGGAGAAAGTCTCACATCAACTAGGCGTATCAATGGGTTATGGAGATGCCCATTAATAGATATCAATGTGAGGAGTAGGGATTGCCATGGAACGGATGCACTAGAGCTATAAGTATATGAAAGCTCAAACTGAAACTAAGTGGGTGTGCATCCAACTTGCTTGCTCATTAAGACCTAGGGCATTTGAGGAAGCCCATCGTTGGAATATACAAGCCAAGTTCTATAATGAAATTCCCACCAGTATATGAAAGTGATTACTCAAGAGACTCTCTATATGAAGAACATGGTGCTACTTTGAAGCACATGTGTGGTAAAAAGATAGTAACATTGCCCCTTCTCTCTTTTTCTCTCATTTTTTTATTTTTTTATTTTTTATTTTTTGGTGGGCTTATTTAGCCTCTTTTTTTATTTGGGCTTCTTTGGCCTCTTTTATTTTTTTGTAAAGTCCGGAGTCTCATCCCGACTTGTGGGGGAATCATAGTCTCCATCATCCTTTCCTCAGTGGGGCAATGCTCTAATAATGATGAGCATCACACTTTTATTTACCACTACTAGAAAAACCGCTACTAATGGCGCACCTAATTTGGCCATTAATGGCGCATCACCGGTGCGCCATTACTAGCACGCCATTAGTAATTTTTACTAATGGCGCACCACTGGTGCGCCATTAGTATGCCTCCCAGGGGCCATGTATACCCAGGTGCTTTGGCATACTAATGGCGCACGACAACAAGATGCGCCATTAGTATTTTTGAATTTTGAAGGCGGGAAAATAGTAGTGGCGCACCGTCTAACTCCCACCGTGCGCCATTGCTATTTTTCAATTTTGAATTTGGATCTGGATCGTGATTTTTTTGCCCATTTTTTGCTAGTTTTTTTGCTCGTTTTTTGGCACGATATTATTTCAAATTTTGTTCCTGTTTTTGGATCTTGTATGTTCTTTTGCCGTGTTCTTTTGCCGGAGAGGAGTTCGCCGGAGAGGAGGAGGAGGTCACCGGAGAGGCGCTCGCCTACATCGCCAGAGAGGAGTTCACCGAAGCATCAGAGAGGAGGAAGGAGAAACCATGAGGGAATGGGAGGAGAGGAGGGAGGAGGAGCTCACCGGAGAGGAGGGAGGAGAAACCGTGAGGGGAGGGGAGGGGAGGAGAGGAGAGGAGGGAGGAGGAGGATGTTCCCGGAGAGGAGGAGGTCGCCGGAGAGGAGGAGGAGGTCGCTGGAGAGGAGGAGGAGGTCGCCGGAGAGGAGAAGGAGGTCGCCGGAGAGGAGGAGGAGGAGGTCGCCGGAGAGGAGGAGGATAGTATGGTGGAGGAGAGAAGGGAATATGGAGTGGAGGAGAGGAGGAGAAGGAGTGGAGGAGAGGAGGAGAAGGAGTGGAGGAGAGGAGAGGAGGAGAGGAGGAGAGGTGGAGTGGAGGAGAGGAGAGGAGGAGATGGAGTGGAGGAGAGGTGGAGTGGAGGAGGTGTGCCCAGCCATATATACGACACAGTAATGATGCACCGTGGGCAGGTGCGCCATTAGTAAGTTTGAATTTTGAAGGCGGGAAGATACTAATGGCGCACCATGCCACGGTGCGCCATTAGTAACTTTTTTTTATTTTTTCACTTATTTTGAATTTTGAAGGCGGGAAGATACTAATGGCGCACCGTGGGCAGGTGCGCCATTAGTAACTTTTTTTTATTTTTTTTGACTTATTTTGAATTTTGAAGGCGGGAAGATACTAATTGCGCACCATGGGCAGGTGCGCCATTAGTAAGTTTGAAATTTTTTGAATTTTTTTGCCTCTCCAGATCTTAAAAGCCCCGTATCTTTTTTTCTGTTAGGTTTTTGAGGGATTTAAAAATGTTTAACGGGGTTCCCCCAGATAAATTTGGATGTAACTTTTCGAGTAGATGATTTTTCATATAAAAAACTTTTTCATCCGAGTTAGTATGCAAAAGTTATGCCCATTTTTACAAATTCTCGAGAGATTTTGCAAATGAAGTCGAAATTCATATTTGCAAATTTTCCCAATAACTAGACCACATATCACATGGAAAACTTATTTTCTTTTATTTTTTGACATTTTCATCATTTTCTTTTATTTTTTTTAAAACTGAAAAGGCGATCCACCGGGGGGAGGGGGGGGTGCATTCGGTGGAAGTGGTGGCCAAGTTACTAATGGCGCACCGTGGCATGGTGCGCCATTACTAGTTCAACTAGTAATGGCGCACCACTCCCACGGTGCGCCATTAGTAGTTTTGAAAAAAAAATTCAAAAATTTTTTTTTACTAATGGCGCACCGTGGATGTGGTGCGCCATTACTAGTTCAACTAGTAATGACGCACCACTCCCACGGTGCGCCATTAGTAATTTTGAACAAATTTTTTTTAAAAAAATTTACTAATGGCGCACCCGCGGTGTGGTGCGCCATTAGTATTTGGACACTAATGGCGTACCAACACATGGTGCGCCATTACTATATAGTAATGGCGCACCACATGTCTGGTGCGCCATTAGTGTCAATTCCATCTATTGCCCTTTTCCTAGTAGTGTACTTACAACTCAATATTACAACTCGATACTAGAACAAAGATATGACTCTATATGAATGCCTCCGGCGGTGTACCGGGATGTGCAATGATCTAGCATAGCAATGACATCAAAATACGGACAAGCCATGAAAACATCATGTTAGCTATCTTACGATCATGCAAAGCAATATGACAATAAATGCTCAAGTCATATATATTATGATGATGGAAGTTGAATGGCAATATACTCGGAATGGCTATGTAAATGCCATAATAGGTAGGTATGGTGGCTGTTTTGAGGAAGATATAAGGAGGTTTATGTGTGATAGAGCGTATCGTATCACGGGGTTTGGATGCACCGACGAAGTTTGCACCAACTCTCGAGGTGAGAGAGGGCAATGCACGGTACCGAAGAGGCTAGCAATGATGGAAGGATAGTAACATTGTCCCTTCTCTCTTTTTCTCTCATTTTTTATTTGGGCCTTTTTTTATGGCCTCCTTTTTTTTGTCCGGAGTCTCATCTCGACTTGTGGGGGAATCATAGTCTCCATCATCCTTTCCTCACTTGGGACAATGCTCTAAAAAAGATGATCATCACACTTTTATTTTTTCTTACAACTCAACAATTACCTGAATACTTAGAACAAAATATGACTCTATGTGAATGCCTCCGGCGGGGTACCGGGATATGCAATGAATCAAGAGTGACATGTATGAAAGAATTATGAACGGTGGCTTTGCCACAAATACGATGTCAACTACATGATCATGCTAGCAATATGACAATGATGGAGTGTATCATAATAAACGGAACGGTGGAAAGTTGCATGGCAATATATCTCGGAATGGCTATGGAAATGCCATGATAGGTAGGTATGGTGGATGTTTTGAGGAAGGTATATGGTGGGTGTACGATACCGGCGAAAAGTGCGCGGTATTAGAGAGGCTAGCAATGGTGGAAGTATGGGAAAAAGTGCGTATAATCCATGGACTCAACATTAGTCATAAAGAACTCATATACTTATTGCAAATATTTAGAAGTTATCAAAGCAAGGTATTACGCGCATGCTCCAAGGGGGATAGATTGGTAGGAAAAGACCATCGCTCGTCCCCGACCGCCACTCATAAGGAAGACAATCAATAAACACCTCATGCTCCGACTTCGTTACATAACGGTTCACCATACGTGCATGCTACGGGACTTGCAAACCTCAACACAAGTATTTCTCAATTTCACAATTAATCGACTAGCATGACTCTAATATCACCACCTTTATTTCGCAAAACTATTGCAAGGAATCAAACATATCATTTTCAGTGATCTACAAGTTTTATGTAGGATTTTATGACTAACCATGTGAATGACCAGTTCCTGTCATCTCTCTAAATCGATATAAGTGAAGCACGAGAGATTAATTCTTTCTACAAAAGATATTCCCACGCTCTAACAAATATAAGTGAAGCAAGAGAGCATTCTACAAATGGCGGTTGTCTATGCAAAGAGAAACATGCAATCCAAACTTCAAATGATATAAGTGAAGCACATGAAGCATTCTATAAAGCCATACTCAAAAGATATAAGTGAAGTGCAATGAGCATTCTATAAATCAACCAAGTACTATCTCATAACAGCATGGTGCATAAAATAAAAATAAAAACCTAAATGCAAAAGACGCTCCAAGGTTGCACATATCGCATGAACGAAACGAATCTGAAAACATACCGATATTTGTTGAAGAAAGATGGGATGCCTTCCCAGCATCCCCAAGCTTAGACGCTTGAGTCTCCTTGAATATTTTATTGGGGTGCCTCGGGCATCCCCAAGCTTGATCTCTTGCCTCTCTCCCTTCTTCTCACATCGAAACCTTTCAATCATCGAACACTTCATCCACACAAAACTTCAACAGAAAACTCGGTAAGATACATTAGTATAATAAAGCAAATCACTACTCTAAGTACTGTTGCAAACCAATTCATATTTTGTTTTTGCATTGTGTTTACTGTAATATAACTTTTTCATGGCTTAATCCACTGATATAAATTGATAGTTTCGTCAAAACAAGCAAACTATGCATCAAAAAACAGAATCTGTGTAAAACAGAACAGTCTGTAGCAATATGAACATTCACCATACTTATGATACTTTAAAACTTCTTCCAAAATTATGAAAAATAAACAATTTGTACAGCAAGACAGTGCAAAAAGAATCCGAACCATTTGACGTTCCAGTAAAAAATTAAAATTCATGCACTACAGCCAAAGTTTCTGTCCTGCACCGCACAAACCAACAAGCATCGTAAACATCATAAAGGCAAACCTTGGCACATTATTTTTATAATACAATGGAATTGTTCAAGGGGATAATTATTTTTATTGAAAATTTTCTGTAATCAAGATTCACAAAGTTTCCGTGAGCATGAACAAAGTTTAAGGCTAGCTCCCACTTCAACAATGCTTGTCTTTTTCACTTTCACTTTCCTTTTTGAAAAAGTTTTAGGTTCCCCTCTTTATTTTTGTTGTTTTTTAAACTATATGAAAGCACTCAACAGAAATAAATGACTCTCTAAAACTTCTGGGTTGTCTCCCTGACAGCGCTTTCTTTAAAGCCATTAAGCTAGGCATATAGTGCTCAAGTAGTGAATCCACCCGGATCCCAAGGTGTATCAAAGCCAATTTTAATTAACAATGATTTGTAATTTAGTAGTGAGCACAAAGCAACATATATTATGTAATGACGAAGTCTAACTCTCTTCCTATGCATCGGCATGTCATAAAAGAACAATTCATGCACACATAGTAAAGGCCAATGCATAGTATAAACAATTTCTTGCAATTTTTTCGTATTGGAAACATAGAGAGGTGGAGATATAGTTCCTCTCTCATAATAATTGAAAGTAGGAGCAGCAAGCACATGCATATTATATCTATTAAAATCATCATGTGTAGAAGTAAGACGCAACCCATCAATATAATCCTTAATAAGTGCAAACTTCTCCGATATAGTGTAGTTGGGAGAATTCAAAAAGATAATAGGACTATCATGCATGGGTGCAATAGAACCAATTTCATGTTTAACCTAAGGAACTATAGCAAGTTCATCTCCATAAGCATAATTCATATTGGCATCTTGGCCACAAGCATAGCAAGCATCATCAAAAAGGAATATTTCAAAAGAATCAACGGGATCATAGTAGTCATCATAGCAATCATCCTTCGGTAAGCACGAAGGGGAATTAAACAATGTATGGGTTGAAGATTTACTCTCATTATAAGGTGGGCAAGGGTAGCTAATCCGCTCTTCCTCCTTTTGTTCTTCGCTCTCCTCCTCATCTTTTTCATCCAATGAGCTCACAGTTTCATCAATTTCTTCTTCCATAGACTCCTGCAACATATTAGTCTCTTCTTGGACAGCCGAGTAGTTCTCAATATATGGTTTAACATAAGCATTAGAAGCATAATTATCATAGCAATATTTAAGTATGGCAAAAATTTCAAATTTGTGAAAAGTAGCATCATACTTTTCAATCAAAGAAGCAATTTCATAAGCACCCTTAAAAGCAACAAATTCTTCAATTTGTTGAACATCATAGTAATTGTAAACACCCTTAGCATACGAAGATACGATTCCATTATCACTAAACTCACATTGATGGGGAAGGTGTTTCTTAGGGTTTTCAGAACAACAAGTAAAATCATAAATTTCACATAAATTCCAAGCATAGCATTGCAAACGATGAATTTGACCCAATAAAATTTTCCCTTTTTCAGATATTCGGTGTCGCACATAACAAGCATGCTCATCTAAGGATTTTCCCCCAACTAAGATAGTTGGGGTTTCAGCACGAGCACATAGGGATCGAAGATGATCCAAGTAATAAGCTTCAGCAGTGTGATAGATTTTGAGTGGTTCTTCAACCATTGGTTCAGTAGGTACAACTAATTTTTTTGGTATTTTGTGTTTCCTACCCATAACTAAAGATAGAAAACAACTAAGAACAGCAAATAAAAATTACTTAGTGATAAAGCAAACAAGCACACACGAGAATATTCACCCCACACTATTGCTCCCCGGCAACGGCGCCAGAAAAAGGTCTTGATAACCCACAAGTATAGGGGATCAGCTGTAGCCTCTTTCGATAAGTAAGAGTGTCGAACCCAATGAGTAGTAGTAGAACAAATATTCCCTCAAGTTCTATCGACCATCGATACAACTCTACGCACACTTGACGTTCGCTTTATCGGAAACAAGTATGAAACTAGAAGTACTTTGTATGTGTTTTTGGGTAAGCTTGCAAGAAAGTAAAGAGCACGTAAATAAAACTAGGGGCTGTTTAGATAAAGACACAACTAAATTAGTTCTAGTAGAGAGCTTTTGTCAACAAGAAGGTTATTTGTCCCTAGGCAATCGATAACTAGACCCGTAATCATTATTGCAATTTTATATGAGGGAGAGGCATAAGCTAACATACTTTCTCTACTTGGATCATATGCACTTATGATTGGAACTTTAGCAAGCATCCGCAACTACTAAAGATTCATTAAGGTAAAACCCAACCATAGCATTAAAGTATCAAGTCCCCTTTATCCCATATACAAACAACCTACTGAAGGAAATATGCCCTAGAGGCAATAATAAAGTTATTATTTATTTCCTTATATCATGGTAAATGTTTATTATTCATGCTAGAATTTTATTAACCGAAAACATAATACTTGTGTGAATACATAGACAAACATATTGTCACTAGTATGCCTCTACTTGACTAGCTCGTTAACCAAAGATGGTTATGTTTCCTAACCATAGACATGTGTTGTCATTTGATTAAACGAGAACACATCATTAGGAGAATGATGTGATTGACATGACCCATTCCATTAGCTTAGCACCCGAGCATTTAGTATGTTGCTATTACTTTCTTCATGACTTATACATGTTCATATGACTATGAGATTATGCAACTCCCGTTTGCCGGAGTAACACTTTGTGTGCTACCAAATGTCACAACATAACTGGCGGATTATAAAGGAGCTCTACAGGTGTCTCCGAAGGTACATGTTGGGTTGGCGTATTTCGAGATTAGGATTTGTCACTCCGATTGTCGGAGAGGTATCTCTGGGCCCTCTCGGTAATGCACATCACTTAAGCCTTGCAAGCAATGCAACAAATGAGTTAGTTGTGAGATGATGTATTACGAAACGAGTAAAGAGACTTGCCGGTAACGAGATTGAACTAGGTATTGAGATACCGACGATCGAATCTCGGGCAAGTAACATACCGATGACAAAGGGAACAACGTATGTTGTTATGCGGTCTGACCGATAAAGATCTTCATAGAATATGTAGGAGCCAATATGAGCATCCAGGATCCGCTATTGGTTATTGACCGGAGACGTGTCTCGGTCATGTCTACATTGTTCTCGAACCCGTAGGGTCCGCACGCTTAACGTTACGATGACAGTTTCATTATGAGTTTATATGTTTTGATGTACCAAAGGTTGTTCGGAGTCCGGGATGTGACCACGGACATGACAAGGAGTCTCGAAATGGTCGAGACATAAAGATTTATATATTGGACGATTATATTTGGACACCGGAAGTGCTCCGAGTGATTTCGGAGAAAACCAGAGTGCCGGAGGGTTACCGGAACCCCCCGGGAGAAGTAATGGGCCATATGGGCCTTAGTGGAGAGAGAGAGGGGCGGCCAGGGTGGGCCGTGCGCCCCTCCCCCTCTGGTCCGAATTGGACTAGGAGAGGGGGCGGCGCCCCCCTTTCCTTCTCCCTCTCCCCCTTCCTTTCCCCCTCCTAGTAGGAGTAGGAAAGAGGGGAGTCCTACTCCTCCTGGCGCACCCTGCAAGGGCCGGCCGGCCTCCCCCCTTGCTCCTTTATATACGGGGGCAGGGGGGCACCTCTAGAGACAACAATTAATCCTTGAGATCTCTTAGCTGTGTGCGGTGCCCCCCTCCACCATAATCCTCGATAATATTGTAGCGGTGCTTAGGCGAAGCCCTACGACGGTAGAACATCAAGATTGTCACCATGCCGTCGTGCTGACGGAACTCATCCCCGACACTTTGCTGGATCGGAGTCCGGGGATCGTCATCGAGCTGAACGTGTGCTAGAACTCGGAGGTGCCGTAGTTTCGGTGCTTGATCGATCGGGCCGTGAAGACGTACGACTACATCAACCGCGTTGTTATAACGCTTCCGCTTTCGGTCTACGAGGGTACGTGGACAACACTCTCCCCTCTCGTTGCTATGCATCACCATGATCTTGTTTGTGCGTAGGATTTTTTTGAAATTACTACGTTCCCCAACAGTGGCATCCGAGCCAGGTTTTATGTGTTGATGTTATATGCACGAGTAGAACACAAATGAGTTGTGGGCGATATAAGTCATACTGCTTACCAGCATGTCATACTTTGGTTCGGCGGTATTGTTGGATGAAGCGGCCTGGACCAACATTACGCGTACGCTTACGCGAGACTGGTTCTACCGACGTGCTTTGCACACAGGTGGCTTGCGGGTGTCAGTTTCTCCAACTTTAGTTGAATCGAGTGTGGCTACGCCCGGTCCTTGCGAAGGTTAAAACAACACCAACTTGACAAACTATCGTTGTGGTTTTGATGCGTAGGTAAGATTGATTCTTGCTAAGCCCGTAGAAGCCACGTAAAATTTGCAACAACAAAGTAGAGGACGTCTAACTTGTTTTTGCGGGGCATGTTGTGATGTGATATGGTCAAGACATGATGCTAAATTTTTATTGTATGAGATGATCATGTTTTGTAACTGAGTTATCGGCAACTGGCAGGAGCCATATGGTTGTAGCTTTATTGTATGCAATGCAATCGCCATGTAATGCTTTACTTTATCACTAAGCGGTAGCGATAGTCGTAGAAGCATAAGATTGGTGAGACGACAACGATGCTACGATGTAGATCAAGGTGTCGCGCCGGTGACGATGGTGATCATGACGGTGCTTTGAAGATGGAGATCACAAGCACAAGATGATGATGGCCATATCATATCACTTATATTGATTGCATGTGATGTTTATCTTTTATGCATCTTATCTTGCTTTGATTGACGGTAGCATTATAAAATGATCCCTCACTAAATTATCATAGTAAAAGTGTTCTCCCTGAGTATGCACCGTTGCGAAAGTTCTTCGTGCTGAGACACCACGTGATGATCGGGTGTGATAGGATCTACGTTCAAATACAACGGGTGCAAAACAGTTGCACACACAGAATACTCAGGTTTAACTTGACGAGCCTAGCATATAACAGATATGGCCTCGGAACACAAAGACCGAAAGGTCGAGCGTGAATCATATAGTAGATATGATCAACATAGTGATGTTCACCATTGAAACTACTCCATCTCACGTGATGATCGGACATGGTTTAGTTGATTTGGATCACGTGATCACTTAGAGGATTAGAGGGATGTCTATCTAAGTGGGAGTTCTTTAGTAATATGATTAATTGAACTTAAATTTATCATGAACTTAGTACCTGATAGTATCTTGCTTGTTTATGTTTGATTGTAGATAGATGGCCCGTGCTGTTGTTCCGTTGAATTTTAATGCGTTCCTTGAGAAAGCAAAGTTGAAAGATGATGGTAGCAATTACACGGACTGGGTCCGTAACTTGAGGATTATCCTCATTGCTGCACAGAATAATTACGTCCTGGAAGCACCGCTGGGTGCCAGGCCTGCTGCTGATGCAACTGACAACGTTAAGAACGTCTGGCAGAGCAAAGCTGATGACTACTCGATAGTTCAATGTGCCATGCTTTACGGCTTAGAACCGGGACTTCAACGACGTTTTGAACGTCATGGAGCATATGAGATGTTCCAGGAGTTGAAGTTAATATTTCAAGCAAATGCCGGATTGAAAGATATGAAGTCTCCAATAAGTTCTATAGATGCAAGATGGAGGAGAACAGTTCCGTCAATGAGCATATACTCAAAATGTCTGGGTATAATAATCACTTGATTCAACTAGGAGTTAATCTTCCGGATGATTGCGTTATTGATAGAATTCTCCAATCACTACCACCAAGCTACAAGAGCTTTGTGATGAACTATAACATGCAAGGGATGGATAAGACGATTCCGAGCTCTTCGCAATGCTAAAAGCTGCGGAGGTAGAAATCAAGGAGCATCAAGTGTTGATGGTCAACAAGACCACTAGTTTCAAGAAAAATGGCAAAGGAAAGAAGAAGGGGAACTTCAAGAAGAACAGCAAGCAAGTTGCTGCTCAGGAGAAGAAACCCAAATCTGGACCTAAGCCTGAAATTGAGTGCTTCTACTGCAAGCAGACTGGTCACTGGAAGCGGAACTGCCCCAAGTATTTGGCGGATAAGAAGGATGGCAAGGTGAACAAAGGTATATGTGATATACATGTTATTGATGTGTACCTTACTAATGCTCGCAGTAGCACCTGGGTATTTGATATTGGTTCTATTGCTAATGTTTGCAACTCGAAACAGGGACTACGGATTAAGCGAAGATTGGCAAAGGACGAGGTGACGATGCGCGTGGGAAATTGTTCCAAAGTCGATGTGATCGCAGTCGGCACGCTACCTCTACATCTACCTTCTGGATTAGTTTTAGACCTAAATAATTGTTATTTGGTGCCAGCGTTGAGCATGAACATTATATCTGGATCTTGTTTGATGGGAGACGGTTATTCATTTAAATCAGAGAATAATGGTTGTTCTGTTTATATGAGTAATATCTTTTATGGTCATGCACCCTTGAAGAACGGTCTATTTTTGTTGAATCTCGATAGTAGTGATACACATATTCATAATGTTGAAGCCAAAAGATGCAGAGTTGATAATCATAGTGCAACTTATTTGTGACACTGCCGTTTAGGTCATATCGGTGTAAAGCGCATGAAGAAACTCCATACTGATGGACTTTTGGAACCACTTGATTATGAATCACTTGGTACTTGCGAACCGTGCCTCATGGGCAAGATGACTAAAACGCCGTTCTCCGGTACTATGGAGAGAGCAACAGATTTGTTGGAAATCATACATACAGATGTATGTGGTCCGATGAATGTTGAGGCTCGTGGCGGATATCGTTATTTACTCACCTTCACAGATGACTTAAGCAGATATGGGTATATCTACTTAATGAAACATAAGTTTGAAACATTTGAAAAGTTCAAAGAATTTCAGAGTGAAGTTGAAAATCATCATAACAAGAAAATAAAGTTTCTACGATCTGATCATGGAGGAGAATATTTGAGTTACGAGTTTGGTGTACATTTGAAACAATGCGGAATAGTTTCGCAACTCACGCCACCCGGAACACCACAACGTAATGGTGTGTCCGAACGTCGTAATCGTACTTTACTAGATATGGTGCAATCAATGATGTCTCTTACTGATTTACCGCTATCGTTTTGGGGTTATGCTTTAGAGACAGCCGCATTCACGTTAAATAGGGCACCATCGAAATCTGTTGAGACAACACCTTATGAACTATGGTTTGGCAAGAAACCAAAGTTGTCGTTTCTCAAAATTTGGGGCTGCGATGCTTATGTGAAAAAACTTCAACCTAATAAGCTCGAACCCAAATTGGAGAAATGTGTCTTCATAGGATATCCAAAGGAGACTATTGGATACACCTTCTATCACAGATCCGAAGGCAAGACTTTTTTGCTAAATTCGGAAACTTTCTAGAGAAGGAGTTTCTCTCGAAAGAAGTGAGTGGGAGGAAAGTAGAACTTGATGAGGTAATTGTACCTTCTCCCTTATTGGAAAGTAGTTCATCACAGAAACCGGTTTCTGTGACACCTACACCAATTAGTGAGGAAGTTAATGATAATGATCATGAAACTTCAGATCAAGTTGTTACTGAACCTCGTAGATCAACCAGAGTAAGATCCGCACCAGAGTGGTACGGTAATCCTGTTCTGGAAGTCATGCTACTAGATCATGGAGAACCTACGAACTATGAAGAAGCGATGGTGAGCCCAGATTCCGCAAAATGGCTTGAAGCCATGAAATATGAGATGGGATCCATGTATGAGAACAAAGTGTGGACTTTGGTTCACTACTGGAATCAGCTAGTTTGCCATCTGCCAGTTCTATGTCGTCCGCTAGCGGACGACAAAGAAGCTCTTTGCCATCAGCTTGCGAAAAGCAAACGGCAAAGAAATGGCTGATGGCAAAGACCAAGTTTGCCATCTGCCAGTTCTTTGCCGTCGGCTAGCGGACGGCAAAGAAGGAGGGGCCGCACTGACGAACTGCAAAAAAAAAACCTAACGGGCTCCCTCTTTGCCGTCCGCTAGCGGACGGCAAAGAGCAAGAAGGCGGACGGCAAAGTGCCGCGGACGGCAAAGAGGGAGGCCCCACATAACGTTAACGGGGCCGCGCCCCACACACCGGCCTCTCTCTCTCTTTCTCTCCCCGTCGCACCACGCCCCGCTGCCGCCCCATCGCACCACGCCCCGCCGCCGCCCCGGCGCCCCCCCGCCCCCCGCCGCCGCCCCAGCGCCCCCCGTCGCACCATGCCCAGCCGCCGCCCCAGCGCCCACCTCCGCGCCCTGCCGCCCCGGCCGGGCTCGGCGCCGCCGCCCCAGGCCGCCCCGCCCCCCTCCTCCGCCGCCCCAGGCCGGTCCGTCCCACTCCTCCGCCGCCCCAGGCCGCACCGCCCCCCTCCTCCGCCGCCCCAGGCCGCACCACCCTAGGTGAGCTTCTTCCTTTTTTCCGTTTTTCTGTTTTTTTAGTTTTAGGTTTATGTTTAGTTTAGATTTAGTTTTAGTTTTAGGATTAGTTTTAGGTTTAGATTTAGTTTTTTTCTTTTTCTGTTTTTTTAGTTTTAGGTTTAGGTTTAGTTTAGGTTTAGGAAAGAAGAAAAAGAGAAAAAGAGG